>CM051456.1:435544-1635544 GCA_028274465.1 Plantago ovata | reverse complement strand
AATTAAGTTGAATAAATCATTCAATCAAAACATCTTATCAATATTAACTGCTTCGAAACAAATATTAGTGATAATTTTTGCTTTGCGTTCTTAACGAAACCAAATGTGTTTCGCGAATGTGTGTAGTTGAATCAAACTTATCGTTCCTATAAATCCAAGAACATAACTGTACGTATCTATCGGGGCTAATATATTCCCAAAGAACGAGCCTATTCTGTTAAAATATAAGGATCAAATCAGTGGCGAATCTAGGATAAATATTTAGGGGGTCAAAATATAAAATTTTAATTGTTTAGGGGGGTCAAAATGTAAAATATGGTTTAAAATTATTTTTTTTACAAGAATTTAGAATTTCAGGGGGTCCAGTGACCCCAGTGGCTCCGCCACTTCAAATGATTTATCCAAAGAAAGAAGAAATTAAAAGAGAAGAAGGGGAAGAGCAAAAACGTCCAAGACATCAAAGCGCCATAAGCCGTCGTCTACGCTGCACAGTTCGCCAATCAAGTCGGGGAACACACGAATTGAGCACACCTGATCAATTCATCGCACTAGATCAAGAAATGTACCAATTCTGTACAATTTAGGGTTCATACGTACGGCGTGAGCAATTCGATTCACTACTACCTTGTTTGCTACTGATTGATGTAATTTTATGAGGGTTTTTTACTCCTGTACTGTAACGTGTAGATAGATGATGTAATTGTAGAATTACTGCTCGGGTTAGGGCGTCAATTTGTGACTATATAAAGATAAAGGTAATTGCACTCGAGCTCTGTTTTTGCTCATGATTTCCGCAGCCAAATCAATATAATTTCTTCTGCATTTTCTTATGGCATCAAGAGCCTAGGTTCATTCTGTTGTATAATTGACATTGCAATGATGCTGCTTGTCCTTTTCTTGTTAATCCACTATGCCTAATTCATTTTATGTACCCATCTGTTCAATTTATATGTATCCCCCTCTCATGCAAGTTATTACATGCCCTGTTGTCATTTGCGTGCTGTAGAAATTTCAAGCACAAGGTCTACCAAATTTTCTGGGCCTTGTATTCCCAATTTGTACATGATGCATGGAACTTTGAACAGGCCGCTTGCTTGCAACTACTGCTTAATTCCAAGTTGCTTTCTATATTCAAGTGGAACTATCATAATTTCTGCTCGCTATTAACTTTACGATTCTCGTTTCCAGTCAATAATTGGGCACTGCCTCGGTGCTGCTGGTGGTTTAAACTTTAGAAGCTATCGCAACAGTGAAGACATTACGACAAGCTGGCTCCACACTATACCATAAATCATTTGTAAGTTTGTGGCATCATTCTGTTTGTTCTCTATTGAACAAGGAACAATGTATGAGCCCCCTATTTACATCATTGGCACCAAAGTGCCACATGTCATTTTTTCCCATAAATTTCGCTCGTTTTCCAAATACTCCACCCTAAAATCCCATTTCTTTACACGGATAGAATAGCATGGTACAATAAAACCTTCAAATGTAGAAAAGAAGATGTTCAGATTGAACAATTTTTTTTCTAGGACAAACATTTTTTTTTATGTAGAATGTTCTGTTTTTCTATATGCTCAACTACTTTTTTCATGAGATGAACACAATTAGCACATGACTACTGCTGCAACTAGTACACAAGTGTCTCCTCTCCACATTGGAAAGAGATAAAATATCAAATAGTTATAGCATATGATTTTACATACTTGCTCAAATAATTATTTAATAACTTAGTTAATGATGATACATTACAATTAAAAGAATAGGCGGAGCCAGAAATAATTATAAAAAGAATATAAAATCACAGACTGAATCCACTAATTAATATCATAATGGATAGTTAAATCATAGTCTCATGGGGAACATGAACTCCAATATATTTGTTTACTTCGCTAAGAAAATCACCATTTGGTGTCGTGGTCATCGCCGTTGAATCTCCATCCCAAGTCAAGAGGAATGAATTAATGGTTAACATCAAAGGATCATACGCTAAAATATAAAAATGTATATCTACTAATATACTAACCAAATGCTTAGTTTCAATTACCAATCCTAAAATTGTAATTAGTAAAATTGCGATTACCATCTAGATCACGACTAAACTTCTTTCATATTAAGCAAAAATATGAGTTCTCTTTAAAAAAAGGTAAAAACGTTTATATGAGTTATCAGTCACATTTTGATGGTTACGTACCAAATAAAAACCAAATCTCTTAATTTTCAGGGAAATGCTAATAAAACTGTAAAATGAACGTGCTACGTTCATAATTAAAAATTAAGTGGATTTATAAAGAACAACTAATTTTCATGCACTTATGTTTCTAATCTATATTTATTACTAAGCATTAGCAAATGTTTAGAATTATTAGTTTCAAAAATTAGTTTCTCCTTAATATTGAATTAATCAATTTTAATTTAGTTTATAATTAAAAATTAAAAAAATATAAAAGTAACAATTAATTACAAAAAAATATATATACTAACAAATTAATAAGATTACAAAAAAAATTAATAAGAATTCAATTCAATTTATATATCATCTTCAACCCTGATCCATTGGCGGATGGACAATAATAACTTGCACAAACTGGGACATTTTCATATCTGGGATAATTTGTTTCAAATCCAATCTGAATGTGGTTATCCCAATAGCATCTATAGAACAATGCGAATGCCATACATCTGTAGAGTCTAACTTGAAGCCTACCAAATAACCATCCGACTCCCTAAAAATAAGTCTGATCCTAGACCCATTGTCATTTTCTTGTTCCCTCGAGATGGACTATACAGTCGGATGACTGTGTAATTAAAGTAATATAATAATCATGTTTATTTAATCAATTGATTGACCTACCAATTAATTTTAAACCGTTGATCTTACTTATTCAGTTTCAATCTGGTGCGTACATGTGTCATTAAGTATTTTTTCCTTTTGAAATTCCTATTTTGATATTTGATTCAATCAATTGATTGACCTACCAATCAATTTTAAACCGTTAATCTTACTTATTCAGTTTCAATCTGGTGCGTACATGTGTCATTAAGTATTTTTTCCTTTTGAAATTCCTATTTTGATATTTGATATAAAAAAAATTATTGAGATATTTAGTTTTATTCCAACTCTTATGTAATGGATAAAAAGGAGATATTTTCTCGCAAGTGTACAATAGAGACCTACATAATATATAATTCCTAATAAATTACTACTATATATATTCCCACACCACCGTAATATATTTTCTTATGATATTCTCAGCGATTTGAAGAACGGCTCTTGTCAATTCCAGGTATTATTTTTCCCTCTATCTCGATTTTCCAGAATTAATATAATGTGTTTTGTTGACGAACTTTAGGCACCATGTAATATTGATGTCATCATATACGGTTAGTAAAATCATATAATTTGACCAGCTTTTGTTCTGTTGTACCCATGTTCTGTATGCACCCATCTTAATCATATAATTTGATCAATCTTAATCATGTTGTATGTGTCCATGGATTTGTACGTTTCTTAATGTTTTGTTGTACATTAATTTCACCTGTACTGTAATATGCTAATCACTGATTCCAAAAAATCAGCTTCAATTCCCCAATTTGGATCTATTCTTAATTTAATCAGTATCAATACATGTGAATGTAGTCCACCGGCCACCATCATCTCGTCTTGATAAAGAACCCGTTGATTTACCCAATTGATTGACCTACCAATCAATTTTAATCCGTTGATCTTGCTTATCCAATTTCAATCTGGTGCGTATATGTGTCATTAGTTAATTAAAAGATGTAGAGTTCGAATCCTGTTGGCGTGATTTTTCTCCATTATTTTTATTATTATTTTTATTGAAGGTGTTGGTTCGAATCTTGTTGGCGTGATTTTTCTCTATTATTTGTATCATTATTTTAGTTGAAGGTGTTGGGTTCGAATCTTATTGACGTAATTTTTTTCTTTTTTTATTTATTCTCTTCTTAAATTTTTATTTTTTAACATAAAGTTGTATGACGTATTATACTTAATTTTAAAAATAACCATGATATGTTCTTATAAAAAAGACATACTTCCTCCGTCCAATAATAAATGTAACACTTGATTTTGTTGACTTTTTCGATGATCATTTTGACCTTAAATTATTCTTAAATCATACGATAAAAATAACTAAAAACATCATATTATGAAACTAGAATGTTTATATGAAGCACTTGACAATATATTCAACTGATAAAGAATACCAATTAACATGCGAAAAAGATGCATTGCAAATTTTGAAGTTGAATGTTTCCAAAGTCTAGAGATGTATCTGATGGTTCTTAACTCATCGGAAGAATACTTTTCGTATGTCTAATATAGTTCAATTCAAAACTATTAATTGCATAACTACAAAAACTATATACATTTATAGCACACCATTTATATTAAGTTTAATTACTCAATTAGTTATTTTTTTATTACGTTCGAAGTCATTATGTGAAGATTATATATTCACTCCATTTATTTCAATATATTATTTAATAAAACAATAATATTTTACAAGATTACGCTTCACACGCGTAGCGTGTGACGCGATTTCTAGTACTATATATATTCCCACACCACCGTAATATATTTTCTTACGATATTCTCAGCGATTTGAAGAACGGCTCTTGTCAATTCCAGGTATTATTTTTCCCCCTATCTCGATTTTCCAGAATTAATATAATGTGTTTTGTTGACGAACTTTAGGCACCATGTAATATTGATGTCCCCAGATACGGTTAGTAAAATCATATAATTTGACCAGCTTTTGTTCTGTTGTACCCATGTTCTGTATGCACCCATCTTAATCATATAACTTGATCAATCTTAATCATGTTGTATGTACCCATGGATTTGTACGTTTCTTAATGTTTTGTTGTACATTAATTTCACCTGTACTGTAATATGCTAATCACTGATTCCAAAAAATCAGCTTCAATTCCCCAATTTGGATCTATTCTTAATTTAATCAGTACCAATACATGTGAATGTAGTCCACCGGCCACCATCATCTCGTCTTGATAAAGAACCCGCGTTCAAGTACATGAGAGAAGCAGCCAATCAAGTACTATACGTACTTTTGCATGAAATTAATTACTTCAAACCCTGTTTTAAACCAGACCTCTCTTTCTGTATAATTATAAGCAGCTTGCATGCATTAGTAATTCTTCAATCACTCATAGCTAGCTAACAAACATATTCATAAATCATGATATAATTTAATTGCTTGAACATGTGCTGCTACACCAAAAATTTGACATTGCATTAGTTTAATTACATTAGAAAGAATGAATATAATCTCACCTAACTAAGGATACCACCTTTTAGTGATCGAGTTAATGATTAATCATGGATTAAAGTAGCCACTTTACAATGTCTTACTTGATATTATTTATTTTTTAACAGATAAAGCTACTTGATCTGAGTTTTCTTCTGCTAGACTCATCAACACTGCAACAAGAAGGTTTGATTTTTCTTTGTGATACATGTTTTTGTTACTGGTTTTCATGGTAATTTGTAGTCCTCATATGCATTGACAATATATTCAACTGATGAAGAATACCAATTAACATGCGAAAAAGATGCATTGCACATTTTGAAGTTGAATGTTTCCAAAGTTTAGAGATGTATATGATGGTTCTTAACTCATCGGAAGAATATTTTCCGTATGTCTAATATAGTTCACTTTAAAACTATTAATTGCATAACTACAAAAACTATATACATTTATAGCACACCATTTATATTAAGTTTAATTACTCAACTAGTTATTTTTTTTATTACGTTTGAAGTCATTATGTGAAGATTATATATTCACTCCATTTATTTCAATATATTATTTAATAAAACAATAATATTTTACAAAATTACGTTTCACACACGTAGCGTGTGACGCGGTTCCTAGTACTCGATACCTCCTATCTTAGGTGTTATACAAAACCAGAATCCAACACCTCACATACAGACTTAGTTCTGCTTTGCTTCAGGCTCATGCAAGTAGTGTAATTCTCTTCTCCAGGCTCGTCCACATTTAGATTAATGACGAAGAGACGTGGGGGGCCGATAGGGAGCAGGAAGGTCAGGGGGCTGATTACTCTTTCGCTTCCTACCCATCTACACAAACACAGTAGGCATCAAAGGAAAGTAGTAAAAATCCATTGGAAGTTCAACAAAACCATAACGAAAGGGGCTGATCTTTACCACGGCCCCTCTCTCGCTTTCTAGTAGATAACAAGCATAATAGCGTTTTCTAAGCTTAAGAAGTAATCCCCAATATTTCGATCAAGCGTTTTCTAATAATGAAATTAATGTTCCACATTAGACTATGATTTGCACTATCCGTTATGATATTATTTATTGGTTGTAGTCCGTGCCTTTCTATTCTTTTAATAAATATTTCTCAACCTATTCTTTTAATTAATTAATTTTACTCCACTTTCCTTATTTACCTTAATATTTATAAGTATAATTTATGATAATAACAAATAAGTTAATTAACTTATTTGTGACTCAACTCACGCTTTGATCGAAATATTTCTCAACCTATTCTTTTAATTAATAATAACCGTTGAGAGAAAAAAAGTATATTTCTTATATTTGTATAATATAACTTTTAAAATTATTTTTTTCGTAATCAATTATGATTTATTTGAGGTCAAACTTAATATGAAAAAGTCAACAAAAACGAAGTGGGATACTATAAAGTTTCCGGAAGAAGTACTAACCAAGAGTTTATTTTTTCGATTGTTAGAAAAATCACGATTTTCACAAGACTTGCTCAAATAAAGTTTTATATACCAACTTTTAAAATTCGATTACATTTTATTACGCGGGTACCACATGTGAATATACTAGTATCAAATAAAGTTTTGTTTTTTTCGTTTGAACTGAACTTAACAAAGCTGAAACTGAACTCAACTAAACTTAACGGGTCTGAACTGAACTTATTTGTATTATAAAATACTACATTATTAAGCAAATCTGAACTGAACTGAATTTAAAATTATCAATTTTCAAACGAAGAGAATAAAGCATAAGTACTTCTAATATCAAATATGGGACTTGGGCAAACATATAGTATCTAGCTAGTGTAATTCGATATATGATCTCGATTTTTATCATACCTCACCCCTTGAAACAGGCCTTGTCCTCAAAGTCATAAGCACTTTGGATAGTCGAGCCCTTTGTATAAACTTCGTATCAATGCCATGATCCAACCACTTCCATTATGCCTTATGCTAATTTGTTAATTTTCTTCAAGCGTTAGATTCACCATTCATCCCACATTCTGTAATCGACCCTTTACATAGGCCATGTGACTCATTTCTTAAAAGTGAATTACAAACCAATTGTGAATTCAGTTCGGCTTTGTTCTTCAATTTTACCTTTTTCCCCCAAAATCAAAGACATTTCCGACCCGTTGATACAATTCACATAGTTATCCCGTATGCGTATAAAATTTTCTTGCATCGTAATTAGATTCCTTAACTATAACTGGATCCACAAGACATTGAGATTTCGCTCACTGACCAAAAAACTTTTCACATGCTTTCTCCAAATCTCCTCTCTCTCATGTTAGTCAAGCAATTTCGTAACCTCTCTCAACTTGATTTGCGCGATATGTCCCTGTCTCAGAATTTCATAGATAAGGACATTTGAAAAAGACCGTAAATTCCGCCCAATGTTCCCGATAAAATATAGAGGAGGTACCCCAACCAGGCGAGATGATTTGGAGATGAGTTTCAGGGCCTCTTATTTTGCTGCTGGCCGACCCACTTCTGGGTGTGCTCCTCCCCCTTCTTAAAACTTTGATTCTGGGCCAATCCCATCTTCCTATCTCCCCCAAACTTCTTTGTGGTAGTCTACACTCTACGGCTATGTTTTTTTAACCTGGTCAGACCGCTAAGCCGGTAGTGGGCAGCCCAAAAGTACACCTAATAGCCTAGAACCGCCATGGGTACGTGGGTGTGCAATTCGTTGGGAACCGGGTCGGACTCTGAACCGTTCGCATGTTGAATCGGCGGTTGGCTTACATACATATGATATTATAAAAAATGTTGAGAATTTTAGTAAATACGAATGAGCTTTCAATTCGTTCGTTGTATTGGTCTAAGGGCGCCCAACACGATTTCGTGATCGTGTGTCACTAAAACATGTTAAGTCACTAAAATCCCTTGGGGTGAAAGGGTGATTAATGCATAAGTGAGTTGATCAATACTTGAATGAATTAAGTCATTCACACACACATGGGTGAATGTTCCATTGTGCTAAAATTCGAGTTAAAGAGCAAGCGTGTATCGAAAACCACTTGAAAATCCAAGTTTTGAGGAAAGGAACTCTTGAAGCAGCAAAGTTTATAGAATGATGCAGCATTGATATTGTCTAAACTTACTCGAAAGCTACTGTAAAGCTTCGCTGCAGCATTGATGTATAGAGCGTTGCAGCACTGATATCAAGTAAAGGTCGTTGCATCATTATTAAATGAATGCTACAGCATTGCGGTTCCTAACTCATTGTAACTCACTGTAAAATCTTTGCAACAGCAACACTAAGGCAATGCTGCAGCATTACGAACAGGTTTGTACCTTTTCGGCAGTGGCGAATTTTCAAGAGGTTTCATGAAGAGATACATCCCTTAAATTGTGATGGGACACATCCATTCGTCTTAAAATCATCTGGATGATGATTTAGGCACAATTTGGAGGGTTGTAACACTTGGGAGATGGTGCATTTGTTGTATAAATAGGAGAATAATTCATTTCTTCAAACACACTTGCATATACTTGAGATACTTGCAAACTCATCTCCTTCTCCCTCTTTGCTCTTCTGTACTGTTCATACTCAAAGTAAGTTCGATAGATTCGGCTATTGTAGTGCTACTTAGCCGTTTTAAGAGTAGTTTTATCCTGAAAGACTATTGCCATGATCCCGTACGCACCATGAGCGGGTCAATCTTGTTTTAAGGAGAGATAGTCAAACTATTGACTCTACTCGCCATTTTTGTTACTTGTTACCATTCTGGAGTTGCTTGAAGACATGAAATTCTTCTTACATCATGCTTAGTTCTCGTGGAGTACGAAGGAACGCTTTATGGATTAATCAATATTCAGGGGAGTTTACTTTGTAAAGTTGATTCCTGTTTGTTATGTTATGTATTGACATATGTCTTTGTACAAGTTTGATTATGTACAAGTTTGTTTCTACTGTTGTTATATGTTACTAACACCATTCTCTCTTGTTCAATCTTCCAACTCTCACATTTCCGCGTGAATACGAAATTATCCGACAAAAAAAGGTTGGCCGGTGAGGAACAAGCCTTAGACCTCAGGTAAAATGGGTAAAATAGCCTTATTCCAGCTAGATCACACTTTTGTGTCATTTTTTTGATGATTAGGAAATATATTATATTTATTTGGTTTTCTCCAGATGTACTTCAATTTATAGAATTTTAGTAATTTTGTAAGAGATATTTGTCAAAAATATAATCAACCACTTATTCCTTAATTATAGGCTTATAGCAATTAATAATATATTTAGTGCCTTAAAATATAGTGGAATAATTACAAAGATAAAAAATTTAAAAATATGTTAATCCAATCAATATAGAGTCATATATATTTTTATATAAGAAGAAAATATTTATTTTATGTGTTCATATATGTAATAATAATGTATACCGGCTCAATGCGGCTCAATCAGGTTGAACCGGTCCGACCTACGGTCCAACCTTTTAATGGGGTGACCGGTTCAACTTCCAAATGCGGCCTTTAAAACATAGGTCTACGGGCCTCTATCGTTTTCCATAAACTCAACTCAAACGTCGACATGGCAAATGTCTTTTCCCGACGTAACAACATCATAACTTTTCAAATTACTTCTATTATCAATCGACTCCTTAATTTGTCAATTCAAATCACTACTTCTAATATCAATGAGACCTGGCCAGACTTAGCTACCATAAGGGCGGGTCTTCTAGAATAATCTGGATTCATTTTATCTTAAGTGTTATCGTAATTAATTAAGTGTAGTTCGATCCACGATGGCAATGAAATAAACTTAAAATGAAAAAGGTTAAAAATAAAATATAATATGTACTTGACCAAACGTAGCTACTATCAAGTTGGATCTTCTAGACTTATTCTGTTATCCGCACTCCTCTGCATCTCAAGTTTCGTGTTATCATAACTGTAGTTCAATTCGCGATCTCGATTTTAATCGGTGTGTTTCAACATGCAAAGAAATAAAGTTAAATTGAAAAAGAAAAATAAAACTGACTTGGCCAAACGTGTAGGGGCGGGTCTCTAGAAAATCCATAAGGTCAGAATAATAACTGGGTCTAGAATTGAATTGAAACTCGAAAATACACCACCTGGACGTTTTAGGCCGAATTTCCCCAAAGCCCAGTCTCGTCCTATTTACTCTTTTTTCAACTCACAGGCCCAACCCAGCAATCGTCTCCAATCCATTACCCGCCAAAACACAGCAAAGTTCCCGCCAAATTCCCAAATCCCTAATTACAGGCAAAGAGAGAAAAGGGACTCTCATTTCTCATAGCCACTCACACCTTGAAACACTCGACAGTGCCCAGAGATCGTTTCAGATCAGAAATCGCTTCCAATGGATCTAAGCGAGGACGTAAGGAAAGCTCACAAGCTCACGTTTCTCAAGTTCTTCGAACAAACTGTAAGTGAATCTGTGAATTTGCTGCCGAATCTGTATCTGTGTTTGTCAAATCTATGTTTACTGAGCAAAATCTGTATGTATATTTTTCGTCAGGACTACAATGTTGAGCTCAAAAAATCTATAGAGATAATGTTTCAGCAAAACCGCCGCCGTTGTATAGTTAACCTTTCTCATTTCTACAACCACCGAGAAGGCGCCGATTTGGCTCGCAGGTAATTAGTTACTGATTCTGAAAATTATGATAATTAGGGTTTCAATTGATGTATTTGTGGATTTTATGTTGTGGTGAAGTTAATTGCAGTATAGATTCTGGTATGGTGAAGTTTAGATGTAATTTGCTAGAGATATGACTAGAAGTAAAAAAAAAAATAAAAAAATAAATAAATAAAAAAAAGAAGAAGAAAGAAGTTGATTGCCTATAGATTTATAGATTCCTGTGTGGTGAAGTTTTAGCCTCACTTAGCGGATACTAGTAGAAATCCAAAAAACTAAGTTAATTGCAGTATATATTCTGGTATGGTGAAGCTAATATGTCGTTTGCTGTTGGATTTACAGGCTATTGCAGACTCCGAGTGAGTATATGCAACCTCTCTGTGACGCTGTGACTGATACCGTGAAGAGCTTGGATATTAAGTACCTGAAGGAAGGAGAGCAAGTGCTGGTTGGACTAGAGGGTCCTTTTGTTTCGCGGAGGGTTACACCAAGGGAGCTTTTGTCTGGATTCATTGGATCCATGGTCTGTGTGGAGGGCATCGTCACAAAATGTATGTACTCTTGGTGTCTCTACTCAGTCTGTTATTTAAGTTCAAATAGTGTGCTTGCGGATGGTACTCTTTCCTTGTTTTTTTAAAAATTTTTTTTAAAGGAAATTGGTACGGAAGTGTGGATTCATTTCTTTCTTGGTGATTTAGTGATTTAGATTGCTAACTAGAGTTGGCAAACAGGTTTTAATATATGAGTGTTAATGGTAGTCTGTTTCTTCAATCTGAGGATGTTGGATATAATCTGTTAAACAAAAGTAGTAGTACTGCCTATCTCCACTTAGCATGTAGTGTCTTGATTAGTGGTAACTCAAGGTGGCTGGCTTATTTTGATCACAGCATTGGGAAATGTGGGTTTATCATGTTTTTCTACATGAGGATTTACTAATGCAATAACACAAATAAATTACTTAGGAGATGCAATCTTAGCCATAGAAAGACAGCACTCCCTTTCCTTTGTAAGTGTCCACCGTAGCTTGTTGCCACAATAATTTTTGTATGGCTTTAGCATTTCAATTCTCAAGTAGTATGACTGAAACTCTTGTCTGGTCTGTCACCTTAACTTGTTTTTTAACCAAGCAAGGAAGGTTTAAACACAAGTTCTTCTATTAGGACATTCTGCCCTTTTGTGTGGGGACTTGGGTTGCATTTTGCCAGAGGAAGTAAACTTGGGGAGTTCAAAAGTTTGTTTTTTGTACACAAGTCACAAAGACTATGGGTTTAAAATTATCAGGTTTAAGAATTGCCAATGTTCCAAAAATATAAAAGAATGGTAGCATTCATACAATTTTTATCAAGTCTGATCAGTTGTTTCCTTTTGTAGGTTCTCTTGTCAGGCCTAAAGTTGTCAAGAGTGTCCACTTCTGCCCTGATACTGACAAATTTACTGTCCGTGAATATAGAGACATTACATCAAACATGGGTTTGCCAACTGGTTCCGTGTATCCAACAAGAGTATGGTTTCTGCTTATTACCTTCACTCTCTTTTTTATTTCATTATGTGTTTAAACATCACTTGACCAGAAAGGAGCTTATGATGAAAATTTACATGTTTCAGGATGATAATGGCAACTTATTGGTGACAGAGTTTGGCCTGTGCACTTATAAGGACCACCAAACAATTTCAATGCAAGAAGTTCCTGAGAATTCAGCTCCAGGTCAGCTACCTCGAACTGTGGATATCATTGTAGAAGATGACTTGGTGGATTCATGCAAGCCTGGAGACCGTGTGGCAGTTGTTGGGATATACAAAGCTCTGCCTGGTTCAAGCAAGGGCAGTGTGAATGGAGTATTCAGGTTATTATCGTTTAGCAATAACAATCAACACTCTTTCTTTCGCACTCTTTTTTATTACTGAAGTGCTTTAAATGTTTACAATATAGGACTATCCTCGTTGGCAACAACGTCTCACTTCTCAACAAAATGTCACATAACCTTCATTACTCACTCGATGACATGGCTAACATCAAAACCATATCTCAGAGAGAAGATACCTTCGACCTGCTTGGTAATTCTCTTGCTCCCTCTATATATGGGCATTCATGGATAAAGAAGGCTGTGATTCTATTGATGCTTGGTGGAAATGAAAAGAACTTGAAAAATGGGACCCACTTGAGAGGGTAAGTACTGTATTGGCTGAAATGTTATACTTTGCATTTTCCTTGGTTCTCTTTTACTTGGCTGGTTTGATTTTTCTCTGCTACGGTTTCTGAGACTTTTTAAAACATGCATGAAGTGTTTTTTTCTAATAAATGATTCATGATCTATTTCTTGTTATTACAGTGACATAAACATGATGATGGTTGGTGATCCTTCTGTTGCAAAGTCTCAGTTGCTGCGGGCAATTATGAATATAGCTCCTTTAGCTATATCTACAACTGGTCGAGGTTCTTCTGGTGTTGGATTGACTGCTGCAGTTACATCTGACCAAGAAACAGGTATAGTGTAGACGCATAGATGTCAGTTAATCCATATCACTGTTATTACTTGCGCCAACATTGTTCTACTTGCGCTCTTGCTCAGGGGAACGAAGATTAGAAGCTGGTGCGATGGTTCTCGCAGATCGAGGGATTGTATGTATTGATGAGTTTGACAAAATGAATGATCAAGATCGTGTTGCCATTCATGAAGTGATGGAACAGCAGACTGTAACAATTGCCAAAGCTGGTATTCATGCATCACTGAATGCTCGGTGCAGTGTAGTAGCGGCTGCAAATCCCATATATGGAACTGTTAGTCTCTCCAAGCATTTGAAATGTTCAAGATATGTCTATCTCTTTGACAACCTGTTCTAATGTAATACCTTATTCGTGCACAGTATGATCGTTCCATAACTCCAACAAAGAACATTGGGCTTCCAGACTCCCTTCTTTCTCGATTCGATCTGTTGTTTATTGTTTTGGATCAAATGGATGCTGGGATTGACCGTCAGATATCTGAACATGTGCTGCGTATGCACCGTTTTCGCTCTGTGGTAGATGGAGGTAATTACCTGACTGTATCATAAGATAGTCATTCTAACTTGGACACATTTCTCACAATCAGCGTAACTTTTGTATCAGGCTCAGCATTGGACGACAGTTCGAGGCACCATAGGGATGGTGATGGGGAGAACGGCTCATTAGTTTTTGTTAAATATAACAGAACTTTACATGGGAAAAAATCTGATAGGGGTCGAAAACGTGATACTCTCACTATCAATTTTCTCAAGAAATATATCAATTATGCGAAAAACAGGATTCAGCCAGAGCTCACAAATGAGGTGATGTTTCTTTAAAGATATACTTATATGATGTTCAGTTGCTTGTCGAATCAGATTTGTACTTTTGTTGTAAAAATAAGTTCAGTATTTCACTCATGTTTACTGGCAGTGGATGCCACTTCAATACTTTCATGTTCCTTCGTTATCAAGAGTGGCTGTTCAATTTTGTATTCCAGGCTTGTGAACACATAGCAACTGCGTATGCTGAGCTTAGGAATGCAAGTTCAAACGTAAAGGTTATTTTCTAACTCACCTGATAGAGTGGAACTTTGCACTGATATTTATTCTGTCGAGAAGGCCTTATCACCGTATAATGAATTGCCGTGACCTTATTTCAGACGGGTGGGACGCTTCCAATTACTGCCAGAACCTTAGAAACAATCATTCGCCTATCAACTGCTCATGCCAAACTGAAGTTGCGAAAAGAGGTATTTGATTTATCAGTTTGATGCTCATCTTGATGTGATAATCTTCACAATTTTGCACAATATGACTACATAAATTCCATGATAAGTACTACCAAGTGTCAGATAAATTCCATGATAAGTACAACTAAGTGTCAGATCTTGCATGCTTTCATTGATAGTATCTCGCATCTATTGTCTACATAGTTGTTTGCTGGTAAAAGTTCAGGTAGCTTTGAGATTATACTGGGTCTAACTAATAATGTATCATTAAAAAGGTAACGAAGGTTGATGCTGAAGCTGCTCTTCAAGTTCTAAACTTTGCAATATATCATCAAGAGCTAAGTGAAATGGAGGAACGGGAGCAGGAAAGACATGGGCAAGAAGCTGAAACTGGTAATAATGGTCAAGCTCGTGGGAGGCATGCTAACGAAGACTCTACTGCCACCGATGGGTAAGTGAAAAGCTGAAACCATTTGCGCCTTTTCCTTTTGTTGTTAAACTTTAACCTCCCATAGATTATTGACACGCATATTGTAAGTTTAAATACAGAAATATCAAGCTAATGCTTTATTTTATGTCTATGCTTTACAAATTACCACTATGAATTATATTAGAATGATATTTCTGATTTTCCATGGTTTGGTTAGTCGTACTGATGCTATGGATATTGATCCACCACCAACAAACGGAGTCGACATATCTCCAGACAGGTCAGACAGTTCACTAGTAATTTGGTTCAATATTCAAACCAAAATATGGAGACTTTTTTTTCTTTCATTAGTATGTTCTGTCATGATGACAGTATACTTTTTTATTGTGTAGATTGGAAGCTTTCAGTGCTGCTCTGGGAAGGTATAGGCATGCACAGCACGTAGAACAAATGTCAATAGCTGATATTGATGGTGTTGTTAACAATGGAGCAGCTGTTCCCTATTCAGCACCAGAAATTATGGAGCTCCTGAAGGTGATGTTTATATACACTTATCAAGGTTTTGATTTAGTTACATAGGGTATTCCTTATCCATTCAAGCAGCTAAACTACCTGTTAATAAAAATGTTTTTAACTGTCTGCAGATGATGCAAACGAAGCAGAACTTAATGATAGTCGAGGATGCCAATATGGTGTACTTCATATGAATGTACTGAATGTTTTGGTATGTCATCTAAGTTCTTTATTGCTTGCTTACTTTTGAATTACCTTGTCTCATATGGAAACACTTAAAGTTGCCTTATATCCTTGAGGAGGTTAGAATTTGATGCTTAGTCTAGACGGGCAAGTCCAACAAAGATATCCAGTAAATTTTCAAGTCCTAGAATTGTTATTACGAAAAGTCCTGCTCCAGTATTATAGTTGCAATCAAGCTAAACGATACTTGTTAGAAAAGTAGGTTTATTTATCAAATGAAGGCGTGATTATGCCGTGTAAAATGATGCACTGAATTCCCTGAGGCTAGATGATTCTGCACATAAACTAGTATGGAATACTGGTGGACTAAGGGTTACTAAATTTTCAGGTTCGTATAATGGGCGAGCGAGAGCAATACAGCAGGTCTGAGAAGTCTGAATTTCTGAAAGTTGCTGGAGTTCAATTGTACCACAATGCTGTGTATTAGGCTATTAGCTTTAGTGTGTGTTGATTGTTGAGTAGCAGAAAATGAATGATTAGGAATCTGTATTCTTATTTATCATTTGTAGTTAAAAAATGGTCTCAAATTCTCGTGCTGGTGGATATGTAAACACTATTTCCCATTTATGCGCAAGTTCGCTTGGACCTGTAAGCATATACGTACTCTTGCTATTTGCATTTTGCATAAACCTTGTTTCTATACTAGTAATCTCACAACATATGTAGTACATGAAATGCATGGTGATTGACAATTACTTTAAGTTTTGTACACAATTGTACAGTACATTTTTTTTTATATATCATCTCTAGTGATACTTTTTAGAAGCCATAACCAACACGTACAACTAATGTATGTTGTGGAGTGTTGGCCTCAGGTTATGAGTGTGATCTTCGCTAACTACCATAACAATCTAACAACAGAGGACCATCTCTATTAGAATTTGTCACATTGATTACCTTTCGGCATTTAAAAAAGGAAGATTAAGAACACAAAATCATAGCTATACTACTACACATCAAATTAAAAAACATTTCAAAATATACTATTGCCCAAAATCTTGAAATGATTTAGCATTTATTAACCTCCCAAAATATATTTTAAAATTCAGATAGATTGCATAAAATCACTTTAAACACTAAAAAAAAACGAAATCTTCTATTATTTTATTTTAAAACGATAAAAACGTATTAATTAAAACGAAACAAAATAAGAAAATCATAAGAAAGGCTCTCAGGTATACAAACACAAACAGTACAACTACATCATCATGCACCATCCACTTTCAAAATCTTCTATTTATAATTCATCTGTAGCAAAAAAAAATCTTTATATTCCAATTTAATATCTGGTGCTGTACACTTTGTCCAGTTTATTTAATGAAATTTATTTGCTGCTTTAAAAAAAAAAAAAAAGTTCGCGAATCATCTTACTTGTAAATTAAGCTTGTACGTGTCTCAAAATAATTGTGGCGGGTATAATTTCTCAAAAAACCAAACAATATAGTATAATTTATTTCTATCAGAATGGCAACAATGGCTTCAGCTTTTTCTTCCAGTCTCTTCCTCATAAAACCTCTCCATCGTTCACTCTCCATCACCACAAAACCCAAATCCTTCCACTTCAAACCATCATCAACTGTAAGTACATCTTCTCCCATTCCTCCTCTCTCGAATTTCCTGCATTTCTATTTCTCCACAGCCGATTGACTCACTGTTTATTGTAATTGTTCCTTTCAGATGGAGAACAGCAGCTCCGAAATCACGGAGGATGAAGCTAATGTCGTTGTACAGAAGAAGACGATATTCGTTGCAGGCGCTACTGGAAGCACCGGGAAGAGGATCGTGGAGCAGCTCTTAGCTAAGGGCTTTGCTGTCAAAGCTGGTGTTCGTGATGTCGATAAGGCGAAATCGACTTTCCCTGGGAGTAATCCTGACCTTCGCATTGTGAGTATTGAGATTGTACTGATTGTGATTGTGAATTTGTGATTGTATCATTGATTCGTGTACTTGTGCGATTGTGTTATTAGTTCGTGTAGCATACTGTAATTTTGTTGACATAATTGCTGTAATGGTCTAATGGAGTATTATGGCGGATATTTGTGTAATAGGTCTAGTACTAGTAGGCTATCGCGTGGTTAGGGAATTAGACCACCACTTGTGGCCGAAAATGGGAGAAATATGTGTACATATACTTGAATCGACTTGATTTTGTTATCGACTCGTGTAGAATACTCTTAAGTTTGTTGATATAGTTGTCGCCCTGTCAGTATCGTGATAGATTATCTTATGGCTGATATTTGGCTTGTAGGGCTGGTTACCAGTACGCCATAGCATGGTTGTGGTTTAAGGAATTGTGTTTGCTGTTGTTATCTATTGAGGGGAGGTAGATATAAGAAAGTAGTTGTACTTGTGGCGTGGAATAGGGAGAAGTAGGTCTAAATGTACTTGACTCGACGTGATTCTGTTATTGCTTAGTTTATTTTGCCTACAACTACAGTTTATTGGGATATAAAAGGCTTAGCTGTACTTACTGTATTTCTTTTAAAATTTGGTGACTTAAGAGATCTTTGGGATGCTTAGCTCGTAAGGGCTAATCACTTGGTAGCAATTCTGCAGTTTATAAAATTATTTCTGATGTTGTTCAGAGGCATGATGAAATATTTTTGAGGGATAAGAAAGTAGTTGTCATTGTGGCCATAAACTGAGAGAAGTAGGACGAAATGTACTTGATATGTCGTGCTAGTGTTATTGGTTAGTGTATTTTGCAGCTGCAGCTTATTGGGATATAGAAGGCATAGCTGTGGTTATAGATGGTGATCCTTGAGATCTTTGGGTTGTTAAGCTCAGACTCAGAGGGCTTATTACTCAGTAGCATTCCTGTGGTTTAGGAATGTCCAGTGTTGTTGAGAGGCATATACAGATGATTTATTTTGAGGGGAGGCAGTATAACGCTTTGTGTAATCGTGGGAAGAGTAACTGTAATTGTGGCTGGAAAATGAGGGAGTACCTCTAGAATAATAGAATGTTGGGAATATAAGCGAGGGAGGTACTTCAGGAAAGTAGAGGTAGAAGCGTTGTTTCCTTTTCTTTTCTTTTATAAATGGCTTGAGATATACTATGTGGTTATCAAAAACATATAGGAATATCAGGGAGAGGTACCTATGATTTGTTGAAACATCTAAGGATTTTGACACTATGCAGTCTAAGGTGGCTTATCACTATGCAGTCTTACATAGCTCGTGCATCGTTTTTGCACTCTTAAGATATTGGCTGTGGTTTTATTCATTCACGTAGCATAATCTTTGTTTTCTGAGTCTTACAGGACAAATTGCATTTATTTGTCAAGTACATCTTGAGATAACTGGTGGTGTGAGAGATTTTCATCTGTCGGAACTCTGTTCAAGGAAATTATAACCATTTGTGCTAGTTGTTCAGGTCAAAGCAGATGTAACAGAGGGTACAGAGAAGTTAGCTGATGCCATTAGTGATGATTCTGAGGCAGTAATATGCGCCACTGGTTTTAAATATTCGTGGGACTTGTTAGCTCCATGGAAGGTTGGTGATATCTATTCTTTATCTGTCAAGTCTGTTGCATTTCATGGACGAATACAAAGGCCCACATAACTACTCGAATTGTTTGTTGAGATATCAACTTTGGGAGTACCTCGACCCTCGTAGCCTAGAAATTAAGGAATCTCGTAAAATGACAGATATTTCTGAAGTACTAGTTGTTAAAAATCAACGATCTCAGAGTTTCTTCACACTTAACATGATGAATCCATTCTCCTGCCATTGACATATGTTTCTAAATCATGATCGAGTTCCTCTATTTAAAGGATGACTGCCCGGATCCATTTCTCATCTCTTTTAGCTGCTGATAAGTAATAACAGTATTGATTTGCAGACACAAACATTCTTGATTCATACTAATTATTATGATTTTATTCATGTCCCTTGGCTGCTTCCCTTATGCAGGTTGATAATTTTGGCACGGTTAACCTGGTAGAAGCTTGCCGAAAACGTGGGGTTAACAAATTTATACTTATAAGTTCAATCTTAGTTAATGGCGCTGCCATGGGTCAGATTCTTAACCCTGCCTACATTTTTCTCAACGTCTTTGGGCTCACCTTAATCGCAAAGCTCCAAGCAGAACAACACATCCGGAAGTCTGGTATAGATTACACGATTATAAGGCCTGGGGGTTTGAAGAACGATCCGCCCAAGGGGAATATAGTTATGGAGCCTGAGGTATCTTGTTAAACCATACAGCTTCACGTTCCAGATGTTTACCTTACAATTCTCTTCTTCTTTTCTTCTCTGTTCTTATCTAAACTATTTTCTTTCAGGATACGTTGTACGAAGGTTCAATATCAAGAGATCAGGTTGCGGAAGTTGCAGTTGAGGCATTGCTCCATCCGGAATCTTCTTACAAAGTCGTGGAAATCGTTGCACGAATTGAAGCTCCCAAGTGTTCATTCGAGGAGCTCTTCGGTTCTATCAAGCAACGGTGACCACATGGTTGAGTACAAGTCTAGAATATATACATACAAATACAAGACGTCTTGCTTATAGTGTAATTCTGAGCTTTGATGAAACTAAAATTTTGTTTTTGCATTTGTTGATTCGACAATGTTGAAACTTGAGAAACCATACTAGCTAACATCATTCTCACTCGACATTATGTGCACGGCTCTAAGCCTCTAACATCATATACTAGTATGTAGGAGTAGTAATAATACCAAGAATCAGAGACATCAGTCAAATTTTTGCACAATAACATTGTAATAATACTTGATACTCTAATACATCGATTCAAGAAAATAAGAACTTACGTACATTGATAATGAAATTGAGTCCAAAGTATTACAAGCCAGAATACCAAGAGAACATTAATCTTTCTAGATACTAGCTAGTATTTGATACTTTGGATGCTTTGGGCATCGCAAATCGACAAGTTGGACAATAATGACTTGTCTTGAGCCACTTTTGAATACAATCTCCATGAAACAAGTGTGAACAAGGCATCAAAACCACCTCAGAACCTCCTGAAAACTCTTCCATACAGATCACACAGCCGCCTCCTTCACAATTATGGTCCTCCACCCTCTTCCGCTTCAGATTGTTGATTGACTCGTCGGTAGCAGGAACCATCCTAGGAGGACCAGCAGCCATGATTGCTTCGACCCTCTGCTCAAATAACCGCTCCCCGTCCTGGAGGGTTTTTGGTTCCAACAAGTGAAGGTGTACTGAAGAAACATTAAACCCTAAGGTAAACACCCTGCAGCTTGGCACAGCCGAACCTATATGCTTCAGTGTGGATTGAATTACACAAGTAACGGTGACTTCATGGTCGATCGAGTAAAGTCTAGAATATATACATACAAATATACGAAACATATCTTACTTATAGTTTATAATTCTGAGCTTTGATGAAACTAAAATTTTGTTTTTGCATTTCTTGATTCGACAATGTTGAAATTTGAAACCATACATCTACTAGCTAACATCATTCACTCAACATTTTTTATATATATAATTATATATGCACGGCTCTAGACACATATATATCATACTAGTATATGGTAAGGGTACAATATATCCAATCCAATGACACAAGTAGTCTAACTTAATATTTTTGGAATTTTGGGTGAACCTTTTTCTAGTTAGTTTATTTATTTAAGTATTTGCTTGGCAAAACAAACTCATAAAGTGAGGTGAATGAAAATGGATAAGGTGATTAGTCACCTCGTTTGCTCATAAGGTACATAGGGTAACTTATCACCTCACCTTATTGACATTTACCAAACAAATTTATTATTATGGTCAAACAACCAAATAAGGTGAAATCAACTTATAAGGTGATAGATAATGTAACGCCAAACACGCACTAAATAATATTTCTAAGTTTACTAGAACTATATATTCACTACAAGAAAAAGGCTGCAATTGTAACGAAATATTAGCCACAATCATGTAACCGTGGCAAATGAACACTATTTGTCACGTAAAGTCCGTGACCTTTGTTTGGTGTCGTCGGAAAATATAAGTAAAACTTATAATTGTGACGGTAGCTATTAGCCACGGTCTAACTATGGCTAACAGGTGAAACTTATCAACTTGCTGAATTCACATGCATAAACTCCATTCGCTTGAGTCCTTGATACAAAAAATGCCCACCAACTCAAGAAAACATCGGCGAAAGGCAACGCCTCATGATGAGCTTCGAGAGATAGAAGTCCAAATCTACTCCGCCAATGACCTAAAATACGTCAAGCACGTCACCTAGATGCGAACCTACGCCCAAGTCTACGTGGAACCGTCCACGTTGCAACAACTCATATCGACGAACATGGCGACACCAATCCGACCTGGAATGAGGTGGTGAAGGTGAAGCTGCTCAGCCACTACCTGTCAGATGTCATGGCAGCGCTGCACGTGGACACATACGCTTGGTCCCACGTGGGGCTCGAAAAGCATGTAGGTAGTGCTAGGGTGCTGTTAGAGCACTAGCAATGGTTGGCTCCAAACTTAGGGCTTATTTGGGGTTTAAGCCCCAAATATGTCCCTTCCATTTCTTGCTATAATGGTTTAGGCTTATTAGTGACTCTTTTTTAAGTTCCACATGACACATACAATCCACATGCATCACACAATTGATGAAAGAGAAAGAAAATGAAATTAAAAAAAAAATATTATTTGGGGCTTAATTGGTAGCCCCCAAGCATGGGCTCCAATAATGGAGTCCCAATGAAGCCCTTATTGTGGCTTATTTGGGGCTTATTTGGGGATGGAACCCTAAATAAGCCCTCTATTACTAATGCTCTTATGCGACGTTTTGAAAGGCGGAGATTCTGCGGAGCCCGCGGATAATCCGATCCAATGCTTGAGTCTTCAAGTTTGGAAGGCCGCAAGGGTGGCTTAATTTGTGGGTGCCACGAATGGGCCGGTTCTTGATACGGAGGGAGTCGTTGTCGTTTAGTGTTAGGGATAGAGCGGAGGAGGATGAGGAGGAGAAAAGCGGTGAAACGATGGAGGTGTAAGGTCTTGCTAGAAGCATTTGTTTGTAGTAATGCATGGGTGACATTTGTTGTTGTTTTGCCTTTTGGGATATAGCAATAAGTTGGAAGTTAGTAGTATTACCTTGTGCAATTTGGGTTTGTCCTGTATTTTTCTCCAGGTGTTTTAAGTTGATTTTGGTTTGCATTTTTTGATTTAATATATTCGATTTTGGTTGTGCTTAATTTGTTAGACGTTATTGTTCATTTGTTTGCTAGTAACGTAGATGTCGAAAGTAGTAATTTTCAATAAGGTGGATAGTTCGTTAGTTCGTAACGTAGATGTAAAAAGTAGTGATTTGTAATAAGGTGACTCACTTTTTTAACTCGTAACGTATGTGTAGAATTAGAAAGTAGTGTGGTACCTTTATGGTGTTGATATCAATATATTGTTGGTAATTACGACGGTTGGCGCCTGATGCAAATTTTTTATTACTCTAATAATCAACATGATGATTTTGGTAATCGGACTTTTTCATTCATGAACGACTCTGTGGCCCAATGGATAAGGCGCTGGTCTACGAAACCAGAGATTCTGGGTTCGATCCCCAGCAGAGTCGCATTTTTTTTTGTTGCTCCATATTTAATATTTTTTGATTTTCTGTTTACAGCTTTTCTTCTCTCATATAACTAGTGAATATTTTGGTCATATTTGTGTGTCTGTACCATACATCATTTGCGGTTTACCATGCTAATATGCTATGTCTGCACCAAAGAACATACTATCTTCTTTCAAATTATACATAGGCCAAGTCTAACTAGTCTAGGTATCATCATTCATCAAGGAAAAAAGGAACAGTATAAGAAGTGTCCGATTTGATCCAATTCACAGTGACTTGAGCTAGTGAATACAGAAAGTCAGAAAGTCTAATACAATGCAACTCTCCGGTCACAGTGACTTGAGCTAGTGAATACAGAAAGTCAGAAAGTCTAATACAATGCAACTCTCCGGTGGCAAGGAGACACTGAACTGTAGTGATCTTTCACATATACATTTGCATAACTCTACCTCGACTCCTCGAGCAAACACCAAATTATCTCAAGTCTTAACATGAGTATCGTCATGATAAAGCGATGAGAGACTGACATATGCCCGGTAAAACTGGCACATTCTAAATTCATGGAAGCATCAAAGGACACCAGAAACACCATCATATTGGTTGTCAAAAAAAGAAACCATCATATTCAGGTTTGCTCTGCTTTAGAAGCTTTTAACTTCTCGAGTTGCTTTTTTAAGTAAGCTTGTTTCAGCTTTTCCCTGCGAGCAGCAGCTTGTTCTTGTCTTCGAACTTTAGCGTCATATACTTTTTCTCTAGCCTGATTTGCTTCTTCATGCACCTCCCTGATGAAGTAAGCAACTTACGTGTAAGATAAAGATGAAACCGAATCTATATGAGCTTTAAAAAAACAGCATTACATATGGGCAGGCAAAGCAGACCTCTCTTAAAATGTATGGCTTGGAGTACATGTCCTTTTCAGACACACGCCATTTCTAAACAAATTTACAAATCAACATAATATGGAAAGTCCCATCCCTTTCGATTCTCTATAAAGTTCCAAAATACATTCTATGAAATATATGGGATTATGGGTTAGAATTCTACGTCCTTCCAGAGATGCATCACCTCTAATTCTCTAAACTTCTGGTTAAGAGAAACTTAGCAAGCACAAAGAACAGGCATACAAGTTTCCGGATAGATGGAATATGGTACACCTTTGCATAACTATGCATGTTTATTCCTCATATAACATACAATTGCACAGAGCTAAATACTTGTTTTGGACATAAACTCTAGTAATCAAACCCACATGGAAAGCTGCACCACTAATACAAGAAACTACGCAAACTAATGGTCCATCAGCTAAAGATACACATATCATCCTAAGGAATTCAGCTAAACACGCAACTCATATGCATTTGTCAAAACAAACCAGCTACCAGACTCTTATCAGTAAATCATAAAGAACAGACTCAACGCAAAGTCAATAAGATGCAATAGAACATGAAGTAACTTACAATACAAAACGCTTATGCTCCCCTCTGTCCACCGTAGCAGCTGTCCGCCCAAGTCCTGGAGCTTTCCCAGTGTTCGACAGAAAATCATCACCATCATCCCCATCTTGATCTCTGGCCTCTAGTTCAGCAGAAGCAACTTCATATTTCGGTACCTGAGGTTCTTCCTGGCCCTTCCTAAAGAAATCAACACAATACTTTTCTTGCTCTTCCTCATCTGAAAGCTCCCCCTTCACCAGCTTATCATACAACTTCGCTTTCCTCTCCAATGCCGCATAGCTCGCTGATCCATCCTTCACCGCCTTTAGCTCAAGCTTATCCCTGAATTTACACAAACATAAGCAAATCTACTCCAAACTCAATAAGCAATTTTCCAAAGGGGTATAAGACTAAGCCCTGGATTACAGTTTCTATCACAAGCATCAAAAAGCTCCTATCCATAAGCAATTGTGGAATCAGTTTTTAGGTGATATGACTAATCAATCCGATTCCAAAAGCGAAACGTCACTTATCCCCAATCAGTCAAACCATAATCGCAATCGAACATACACCAAACTCACAATTCACTACCATACAAGCACTGTCAACAAATTGCAACAACTAATCAAACAGAGTACTACATACTTCGCGGAACGAGCTTCAACACCGGGCTCGAGAAATTTCCTAGTTCCTATGCATAAGCAATTTTCCAAAGGGTTACACTACGCCCTACGGCCTCGTTCTATCAAGCCTAAAAATGTTACTATTTCTAGGTAACCAAAATGGAAGCAAAAATAAGTCAACAGACCATCATGGATTAAATCGTGGAATTACAAGGTACAGAACTAATCAAAACTTCACTAATCCCCAATTATTCAAACCCTAATCCCAATCAAACATACACAGAAATTCACATTTCACTACCAAACAAGCACGAAATCAACAAATTAAAACAAGTAACCAAACGTACTTTGCGGCACGAGCTTCAACACCGGAATTCCGATTAGAGAAAGTATCGTTGGAGATGATCTTCTTAGCGCGATGAACCTCGAGGTGCTGAGCATACTGGCTATCGGCGGAATGAATTGGCTCTTTGACCTGACGTTTGGACTCTTCCTGAGACTTGTAGAGCTGTGCTTTGAGCTCGAGGATGGAGGATGCACCAACGCCTTCGATTGTGCGGTGTTTTCGTGGCATGATTGAGGATTCCGTCAGCCATCCTAGGGATTCCACCGCCACGCGTTTCTTCGTCGACGGTGGTAGATTCGTGGGCTCCTCCGCCATGGTGTGGTGGTGGAATTGGGGGGCGTTTGTTGGGAATTTGGTAGGTTTTGAGGACCTGGTTGTGTTATTTTACAAGTCGTACCGGGAATTGAATCGGAAACTTTCGTCAAGGCGGTCAAGCTAAGGAAAATTAAATCCTTAAATATGTCTCTTTATTAAATTAAAACATTAAATTAAAAAAAGCAAAAAACAATTATCAGATCACTAGCAATATTGGGCTACAAACTTGGGACTTATTTGAGAATGAAGCCCCAAATAAGCCCCTTCTATTGTTTGCTACAATGGTTTAGGCTTATTATGGGATTTTTGTGGGTTCCACATGACACCCACATTCCACATGCACCACACAAATTAATGAAAGAGACAGAAAAAGAATTAAAAAATATTATTTGGGGACTTCAAATATGTAGGCCCCAAGTATAAATGAAGTCCCAAATAAGCTCCTATTGTAGCTTATTTGGGGAGTAAGCCTCAAATAAGTCACAAATAAGCCCTCTATTGCTAGTGCTCTCAGACGTAACCACAAGTACTCTTCCGTTTTTTGATAGTTTATACTTTATATACAGTAATTTCTCAATTTCATTAATAATAACCACAAGTACTATTCCCAATTGCTTCTAAATTACACGGGATAAATTTTATTAATTTCTATCTCGTTTAACTTATGAGTATTTTATGATCAAAGTACGTTACGAAGTCAACTTTAAAAATTTATTATTGAAACGAAAGTAGTATAACCTTTATTCAACTGTAAATAACATTCAATTTTTAAATTAGTTCTGTTTAAAATTATCTAAGTTTACTTTTAGAATAGTTTTTTTTTTTACTTTCTCCAGCCCATGTTAATATTACCATTTATTTTGTTATTTTGTTGACTTATTGAAATATTTGACTTTTGAATAAATCATAACTCGAATTAACAAAACAAATTGATCAAGATTGTGAACCAATCCACAAATTTGGGTATGGGAGGATAGGGATGCAGGTTGCTCAACATTCTAGTAAAAACGGACACTCCAGTACAGAACATACTTTATTTAGTACTCCAGTCCAGGTTATTTGAAGTTCAGAATATAGTCTTTGAAGACCATAAAGAGAAGGATCCATCTCAACTCTCTTTTATAGACTTGTAGTAGTTCAGACTTCAGAAGAGCTTCAAGTGCATGCATCAGTGGGGCTTCCTCTTTGTTGCAGCTTCCCATGCCTTCAAGATGTGGTCGACTATTTCCTGCACGCCAACCCCGTGCTTTACCTGCATATTCGTACTTCCACTATAAATATCAAGTTCATAAAATACAGGGAAAACATTGAACTTTTGGAGGGAGCACATGTATCTTTTATACAGCAACATGTGGTCCACGAGGAGATGGCTGGTGAAAGACAGACAGGTCATGTATACACAGTTTCCTCATAACAGGTGATCACCGGAGTTTAGTAATTCCGGATTTCAGGGTGTTAATCTGGTTTCATGAGTGATGAGGAGCAGTAGGATAGGACCAAGTTATTAGCAAATTACATTGTTAGAATCTGGTACTCTCACGGATTCTTCATATCCCAATAGCAAATTAAGCTATAGACTGAGTAGATAAGTAATAGCGCGGTTTTAATTTACTCTTTTATGGTAGTATCTGGAATCTGGTAATTTTCTATTAAGCTAGTTTAGGAACAACATGGACTTTCCATGAACCAGAGATGGAACAAGTGTTCAAACTGAAGAGAACCTGGGCAAAAACGAATGGGCCACCATCCCTCATTCTGAGGGCATCACGCTCCATGACCGACAAATCAGCTCCAACAGCTGCTGCAATATCGGTTTTGTTTATGACCTACAATTGACAGTGCTTAAAATGATTAGAGCAGGTACTAGCTTTGGCATATATACAAAGAGAAACTATAGAGTGATACACTCACAAGGAGGTCAGCTTGTGTAATGCCTGGACCCCCTTTTCGCGGGATTTTGTCACCAGCAGATACGTCTATTATATAGATTATGTAGTCAGCCAGTTCTCTGCTAAAATTGGCAGCCAGGTTATCTGCATATAGAGAATGGGGAAGATTAAATCAAGTATCAACCTTTCATATTATTTATGGATTCTATGAGTCTTCCACAAGTTTAAACTCATCACGAAGAGCTGAAATTAAGCGTAGGTATAAGTGACTTGAAAATGAACACGGGAGTTTGTAGATAGTGCTCATAAATAGAGATTCATTGAAAAATCCAGATCGAAAGAAAAGAAGGAAAACCAAACTGTAAGTGTTTGCCATGTAGATTCTAGCAATCTGAAGTTCTTTTGCATAGTAGAAGTACAACTTTTTGTAGAAAGCAAAATCAGTGTCAAATCCAATTTTAACATTTGAAGGGCATAATGACTTTTCAAATATCAGTTGCAAGATCTCCCTAGTCCCATTCTCCCTACATCTATGAGCAACATTGCACATAATACTTCCTATATAATGTTCTGCTGCTAATAATATTAGAATTTGGGTCAGAATTACCTCCCCCAGATTCACAGAGAAGGATATCTGCTTTAAACAAGTTAGACAGCTCCTCTAGAGGACCAAGATTAATGCTAATATCTTCCCTAATAGCTGCATGTGGACAGCCACCCGTTTCTATGGCACGAATCCTTTCTTCAGGAAGTGCTGCATGCTTAACCAAGAACTCGCCATCCTCTTTTGTGAAAATATCATTTGTCACCTGTGTAAATAAAATATCAATTGAAAGTTATATTTATTATTATGCAATTCACCATGTCTCCTATATATATATTCCAGTAACCAATGAGGTCTAGCTCAATTGGTTAGACTGAGGTGTCATGACACTAGAGGTCATAGGTTCAATTCTCGTCAAGTGCGAGATTATTTATAGTTTATTACTAGCTTTGTAATGCTACTTATGAAATTGTAATGGTTCGATTATTAAAAAAATATATATATTCCAGTATTATTCCTGGTGTTTCAGCATATATCATTTAGGTAATACGGTTCTCATGATTATAGCAATAAAATACCTGCTACTTATGTTTGAAACTAGAGTAAACAAGGTGGAGACTGGTGAGACCTAAGGCTCAAGACTCTGGAAGTTTATCTCTAGAAACTGTTTCTAGCAATAACAACCCTGTAAGGTAAATGATTCTGTCTCCTCGAATCAGAAAGAAATGAAAAAGAGCCTCAGAATATTAAATAATTCTAGGTATCGAAAGACACGTCGTACTCTGACCCTCTGAGTACGATGGAGAAGTTTGGGAAACAGTGTTTGCTAGCAAGACAAATCCTTTACAAACAATCTGTATAGGTGAAATGGTCGGGATTCTGGCATACAATCACAAAGATCTTTCACCTGACATACTTATTAAGATTTTGAAGTATAGTGTACATGAAATTTTGGACTTCGTTTGCTGTATATGACATGTATGGCATGACATTCACTTTGTATAAACCCATCCCACGCAAATCACCAAAGAAATCAAAATCAAGAACTTCAGGAAGAAAAAGATGAATTTTCACATATCATATACATTTCTCCATGGAACGAGAAAAGAATAAAAAAAAAGGCATGAGGGGACTATATGCTTACAGCTGCAAGACTGTATTTGTCTCTGAGACATTGACATAAAGCTAGCATCAACGCAGTTTTTCTGCAAAAATACACAACCCTCTCAGCAGCCAGTTATACTAGAGAATGCGTAGAACCTGAAAACGGCAAATTTCTATCTCAAGAAACAATGGCATTAACAGCCAGTGACATAAACTGAACTAATAAAAAGATCTCCCAAACGCCAATAGTTAGAGACAAAGACACCTTTGGTATCATTGTCATTCAAAATGAAAAATGGCAAAAGTAAATTAAACAGTTCAACAGAGAAAAAAAAAAAAAAAGAACTACTGAGATTGAGAAGCATTGCATCATTGCATGGGATGGTAAGTGTAAACACCAATCAGTAATGGCAAGGAAAGTCCTCGGGTGGCTCAATGCAATGGGGTGAAAACTGCAGAGCACAAATTGTGGAGGATGGTTGTTGATGTGCATTCTGCATGATGGGGTTCAGAACAGAAAAGCCAGAGGCATGGAGCAGATAGCTTTGTGCTTGAGGGTAAGATGCGGTTTCAGATTTTCAGCAATACTGTGCACGCTGATTCAACTCTATAGGAGCAAATAAAGCTGGATAAAAAGAGCAATGCCAACATACAAATGCAATCCTGTGATGTGCCTAAAGTGCACTCAACTTAGACTTAGCTCAACTAGTACATGATTCAATTAGAAACCGAAATGGTATATCTCTATCACAATCAGGAACCACATTAACAAGCATTACCCCAAGTCCCCAACTATAAAATTCTCTCAAGGCCATCAGTGTAGGAGTGGAGTAGTATCAGAATACGATAAGGAGTGATAAGAGTAAGACTCCATAGGAGCAAAGAAAGATGGGATGTACAAATACTTATGTATTATACCTGAAGTGAACTTCACTTAACTCGATTATGAATACTACAATTTATTTATTTTTGTTTGATTCGTTTTTTCTGAATCCGAATATGGGAGTTGTTCATCACAAATTCACAATCAACAATGGTATTAAGTACTATAAACCCAACTTATAAAAAGTAAACCAAAACAAAAAAAAAAAAAAAAAAACAGTTTGCAAGAACTTCAGATCAGTGTGTACTACTAGTGATTAAATGAAGCAGAACCAAGTGACATTTGTCAATGCTTGTGAAATGGAGCTGTTTTGAAATAATCAGCCTATTATCAACTTAAGCTGGAAACTGTAATGAGTTGATTTTAGCATCAAATAGATAATAAAAAAATAAGTAGCAAAAGCACAAAGGGCGGAAAAAAGTAAGGCAAAGTTCATGAAAGGCAAATTAACAAACAGCTTGAGTGCACAAGAATGAAGAGTCTACCCAGTGCCAACAGGACCACCAATACCAATAGTGAAAGCTCGTTCACTGAAATCTCGATCAAGCAAAGGCTGAGCTCTTCTGCTGAAGTATCCTGGAGATTCAATCGGCTCGTGAGAATGTGGTGCTAGTCCATCGTGGCTATGATACACCTTCCCGTCAGGTCCCACCCATGATTCTCTGTTTGATTTGGAACCATTTCAATTCAATTGAACTGATAGGTTTTGAAGTGATGGTTAATGAAATGGAAGAAGAAGATACTTACTCGTGCATATGGTGGTCATGGTGATGATGGTCTCCAGACGCCATTGGAGCAAGGTTTTTGCTTAACTTTGAGAATTAAGCTGGGAGAAGAAGAAGAAGAAGCTGATTATGATGATTGACTGTGTTCTGACTTTTGAGGATGATTAGGAACAGATTAGGAATACTGGAATAGTGGAAATTCCTCTAGTGGTTAACTTAGGCTTTTAAAAAAGGAAAAGTGTTATTTAAATATTTTAGGCTAGTGATAATGTAAAATACTAATGCCAAAGTATTTGTCTATTATTATGAATGATTTGTGAATATAAAAAGTAAATTGATCTGGCACTAGTAATTTCAGCTCTGACATTATCAAAAGCCATATTTTATTATAAATTAGTCATCTTTTTAATTTAATATTAATAAGGTAAATAAAAAAAGGTTTTAATTTTCTCCAACTAACCACACTATTTCAGATATCTTAATCGGTCAAATTCAAATATAAAACTTACAATTTGGGATAATACTAAAAATTTGTCACTATCTCGTTCACTAAATTGATATACTTAACAACACGTAGAGAAGAGAAAGAATAAGAGTTACTACGGTCGTATACGGATGCAATTATTCTAAAAATATATAACTAAAGTTTATAAATTAATAATAATTTTATTATTTTTACCTGTATAATTTATGTATAATGTATGGATAAGACATGTATATGAATATTGTTAAAAAACGGAGAAATTAGTATTAATGTGTCACTAAAGCTAAGGTTTCAATTTATTTTTTTTAATGAAAAGACAAAAGAGCCTTTAGGATTTATCTACTTCTAATAAAGATAAAATTGAAATACGAGGTGAGGCCAAAACACCCCATTTCTATCTTCATCGTCATTTCGCCTCTGTACTGTTGCTGTCAAGACTGCCGACACCGACTGCCACAAACAGAGCCGTGCAAGCGCGTCAGCCGGTCTATTCTCCAGGCGGCTAGCCCATCGTACCTTGATCTCCCAAGGTCTATGCATCAGTGATCGATAAGCATCGATTTGCTGTTGACTTTAACATTAAGTGAATAAGAACAATACTTAAAATTTAATTTTATGCTTATATATATATACTCCTTTGTCATTTAGATTAGAGTTCTAATCTTATTTTAAAAAAAAGTTATTGAAAAAAGAGTTCTAATCTAAAAAGATTTTTAAAATCAAATCTTAATCTACAAGTTCTTGTTATTTTTAATTAAAAAGTACTACTTCCACCGTTTTATTAAGAACTTCCTAAAGAGATTATTTATCGCGATATTTGATCACGTATAATTTTTAAATTAAACTATACCAATATAAATTGAAAGTTGATAAAAATATATACTCCATTTAATTTCATAATATAATTTTATTATATTTTTTATTTAATGTAATTTAGCCATGGGAGTTGGTGGCGAAATGAGCTGCGAATATATATAGCGAGAGCATTGATAACCGAACAATTCAAGCTAAGCACGGAAGCAAAATCCGCGTCATTCATAAGATCGATACAGATAAGAGACAGAGACCAATCGCCACCTTAATCGACGCGGTTGCACGGAGGAGAAATCCCTAATTTACGCCACCGATCGTCGATTCAGATATGACCGAAGACAAGACCAGAGGTGTTGTTGGCGAGCAGCCGTCAGCTCCCTCTCATAATTACTATTACGGTACTTTTCAAGGCGTCGCTAATTACCCTCCTCCGCCACCTCCAGTTGGTCTCCCTCAGCCTGCTCCTCCGCCGCCTCCAGTTGGTCTCCCTCAGCCTGCTCCTCCTGCTTACTATGGATATCAGACCATTCCAGGTATACGATCTCGTTACTGGTTCGTTATGGATTGAATTGAATTGAATTTATTTTGTTTTTATTGGATGATTTTGTGCTGTTACTAGAATATTCGCCTGTGTTGTTTTCTAACTCGGTAGCATTTAATTAATCACAAAATCAAGTTGGATCATATTAGAGAGAGTCTAAAATAGTAAAATCTAAATAATAGAATTCGGAGACTTCGTAGATGATTTCATGAACCTGTGACTTTTGCGGCGAACCAAATATACCATCAGAATGTTGAAGGAGAGTAGATGATGTATGATGGTATTAGCTACTACTTGAGGTTCTAATTGTTAGATTTTTGGTTTCATCTGTTACGGTTCGGTGTGATGGATCAATGATAGTAGGGCAGTGCCTAAACTGAGCCTTAAGATAGCAAAATAAGTCGATGAAAGTTGGATTTGAAACTAAAGAGAGAAGTATATGTAAATGTAAGTTGTGTTAAGTTTGATTGTGCCTAATGTGAAGTGTGGCAATCTAGAATGAATCTTTATGGGACCAGCATTGGTCATTTTTCCTGTGTGGCCCTTCCTTACACCCCTTTTCTGTTTTCTTTTTGTTATAGGTTATGTTGTTCCTGAGCTACGGATGTACAGAGAAGAAGAGCGGCTCCCTTGTTGTGGCGTTGGTCTTGGTTGGTTCTTGTAAGTTCTCACTTACTTTGTTTGCCAGCATTATGTTAATACTATTTATTTGCCATTCTGTTTTCCTGGGGCAAACTACAGTGCGTCTTCACATATACCCGGAGTGCTTAATTCATTTCCTATTACATGTCTGAGTATACAGATCTCTTTGAATTTGTTCATTTTGATGTCTGCACATTACTCGATATGTTTGTCGTCATTGAAATAGTATTTTTGTTTAAGATTCAAGAGATAAATAGATACTAACAGATAACTATAGTACAGTTCAGTTTCAAATCTGAAATTATGGTTTCGGTGAACTTTTTGTGTAAATCTTCAAGGTCATGTATACATGTGTTCTTGCTTGTTCTTCATATAGTTTCGCTTCCATATTTTGTTTTGAATAGCACCTCTGTGGTCATTCTCCAGATGTAGTTTTAACACATCCCATTTCAACCCCGACTTGTCTGCATAATTCATCTTTTGACTCTGAATCTTTGAGGGCCGCTACTAGGATTTATACTGTGATATGAAAATTAGGTGTTCTGTTCTTTATATTATTTGCGCTTTTTGGTTTTAAGAATTTAGACTACTGGAGTAATTTCTGCATGCCCCTAATTCTGAAGTCCTTTGTGGACAGTTGGCCACTTGGCCTGGCCTGTGTCAAGTTATAAGGATTTTTTTCATTTACCATCAGTTTCATACTTTGATAGCCTTTATGATGTGTCTCTGTCCACAATTCTGTTTGCTGCCAGCTAAGTCCATTATCTATATGATAAAGTGCATCTGTTTGTCTTCTATATGTTGCTGGAATGAGAATGATATGATCTACAGGAAGTATCAATGAAATAAATCTTTAATGCATGGTTAGATTACCCATTAAAAATAAATAGGAAAAGAAATCGCCTCATGCATATGCTTCACGCCTTCACCTTTGTAAATGATGAAAAAGTGGTGCTGAATGTGTTGATTTGTGGCATATTTGATTGAATCTTGTTTAAGGATTTTGTTGCCTGGCTTAGGGAAAATAAAGAGGCGTTAAGTTTTTGTTTCAATAACAATTGAATCAGATGAGGTGTAAGGTTTGTGACCTTATGTCTTAAATTTTTATGATCGACATTTGCATGATCAGTTTCAAGTAATTTGTTAAGCTTGATAACTAACCCCTTTCAACTCAGGTTTATAATTGGTTTCCTTCTCGGTGCGGTTCCCTGGTATATTGGAGCTTTTCTGTTGTTATGTGTGCGCTTGGATCACAGAGAAAAACCTGGGCTTATTGCCTGCACTATTGCTGTAAGTGATTATCTTCTTTTTTTCCGTTTTTTTTTTCTTTCTATTTGTTGAACCGGACAGCTCACTTCATGGTTCGATTAATTTATATTCTGTTCCATGCCATTGTAGTTTTTTCCCAGCATTCATGTTCTCGTTTTGAAGCCATTCTGATTTTATAAACCCAAATTGCAACTTGACTTGGTTTTAGCTGGAATTTTTTGTTGAAACGTATGGAAATGGTCATCGTGAATGTGTGTGTGTGTGTGATCTCCCAAACCTTTTTTTGGTCATGTTTGATCGGAAATCTGACCAAGGGATCAAACTTTATACTTGTCGCTACTCGCTAACATGTACTTCGTATTCTTGAATCTTTGCAGGCTCTGCTGGCTGCTATTGCTGTCAGTTTCAGCATGACAACGGATACATATTTGTGGTGAATACACAATTTGTACATTCTTAACCTATGTTTCAGTGAGACACTTGAGAAAAATTGTTGTTGGCTCTTTAACCCCCCCGCCCCCTTGAAGGTCTACTCATTTCATTTGTAAAGAAGTGGGACTTTTTTTTTCTATAAATATTACTCCCTCCGATTTAATATAAATGACGTTTTGGCTAATGCACCATCTTTCATTTAGTTGACGTTTTTACTGACATTCAATTTCTTTATTGTTCTTTTTCTTGGAGTACAGTAAGTAAACTGAGTTGAGTTTCTTGCCTGTCATTGGCCAACTATATAAGAATGTAATGATGATAGTGTTCTTTTTAATATTAAATAGAGGTAATGATGGCCACAATCAATTTTCTTAATATTGATGATAAATGCAAAACGACATCTATATCAAATTGGAGGGAGTATTTGGATACGAATATGTGGAGGAGTGTTTACCGTTTGTTTAGCATTGGATTTAAAACTAGTGATTTATGGTATTGAACCTCGTATGTGAATCATATATAAACTGCTCGTCCTAGTGCTCTAGTCATGTGGGTAAAATTTTGACTCTTTCATTTATGAGATTGATTATAAATTTTGAATAGTAACGATTCAGTACATGAGTAGTTTGGTTGATTGCCGAATCCTTGTTGGTGTTTTTATGATCTTGTCGAGTACTCATATATGGTGCAAGTACACGCATTGTTGAGCAGAATGTATCAATTGTATATGTTGCCTGATTATTAAAAGTTCAATTTGATTCCCAATCTTAGCTGTTTGGTCCTATTAAAAGCCCAGAGCCCCAGTCTGCTCATAAATTGGTGCCAAACATTCTAGTGTGACTTATAATTTTTAATAAATGTTAGACCCGAGTTTCGACTTCTCAACACTGGGAAGAAATAAGACGATGAGCTGTAAATATTTGGAGCAATTAATCCTCGAAGTTTACGGCAGATCAGAACAGTCTTGTCTATTAGAACGAGGAAACTTTGAAGTATAGCTTTGTTTTTGAAAATTTTATCGATCAGGCGAAGAAACCAATCGGCTGTTCTTGAGCAATGCGATTTGGTAATGCATGTGACGACCATGCATGCAACCCGATTTTGATTTTCTCGCTTCATTGATCTATGGGATAAATTAGCTTTTGACGACAATATTCATTTACAATTTGAGTAAACTTTGGATCTCAAACATAAAGTTACTTTCTCGAACAGTGTATCGATTAGAACTGGACCATCCATTAAAAATGGCCTGGTAGCGTAATTGTAAATACTTCAAACATGCTAAAATCATGCCAACACCATTAGCTATCCACGTTTATACTAACATCTTAAACCATTATGTATGTATGCAATCTTACATCACTCCTTTTTTATCCGGTTATTTAAATAAAATTAAAAGTGATAAAGGAAAAGTAAAAAGTGAAAAGGCATGTGTTTGTCATGGAGTATCAAATTTGGATATGAGATGATTTTGCAACTGAATTTTTCAATGACGTTAGAGCATTCTTTATGGTTTGGGACTTAAATGGGTCTATAAACATAGAAGCTCCAAAATAAGTCTCTTTCAAATTGAAACTTCCAATGGTTTATGGCTTAATTTGGGCTTTTTTGTGGGCCTCATGTACTATATTACTACTCCATTAACCAATCATATAAATAATAAATTATAAAAATTTAATATGGGGGCTTAATTGAAGTCTAATATTTAGTATCCCTTTCCCAAGGATTACTAAGGCTACTAATTAGTAGCCCAAGTATCCATTGGAGGTGTTTTTGGACTTATTTGGGGCTTAATTGTTACTATATTGGGAAAAATACATAAATAAATCAATAAGCAACATTAATTACAAAAAAAGCCATCTTAAGAAATCAATTACCAAATGCTCGCTCATTTATAGCTCCTCCATCCGATAGCGGCTGGTTCAGCTCCGACGCCGCCGAATCGGCGGCGGCGCAGGAAACGGAGACGCTCGTGTCGTCGTCAATCAGCTCCTCCTCCGATCTACTGCCTCCGATTCGCGAATCTCAGAAATCGAACCGGCGGAGATCTGGACAGAGGCAGAGGAAAAGTGTGGCGGAGGAGGAGGTACCGGCGAGGCTATCGGTGATTAAGAAGATGATACCGTGTGCGGTGGAAGGGAAGGTGAAGGAGAGCTTCGCGATTGTGAAGAGGTCGAGTGATCCGTATGAGGATTTTAAGAGGTCGATGATGGATATGGTGGTGGAGAAGCAGATGTTTGAGGCGGAGGATTTGGAGCAGCTGTTGCAGTGTTTTCTGTCGTTGAATTCAAGGCATTATCATGGGGTAATTGTGCAGGCGTTTACCGAGATTTGGGAAGCCATTTTCTGTCACAGCAGCTCTGGACATTGAAACTTTATTACTGTTATTATTATTAGAGTGGTTTGTTTGTTTCTCTCTCTCTAGAGTTTATTTTAGAGAGATAAATGGGCTAGCATTAGGTACGAACCCCTAGTTTCAGTGCATGTTGCTTTGATTTTATGAAGTTTTCTGTTGATTCCTGCTAGTTTCAGTTGAATTATGCTAGTTTCAGCGGTTGTTAATTTGATTTCGGCTAGTTTCGGTGCTTGATACTTTCATTTCGCCTAGTTTCGGTGCTCGAACCTTTCATTTCGACTAGTTTCGGTGCATGATACTTTCATTTCACCTAGTTTCGGTCCATGATCGTTTGTTCTATGCTAGTTTCGGTGCTTGAAACTTTGATTTCGACTAGTTTCGGTCCATGATCATTTGTTCTATGCTAGTTTCGGTGGTTGATCATTTGATTTCGCCTAGTTTCATTCCATTTCTGCTAGTTTCATTTCATTTCTTGCTAGTTTCATTCCATTTTCTGCTAGTTTCAGTGCTAGTTTCAGCAACAATTAAAGCTAGTTTCAGCAACAAAAATGCTAGTTTCAATACAAGTGCTAGTTTTATTAGTTTCAGCAACAAAATGCTAGTTTCAGCAACATAAATGTTAGTTTCATTAGTTTCGGCAACGCAAATGCTAGTTTCAGCATCACAAGTGCTAGTTTCATCAACACAAAATGCTAGTTTCATTAGTGTTAGCATCACGTGTGCTAGTTTCAGCAACACAAATGCTAGTTTCATATTAGTTTCAACACATAAAATCTAGTTTCATAAACTAGTTTCAGACAAAAAGCTAGTTTCATAAACTAGCTGAAACTATATGAAACTAATTGTTAATGCTAGTTTCAACATCATACAAAAATAATTTCATTAGTTTCAACAACAAAAATGATATTTTCAATAGTTTGAACATTATAAGTGCTGGTTTCCGCAACAAAAAAGCTAGTTTCATCAGCACAAATGCTAGTTTCATTAGTTTCAGCATCACAAGTGCTAGTTTCAACAGCAAAATGCTAGTTTCATTAGTTTTCAGCATAATAAATGCTAGTTTCAATAATTTGAGCATCATAATTGTTGGTTTCAGCAACAAAAAAGCTAGTTTCATCAACACAAATGCTAGTTTCATTAGTTTCAGCATCACAACTGCTAGTTTCAACGACAAAATGCTAGTTTCATTAGTTTTCAACATTATAAGTGTTAGTTTCAATAGTTTGATACTAGTTTCATTAACAAAAATGCTAGCTACATCATCACTCCATTGTTAGTTTTATTAATGCAACTACAAAAATGTTAGTTTTATTAGTTTCAACAACACAAATACTAGTTTCATCAACAAAAATGCTAGTTTCATTAATTTCACCATCATAATTGCTAGTTTCATCAACAAAAATGCTACTTTCATTAATTTCACTATCATAATTGCTAGTTTCATCAACAAAAATACTAGTTTCATTAGTTTCAACATCACAACTGTTAGTTTTCAACAACAAAAAGTTAATTTTATTAGTTTCAACATCATGAGTGCTAGTTTCAGCAAAAAAATGCCAGTTTCGGCAAAAAAAAATGCCAGTTTCATTAATTTTGGCAAGTCAAAAAGCTATTTGCGTTATTGTCAGCATCACAACTTCTAGTTTCAACGACAAAATGCTAGTTTCATTAGGTTTCAGCATCATAAGTGCTAGTTTCAGCAACAATTAAAGCTAGTTTCAGCAACAAAATGCTAGTTTCAATACAAGTGTTAGTTTTATTAGTTTCGGCAAACACGAATGCTAGTTTCATTAGTTTCAGCATCACAAGTGACACACAAAATGTTAGTTCATTAGATTGATGCTAGTTTAATTAGTTTCGGCAACACAAATGCTAGTTTCAACGGCAAAATACTAGTTTCATTAGATTTTAGGGCACCAAAAAATAGAATGGCCTTTTTGTAAGACTACTTGTATTTTAGGGCACCATAAAAATAGAATGGCCTTTTTTGTAAGACTACTTGTATTTTAGGGCAACATAAAATAGAATGGCCTTTTTTGTAAGACTACTTGTATTTTAGGGCACCATAAAAATAGAATGGCCTTTTTTGTAAGATGTTTTTTAAAGTGGTTGTTTTAGCAATTAGGTGCTCTAGAGTGATTCTTTTATGTAATTTTATGTTACTTTAAACCCGAAATAAGCCCAAAAAAAGTCTCAATGAGGATTGCTATTATAATTACTTTAGAGACCATTGGAGTCGGGGACAGAACAGAGCAGATTCACAAATCACAACTCACAAAGTGCATAAAACGACACCAATACACCATAGCCAACAGAATTACGAGTTGGATTGCCCAACTACCTCCAATTCATCATCCAAAAGGTACATAAGTATTATTATAATGACAAATTTTATCTTCTTTTTGGTAGAGTACACTTGGCTATTTAACTATTTTAAAAGCCTTAGGCTCATACTGTCATACAAGGGTGGAGTAATCAACTAATCATCGCCACAATTAGACCACATTTTAAAACTAAATGACGGCTTAACAACTGTTTTTGGGCCACAGGCTGAGTTTTTGTTGCGTCATGATAGCTAATGGTGTTGGCATGATTAGCATTTTTCCTGTGATTGTGTTTAGAGATGTACCTATCGGTCCATATTTCGTATCTTAAATATGGCTTCTGATTCTGATACGCTATTGTGTCACTGTTCAATTTTAGTATAATTTTATTGTATAATGTATACTAATGTGGATCAATTTAAACCGTTTGAACACTTAATTGAATGGAATCCTAGGAGTAATGATGATGGTCTCACGCGCCGTGTACTCGAGAATATTCTGTTGATTTTGTCGAGTGGACCCCACATGCCAAACTATAATCCTACGAGTATTATTTTTGCAACATGAATCAATAGTATACGATATGAAATGTCAACTATAATGTCTTAAAATCTATCTCAAACTACTTTTTTTTTTCTTTTATTAACACATCCGAGTTCAACTCGTACTAGTACCTATATGGGTACTATTATGATTCGAGTAGAAAAATTGTAACTAATTTAACTAGTATGAACCCAATGAATTATTTTTCAATATAGGTAAGATTGGAGTCTACCCGTTTAGAAGTATAACATTTAGATCATGTTGTCATCATCCGTATACTCGTAATTCATTTCGAAACTTTTCAACTGTTCATCTACCTGAAAACTTCATTAAAATTGTTGGGTGCCCTTTAATCGGGTCATTAAGTTTTCCATAATTAAAGAAGTATGACATGAATTAAGTTTTCCATAATTAAAGAAGTACTACAGCTCTCTAGAAGCACTGACAATAAATTTGATGGCGTTGAAATTCTACTAAGATTCTTACCACCTTTTGATAAGCCATTCAACGCGACAACGCCCATAGAAGTATGAATCATGACTTATGAAAGGTGGTAGGGATTTGAAATTCTAACATTCTAACTAAGACTAATCTAGTGCACCAACAAAATACATGATAGTGGACTTCATATATGTGTCTTAAACTTTTGATAGTGGGTTACATGTATGTGTCTTGTTGGTCTAATAGACTAAATCTAGCATCTCATAAACCATTTCAACCTTGGAGCCCAGAGTGTGAACTATATGTGTAGATCTCACATCATCTATTAAAGTGTGTCGCAATAGTTATGTCAATAAAATCCAATAAATGATAAAACAGATACTATATAACAATAAGGAAAGTGAAATTTTTAAAGATAAGGTGAATAAGTTGACACATAAATGGCGATAACCATCTTAAGAATTTTCCGTTTTTTAGCAATTGACTTATACACACGAAATTCTAACATGTGTATCTCACGCATGTAGCCAAGTCATCAACTCATCGCCTTCCTAATTTACAAACAAAGTGTAGGCCCTATGTGTGTCCCACATCCTTTTTTAAAGTGTGTCACAATCGTTACGCACTTAAACTCTAATAAACGATAAACCAAATATAGGATATTTCTAACGTTAGGACCCGAATGTGAAATTTAAAACAAAAAGTTGATTAAATTGACACATAACTAACAATAACCATACTAAAAAACTTCCCATTTAGAAACTTTTATTTTCGTCCGAACAGAACTAAACTATATTGAATATAATTGAATTGAATTGAACAGAATTTAATAAAGGTGAACAAAACTGAACTTAATATATTTGTAATATGAAATACAACTAAGCAAACATGAATTGAATTGAATGAATATGATCTGAACTGAAAATAAGAGAACAGATACTTACCCATGTACACACGAAATTCTAACATGTGTAGGTCACGCATGTACCCAAGTCATCATCCTAATAATAATCTGAACAAAGCAAAGTTTGCCAAATAGTAATCCATATTACTTATGCAGTTACGCTATTACTATTATACTCTTATAGTAATATTCTAAAGATAGAACCAAAGAAGCATTTGTCCATTTTGACTTATCACAGTTCACAATTGAAATTCAATCTCTTGTACAGTATTAGTAGATTCAAAAACACAACCCACACATTGAATATTTCAATCCTTTTCAACCATATAAAGCCTTCCACTGAAGAACCTTTTTCCATCTGTCTCCACCAAAAAACTCTGTGCAAAAAAATGGAGGTCACATGGAGCCTCATAGCCCCCTCCCTCATCTCAATCCTGTTCCTCCTCCTCCTCCTAGAACAAATCAGCTACCTGAAGAAAAAACGGTTCCTCCCCGGCCCAACCTTGGTCCTCCCATTCATCGGGTCAGCCATTTCCCTCGTAACCAACCCAACCCGCTACTGGCAAGCCCAGTCACTTTCGGCCCAATCCACACCCCTCGGCATCTCCGCCAACTACATAATAGGGCGCTACATAATCTACATTTACTCCACAGAGCTCTCTCACAAAATCTTCTCAAATGTCCGGCCAGACGCCTTCCACCTGGTCGGCCACCCGTTCGGTAAGAAGCTCTTCGGCGAACACAATCTCATATACATGTTCGGCCAGGAACATAAGGACTTACGCCGCCGTATCGCCCCGAACTTCACGCCGAGAGCTCTGTCGACTTATACAGAGCTCCAGCAGCGGATTATCAGCAAGCATTTGGAGAAGTGGTGCGAGATTTCGTCTAAGTCGAGATCGATTAGTTTGAGGATTCTGTGCAGGGATATGAATCTGGAGACGTCTCAGACGGTGTTCGTAGGGCCGTATTTGGGGGAAGAGGCGAGGAAGAGGTTCAATTCTGATTATAATTACTTCAATGTTGGTTTGATGAAGCTGCCGATCGATTTGCCTGGCTTCGCGTTCAGGAACGCGAGGCTGGCGGTTGATCGGCTGGTGGAAACGCTGGCGGTTTGCGCCCAGGAGAGTGAGAAACGGATGAGGAGCGGCGGCGAGCCGGTTTGTTTGATTGATTTCTGGATGCAGGAATATGTGAAGGATTCTGAGAATCTGAATAAGGAGAGCTTTTACAGGGAAATTGGAGGTCATTTGTTCGATTTCCTTTTTGCGGCTCAGGATGCTTCGACTAGCTCCTTGCTGTGGGCTGTGACTTACCTGGATTCGAATCCGGAGGTGCTGGAGAAGGTTAAGAAGGAAGTGGATAAGTACTGGAACGGAGAGAACGACGTGGTTTTGACGGGGGAGAGTTTGAGGGAGATGAAGTACACGGAGGCGGTGGCGCGTGAGGTGGTGAGGATACGTGCGCCGGCGACTATGGTGCCGCATATCGCCGGGGTTGATTTTCCGGTGACTGACGGTTATACTATCCCGAAGGGTACGATTGTCTTTCCGTCTGTTTACGACTCGTCTTTTCAGGGTTTTAAGGAGCCGGAGAGGTTTGACCCGGACCGGTTTTTGGAGAGGGAGGAGGACCGGGTTTATAAGAGGAATTACTTGGCGTTTGGGGCTGGGGCCCATCAGTGTGTGGGCCAGAGGTACGCGATCAATCATTTGATGTTGTTTATTGCCATGTTTGTGACGTTGGTGGATTTTAGGAGGGATAGGACGGAAGGGTGTGATGAGATTGCATATGTCCCGACTATTGTTCCCAAGGACGATTGTCGGGTTTTCCTTGAAAATAAGTGTAGTCGATTTCCTTTTACATCGTGGTGATGATCAGGTTTGAACTTTGGACGTAATGTGTGGGATTCTTGTTCGTTCGTATCTTGTCTGAACAGAGAGCATATGTTTAGGTGGTAATGTACGATGAGCGACAAGTTCGTAGCTGCAAAGTATATGAATTTAACTCGCAAGGTAGCATATGGGTTAGAAATTTCTTCTTCTTGAAAATAACAGAAAAGGGGTCATGCATGATGCGGATTGGGTGAAAGTAGTATATATTGTGTTGGTCATTGTTTGAGAAAAATTTGATTGGTTGGGAAATTTTTCAGGTTTTGTGTGGGACCTAGTCGCAAATGTTTGTAATTTAGTCTAGTTTATTTATCCCCATTATTATCCTTTCTCTTTGACAAGGAAATAAAAACATTAATCTTTTGCGAGTCTCATTGAAGTTGGTGTCTTGCAGTGATTGGTCAATAAATCATGTGTTTTAAAAGGATGCAACTGAGCTTTTGCGTTGTTGCACTGATTTATAATTATCTCTTATTGGGATTATTATTATAAGTTTTAAGAAATGGTTAAGTGGAATTTTGGAAATGCGGAACGTCTACGTGATCATCACAAATAAAAGGTCTCTCGACAGTATAATTATCCTGTCATTATCATCCATAGAAAAATATACTACTCCAATAATCTATGTAAGTTGGGATTCACTAAATTCATTCGGTACTAGTTGTTTTATAGTAATATAATTTTGGGTCCATATATTTTTAGGGGCTCTTAGTACATCTAATAACAGGATAGGCCCCATTAGATTATCAATTACATATTAGCACACGAATTTGACTTTTGGTGAATTAATAAAAACTAAATTAATGTAGAAATTTTGAATTCTTCAAAATCCAAACAAGCCTTAGATTTAAAATATAAAAAAATTAAAAAACTAAAACAAGAATTTAAAAAAAAAAATAAAAATTGCTCTGACCAGAACTTTGACTGCTCCGGTCAGAGCACAGCGGCTCCGATCGGAGCCAGAAAGGCTCTGTTCGGAGAGTTTCTGCTCCGATCGGAGCAGTTAATGCTCCGATCGGAGCAGCAAGGTTCCGATCGGAGCGTTTCTGCTCCGATCGGAGCAGCAAGGTTCCGATCGGAGAGTTTCTGCTACGATCGGAGCAGAAATGCTCCAATCGGAGCAGCAACTGCTTTGATTGGAGTTGTCTGGGCGGGCTCCGCCCTGCCATGGCGGGGCTGAGCTCTGCCCAGCCCTTCTTGGTTAATTTTTTATTATTATTTTTTTTTTTATTAAAAAAGTTAAAATACTTAGGACATGTTTGTTTTGAGTTAATGACAATTCTGTAAATAGCTCTAAGTCAACTTAAAATCCACATTTTGGCCTAATATGTAATTGTTGATCTAATGTGACCTTTTTTGTTATTAGGTGTTCTAAGGAACCCCTAAAGTGATATAACCTCTATAATTTTAATACACAATTTAAGTTGACATTTAGCATTACTTTAGATTAGCTAATACTTAATAAATACAACAAATAATAAATCAACTAAATAATACAAAAATTATTTTAATAGTTATTGATTTATAAATATTTATAAATTAAATTAATAGTTCTTTTAGTAGTATGTTTTTGCAATCTCGGTCAAACATTAATATCATGAATGTTTATGTATTTTCACACTTTTACTAAACCAAAATGGTTGTCCCCATATATATGGGATAAACAATCTCAAATGCTAATTAAAAGGCAAATAAACTCATCCAAATCACAACAAGTATGCATGTCCATTCAACCCATCATGGAAACATGTATAAAAATCCATCAAAATCCCTATAGTCAAATGCATACTCACTCCTAAATACGAAATTAAAAAGAACAAATAATTTTATTTTTCTTTTTTCATATTTCGTATTTTCGAAAATAAATATGGCATCCTCAGATTCCCGTTGATATTGGTCTTCTTTGTCATTCTTTCCCTCTGCACCGATCATTTGGCAGTAGACAAGATCACAAAGAAGACGAAGTCAAGCGCCTCTACTCCCGCACCAGCCAATGTGGGCATCAACATGCCCGCTAGTGTGCACACCGATGTGGGCATCAACGCGCCTGCTAGTGCGCCAACCACCAAGGCCCCAAAAAGAAGAGAACCTGCAGCACCAACCACCAGGGCCTCAAGAAGGAGACAAACCGCATCCCCAACCACCAAGTACTCAAGAACGAGAAAAGCTGCAACGCCAACCACCAGTCCCAGAGAAGGAGACAAGTCGCAGCGCCAACCAATAAGATATCTAGAAACAAGAAAGAAGTCGTCGAGGCCCCTAAGAAGAAGAACCCATCCACTGTTGCAGCACCAATCCCTAGTCGCATAAAGAAGTCCGGACGCTGGTCGTTGTGGTAATTAAATCTGATGAGGCCATATAGAGAGTGTCATATATTATTTATTTTTTTTCGCAAGAATTTGAATGAATATAACCTGAAAAGAGTCAATTACAGAATGTACAAGGGGTATACCCCAAGTTACAGAGCAAAGCTAGAAACAAATCTAGACTACAAACTATGAATCACTGGCTATGAAAACCAAAGAGAATGTAACCAAGCTCCAGTACACAACTGTGACCCGTACAAAGCTCCCTATCTAATTCTAGCAAACCACTTCTCTTCTATTAGATTCAGAGCATCTATGCAACTCCTTTCCACTTCATTCCAGCTCCAGGGCACGCCTGTGGCTGTACTCTCCGGCTAGAATCAGTTTAGGCCGCCAATCAAAGCTGACTATTCAAGAGTGCTCTATTCCAGTGATTCAGACTCTCTCAGGTGGTTTTGGAAGAAGGCCAGAGAGCAAGAATACTTACAGCCTCAAAGTCCTTCAAACTGCACCTTAGAGTCCTTTCATAACAGTATTTGCTTTAGTATCTGCAGTACTTAAACACACTCAGAGAAAAAACCCATTAGCAGCACTGTACCAAACAAACCAAAACAAAGAATTTTAAAGCCTCTCCAGCATATATTATATATTATACTGTATCATTATTGAGTTTTGAGTAATTCATATAAAACAGTAATGAGGTGAAATTTATATCAACCAAATTATTCGAGTATAAGTCAAATAATCCTATTCCTAATGCTTATTGAATGAGGTGAAATTTACATGGAGTTATGCAAGAGTATCTGACTTTATCTTCTGCCATACTTTATCTCAAACTAGAAATAGATTTGATATGGAACGCTCGAGTCCCATCTGGGTCGAAATTCGACACTTTATTTAGATAGGCTCTCCAAGCTAGTATGGGGTTCTCGGCCCTCCCCTCCCTAACCCACTCCCGCACACACATACTTCCTCCGTTTTATTACAAAGTTCCTAAGAGACTATTCATCGCGACTTTTGATTACGTATAACTACTAAATTATACTATTAGAGAAAAATATAATAAAATTATATTATGAAATTAAATAGAGTATATTTTCATAATCAAATTTTAATTTATATTGATATAGTCTAATTTAAAAGTTATACGCGGTCAAAGGTTGCGATAAATAGTCCCCTTGTAATGAAACGGAGTAAGTATATTGGATGTTGGTGGGCACTTTAATTAGAATCATACACGTGCTATGTACCGAAGCACACGAGGCTCAAACTTTTCACATCTTCACTCTAATCTCAATTTGTAAAGGTGATGTCGATTTGCCGTTGAATCTAAACTCGTTTTCCATAATGTTCACTTTGTGGCGAGCCAGATCGGTAACAGGCAGCATTTCCTTAATCTCATTACCCAGCTTAGAAAATTTCGTCAGCCTTTCTTTCATGTTATCTTCCATGCTCAACTGGCCTAAAACAAATGCCACGTACGCGCGTCATCCTCCCCCTCTACGCACCCATTACAATCTAATCTCACCCGGTCACCCTCAAGAGTCAAGTCACTGTTAATTATTCCTCTCCTTTTCAGATTCACAAGTTTATTTTGCACACCTTTCGAAATAAACGAACTGGGTTTTAGACAGAATAATCTCAATCACATTCGTAAGAACAACAATTTTGAAATGTCCCGTGCTTAGATAGAAAATATTTAGTTAATTATGATTACAAAAATGTGAAACTTCAAACTTAAATTTTAAATTTGAATTGTTATAAAATAAGTATATACAAGATCGTCATCTGATTGGCGAGGAATATCAAGAAAGCCCAATTTCACTTTCATGTCCCTTCCTCAAGTCCTACGTTTGTTGAGGCTAATTGACAATTAGTATTGATCTTGAAAATCCCCAACGGAGTAAAAACAAAGATACCTCGAGGTTACGTAAGAATGGATTGCCTTTGAGTACTGCCATTCTTGATTCCAATGTATAACTTGTCAAGAGGATGTTGAAGAGCCACTGCATTTCTTTTAATTTTGTCCTTATGCACGTTTCTTAAAGAAATGTTGTAGTGTTTGCTACACTCAGACGGTCGAATATTTTGAGGAATTGATTAGGTTAAGTTAAAATGAATCTAACTATCAATTACAACTGTAAAACAAGTCATTTTGAAGGTTCTGACATTAAACATCTAGAAGTCAAATCCATTTGAAACATTACCAGAACTAGGATTAATAATTATTCAACAAAACAAAGATCACAGTCAAGTGTCAAGAAACTCAACAACACACACACTGAATTTAGGTTGAAAGGAATCGGAAGCGGACATTAACTTAAAAACAAAACAAGCAAATCGTGGAACCGTAACTGTAAACAAAGGAAGGAAGCAATGAAGAAGTAAATTTTGTTTGTAGGTAAGACAATTTATTATAACTAATATTTTGATTAAACACAACCAATTAGAAACTGTACTGTACACGGTCTCAAAGTGACGACTTCTATGATTACAAACACGAACAGGTAGAAACGAACTTCAAATGATAATATTCTAAACTACAAGGTGTTCTAAGAGTTCATTTTTGCAATGTGATTTCTTTTTATGATTATGATTCGCCAAACTACTAATCATATTAGTATGGAGAACCCTATTAATTAGTATGTTTTTGCAATCTCGGTCTAACATTAGTATTATTAATGTTTATTTATTTTCACTCTTTTACTAAATTAAGATGGTTATACCCGATTATAGCAATGTACCATGAGTTGATTAGAGAAAAAAGAATGGAATAAATAAACTCAAATGCTAAGAGCCAAATAAACTAATTAAAATCACGACTATTATGCATGTCCTTTCAACCCATCCATGGAAACATGTATAAATACCCATCCAATTCGTCCTACTCAAATGCACACTCAGTCCTAAATACGAAATCAAAAAGAAAAAAAAAAAAAAAATTCTTTTCCCATATTTCGTATTTTTGAAAATAAATATGGCATCCGTCAGAATCCCGTTGATACTGACTTTATTCGTCATTCTTCCCTCTGCACCGCTCATTTGGCAGTAGCCAAGAGCACAAAGAAGACGAAGTCAAGCGCCACTGTAGGCTCTGCTCCCGCACCAGCCAATGTGGGCATCAGCACGCCTGCTAGTGCGCAAACCAATGTGGGCATCAAGGCGCCTGCTAGTGCGCCAACAACCAAGGCCCCAAGAAGGAAAGGACCTGTAGCACCAACCACCAGGGCCCCGAGAACGAGACAAGCTGCGGCCCCAACCACCAGGGCCTCAAGAAAGAGACAAGCCGCGGCCCCAACCACCAAGTACTCGAGAACCAGACAAGCTGCAGGGCCAACCACCAGGGCCCAGAGAAGGAGATAAGCCGCAGCGCCAACCAACAAGGCCCCTAGAAACAAGAAAGAAGTAGCTAAGGCCCCTAGAAAGAAGAACCCAGCTGCTGCCGCTGCTCCAACCCCTAGTCGCATCAAGAAGTCTACACGTTGGTCGTTGTGGTAAATCTGATTGGGCCCTATAGAGAGTGTCATATATTGTTTTGTATCTTTATTGAGTTGTATGTAATTCATATAAAGTATTATTTTTTTATTTATTACATACTTGACTAATTTTAATTATTTTTTTACATTTTAAATGTTCACTACTAAAAAGGTAAATTTAGTGACACCTAAAAGAAGACACCATTGAACAGCAGATCAAGGAACATATGGCAATTATTATATAGTGTTTGGACAACAGAAGTTAACATATTTGCACTAGAAATCAACAACAGATCAAGGAACATGGCAAGTATTACAGTATATGGTAAGTAATAAATAAACCTATAGACAGCTTTGATAGGGTTCATTCATTCATAGCTTAATCAATAATCCAAACGATGATGAAATAGAAAAGTACCCGCTTGAGCACCTTCTTCCGACGCTCCTTGCGATAGGCATCGATTGAGTCGAGATCGACGTCGAACCCGTCAATGGAGTAATGATACCGAATGAGTCGATGAATGAATTTGAGGAACGGTAGTAATTAGGGCTCAATCGAAATTATCAGTGACTAAAAAGGGAGCGAGCTTTTTGCCTTTTTTTCTCAAGACAAGATCTACTGTTGTGGGGTAAATTAATTTTTGGTACAATATCAACATGTGACGACCAATCGACGGATTGAATCGAAAATGATGAAAAAATAAAATTGAAAATTATGAAAACTATATAAAAAAAAGGGTGCGTAATATTTTTTTTTTTACTTTAAAGTACGAAAGATGAATTTTAATGCGCGTATAACACGTGTCCATTTTTCTATTACTTTGCAATCTTTGTCATGCTCGACAATTGTTGTAACAAGCTCGTATTGTTCACTTTCTTACTATTAAATTGAAAAAGTACCAACATTGGTCAGTATCTATAATTAAGTACCTAAATTGGATATGGTCAATTTAAAGTATATAAATTTCACATGACTCACTCTAAAGTACCAAACAAACAAAATGGATTTTACACTATTGTTGTGTGTGAGAGTTTTATCTCTCTGATTTTATTTTCTTTATTCTTTATTATTACAAACATGCCACCATGGAGAAATTGTGTTCTAAACATGTGGTCTCAATAGTCATAGGAAAAAAAAAACCTTTTTGACCATGCCACAATAAATATTGTCTAACGAAATGAAATTTGTATAGTGGTTACGTAGTCATAACTATCGGTCTCTACTATGGTGAGATTTTTTTTAGTGATTTCAAAATTAAACCGCCATGGAGTCATGCTCAAATTATAAAATATAATACATGTGAGAAGTGTGTACCAATTGTAGGTGGTCACTAAAAAAATAAAAATACAAATCATATTATAGTTAGATGATATTGAACACTGAAGAGTATATTATAATAATAATTAATAGCAGGATAGTGTAAAATGCATTTGTGGTGGATACAAGTAACATTAATAACACACACTGAATTTAGGTTGAAAGGAATCGGAATCGGACATTAGCTTAAAAAGAAGCAAATCGTAGTAAACAAATCAAAGGAAGGAAGCAGCAATAAAGAAATACATTGTGTTTGTAGGTTAGACAATTTATTATTAATAAATAATACTTCCATTAAACACAATCAAACCGGAAACTCATTCAAAGTGACGAATTCTATGATTACAAACACGAACTAGTAGAAACGAACTTCAAATGATCAAATCATAAACTAGCTAGAAGGTGTTCTAAGAGTTACTTTTCTAATGTGATTTCCTTTTATAATTCCCCAAACTAATAATTTTCAAAAACTACCCCCACTGGTGCACCTAATTACGAATCTTCTCCTATTAGTTCAACAATTAAATTTAACCCCATTTTACCCAAAAATGTTAACCAAGTTACAAACCTTAACATTTTATTCTCTTCCCAAACATGACCTTACCAATATTATTATTTTACATTTTTCTTTATTCAATTATCTTTTCCTCTTTCTTTCTATACATTTTCTTTTTCTTTTTTTTTTCTTTCTATTCATCACCTTCTTCTTCACCCTCTAAACTCCGGTACCGGAATTTTTCCGGTACCGGAGTTGTCCAACCGGTCTGGTCGGACAGAAAAAGCTCCGTCGGAGCTGTGTAAAAACAACACCGACGGAGCTGTCAACAGCTCTGACAGCGCTGTTTTACGGCGGAGCTGTAAAACTGCTCTGATTGGGGCGGTTTACAGCCCCAATCGTAGCTGTAATTACCTCCCATCGGAGCTAATTACAGCTCCAATCGGAGCTACTTGAAGCTCCGATTGGGGATGTTGTTTCATCCCCAATCGGAGCTGTAAATAGCTCCGGTTACAGCTCCGACTAGAGCTGCCCAGCTCCAGTCGGAGCTCCGACCTATTTTTTCCTTCTTTTTTTTCAATTTTTATTTTAAATTATTTATTTTTTGGGATTATTATTATTATTTTTTTGTTTTAATATTTTTTAGGATTGTATTGAAATATAAAATGTGTAGGGACTTGTTTACAAAAATATTTTGGATAATTTTGAAAGTTAAAAAGGTTATGTAGGTTAATTTTATGAAATAATAAATCTTAGAGTCAAATGTGCAATAAAGCAAAGTTGATGGTGTTTGGGTGCTGAATAAATCTGAATTTTGAATTAGGGCAAATTTGTCATTTCCAAGCCTTAATTCGCCGAAAGTCAAAGCCGTGGGGCTAGATGTAATTTTTTTTTACTAACGAGGGAAAATATGTTATTGTTGAAATAACAGGGGAAGATTCGTAATTGATGAAACTAACGGAAGTCTGTATAAAAATTACCCTAATTATTGATATGTTTTTTTGCAATCTCGATCAATCATTATTATTAGTATTATCAATCATTATTAGTATTATTAATGTTTATGTATTTCACCCTTCTACTAAATCAAGATAGTTGTCCCCAATTATATCATCCACTTAAACGTACTGTGAGTTAATTAGACTAAACAATATATGGAATAAATAAACTCAAATGGTAAGAGCCAAATAATCTCATGAAAATCACGAAAATTATGCATGTCCTTGCAACCTATCCATGGAAACATGTATAAATACCTATCCAATTCCCTTTACTCAAATGCACACTCAGTCCTAAATACGAAATTAAAAAGAAAAAATATTATATTTTTCTTTGGGAAAAATTGATCAAACCCCCCAACCTATACTACAAGTGAGACATTACCCCCTAACCTATTAAATTTGAGATTTAACCCCCTCACCTATATAAATTGTTGCAACATACCCCCTATATAATATTTTACTATCAATTTAATATTTTCCATTCAATTTAATATTTTCCCTTTAATTAAATATTTCCATTTGATTCCAAATTAATCATAATACCTACCGAAAAACTAATTTTGAAAATTATGATATGAAACTACACGATTTTCACTTTTATAATATAATATAATATAAGTTCAAATATTATTTTTCCGGTATAATTAATGAAAATATTATTTTTTCACTTTTGTAATATAAATTGTATTGAAAAAATAAGATTTGAACTTATATTATATAAGTAAAATCTTATATTTTTATAATATAATTTTTAAAATTATTTTTCGATATGAATTTAGGATTAATTGGAGTAAAACTGACATATTAAATTGTAGGGAAAATATTAAATTGAATGAAAAATATTAAATTAAAGGGAAAATATTATATAGGGGGTATGTCGTAACACTTTAAATAGATGAGGGGGTTAAGTCTCAAACTTAATAGGTTAGGGGGCAATGTCTCAATTGTATTAAAGTTCAGGGGGTTTGATCAATTTTATCCTTTTTCTTTTCTCATATTTCGTATTTTCAAAAAATAAATATGGCATCCGTCAGAACTCCGTTGATATTGGCCTTATTTCTCATTCTTTCCCTCTGCACCGCTCATTTGACACTAGCCAAGAGCACAATGAAGACCAAGTCAAGCGACTCTGCAGCCGCACCAGCCAATGCGGGCATCAAGGCGCCTGCTAGTGCGCAAACCAATGTGCGCACCACCGCGTCTGCTAGTGCGCCAACAACCAAGGGCCCGAGAAGGAGACAAGCTGCAGCACCAACCACCAGGGCTTCAAGAAGGAGACAAGCCGCAACACCAACTACCATGGCTTCAAGAAGGAGACAAGTTGTGGCCCCTACCGCCAGGTATACGAAAACGAGACAAGCCGCAACGCCAATCACCAAGGCCCAGAGAAAGAGACAAGCCACAACGCCAACAAACAAGGCCTCTAAAAACAAGAAAGAAGTCGCCAAGGCCCCTAAAAAGAAGAACCCAACCGCTGTCGCTGCTCCAACCCCTATTAGCATCAAAAAGTTTGCACGTTGGTCGTTGTGGTAAATATGATGAGACCATATGGAGAGTGTCATATATTATATTGTATCTTCACCGAGTTATGTGTAATTCATATAAATAATTATTATTTTTATTTATTACACACATGACTAATGTTTATAAAAGTTTTACATTTTAAATGTTTTTATATGTTATTATGACATCGTTATTCATTAGAGTGTCTAAAAGTCAAAACGTTATCGGCTGGAAATTGAAAATTAACATCAAAGGGTCAAAAGGTAAGAAATTAATGGACACTAATTTATATGTGTAATTAACAATAACTTCGGGGATGTTTGTATAGAAAATATCTAACATATATTTTGTCAATAAGCTCCTAGTAATTGAAGAAAATTATTCCTAATATGCCTTTAGGGCCACGAGATTACTAGCGCAATAATCTAGAAAAAGATGGAATCTCCAAATACATCTTGAATGATTGGCAGAGCGCAATGCACGTTACACATGTGGAGCCTTGTTACAATCCGACTTGTAAAAAAGACTTTCGTCTATCACTTATCTCTAAATCAAGGTGCAATGAGTGGATATGATTAGTTTAGTAAAAGATGCAACTCTATCAAAGGGTAATGTTTTGATAGATAGCATAATCTCTACTCAACTATAGTGTGAGAGTGTGTGTGTCTACTCAGGGCTTATAAGAACTTTAAACCTTCGTTTTGGTTCATCAAGATAAGGGGATCCTTATCACTATTACTTCTATTTTCCGTATATTATATTTTAAGATTTGACAACTAAAATATGGATCTGATTGATTAACATCCACTCAAAAATCAGTGCTCCAATTAAACAAGTACAGAAATCAATCTGAAGGCGTAGCTCTGAATCGGAGCAGAGCTAATCTCCAATTGCCGTGGTGGTGTTCATTTCGTTGGAGGTGGGGGCGTATGAAATGGTGGTGTTGGTGTTGATTTATGGTGAGAAGGCCAGAGACCGTGAGCTCACTGGAAACAATCGAATTAGACAGAAGGTAACTAATGACAAGGGGAATTAACTAAAATCAAACACCATGTGTTGGTGGCCTTATTGTCTATTCTCGATTCCAATGAAGTGAAGTGGATGTGCTCAATAAAATCCGAAAAATATTTGGGTTACCAACCACATTTATTACAGCGTCTACGTCATATTTCGTCTCGAACTCTTTGGAAAACTAGAACTGGAGATCTAAGTTTTATCTTGGAAGGAAAAAGAAAAAGTTATGAAAGAACAATAAACAGTATCATCGGACACAACAGACCATTATTCAAGAGTTTCTTTTAGATGAGAAAGAAGCAAGCCCTGATGAGACAATTAAATGGAGTTCACGAGAAGACGATACGGAGAACAAAATTTGAAACTTCAAAGGTTGAATAAGTAAAGCACAAAACAACCAAATCATACCATGTGCTTAAAATATCACTACTAGATGAACCTTGAGCAGAAATTATCCCAACATAACTAACTCAGTATTGTAATAAACAAAACAAACGGACAACATCCTGCCCAATGCAGAAATGTCTTGACAAATAGCATGAGAGCTCAAAGCCTTCTTCCTCTGCGACCACCCTTTCTGCGAGTACTATCAGTTGGAATTGGAGTCACATCCTCTGAGAAAAACAGAACAAAGAATGTCATATTGTGAAATTACAGAGTATATATTCGTGTCTGAGAAATGAATGGTTCAGACTCTTATGAAGATGTTAAAACTTTCTTAAGTGGCCTAAAGTAGTACTCAGCCTATACCTTATGCTGGCCTAAAAGTAGAGGGGTACTATTTGGTAGGCAGAAGATCTAAATATGATAGTAAATGTGTATCATAGGTCTCAAAGATTTATCATAAGACCCTCATTGGCAATTTGGTATTGATTTCGCAAAACATACGTGATGTGATTTTATAGCTATTAAAAACTAAATATTCCAAAACAAAAACAAAGTGGAGATGACAAAAGTTTCTCTAAGAAGTTGGTAGAGATGACATTACTAATCCAGGGCTGCATGAGTGTTTGGGGGGGGTTAATACTTGAAACTCTTGGCAAAAAGCTATAACGAAAATTATCTTGGCAAACAATTGCGTACCAATGCGGCCAATTTTCATTCCAGAACGAGCCAAGGCACGGAGAGCAGACTGAGCACCAGGTCCAGGGGTCTTAGTCTTGTTACCACCTGTAGCACGAAGCTTAATGTGCAGAGCATTGATACCAAGCTCCTACAGCCCAGATGAATGTAGAATATAAGCCTCAGCAAAAAGCAAACACAAGATATATAGAAACCACAGTGTTTACACTTGAAATACAAAAAGAACAAACATTACCTTGCATCTAGTGGACACATCCTGGGCTGCAAGCATAGCAGCATAGGGTGAAGACTCATCACGGTCAGCTTTAACTTTCATGCCACCTGCAGAAGTCGAACAATAAGATGTTTACATTCACTTTCTCGATCAGATATACTATAAAACATGCAATGCATAAATATACATGGAATTGGCATTTTAAATTTTTCTGAGTAGCAGCGAGAGTAAGAGAAATGAAATAAAAAATAAAAATTTGCGGAATTGGTGAGAAATAGCTGTATTGAGTCCTATGGAGAGACAAATGTAATTTAATGAAAGAGCTTTCTAAATTTCTTATCATTGAATCCAAACAAAGTACTTAGATAAAAGGAAAACCACTTTAAAAGTATTTTCACATGCTTTCAGATATTTAAGTTTCAATTATGGATTCCAGTTCTGAAGAGCTCACTGGGATAGAAGGCAAACCATGTTAAAACTATTTTCATATGAAGGCAGATATCTAATTCGTAGCAACTGATAAATGTCATATTTGAGGTCTATGGAACATTTATTCAACTCGTACAAAAGAATAGTACTGAAACAAAACCGAAATATATACCTGTGATCCTGACCATGGTTTCCCTTCCGGACAAATCAGTGACATGCTACACAAAGAAACACCAGTAAGCTACTACACTTTAAAACATCCCTGCTGCAAATTGATGATAAAAAATCCACAACTTACAATGAAAGTGTCATTAAACGACGCAAAGATGTGTGCAACACCGAAAACAAGCTCTCCATCCCTCACAGATGGTCCGAGTGTAACATTTTCTTCCTTTGGTTCCCTGGTTCTCCTCTTCGACTGCACCACCATTCATCAATGTAAATACACACACAACTTGCTTAATGCTTTCACAACCCAATGCCAAAACTCTACAGTGGTTTCTATGAAATCAAACAGGTACTAATCCGAAAAGCTATAACAACACAAATTAAATTCCAAAATCACAACAGCCGAATAATAATAATCCTATATCATACCGAAAACATAAGTTTCATAAGTTTAAACCACACAGATTTTGAAAATGTTTTGCTAGAAGATCAAATAAACTGTTCAATTTCTACGAATCAAACCGGCATTATTCCGTAAAGCTATAACACAAATTATATTCGAAATTCATAACAGCCGAATAATATTCCTAAATCATACCAAAAACCTAATTTACGATGTTTAAACCGCACAGATTTTGAAAATGTTTAGCTAGGAGATCAAATAAACAGTTCAATCACAGCTTCTACAGGCGTATTGAGCCAATGAAATTCAGAGCACAAATTAATCTCAACAAACACGATCTACATTATTCTACTTCGTTACAAATCAACAAAGACGAGCTAGCTGCTAAATCATTCGATTGCATAAAAAATCAACAAAGAGGAGCTATCTACCATTCGATTGAATAAGAAATCAATTCGCGAAAAAAAAAAAACCGATTACTAAAAAGTTATTGAAAAGAGCAGAAGAGAAATGAGTGGAAAATTCATGCGATATAAGCCGATAGAAAGAAACGTTAGGCTATGGCGGAGAGCTTACCATGGCTGGTTTTGCAGAGAGACGCTACTCAGGTCAGATATCTAGCTTTCTGTGCGGCTATGGAGAGAAACTCTATATTGTTTATAGCGGAGGGATATATAAACAGACGGATACTAGGGTTTGGGATTTTGGTATGAAATGTCGAAAACGCCCTTAAAGTTCAAAGAGTTGTTTCTTCTTTTTTTTCTTTTTTTTCTTTTCCCTCTTTTCTATTTAGGCCATTTCGGAAATGACAACCATACTTTAATTTTGAGCACATTAAATAATGAAAAAATTCAAATATTTAGTTATATTGCTAGTGGAGTTGTTTTTACATTGTTGTTTTTTTTTTTTTTTTTTTTTCGAAAATAGACTTTGCATTAAATAGACGATGGATGTTCAGTTACATGCCTAATATAAGAGGACGAAATGTCAGATGCTAAAATATTACATAGCCAAGATGGGGTTATATCCCAAACAAAAGTATTTGAGTTGTTATCAAAATGTTGGTTTCTTCCAAAAGTCTTTTTCCGTCCTTCATTCGCAAGTAAATCAGCTGCTACATTGCTTTCTCTATACAAAAATTCCATCTTGACATCTTCAAATCGACCTATCTCCTTAATGGTGTCCTGAAGAAGTGCGTTTTGATGCACACCTGCTGCTTTCCCCCTGTTAAAAGATGCAAGGAGAGTTTGTGAATCAGTTTGCATAATAATTTTAGTACAAGCAATTTTAGAACATAAGGTCAATCCTAATTTTAAAGCATAAAATTATGCCGTAAGCGCGTTGGAATTTCCTAAGAATTGCGCCGCTGCCATGATGCATGTGCCTTGATGATTTCTCAAGATGGCTCCAGCCCCTGCCTTTCCGGTTGTTGCATCAAAAGAGCCGTCAATGTTTAGACAGAGGTAATTGAGGGGCGGTGGTTTCCATTTGCATAATATAATTTTAGTAGTGATTCTATTTTCTGGATATTGTGCTTCATGATCTTTTAAAAGGTTGGAACACCGAATTTTTTCGCTTTGTATAAATCAAACTCTTTATTTGCAAAAAAAATTCATTTCTTATTTGCCAAATTATCCAGGTTAGCATCATGAAATTTGTTACATTTTTCTCATCATGTGCTTGAAAGAATATGTGTGTTAGGGTCTCCGAATATGTGGTTGATTTGAAGCCATTCTATAACCACAACCAAATATGGCAAATAAATAAAATGGTGCAACTCTAATGGAACATCTATAATGAAAAAATGGTACAATTGTTTTGTGACGGAGAGTGTATGCTCTTTATGTTTCGTATACTCCGTATGTTGTTAGAATTAACATTTATGTTCTTTGCATAAACACCAATGATTATGATAAAACAATGATTCTTGTTCATACGGAAAAAAAATCATTCCTGCTAAAGGAAACTAGAAACTACAATGAATCTAGTTTGTAATGTTATCATCTTACAAGTATATAAACATCCGAAATTTAAAGATAAGAACCTAGTCTAGTTCATTTACTCCTTAGTTCTTCTCCCACGTCAATGCAAAGGTAGTATTAGCAAAATCAACATCAATATCTCCACTTATGAGAGGAATATTAAACTATTATTATAACTTTATATTTAAATAAATATGTCAAATACTTCTCAGAGAAGTATTGTGCATTACTAATGGGACGTCCAAAACGATAAAATAGTGCAACGCTTATGAAACGTTCATATGTGAAGTTAGAAATAAGATATATGTTCTTTGCATAAACACCAATGATTCTCATAAGAAACATTTATATTACATGATAAACCAGAGAGTTATGTACAATTTGTACATATTCTTGTTCATGTATGATTGATTTGCTGTCACGGTCCGGGAGATTTGAGGAAGCTGAGAAGTTTATTCTTGAGTTGCCTTTTGATCCAGGAATAGGGTTTTGGAAAGCAGTGCTTGGGGGTTGCCAGGTCCACTCGAATCTAGGACTGGGAGAAATTGCGGCAAGAAAAATCATGGAACTGGATCCTGGAGATGTTTCGTCTTACGTGATGCTTTCTAATGCACACTCAGCTGCAGGAAGATGGCAGAGTGTTCTGAAGACAAGGCAAAAGATGAGGGAAAAGGGACTCACCAGGATACCTGGCAGCAGTTGGATTGAGATTCACAGCAAAGTTCATGTGTTTGTTACTGGAGATAAGCAGCACGAGCTTATGGGTGCTATTTATACAGTTCTGGGTTATTTGATTGAACATTCAATGACAAGCCAAAATGTGATTGGTGAACTATATACAAGAGTTCAGGAATTAGATATTGATGCATAACATGCATTCAATCCTGTTGAACAAGTCGTTGATTAATGATGAAGAGTGGTACACGGGGAACGTTGATTAATGCTTGTTCCACAAGTAAATTTGAAGGCTTAACGTCCCTTTTTTTTTCACATCTGCAGGTTGTGACTGAATTATTTTTTGTTCTTTGTTCATTATGTTCAAAATATTTTTAGCAACTTCCTAAGTCTCTGCTCTAGAAATATTGTTAAAATTTTTCTAAGACTAACTAACCGAAATTTTATTTTTATATACGGTGATATCAAATTAATCATAACTCATTACGAAAAAATAATTTGAAAAAATTACTATAAAAAATATATTTGTTATATAAAGTATTATAAAACATTATATTATTAGTGTGTGTTTGGTTTGAGGAATTTGAGAGGGATTTGGAGCAATTTTGTTGAAATCCCTCCAAATACCTTGTTTGGTAATTAATCACACTAATTCCTCTCAAAAGGTATTTGGAGGGATTTCAACAAAATTGCTCCAAATCCCTCTCAAATTCCTCAAACCAAACACACACTAATAATATAATGTTTTATAATACTTTATATAACAAATATATTTTTTATAGTAATTTTTTCAAATTATTTTTTCGTAATGAGTTATGATTAATTTGATATCACCGTATATAAAAATAAAATTTCGGTTAGTTAGTCTTAGAAAAATTTTAACAATATTTCTAGAGCAGAGACTTAGGAAGTTGCTAAAAATATTTTGAACATAATGAACAAAGAACAAAAAATAATTCAGTCACAACCTGCAGATGTGAAAAAAAAGGGACGTTAAGCCTTCAAATTTACTTGTGGAACAAGCATTAATCAACGTTCCCCGTGTACCACTCTTCATCATTAATCAACGACTTGTTCAACAGGATTGAATGCATGTTATGCATCAATATCTAATTCCTGAACTCTTGTATATAGTTCACCAATCACATCTTGGCTTGTCATTGAATGTTCAATCAAATAACCCAGAACTGTATAAATAGCACCCATAAGCTCGTGCTGCTTATCTCCAGTAACAAACACATGAACTTTGCTGTGAATCTCAATCCAACTGCTGCCAGGTATCCTGGTGAGTCCCTTTTCCCTCATCTTTTGCCTTGTCTTCAGAACACTCTGCCATCTTCCTGCAGCTGAGTGTGCATTAGAAAGCATCACGTAAGACGAAACATCTCCAGGATCCAGTTCCATGATTTTTCTTGCCGCAATTTCTCCCAGTCCTAGATTCGAGTGGACCTGGCAACCCCCAAGCACTGCTTTCCAAAACCCTATTCCTGGATCAAAAGGCAACTCAAGAATAAACTTCTCAGCTTCCTCAAATCTCCCGGATCGTGACAGCAAATCAATCATACATGCATAGTGCTCTGCCTTTAAGAGACTCGGCTCTTTGTCTTTTGTCTCATTAAAGTGCTTATAACCTTCTTGCACCAGGCCAACATGATTGCAAGCCATTAACACACCAAGAAGAGTAACACTATTCGGCTTACTCCCAGTTAGCTTCATGATCTCCAACATCTCTATCGCATCCTTTCCTTGCCCATTTTGTGCATATCCACATATCACAGCATTCCAAGACACAACATTTCTTTCACAAATTTTGTTGAATGCTAGTAGACTATCATCCATGCTTCCACATTTTGCATAAAAACTCACTACAGAATTCGTAAGAAACAACCCCAGTTCGCCCAAGAACTTCACTGCACAAGCATGAATGCTCCTCCCCAAGTTTAATGCTCCTATGTTTGCAGCTGCTATCATCGCACACGGAAATGTGAACTGAGTAGGCACAACACCTTCTCTTAACATCTCCACAAGAAATTTAATTGCTTCCTCACTGTTTCCATTTTGGCCGCATCCGCTGATCATAGTATTCCAAGAAACCTCATTTCTCTCAGGCATTGATCTGAACACCTCCAACGCTTCATCAAACTTCCCTTCTTTCATGTATCCGCCAACCAACGTAGTATAAGAAACCACATTTGGGTTATCTGTATCCTTAAAAGCCTTCAGAGCATCCTCAATACTGCCAAGTTTGACATAAAGGTCCAAAACCGCGCTACCCACGAAGACATTCGAGTGAAAGCTTGTCTTGTAAGCGTAAGCGTGAATTTGTTTGCCTAGATGGAGGTCCTTTAGAGCAACAGAGGAATGAAATACCGCGCCAAACGTGTACTCATTGGGTTTGATGTCGGCAAGAAGCAGTCGTAAGAAACAAGTGACGGCTTCTCTGTGTCGAGTTTGCTTACCAAGCTGGCTTATCAATGTAGTCACTGATTTTATGTCAGGTTCGGGCAATTCATCGAACAGTTGGTGGACATGAAGATTATGAAGATTCTTGTCCAGGGTGTGATCAAGGCTATTGATACGTTGGTTAGGATAATTTATGGATGAGATGTGGGAATTTCTGGGAAAGATTTTGATGTATAATAGCCAGTAGTTTCTACATACGAGTTGTTTGGGTTGATGGCTGATCAGCTTTTGCATCATGCATGAAGTCAGCTGAAGTTCTTGATCGCTAATTGTAATCAAATGGGGCAATTGTTTTTTAAAACGGCTCAAATGGGGCATTAATAAGATATTAAGATGTTTTTATAGAAGATCAAATAAACTGTTCAATTTCTATGAAATCAAACCGGCATTATTCCGTAAAGCTATAACACAAATTATATTCCAAATTCATAACAGCCGAATAATATTCCTAAATCATACCAAAAACCTAATTTACGATGTTTAAACCGCACAGATTTTGAAAATGTTTAGCTAGGAGATCAAATAAACAGTTCAATCACAGCTTCTACAGGCGTATTGAGCCAATGAAATTCAGAGCACAAATTAATCTCAACAAACACGATCTACATTATTCTACTTCGTTACAAATCAACAAAGACGAGCTAGCTGCTAAATCATTCGATTGCATAAAAAATCAACAAAGAGGAGCTATCTACCATTCGATTGAATAAGAAATCAATTCGCGAAAAAAAAAAAACGATTACTAAAAAGTTAATGAAAAGAGCAGAAGAGAAATGAGTGGAAAATTCATGCGATATAAGCCGATAGAAATAAACGTTAGGCTATGGCGGAGAGCCTACCATGGCTGGTTTTGCAGAGAGACGCTACTCAGGTCAGATATCTAGCTTTCAGTGTGCGGCTATGGAGAGAAACTCTATATTGTTTATAGCGGAGGGATATATAAACAGACGGATACTAGGGTTTGGGATTTTGGTATGAAATGTCGAAAACGCCCTTAAAGTTCAAAGAGTTGTTTCTCTTTTTTTTTGGAAAATTACGGATATAAATCAACAATAACAATTAATTACAAATAAAGCCAGTTACAAATAACATTTACCAAAAGCTCGCTACTTACCAAGCTTCCGGAACTCAAAATCTCGCTCAACTTGATTTAATAGCAAATTTGACATCCGAAATCTAGTTTCAGCCATTAAAACTAGCTGAAACTAGCTAAAATGGACCTCAAAAACTCGCTAAACTGAATTTAATGAAGATTTTTGAAATCCGCCTACAGAAATGGACCTCAAAATCTCGCTCAACTAGATTTAATAGCAAATTTGACATCCGAAAGCTAGTTTCAGCCACTGAAACTAGCTAAAAATGGCTGAAACTAGCTAAAAATGGTTGAAACTAGCTAAAAAAGACTGAAACAAGTTGAAACTAACTATTAATTTTATATTTTTCCTGAAATTAACCTTTAAAACTAGTTGTTAATTTTATAAAATGATTAAATTAACTCTAAAAATTATTTATACTAAACTAAAAAAATTAAAAAAAATATGGAAAATATATTACAAAAATATAATCATTATTTTAACTGAAAAACATAGTTTCAAATTAATTTCAACACATAAAAGATAGTTTCAGAAGCTAGTTTCACACAAAAAGCTAGTTTCAGAAGCTAGTTTCGAATAAAAACTAGTTTCATAAATTGACTGAAACTAGCTAAAACTAGTTGAAACTAACTATTAATGTTAGTTTCAACATCATAAAATGTTAATTTTATTATTTTCAACAACAAAAGTGTTATTTTCATTAGTTTCAGCATCATAAGTGCTAGTTTCAGCAACACAAATGCTAGTTTTAACAACTAATTAATGCTAGTTTCATTAGTTTAAGCATAATAAGTGCTAGTTTTCAGCCAAAAAAATGCTAGTTTCAGCAACACAAATGCTAGTTTCAACAACAAAATGCTAGTTTTCATTAGTTTAAACATCATAAGTGCTAGTTCATTAGTTTCAGCAACAGAAATGCTAATTTCAAAAACAAAATGCTAGTTTCACACAAAAAGCTAGTTTCAGAAGCTAGTTTCAAATAAAAACTAGTTTCATAAATTGACTGAAACTAGCTAAAACTAGTTGAAACTAACTATTAATGCTAGTTTCAACATCATAAAATGTTAATTTTATTATTTTCAACAACAAAAGTGTTATTTTCATTAGTTTCAGCATCATAAGTGCTAGTTTCAGCAACAAAAATGCTAGTTTCAGCAACACAAATGCTAGTATCATTAGTTTCACCAACACAAATGCTAGTTTTAACAACTAAATGCTAGTTTCATTAGTTTAAGCATAATAAGTGCTAGTTTTCAGCCAAAAAAATGCTAGTTTCAGCAACACAAATGCTAGTTTCAACAACAAAATGCTAGTTTTCATTAGTTTAAACATCATAAGTGCTAGTTCCATTAGTTTCAGCAACAAAAATGCTAATTTAAAAAACAAAATGCTAGTTTCCATTAGTTTAAGCATCATAAGTGCTAGTTTGAGCCACAAAAATGCTAGTTTCATTAGTTTCGGCAAACACGAATGCTAATTTTATTTGTTTCAGCATCACAAGTAAACAAAAAAAAAATATTAATTTCATTAGATTCAACAACACAGATGCTAGTTTCATTAGTTAACAACAAAAATGCTAGTTTCATTAGTTTTTGTGTATAAATATTAATTAGTTAGAAAAAAATAGTTAAATATAATTAGTTAGTAATTAATTAATACTAATGGATGTCAAAACCACCATCAGAATCCAGTTTAGTGAGAACAAAGGTGTCCAGCGAGAAATTGAGATCCAAATTGATTAGCTTTTAGGGCACCAAAAAAATAGAATGGACTTTTTTGTAAGAGGTTTTACATTTTAGGGCACCAAAAATAAAATGGACTTTTTTGTAAGAGGTTTTTTAAGTTGGCTGTTTTAGCAATTAGGTGCCCTCAAGTGGTATGTTTATGTAATTTTCTGTTTTTTTTTTCTTTTTTTCTTTTCCTTCTTTTCTATTTAGGCCATTTCGGAAATGACAACCATACTACTCGTACAACATTTCGGAGAGTGTATGCTCTTTATGTTTTCGTATACTCCGTATGTTGTTAGAATTAACATTTATGTTCTTTGCATAAACATCAATGATTATGATAAAACAATGATTCTTGTTCATACGGAAAAAAAATCATTCCTGCTAAAAGAAACTAGAAACTACAATGAATCTAGTTTGTAATGTTATCATCTTACAAGTATATAAACATCCGAAATTTAAAGATAAGAACCTAGTCTAGTTCATTTTACTCCTTAGTTCTGCTCCCACGTCAATGCAAAGGTAGTATTAGCAAAATCAACATCAATATCTCCACTTATGAGAGGAATATTAAACTATTATTATAACTTTATATTTAAATAAATATGTCAAATACTTCTCAGAGAAGTATTGTGCATCACTAATGGGACGTCCAAAACGATAAAATAGTGCAACGCTTATGAAACGTTCATATGTGAAGTTAGAAATAAGATATATGTTCTTTGCATAAACACCAATGATTCTCATAAGAAACATTTATATTACATGATAAACCAGAGAGTTATGTACAATTGTACATATTCTTGTTCATATAAAAAGAAATCATTTGTCCTAAACGAATTAGAAACAACGGTGAATCTTATTTGTATTGTCATCATTTTACAAGTATATAAACATCCTACTATTTCAAGATAAGAACCTAGTCTAATTCCTTTTACTCTTTGCATAAACAATATAATAAGTATCAATTGATGGGTGGTGGTTGGTGATAGTCTGATTAAAATGAATAACTAATCAAGCATAAGGAGTAAAAGAGTAATTTTGGAATAAAACAAAGAGAGCGAATAAAGTGATCATATAACAATGACTTAATAAATATTTAAAAATAAGATGATTAAGAAAGCGATGTTAATTACATATGAAAAATGTTAATGTAAATAAATAATTAAAATGTTACATGTATCTTATACGTAACAAAATATAATACATTACTTGAATTACAAATAACTAAACAAAGATACAATGTAATATGTTACACTCTACATGGCTCATCATGTTTACCACAACGACAAACGTCCAGACTTCTCGGTGGGGATGGGGGTTGGGGCAGCAGCCGTTTTCTTGGCCTTGTCGGTTGACCTTTTATTTGTTCGCTTTGTTTTAGGGGTCTTGACGGTTGGCGCACTAGCAGGCGCGTTGATGGGCGCATTAGCTGGTGCATATGCCGGGGCTGGTAATTTCGTCCTCGTGAAGCCACCATAGCCCCCACCATAGCCTCCACCATAGCCTGCTTCCAAATGAGAGGTGCAAAGGGAGAGAATGACAAATAAGGTCAAGACGATATGGGTTTTGATGAATGCCATATTTATTTCTGAAGAATACGAAATATGGAAAAAGAAAAATATAGTTCCTTTTTCTTTTTGATTTTGTATTCAAGGGTGAGTGTGCATTTGAGTGGGTGAGTTTGGATGGATATTTATACTTGTTTGCACTCATCATGGATCGAATGGTTATACATAATTGTCGTGATTTAGATGAGTTTATTTGGCTCTCAACTGAGTTTGTTTATTCCATGCAAATATTGTGTAGTATGGTCAACTCATGTTGTACGTTTATTTGGTTGTTATAATTAGAGACAACAATCTCATTTAGTCGAACAATAATAATACATAAACATTTCTAATTTTAATGTTTGATCACCGAGATTGTACATATATACTACTTCCTCTGTTTTTTCACAAATTCCTCTTTGTAATACCCTTAATAGACTTGTTCAATCATCTAGGTTCTTGGCAATACTACAACACTTTCTATATTTTTCTCACTATATGATCTATATTGTTTAAAATTCCATCTATGTTCTTTACATTATCATCTAAATTCTATGCAATAAGACATATGTTGTCTACATTTTCCTATTTTCTCTTATGTGATGTTTGGAATAAGATTTATGTTTTATGCATAAACACCAATGATTCTGATATGAAACACCACTTTCAACCCTGCCCCTGGTTCTGCCCCTGATCCGTATGCTGTCTGGTGTCTACTAGCAGTGGTGAGTGGTTCAAGCCTTCAAGGTACTTTGACAGCAGTCTCACACATACTTCATTACTCTTACAACAAAACCAGACATTACAACATTAACTTGGGAGCTTTTCTTTACCTTCACTCCCATATCAGCAGAAGAATGTAACTCCTCAACCACAGTGCAACTAAGCCATACCTTACATTTCATCCTAATCTAAAGAAAAAGCACCAGTAACAGATATCCAAAAACCATCACCAATCCTCTAATTCTAACCCTAACCGAACCAGACAACTCAACTATCACATCATCCACCACCGGACCACACACCGAGCTCATGTCATCGGTCCTCGTATTATAATAAACACTATAAAATGCAATACGTGTCCTGTCCGCTTTGGCAGTGAAATTCACATTTGATATCTGAAATGTGGAATTCGAATCGGGAGTGTAGTGTATGTTTCGGGCCTGATCACCAGCAAAGGCCATGACTGCCAGTGGCTGCTTACAAGCGTCTGCTGCATGGCCTAATGAGAACCTCAACTGGTAAGGCCTATTGGGCTTGGTTTCCACCATTTGTGAGATGATGCCTTCTTTACCGGATAGTAACTCGACGGCCCGTTTGCCTCCTGGGACGGTGTAATGGTACGAGTCAATGTAGCGGACTGCTCGGTTTGATTCCACAATCCAACCGGGGAGTGAGGATGTGTCTTCATCAAGATTTGTTGGGAGTAGTACTCCGAGTGACTCGTTCCTGAACATGTATGGGCCTTCTTCAAAATCACCATTGACCACTGCATTACCTGTATACATATATATATATATATCCACACAAGGACTGATCAGAAAAGAAGCACATTATGAGAACAATAACACTTTGCATTTGATGTCATAAACTGCAATGTTATTTCAAATACAACCACATTAAAGGATGAATCATTCCGGTTCGATTATCCTCTGATATAAAATTACGGTTCAATCTTTTGTTGCATTTATAAAATCACCACGCGTTAAGGCGTTAGGAATGGTGGGCTTTCGACATGTGATAGGCAGATTAAAGATATTTGAACTGTCATCAATAACACATCGTAGTGACATGTAATGGTACACTATGATCAAATATAGAAAACAAGCATCCAAGTTTTCACTTACTCTTAAAACCTTTTTTCCATAAATTTTTCCCTTCCTCTCTGTTGACTGCATTATTCTGCTTGATGAAATAAATTTCTTGATGCAATGTATTAATACTGAATTCTGACAAAGGATAAGTTTTGGGCTAAAATGGGCCAGTAGCCAGACCAGAATTATTATGAAATGTCAATCAACATTAAGGACCATCACTTGCAGACTTGCAGTAAATGACAATATTACCGACAGTTTGATGGCTAAGAGCCTTATGGATGGAAGAAAGATACCGCGAAGACCCAACGTGTGCTTAGACAAGAAGATGATCTAATTCGGGATATGCAGAGATGAAGAAATGAAATGGCAGCACTTACCTTTGGGCTTATTTGGAACAAAGAGCTTCTTGATCGCAACATCATCAATGATTGGCCCACAAGTAGGATCATCCTCCATACCGGGATTCCTAAACACCACCCGCACGTTCTCTTGCTCGGCCTGAAAGGCGCACGCATAAGAATCCCAGCCCTGTACACTATACAGCGTCTGCAGATCAATAGTCTGTGATGCTGGTGGAACCGACACGTTGAGTGACTCCAGCTGTGCGCATGTACGTGCTGCACTGAATGTGACGGAGTATAATTCGCCTTTCTCCACCTTCACTTCCTGGCTGATCTCAGCATCATTGCCAAGGCGCACTCCATGGTCACCTTGTGGTACGATGAGGATCATTCCGCCTTGTTTCTCACCCGCTTCGACCAGCTCCACCATCCCACTGGTTTTCCAGCTTGGGATCGAGGCTGGTCCATCAGGTGCATCAGTGTCTCTGGGGAAACCGCCTGGCGGAGAAGTCTCGAAATCGCCATTGACAAGTGAGCCTGCAACACAGATGTAACTCGTGTGAGTAACTAGAATAAACTGTGTTAGAGGGTCTAACAGTAGGGGAATGCGGTTAACACTTGATGAGGGGTTTAGGTGAATCCAAATTCTGGAAGTACATTTAACTTATTTTAGGAGTGAACTATGGTCAAAGTCGACCTAAGAAGGTCAAATGTGTCTTTAATAGCGGGACGGATGAAATACTTTATTATAGGCGAAATAACACAATGTACTTCTTCAAGCTGCTTAAATTTCATTCAAATTGAATAGCAAATCCTCTGTCTTACAGAGCTACCGTGCACGAGGATTTATACACACTATATCAAGTTGGAAAGTACCATCAATGTGACAACGCGTGAATGTGTTGTATAATACGACACATAAATACATAATACATGATTTTAGGTACAACAAATGAACCATGTGATACAAGCTTAGCACAATACCCACATAGCTCAGAGAGATCAAGATATTCAATTCACATGCTGGGGACAATGCTCACTGCTTAGTTGCCAGGACAATGTTGACCCAAGTTAAGACAATTCAACGCTTCACACAGGAAGTAATAAAAAAGGGGGTTATTAAACGTAGTAGCAATTTTACTAAACGTTGGAAATTTATTTGTAATTTACAGGATGACTCTTATTTTACAAGTATTACAAATAAATCTCAAACTTAATAAATTCATACAAATTATCATAAACAATTGCAAGTATAATAAATTCATCAATTCTACTTTACCACAAACACTCCCTAAAACAAATACACTCATAAATATAAATTATTAACATGAAATGATCACTTTAACAAAAAATGATCAAATGATACTTCCGAACTTCCAAAAATTGATAAATTTGATACTAAATTCAAGTGTTCCAAAAATTAACATTTAAACTCAAACTCAAAAAAAAAAAAATAAATAAAATAAAATAAAATAAAATAAAATAAAAAAAAAAATCGGACATAGTGATTAGAAGCAGGGCTGCTTCTAGTGAATAGAAGCAGCCTGGGCTGCTTCTAACTAGCAGCAGCCCGTTGGGCTGCTGCTTGTGAATAGAAGCAGCCCGCTAATATATATATATATATATATATATATATATATATATATATATATATATATATATAAAGAAAATAAAAAAATAGAAATTTTTTTTTGTAAATTTATAAATTTATAGATACTTTATTATAAATTTATAAATTTTTTTTGGTAGATTTATAAATTTATAGATAATTTATTACAAATTTACAAATCAAGGTGTGAAATGAGTTTGATGATACTTTATTACAAATTTACAAATCAAGGTGTGAAATGAGTTTTATAAAGCCCTTAAATTTACAAAGAGATTTATAAATTTATAGATACTTTATTACAAATTTACAAATCAAGGTGTGAAATGAGTTTGATGATATCTCTTGGTGTGTTCTTCAAATTGAATTGAAATATGTTGATTAGGTTATTGATTTAGGGGCTTGATTTATTTAAGGTGAAATTGTGATGATTTTAAAAGTATTGGGTTAATTTGTAAAATTATAAATTTACAGATACTTTATGTAATTTACAATAAATTTCCAACATTTAGTAAATTTATGTTCCGACGTTTAATATTTGCCATAAAAAACAGAAGATCTGAAACTACCAATTTTAGTACTAAGTTTCTTGACTTTTTTAGACTACGTTTTATCTCAAACTAATTTTAAATCATATCTAAAAAATAATTTTGTAACTTAAAGTAGTAATTTTTTATAATATGACTTGTATGATTATATTTTTGTGAAAACTTAGCTTCCCAGCCCAAATGAAATGAAAGCTATGAAACATGAAAGACTCAGCATTGCGATTTAGAATCAAGGTCAACAAAATAGATAATAAATGGAAATATTGACTCGGGACAGAGTATACTACTTCCTCAGTCCAGTCCACTTCAAAGATTTCAATTAGTGATTTGTGAGTAATTTGCATACTAAATGAAATCTAAACAAAACTAAATGAAATCTTTAACGGGGCTAAGTTAAGTAACAGTACTAGAAGTATATAAAACAATAAATGTTGAAGTACGTGCAACTTACAGACGTGTGACATTTTGGAATTACAAAACCCAGAACACAAACACACATTAATTTAATTTAATCTACACAACCTTAATGGAAGAAATTGAACAACCACCGCCATTGCAGCCCACCTTAATGAACCTAATTAATCAAGTAAGTATAGTTTTGATAAACATAAGCCAATATAAAGATAGTAACCTCGACAATATGCGTTGAAGAATGGATAAAAATTTAACTAATGCTGCTAATTGGGCAAGAGAATAAATAAAATCTGGGAGCAGTTACGCAGATCCCAAAATAAGAATGAAATGCAGTTAGTTAACTGAGAAGCTAGCAGCAAAAACAGAGATGAAAGAAGTGAAAATTTGAGAAAACAAACCATCCTCAACAACAGCAACTGAACAAGCCAAGAGAAGAAGAAGCAAGGAAGAGATTGCTGGGACAAGTTTGCATTTTCTTGAGCTCCAAACCATTTTTGTTACTCTTCGTGTGTATGTAAACCAGTGAAGTGAGAGTATGGGGGGGATACAACAATCTCTGTGAAAGAGAGAGAGAGAGAGAAAGAGAGATGAATGAGGGAGATGGGGAAAGTGATGGGTGTGGGATAAGGAAAACACAGGGGCAAGTAGTGTGTCCTTTTAATCCCAAAAGATTCGAGCTACTACTGCTGCTGTACCTATTTGTTCCTTTCACTCGAGTACCACCACACTAGTACTAGTAAATTCTCAATTAAATAATTGAGAATTACATTTGAAGAAATAAATTAATAAATAAATAATTGAGAGTTTAGTTGGTGGAACCGAAACGTCTTTTTATTTTCACCACAAATTCAATTCGTATCATTGCAACAAATTTAATGAAATTCAATATAATTCAAACCATTTAGATTCATTTCAGTTTAAATTTAATTAATTTAAATTCATATTTTGCATAATTTCAAATTCATTCGGCTCAGTTCAATTCAAAACAATTAAATGTACCTCCGTTAAAAAACAAATTAGACAAATAATTATAGACTTATTTAGTTATTGAGTTTATATTTGATTAAATAGAAATTAATTTTCAAGTTTGCAATAACATGTACAGTACTCCATATTCAATCAAATGTGAACATCTTACGTGACTTACTACAGGTGAAATCCATACGACATAAAACAGAAGTCATACTTTTATGGAACCAATGTCGCGTATGCAGCTTGGTGTTTTGGCAGTGACAAAATTTTGGACTATACTCCTCCTTTATTATTATTAACAAGGGTCCACCGCCGCACCCTAAGATTGTTTAAACAAAGGCTTTAAAAAGCATAAATTATTGAAGTATTGCGATAAGAGAATTTATTTTAGATCAACTTTTAAGTGTTTATTAATCGGTGATTTATTTCACAGTCCACGAAGCATTCGACAAAGCCATCTCAATCGGAGTCAAAAGTTGTTTAATTTAACGACATTATTTGCTTTGCTTTTGTTCTTTCACAATTTTAAATAATCAGTTTCTTTCACAATTTTTTTATTTTTTTAGAACATAAAAGATGTAATCCGAGGCCTTCTCCAGCAGAGCCTCAAATAGACCTTTGAGTCCCATAAGTCTTTGCTGGAGAGCATTATGATGAGCAAAAATTTACTTCTCACCTCAAATGTTTGAGGTGAGAAGCAAAAGACTCATCACCTATTTTTTTCCTTTTTTTTATTTTTTCTTTCTTTTCTTGTTTTAAAGTTTCCATTTCATTGGCTTTTCTTATTTTTTTTATTTCGTTTACTTCTCTTTTCTCTGCTTTCTTGATTTCTTTCCTTTTCTTCTTAATTTTATTCTTTTTAATTTTATTTTATTCCTTTTTTTATTTTGTATACATTTATATTATTTAATAATTCATATCACAAATAAAAAATAATACACCGTTACATAATGATAAAATTACAAATCTTACGCAAAATACGCCCTTGCATAATGTAATTGTAATTAATTAATAATAATGAAAATGAGATTAATAATGAAGTATTAAAAGAAATGATAAAATGAAAAATAAAAGAGAGGTTGAAGGGGAGTAACTGTTGGAGTGTTGAAGTTTAAATTGAGTGCAATGCTGATGTGGCGGATTTAAGGCTCAAAGTGGGTATCAAACTACTGGAGAAGGCCTTGAGGAGATTATTAGAAGAATTATTAAGAATATAATTGGGTTTGATGTTTTAGAGATATATTACACAACAAGATGCATTTTTTATCTTTTAAATAACGAATATTGATGAAAAAATAGAGAGAGAAAAGTCATGAAATAAGAAACACACATACATCAAGGTGATGATAATGAATTTGGCCCGATTTTGACACATCACAAGGTCCTAAATCCGAAGAGCCTCCCCCGATATTGCTCGGTCGGCTTAGTCGCAACGGTGGAAAAAAAAGTCACGAAATAAGGAGCACATATTGAGCTGAATTTCCCAAAACCCAAAACAGTTGGAATCTGGGTCTAACAACTATTTATGGACCCAGAGTTTACTATCCAAAGTCCAAACCAATAAGCCGGACACAACCCAACACTACGGATCAAAGTTCAGATTATCTTAAAAATGGTTCAGGATTCAGATCAAGTACTGGTCGGCCCAGTATCATTATACAAAACAAATGTACTCGCTCCGGTTTATAGGTGTATCATGTGCTTCAAAATCATTCACTTGAAAAATATGATATGCGTGAATTGTGATTTTAAACCATAAGATCTATAAACTTATATATACTCATAGATCAAATATATTATAGAATTTCCCCCAATTCTATAGGTCCCTCGGGGGAATATGTATTTTTTTTCATCCTTCGTCATAACAACAGATTGTTGGAGAATTAATATAAATGATTAAATTTATTTTATTTTCAGCAATTTAAAGTTTTGGGAGAGTTAAAATTATATATTCAATAAATTATATCAAACATTTACTTGTGGATACTATGCTGAAAGCCTGAAATGTCAAAGTCATAAGGGTCTCCCCAAGACCCCAACTATTCCTTTCATGTGAAAAATCGGTTTATAGTTATGGAAACTGGATTTATTGAATGTTGGATAATTAATATAAATGACTAGATTCCGTTCCCCCCAACAGCTTAAGCTTTTGGGAGAGTTCGAATTCTATCATGGTATCAGAGCCATCTGGCTCACGCCCACCTGGGTTCTAATCTCCCCGGAGATAAACTCCGCCCCATATTAAATTTCCACTCGATTGGCCTCCCCAAAGAGGTTGAAATCGACCACGAGTGCGGGAGAGTGTTGGATAATTAATATATTAAATTTCCACTCCATTGGCCTCCCCAAAGAGGTTGAAATCGACCACGAGTGCGGAAGAGTGTTGGAGAATTAATATAAATGAATAGATTTCGTTCCTCCCCAACAACTTAAACTTTTGGGAGAGTTGTAATTCTATCACTGAAGCATCCTTTACTATCTCTCACTTGCAGATTTTCAAAGTACACTATACACCCAACTCCCAAGAGAATTAAATCTTTGCACTTGCAGTTGGAGTTCCTTTAATTTATGGTTGGAGCCTGGAGTACATATATTCTCCTGAGTGTTGTACATATATGCCTTTACTGTATACAGTGTGTGTGTGTATACAAGAATGCGCGTGCAACGCTACGCGTGTCAAACAATTTTTCTTGATTTTTTTTTAGTTGATCATTTTGTACACACTTGTTTTATAGTTACGTGTTAAGTTTAGAGTGAATTTGTCCTATAAAATTCTACCTAGTCTCTATATAATTTAGACAATTTTTTAATTGTATTAAAAGCAAGTTGTTTGAACTGCGTTGAAAATACATTCTCCTTAAACAAAAACTGTTGAGAATTTCGAATTGAATGAGTATCTTTTGATATGTGAAACATATTTTAAAAATAAATTCTAACAACACTAAAGCCAGCCATAGATTCCAGTTCAATTAAGGAAGAAAAAACATAAAAACAAATATTGACAAGCAACAAAAACCTTAAGCAGTGACGAGCATTAGCCGTTATGATAACTCTTACACAAAATTCCAGCTACATAAATTAATACGTACTACGCAAAGAAAACTGTATATCTCCATACAATTATCCTTTCAAATATATAGCACATAAACTACAATGTCACCTGATATCGGCTCAATCGAAATAGAACTCTCGAGCTACAGGCTCAAGTTGTTCACATTGAACTTTTGGTTTAAACATTTTCTGTAATAGTCAATCATATGCACGGATTACAAGCATCTAACTAATATTCCAATGTATTTACAGGGTTTTTAATTTGGAACCATGTGTGGTGGCATCTATTTTGTGCCATTTTTAGCGTAGTTGATTCATGTTCCTCTATAAATGAAACGATATGTTCAGCGTTCGCTTAACTTAAGACTGCTGGCCTACAAAGAATTGAAGATTAATCATGCATTCTTTATCAGTAACTATTTCCACTAGATCTGTCCTGCAACATAATGTCTCCAGTAAAAGCAAACAAAACAAAGATTTTCGAAGGTGGTAATTTCATTAAAGTACTCTTAGTCCTAATTTATCTGTCAGAAATTCCTTTCAGAAGACCATAAAAAACACTAATTAAAATTTCATGATGATGCTAAGCTTTAAGAAATATCTTCAGAAAATCTAACACAAGCTCAAAATTTTTATTTTCTTTTAATGTGTGCTAGAGACCAATTACTCAAGGGCCTTGAGTGAAAATCACAAAATTCATATACATCGAATGCAGTACAAAGCAAGTCCAAATAATTACATGGATACTGCATATCACTAACCTCAAAGATTAGATACAGATGCAATAACTGGAACACTGAAACGAACAAGAGCAGACGAATAATAAAATTTTGTTTATCATGGTACTTGGTCCATACTTGTGTCATGTTACATGAAACTAACTGTTAATCCAGTGAAGGTAAAAGAACTATTTATCATAACTGCAATAACGTACTTGTCATACCCAGTATTCTTAGTCAGCGATATACCACTATAAGGAATCAAAAAAGGAGGAAACTCGAATTCCTTTCCCTCCTTTCAATACCGAACCAAACACCAAATTTATTGTTTGGAATGCTAATGCTTCAGTTACCATATTCTCTACTAAGCACGGTTATGTGGACATGAGATGAAACATTAATGTATTGATTGGGGGGGGGGGGGGGAAGCAGCAAAAGCTACAAGCAATTGTGAAATAGCAATTGTTTTAACCTAATCTTTCATGTGAAAATCAAAATAAAAAAGTGTAAGATAACAAAGCCGGCCCGGATTAAGGAATTATGAACTCCTATACCTACATTTTACTTACGGCTGATCTGACATGAAGCTTTCGGGGAAAGACTTTAGAGAAAGTACACGCCTAGGATCGAGGTTGGATCGGAATTGGGTCTTTTCACGTCAGACCATAGTACCTGCTTTGGTCTTTGTTTTTGGATTGGCAGGAGAACGCTAGTCTTGCTAGCTTCACATAAAATACCATGCTACACAATACTCCAAGAGTTTCTGCATCAAGGCTATAAACTTCACCTTGATTCACATATTCAGTTCATTAATTTCCATGCTCATTGATGGAAATCTAATTTTTCTTTGAGAAAGCCAAACTACTCCATGTACGACTTATAGTGTTCAAAGGGATAAATATGCATACCAACCGCTCCATGTGCCGTTGTCAGCCATCTTGATTCAACTGCTTTACAGCTATTACCATACCACAACACGGTATATCCTTCCAAAACAGAACCAAAAGTATACTACAACTGAGTGCCACTCTCATTTTAACATATCTTAAACCAAACAGAATGAAAAAGGAATAATATGGATAACAAGTTAGTTTTTTAATCTGAAAAATATTAGAGCTGCAAATTAACATGTACCATTAAGAATACAGTAAGTAGACTGGACATGCAACAACATTTGTAGACCATCTCCCAAGTTGAATGATAGAAACAAAAATAAGTAGCTAATTTATAAAAACATAGTAGCACTTAATTATTACAGAATATGTCAAATCTAAATTAGCTCGTGTATGGAACCAAGTGGAAATATACATGTATCATGACAAGATTATCTCTGTTTCCAATTACATACTCAACTCAAATTCAATACGAATTTTTCTTTGCAACTATGAAAAAGTAACAATAGAAGAAGTTATAGCTAGCTAACATGACTGTCCAACAATAAACGGAGTGGAAAGACACATTAATAACACATTATTATCGTGGGAATATATCAAGTAGGTAGTGCCATGCCAATTTACTATGTGGTTTTGTGCAATTACACTTACACTTACAAAAGTCATAACTAGACATTGAAAAAAATAAGCTACCTGATGGAGACACAACACAACAGTGAGCAGCAACGTTCCAGATCAAGCACTCCAATCAACAACCAAAATAACGTCATCAGAAACAACAAGCCCTATCATAAAAAACACAAATTATCGAACTTTCATCCAGACTCCAAAGTGAAGAATTATTGAAATTTGACTTATCTTTGGCAAATCAACAATGATACATGAAAATTGGAGAAAAACACAAAGAATTTCACTATATTTGATCCAATGAAAGAAACAAAAAGAGAAGGATTACGCATCACTGAGCAGGATATTGATATCAATATCGGTGTACAAGATCGATTCTGAACTTACTTATGTAACTGGTACTGGTCCTTTTTGTCGAACAGTCGGTGTACAAGCAAGGGCAACGACGAGAACTCGGCTAACCGCTAATGCATGTACCTGTCTGTTTTACTAAACCCGTCGACCAGATCAAAGGCGAAACGGTTGAAATCGGAACCCTCTATACCATCCAATTGACAACCATTCAGATTCGGGTGCGAGTACTCAAAATGACAACCATTCGGATGTGATTAAAGAATTTTGATGATTTGTAATTGAGAAGAGATGGAGAAGAAGGCGGTGAAGGAGAAGAGATAAATCAAAGAAGAAGGAAAAGATTTTGATTTTGCAAGTTGATGAAGGTGGGAACTTGGAAGGTTTCGATGTGTTCTGAGTTCTGAAAGTAACTGGAGTTTCTGCGCGTGTAGAGAGCAAGTCTCCACGCGCCCCTTATTCATATATAATAATACACTAATATATATATATATATATATATATATATATGTGTGTGTGTGTGTGTGTGTGTGTGTGTGTGTGTGTGTGTGTGTGTGTGTGTGTGTGTGTGTGTGTGTGTGTCCAACTTCGAAGTTGGGATTAGGGAACAATAAACATTATTGGTGAAATATTAATCGTAACGAATTGAACTGAATCGAACTTAATTCTTGTATAAAAATAATTACACAAACAAATTTGAATTGAATTTAATAATTTAATAATTTTTCAAACGGAAATAATATAAGCTTATTCTTGAAACTCCTTGATTGAGAGATTTAAGAGACTTGGCTTGTATTTACATCTCTTCAAATAATGCAGAGAAAGTTGTACTACTGTTAGTATATTATACTTAATACATTTATATATGCGTGGTAGATGTAATTAATCGAAAGTAGAAGCATAATTCCCAAATTCCGGATCTATGTGGGTGTATTTGCATAATGTTGCTAATATCAAGATTTGCAAACTGGAACTTATACACTCCATATATTCACTATGCACGCACGTACTACCAAATACCAATGCGTACTATATATATACCTAACCGTCCTAATTAACTAATTAAGTCCTCTAAATTCCTCTACTTCAATTTGACTTCACTTTCTCTAGCAATTTTTTGTTTCTTGGATTCAACAGCCTTCCCATTTTCCCCCCTTCTCTCCTCGATTCTTGATCATAAATAAATCACATTGCACCACTCCAAGAAACCAACAAAACCTACTTCAAATACACACACACACATACATGCAACTTAATCTGCTCAACACAACATGTCTCTGATGGCTAATTCCAAGGTTTTCATATTCGTCCTTCTGCTAATTCTCTCGCTCATCATCTCTTTCGCCTGCAGCTCTACTCCGTTTCTTGATCCGAAAGTACTCGCCCCTGAAGCAGTTCCAACCCCAAACACGTCTGACCGTGTGAGAGTCAATTCGTTCAAGAACAAGCGGAGGACGTCTTCGTCGTCTTCGACATACTCTGCCATGCTTCCAAAGGGTTACGTTCCGCCTTCGGGTTCGTCTCCGTGCCACAATGTGTACCCGAATTCGATTACTTTCTTCTGTGATCTTACGCAGAGTCGTCAACCCTGATTGAAGAACCGGCCGGCGCTCAAATCTTGATATACGTACGTACGTGCGAGTATATATATATAAAATGTTCAAATCTTGGTTGGAATTTTGGCTGTGAATCTGTGATGAGCTAGTTTTGTACTTTGGTGTTACAATTTATCAATGTTATAATGAGATTTTGATGGTTCTGTAAACAATGTATGGCACGGAAATCATGTGAATGAGAGATATAGAGACGTTTAATTAAGTGTTTTACTATTTGTCCAGAATTTCTTTACGTATTGGAGTAGGGATGCGAGATTATCGTATACATATTTTTCGAATTTAGTTTTATCTGAAAATTGATTGATAAGAAAAATAACAGAGAATCAAGATTTCAAGATTTGAGTTCTGACTTCTGAAGTCATGAAGATTTGGGAATGTTTCACATAAATGCATAGGTATTTTTATTTTCCTTTGGATTTGAGTTTGAGGTCAAAATATTAAACTTACTTCAAGCTAATTTTAGGGGCAAGCATATGAATATCCATTATTCAAGGACCTATGTTTCATGCCGACATGCTACAATATAATCAATGTCTTAAAGTTTACTCAATGTATGCCATCTTAATTTGAACATGTTTGGCTCTTTTCTTAATATAAATAATTTATTTTATTTAAATTTGAGTGAACGGTGTATAAAGTACTGTATTGAGGTTAAACGGTAATAATATTCATTTTCTAACTACAACACGGTAAATACAAGGAATAAGCTAAATAGGTGATTTGTTCCAAACGCTCAAATGCAATCTACATGGTTGATTGTTGAGAATTGGTGGAATTACTTCATAGTTGAACCTAGTAGATATTTTGTGAGGAAGTCCACTTTAACTTTCCGCTACACCTTTAAATTTTAATCTATTATAATTTGATACCAAACTATTAGAGAGTAAAATATATTCATTTATAGTAACTCTCTAATACTCAACTGTACCTTAGGCTGCACTTGCACATGGAGATAATATTCGAGATAAAATTTAATAGGAAATCTGGAAATGAGGTGGAGCACGAGTCATATAATCTAATAATATGATAGAATTCAACTGAAGACTCGAAATGGTGGAGAGGTGCGCATTTATTCATTTTATTCTCCACTAGTCTCCAAAATTTTACAATTTTCATTTTCTTCCCGTACACAAAATCCCCTAAATCAAAATACACCAGAGCCCATTTACCCGCGAAACAAAATGTCATTCAGAACAAAACTCAAACACCTAACCGGCACTCTCCCCGCCACCTTCCGCCGCGTCCACCACCGCCCATCACCGCCGCAAACATCACCACCTGATCATCCACACTCACACCTCAAAGAAGACCCGATCCAAGTCCTCTCAGACTTATGGGTCAAATCATTCTCCCAACCCCAAAAGCCCATCCAAAACCTCACCGGATTCCTGTCCAAGCTCGACCTCTGGGTACTCGCCTACCAGCGCACCTGTGCTCACGCCACCGGCTCCTTCCCGCACAAAAACGACCTTCCATCAAAGGCCATATTCGATCTCATCTCCCTGAAAAACGCCGTCGTTTCGAACAAGTTCAAATGGAACTCGAAGCTCGAGCAGTTCATTCGTAGCCCTAACGATAAGGTCAATGTTAAACTGCTCTCGAGAACTAAGATTCGATCGATTTTGGCATCTGATACGCCTCCGTTCCAGGACAGGGTTGTGCAGGAAGTGTTGCTGATGGTTCTGGAGCCAGTGTATGAGGCTCGATTTTCGTCGAGATCGCATGCGTTTCGACCAGGTAGAAATCCTCATACTGTGATTAGAACAATTCGGAGTAATTTTGCTGGTTATTTGTGGTTTATTAAAGGTGATTTGAGTCAGATTATTGATTCTATTAGAGAGAAAGTTGTATTGGAGTGTTTTGGTAAAGCTGTGAAAGATAGGAAGGTTTTGAGTTTGGTGAAGTCTGGGTTGAGAGGAGATTATAGGAGTAATGTTCATGCGCGTGTTGATGAAGATAAGAGTAATACATTGAGTACAAGTAAGATAAAGAAGGCGAGGACGAAGAAGAGGATACTGCGTGACGATGAGCCGAAGCCTGATCCGTATTGGTTGAGGACGTTTTTTGATTTCGCGCCAGAAGAGGCGGCTAAGGTGCCGGCTTATGGTTGCTGTGGGATTTTGAGTCCTCTGCTGATGAATGTTTGTCTTAGTGAATTGGACTTTATGATGGAACGTAAGATAGAGGAGTTTTTTAGGCCTTGTGCTTCTGATTCGATATGGAGGTATTCAATAAACGATGGATGTCATAATCCTTCCTGGCCAGAGTTTGTGCCTTCGAGTGGCAAGGAGAAAACTCGTAAGATGGATTATATTCGATTTGGAGGTCATTTTTTAGTTGGTATCAGGGGGCCTAGAGAGGAGGCTGTACAGATTAGGAAAGATATAATTGAGTTCTGTGAGCAGAAGTTTGGTATAAGATTAGACAATTCGAAAGTTGAGATCGAACATATAACAAGAGGGATCCAATTTCTGGATCATATCATATGTCGTAGAGTTATATATCCGACACTTCGGTACACTTCTACTGGTGGCAATGTTGTGAGTGAGAAAGGCGTTGGGACTTTGCTTTCAGTTACCGCTTGCTTGCAACAGTGTATTCGGCAGTTTAGGAGGCTTGCATTGGTAAAAGGTGATAGAGACCCTGAGCCATTGCCTTGCACGCCTATGCTTTACTCAGGTCAAGCACATACTAATGCTCAAATGAATAAGTTACTGGAAACCATGGCGGACTGGTATAGATATGCGGATAACCGTAAGAAAGTTGTTGGATTTTGTGCTTATGTGATTCGTAGCTCTTTGGCTAAGTTATATGCTGCAAGATATAGGTTGAAGTCTCGGGCAAAGGTTTATAAGATTGCTTCACGTAATCTTGCCCGTCCCTTGATAGAGAGTAGTAATAATTCTGCTCCAGAATATTCAGATCTTTTGAGGATGGGACTCGTGGATGCAATAGAGGGGGTTCAGTTCTCACACATGTCGTTGATCCCTTCATGTGATTATACTCCTTTCCCTAGGAATTGGATTCCTGATCACGAGAAACTATTGCGGGAGTATATGAGGTTACAAGATCCCAAATTCTTTTGTGATCTGAACAAGGCAGTTAAAAAGCATAGTTTATCTATCCCGCAAGATGAGCTATGTAATATTGTGTGGGACTTCAAAATCCTTGGGATTCGGAGCAACCAGTTTAATCACAACCAAGGGACAGAATATGCCAAGTAAGAGTTTCTTGGAGCAGCCAAGTTATTCATACGATTCCCAGATGCTTTCTACTTGAGCATTTCTTGGGTGTATTTGATGGATTCAATTCCAGCAATCACTTTGAAGACGAGAACTGGAAGAGGTAACTATTTTGTCTGGTGTCCCCAACTTCTGCAAATATGTTATACATGAGAAACTTTATTTTAAGTGAGGCATAGAAACTTAAACAATGACTTGTATTTTTCATGATTAGGCTAATCAAATTCTCTCTCTCTCTCTCTCTCTCTCTCTCTCTCTCTCTCTCTCTCTCTCTCTCTTCTGTCTGTTTATTGGTTCATGCACATTTTACATGCATATCTGATTTGGTTGTTAGTTTAAAATAAGATATTGTTAGATAAGAGAAACAAAAAGGAGTTTGTTTTAGTTGTCTTTAGGAAAATAATTTAGTAGCTTCTGTGGTACCCGTAGTCATTCAGGCAAACTTAACACTTGTAAGTGGTAACGGGTTCTTCATTGCCAGAAATCTAGAACAGGACCCCTGTTTCTACTTAAATGAGTGGCATGATATCTGAAATTGTGAATTGGGTATATGGATAGTCAATCATGTATGCTTCTACTAGTTCTACATCTTGCCCTGCTGTTACTGGTTTCTATGCTTGCCTTTCACGGTAGAATGAAGCATCGTGATTACATGTAAATTAATAGAAATGAGAAAAGATTCAGTTTGAGCCAAGACATGAGAAAACAAGTACGCCCGGAAAAATGACTGGAAGCTTGGAAATTGAAGAAAAATGAAATGTTACTGATATGCCAAGTGTTGTTAGTGATTTATTTTGTGATTTATATGAGAACGCGTGTGAGATGGTATATCCTTTTCTTTTTTCCCATTCTCCGTGGAGTTAATTGTACTATTCTGATTTTCCTAATATGTCTTCTCAAGGGATCAACTATGAATATAAAAGATTTAAAATTTTGATTTTTTTTTTCTATGAGAGATCTGAGCCCTGAGGATTGGCGGATTTGGAAGAATCAATTATATGTAGAGATTTTGAAAGGTTAAAGTTGCAACTCTTGCTTAAAGGTATTTTTTATTGCTAATGTATTCAAATATGTCTTGGTGGGTTGATTGGATTTGAATTTTGATATTTCTTGAATATCAGCAGTATCGATATACCCGGTCTATTTTGCTTACCAACTGTTCGTAAAAATAGCTCGCTGTAGTTTCCTTGTCATGAATCAGGTTTACAGTATATAAAATTCTCGTTATTTGTTGTGGCCTTGTGGAGTTGATTTGAAACGGTGAAATTGGAAGAACTGCAATGGAGTTCGAGAGTGAAAACTTGTGATGTGAGGTTCAATAGCAATATACTGGAGTAGAGTGGTGAACTGCCTGACCAAGAGTTCCCTGAATCGAACTTCTCAATCTATGTAGGCTGCAACAGCATTCAAGATGCGAAGAAAGAAGGTAAACACATGGTTCTTGCTTTTGAAGTAGGGGAGAAATATTCATGTCATTTTTTAGAATTTTCCAAGATTGCATCATATGATCGTGGTTTATGTGAAGTTTTTCTGGTGTTGTTAATAGTTGTACAAACTCAAAGAAGAAGAAAAGCTGCTGGTTATAAGGAAATAAGAGAGTTAAAAAGGTATATTCTCTGTTACTCTCAATTATCACGCCATAATCATCATAACCTTGACAGGAACATGTTAACATTGTAATGAACCATGTTGCCCAGGTACCAACAGCCATCCGCCTGAATGTGGACAAATAAAGGGCTGCAGGTGAGAGCTTGAAAAGAATAACGGCCAGCTACCTAATATTTAACCGTTTTCCAACCTGTATTTTCGAGTTGCTCGTGATCATCATTGGGTCATTGAGTTTATTTCTGTTGTGACCATTTTTGGGTCAGTGAGTTGATGTGTGTAAAAATCCAGACATATTTGCTGTGTGTTGAGTGAAAATATACAACTCGCTTCCTATTAAGTCTAACACCCTCTATCCTCCATAATAGTTCTCTGGTTTATTGCTGGCATTTCGAGACACCGATAGTTGACTAGAACTTAGTTTATCAAGTTCAAAACCAGGTCATCTGACTCTACTTTTCGATTAAAAAACCAATCAGATTGTTCACTGCTTGGACCGAATTTTGGGTTTCTGTTCCAACTTGGTCAGGCTAACAGGTGTAGAATCCCGAACATCAGCTTCTGAATCGTGCTATTTTAAGTCTTAGCTATTTTAAGTTCTTGTTGAGCTGATTATTAGTTTTTATGAGAAATTCTCAGTTGTGAATGAGCTATGTCTGTGAGCACTTACGTGAACATTTTGAGTATACTCAATATGCATGTCATGTTTGCACATAAAAAGAATTTTGACATGATCCATACTATTCAGTCTGTATTTTAACAAACCACTGTGAGTAGTGCTGCTATTTTCTGAGTTGTACTTGTGTTCAACTTAAAAGTTGCTTCCCATTATGAGTTGTATTGCTATATTCTGAATTCTGTTCCACATAGAAGTAACTTAGGTGTGTAAAGGAGAGATGATTATTATTACATTAGTAGTATGATTTCTAAAAGTAGTACGAGGTTAGACTTTAGGATATAAATAAGCATCCATTATTCATTCTGGGATGTTGACAGAGTTTGGTTCATGAGTAGATACAATATTTAGGAATAGGTGGTTATTTGGACATTTGTCCTCTTGTGATATTTTCCTCCTTAAGAATGTCTTTTTCAAGGCAGTTAAAAAGCACAGTTTATCTATCCCTCAAGATGAGCTATGTAATATTGTTTGGGACTTCAAAATCCTTTGGATTCTGAGCAACCAGTTTAATCACAACAAAGGGACAGAATATGCCAAGTAAGAGTTTCTTGGAGCAGCCAAGTTATTCATATGATTCCCAGATGCTTTCTACTTGAGCATTTCTTGGGTGTATCGGATAGACTCAATTCCAGCAATCACTTTGAAGACGAGAATTGGAAGAGGTAACTATTTTGTTTGGTGACCCCAACTTCTGCAAATATGTTATACATGCTTTATTTAAATGAGGGATAGGAACTTATGAAATGATGACTTGTATTTGTTCATGATTAGGCTAATCAAATGATCTCTCTCTCCTGTCTGTTTATTGGTTCATGCACATATTACATGCATATTTGATTTAGCTGTTAGTTTAAAATATAATATTGTCCAGGAATCTGGAACAGTATATGAAGACCCCTATTTCTGCTTAAATGAGTGGCATGTTATTTGAAATTGTGAATTGGATATATGGATAATCAATCCTGTATGCTTCTACTAGTTCTACATCTTGCCCTGCTGTTCCTGGTTTCTATGCTTGCCTTTCACGGTAGAATGAAGCGTCGTGATTGCAAGTAAACTAACACGAATGAGAAAAGAAAAGATTCAGTTTGAGCGAAGACATGAGAAAACAAGTATGCCCGGAAAAATGACTGGGAGCTTGGAAATTGAAATGTTACTGATATGCCGAGTGTTGTTAATATAGTCTTTACTTGTGAAATACTTGGTTGTTAATGTTATCTGCAAAAATTATCACACATGCTCCTATACATATGTAATTTTGTGACTTACATGGAAACAAGTAAATTAAAAACAAAATCTGTTGATGTGTATGCTATAAATTCACCAACATGTAAATACATAAGATATTTTTCAAATTACATGGATGAATAATACACTCGGGAACCAGGAGCACGTTATTTCATAATTATTCAACATAAATATAGCCAGATAACATAAATATATACGATATTTTCAGGGAGTAGTACATGGGTTTACACTTTACACTTCAGATCCTGGGGCATGTTATTTCATAATTATGTTTTTGAACCGGCATGTTGTTTCATAATTATTAAACAGCATAAAATAGCCAGATTGCTGCAAAGTAACTTATTAACATTGAGATGATAAGGCTCACTTCTGGATCAAGTTACTTTTGTCTTTGTGCTCTTCGTTCTCAAAAGCAGAGATTGGAAGAAGACGATAAACCAACAGGAGTTGTAAACTTGATCATGGCACCTGAAGGTGTGCTCCAGCAAGTATGTCGAAGACTACAGTTTGCATGAGTAACTTCTTGACGTTGACCCTGTCAGCTTCGTCAAGTGTTTCTGTTCAATGAAGGCTGTGATCAGTGCTTCATAAAATAATGGCCTGCCCTATGCTTTGGAACATTGTGTTCGTTATTCAGTTCCTGCTTTATCCATAGAAAACCAACAGATCGGTTGTAACCAATGTCTTCAATTTCATCCGGCAGGAGTAAACCTTTTTGGCAGCAAGAACTCTCCAGCAGTGTCTTCATTCTTTATGTGCAAACTGCTTTTCCATGGTAAATCTCGCTCCTTTGCTGTGTGTTTCGAAATTTTCCGCAAGTTTAGCAGCTGCCATTCTTGTTTTGCTATGTCTTAAAAATGATGCATGCATGTGAAGAGAATTGATTAATCTATTAAGTAGTGAACCAAGATAGGCTTACAAGGTATTTTGTGTTTATCATTACGGAGTATAATATATAACCAGTTTTCACTTTTCAATAATCTTCTGCTAATTGTAAAATTAAAGACCAAAATCATGTCAAAATCTGTATTTCTTCAAAATCACCAAATTTCTAAGACCACATAATCAGATTAATTCCAGTGAAAACCATACCCCCAGTCCCCACAATACTTTATTCAAAAAAAAAAAAAAAGACCCAGAAACTACCCTTCCTCCTCCATTTCAAACGCTGATACTGGAAACGACCTGGAAATCCCAGTATTGGTCGCAAATGTAATCGTCCCATCATTGTCATCCTTAACTGAAATATCTGTCACCGAAACCCAAATCATCAGCTCCTTGCTCTTCACACCTGTCAGCAGCTTCATCTTCCGATCCTCCACGAATGCAGTCACCTCCGCGTCATACCACACACTACGGCTGATCCGTTTAAAGATGTGCGTCACGCTTCTTTTCTGCTTCAACCACACGAAACCTGTGTTTTTGTTGTAACCGACCTCTATCAGGTCGGTTAATGGTAGGAGGCCTTTCGGGAGATGGATCTTCTCCAGGAGCTCTATGGATTTCGCCTTGCATGCGTCCGGGTTTGTGTAGATTTCTGCATTATCACGGTTTGATGACATTTTACGAGTTGATGAGAGATTAACTGTTTGTTATTTTGGATCTGTGAAAGGCTTCAGCTGAGTCAGATTCGGTGGTTGTTTATAAATGTGTGGTGAGGTGATGTTCTGAAATTGCCCTTGATGAGATATTACGTGTTGGTCTTGCAGGAGAATTAGGGAGATGGTAAACCAGATTTTACGAGTAGTGAACTTTGGACATTATGATGATGATGATGATGATGGGAGGGGCAAAAAGGCAAAAGAGTGAGTGTAGAGGGTAATATAGTAATTGAGTATTTAGCAGCCATATACACACACGTCAGCTTCATCTCCATTGCCATGAGAACAGCCTCTTTAACTGCTAGACACTCGAGCCATTTCTGGGCAGCTCACATTTAATTTTATCCGCCTTCTCCAAGCTATAACAGATCTCCAACAATCCCGTGCAACAAAGCCAATCCCTGCACCCTGATTTGGACTGCACAAAGATGCATCAAAATTCAGTTTGATGGAATTCCCAGCAGGAGAAGACCACTGCAAATGCAGCTCCGGTGGACATGGATGTGCATAAACAACTTGAGCATCCTTAAACCTGTGCAGTACCTGACTAACAAAACTGACCATATCCTGCGTTTCATAAACACTTAGAAATCAGACTATCCTTACTTGTTTTTCATAAAAAAGAAATAAATTTGACTTTGATTGATTAGGATTTCTTTTTTTTTTGTTATGCAATTCAAAGAAACTATAAGAGTCGAACTTCCATAGCCAAGCTCTTAACCAAGCAATAGTTCCCCTCCGTTACTTATCTTCTCTTTTTCTTCGATTTCGTGTAAAATAGAAATATTCATATTTCGAATAGAGTGATTGTACCATTTCCTTGCACCAATTTATTCCGGTTATTCAAAGGCTCCGACACGAGACAAAAGAGCAATCTCCGAGTAGACTTGGTGGGTTGGTATACAGTATGCTGGTATTTCCCTTGTAGATCGTGTTGAGGAAGTCCAGTTGACTTCCTCTGGATCCCCAAGTTTCAAGGATTTCAATTCAATCCTTAACGAATGCCCAAGTGTTTATAGGCCCGCTCATTATGATTCAAAATTAAGTAATTAACCACCTTAACAGGTGAGGTTCTGATCTGAAAAATAATATCATCGTCAGTTCAACTTAGTCTCATACCCTTCCATTAAAATAAATTTAGTCAAGTTTAAATTTGTTTTGCTATTTTTGTTACTACAAATAATTTTTATTCAGTTTGGATCACATAAGTTCAATAAATTTGTTCGGGTGAAAGAACAGAAAATTATATACATTGTGTGTAAATTTGTGTCAATCAAGCATCATGTTACTCAGAAAGTCGGTACATTTCAAATTCCTTCGCTGTTTAACCATCAATGAAGTAGGGGTGCCAGATCAATCATCCCCAATAAAATTTCAAAATTTGCAACCAATCAATGGGAACTAGGTCTTCCATTCGATCGATTATACCCGTATGTTGTTCTTATGATTCGTTTCTATTGTTTATGGATTCATTGGCCAGAGAAGGGTGCGCTCGAGCAAGGTGGCGCATGAAAGGTGTGTTGCCGGTCTGTACCGTGGAACCCAAGCGTTTTCATCTATTGTTTTGCCTCTTGCTTTTGCGGTTCACATTGAAATAGTACACTGTTAGTATTAATCTATCGGCCACGCAGTGCCATTGTACTCGTCTTATATTTGTTACTCTCTATTCTCCATTTAAATCTTACTACTAACTTGCCATTTTAACATTTCATTAAAAAATTCCTAACCCATAAACATCAAATTTGTACTCATGCTTATCATAAATTCTTTATCAACAGCAATCTTGTACTTAGATGGCTAAAAGAGCTTGCTAAGAAAGATGTTGAATCAGTACTGGTTAATCCGACGGGATTATCTTGCTTATGTACATTAATTCCGTAGTAATAAAATTCGTTCCTTAAAAATAAATAAATAAATAAATAAATAAATAAAAAATAAAAAATGTAATATTTGTAGCAAATTAATATTTTATCAGTTTTCGTAAGTAGATAAGTCACTCCCCTAGAAAGATTATCATGGAATCTGAGGTAGTACTGTACTAGTAATTTTCAAAATTGTTCCATTTCACATGATATTTCATCAATGTGCAGAATAGAAAAGGAGAAAAATGAACATTATCCTTGAAACTTGCTTTGCCACTTGTGCATTATCACCCATTAATTTTCATTTTTATTTAACTCTGTGTAATTCATTTGATACAATAATACTCCTACATGGGAACTTATAACACCACCAGATAGAGCGACAACTGCACAGCCAGTATGGCAATATACATTGGGTGACAATTGTTCATTGTTTCAGACAGAGACGATAAGAAAGTCGCGTGCATTCTGATATGCTCGCTTTTCCAAATCACACGTCCAATGCACTGATCATACATTATGAAATGCCCACGAGAATTGGCGCTGATATTTATACCAAGTTGTGAATCATATTTTACACGCTGCAGTATTTCCAGAAGAGAGATATAGTGTAGGACTCACATTTTCTGGTATATCCCACGAGGCTCTATCAAATTCACTTGCAATTATTGGCTGAACACTTTTTTCCTTGGGAAATTGCTGAGATCTTAATATCATCCTTAGTGGATTCTTCAATAATTCATTTTGATATATAAATTGTACTCCCTCCTATCTTTTTTTAGTTGTTATTTTTGGAATGATTACTGGCATAGAAAAAGGAATTTCGTCATATTCTTGCATTAACGAAACAGTAACAGAAGAAACGTCTAACAACATAGTACAAGGGAAATAAGACAGATAAGGTCGGGAAAATCATCTTCATCATTCGTCTAGTTAGCTCAACAACTGTCTATGAACATGGTAACTACAACTGCAGATACATTCTAATATACACGTATTATCTTTACGGATAAATTAGGACATCTCTATTTTATCCATAACTACTTGTCTGTAGGTAATAAAGTCCTAAATAAACTCATACTTTTCAGGATGATTCCCGCCAATGGACCCGGTCCATGAACTAGCCACGAACTAGGCGGCTCGTGAGTGATGGATTCCCAACTGAAAGCTCGTACAAAACACTTTGAATTCATCAACGATGCGGCAGATTCTCAATTGTGGAAGAATCACCTCATTGTAATTGTGGGTGCCATAATCTCAACCTATCAACGTAAGTGGGAAATCCAACCGAGCGGATGAGATCAATGATCGCACCTCGAAGTCTAATTTGCATAAATACAAATCTCATGTTACATTGCCCGAGTTCAAGTTTTATTAGCTACAATAGTATAAGACCCCCTCTCTATAGTGTGTAGGTTTGACGTGGGATCTATGTGCTACAGCTAGAAGGGAGGTACCCTAAGATTCATTTTTTTTTTAAGGTCAATTTACTTTTTTATTATATAGTTGTCGCCAATTGGATATTTTAATGTGAAGATACGTGTGAAAAGCCGATTGAGGATGTTCCTCGTGGGAAGGTTTGTCTATGGAGAAAAGATACTGATTCCCCTCAACTAGTTGCTTATGTGTTCTCCACGTGTTCATGACAATTGGCTTGAAAGAGGCGGGAAGGAGCCACGTGTATTGAAAATTGATCCGTCAAAATTAAAATAATGAGCATCCTTTAAAATTTATATAATTTAATGATAATATCCCAACCAACAAGTATTAACAGAAATAGGCCGGCCACGAGGAGGGCATGTAATACACACGTGAAACAGTTCTTAATGCCACCCAATGGACTTGGAGTTGCACGTGGAGTTTGGATTTTCCCAGAAACTCCAATTTTTTTCCCCGATACCATGACGTTCACTACCGTCGGTTTCTATGGCGATTTGCAATTAAAAACTAAGTATGTTGATATTTTAGTCTTGATCTTTACGCATTAAAGAAAAAACAAGATTAGGGCTGCCGGTGGATTATTAGCACCAATGGCGAATTTAGGAGTAGTTTTCAGGGGGCCAAAATATAAAAATGTGATTATTAGCACTTTTACGGTTCTAGTCGAAGAACGCAGGCTAAAATAATTCGTCGTTACAGGGATTAGATTGAACCAGGTTAGCACGCTATCAAGAATAACGGCAACATGTCATTAGTGCGGGGGAGACTTCTAAGTTCTAACCACTGTTCATATATCCTTGTATATTGGGAAGGAAACGGAGTAGCAGATCTGCAGATGTATTAGCAAAAAATGGAAGCTTAAGACAAGGATCAACCAATTCTCAAGTCTCTCGAATTGATCAAAATGTATGTCCGTAATAATTCAGAATTTTTGAACATGTTAGGACCGAATCATTATTATAAGCAAAACTTTAATAGTTGGTTATCAGATCTAGTTGAATCCAACCGAAGTACTATCACATATCGATCCATTAGTCATAATCTATAAAGCACGAAAACTTCAAATAACCAATAACCCGACGTTTCCTTAGAAAACGTTTCCTTACTGAAAACTTATGGACTACTTTTTTGGCCATTTGATAAATTTTTTACTTAATTATTTTTGTCCATAATACTCCCTCCGTCCCGGTGAGAAGCATACGTTTGCTTTTTGCACGCTTTTTAATGAGAGATTTTGTTTTATAGTGATTTATTAATATAGAATGGAATGTGGGTCAATATTTAAATGGTAGTGGTGGGGAAAAGAATTAAAGTAAAGTGTGAATGTGGAGACAATGATTAAAGTAATATAAATGTTATGTGGGGTAGCTTTCAAAAATAGAAACGTAAAGAATTGATTGGACGGCCCAAAAAGGAATACGTAAAGAAATGAGCGGGACAGATGAGTATGTGTTATATGTTGTCTAATGCATGTGAGGAAAATATATTTTGTTAATTACTCAAATGTCACCTTAGAAATACGTATATTATACATATTTCAACTAATTATGTTGTTTGTAGTTTGATTTTACTAACTTATCTATTAAAATATTTATTTATTTGGTTATTTAGTATTTCTAAGTTTATGAATATTACTTTACATATTAACTATATATTTAAATATATTAAAAAAATTAAATGTTTCCTATACGTTTTCGTTTGCTACTTTTTAAATTTTAGCATTTCTAGGTATCTGTTTCCTTTCCGCTTCCGTTTCTGTGCTTCCTAGGTCATAATGGATCAAACTATGTCCATTATCAGTAGTAGTAATAAAATCTGTTTCCTATTAAAAAAAAAAACTTTGCAACCGATTAACATCAATATTTAGATTTTTTTTTTTTTAAAAAACAATATTTTGATTGGCAAGGATTTTGGACTATATCAAGACGGACTGAAGGTTTGAATCCGAGGAAAATATAAGGTCGTAAAGGAGTAGTGTACGTAAGAGTAAGACAGTTAGATTGTCGTTTAAAAAACAAAATCAATACTTGGGCTCGTTATAAAAACACTTCAATTCATATCAGATTAGATCATATTTGCCTCATTGTTTTTATATAAATAAGTTCATCTCGCTTCAATTTAGTTAAAAAATTTCGAAGATAACATTAACTTATAATAACCATTATAACTTATAACTTAGAACATAATAATGTAGTAGGATAAATTTGAATTTTATTATGATCATTGATAAAAATTTCTATTTTATAATCAACTTAGAATATAATTTTATTTTCAATTGGTTAATCTTTACTAATTAAACTCTCATTTTGCCTAAGCATTGGTTATCTTATACTTCTATGATATTGTTTGGCTTCTTAATGCTAATTTTCAATCCTTGTTTTTGTCACAATTGAATTTCATAATTGAAGTATTAACGGAATACTTTAATTTTGTATTTAAGTTTATTTACTCATGTTCTTGTTTTGATGCGTAAATAACGATATGCCCGCCTAAATATCCAAATGAAAGAGCACTTGGGATAAAATCCCATCCTCAATCACGATTTCACCTACGCGCCACATGCAAGTCAATTAAAATTTTAACATATAATCATCTGTAACCGTCAGCGTACACCGTTGAAGGTACTTGAGTGTCAGTGCCTAATTGCCTAATTTGATGTATGCATGAGGACGAGGAAGCTAGTTAAAGATCAGGACAGTTAGCAGCAGCAAGGTGATAAGCTAGTTCAGGCTGTGGAAATAGGATATACATACAGATCAAGTGAACCTAGAACCTTAATTCAATAACTACTACTGCATCACGCAAGGTCCTTTTGTCAGGATATCTAGCTCTGTCCTGCATCACCTACTAGCTGACTATGTTACGTTATGAACAACATACCTGCATAATCCATACCTTTCTCATGTTGCCAGAAATGCTACTACATCTGGCGCACATGCGTGAGATCCACGAAACACAATGGCACAACTGAATCATATATACATGACTCGCGCCGCCAACTCCGAGAGACATTTTTTTTTCTCAATTTGGTACCATAAGTTTTAATACCACAACTTTTGGAAAATGTGAAGCTCGGCCCCGAGTGAATTTCTATCCACATAAGTTTTCATTCGGACGAACTTTCTAAATACGTTGAAATTGTCCACCAGTGTCGAGAGGATTGGAGATTATTATGAATAATTAGATTTTGTACCTCGCTATAAGATCGAATGTGTTGCTAAAATTGGAATTTATTCTATCAATTTGGTTCAAATAACAACTAGGGATTAGAGTTCGTGAGTCATTGTAGTTTTATATCAACTTTATCCACAATTTTTTTTTATAACTTAAGTGTCGTAGTTGCTATGTGCGAATTTCATCGTGAAGAGTTTGAAGACGACATGAATTTTTTTTGGAAGGCTGTTGGACAGATTTCGGACAGTTTGGTACTCATTTAGGAGCAACTAATTTAAGGAAGGGAGTGAGAGTTGAATGGTGATAGATTTAGAGAGGGGGAAATGAAGGTTAATTGGAGAGATATTTTACTGTTTGTCAATATTTTATACAGTATTAGCTACAAATCTGAAGCCTTGTTTAGAGAGTGCAGTGGACTCTCTAAAATGAATGCCAAATAGTCTGTTAGATTCTTGTATTGAAATTGTAGTACCAAAATCAAGGGCGTGAAATATATGGTATGAAAAGTGAATTTCTAAATTTATGGTACCAGAGGGATAAATTTTCTCTCATAGTTGACCTTGTGACTTCTGTATTCCCTTCTCTCTTTTTTTTCCCTTTTTAAATGACAATATACTCCACAGTATCCACGTCTCCGTATTCGTACGAGGAACAAGGGGGAATCTTGTTTAGATATACTACCAGTATTTGGATACAGATACGCCGGCATTAATCAAAATCTTGCATGGCAGAGGCCATTTGGACATGATGGGCCAAAATAGAGCAGTAAGGTGGTCCTTTTCAAGCCCAACAAAATAATTGAGACCAGGCCGCCAGGTGGCTACTAACTATTATAGACACGAGTATAATCCGACCACGTCATTTGGCTATTGAAGGAGTCCAAAACTTGAAATCAGAGGCCGGAGATCGGGGGTGCGGGTCGACGGAGTATTCACTACTACAAACTTTGAGGCTTGAGCCACCTTCCTTATATATGTGGTGTATTCTGTTGAGAAAATATTCGATTATGGGTTCCAATGAGGGGAGGTTTATGGTGCCTCCCCTAGGATTAAAAATCGGTTTGTATTTACCGATAATTAAGGAATCTAAATAGTGTAGCTTGTGGGCTAGCGCGAACAAAGTTTGCTCGACATGCCTTGTCACCACCTGCATTGCACGATTGAATCAAGGAGTAGGTCTGGGCAATTGGTCCGGGTAAGACCGGCTCACTATTGGATCGGATCCATTTCATTTTTCAGATCGGGCCCGAATTTCGGGTACAATTCAAAAAAAAAAATCCAAAAAATATTCAACTGGAAAAGAAAGTTTAACCGACTCAATTTGAATCGGCCAAAAATCATAAATTAATCGGAAATTGCCAGGGAGAATATTCAACTTTCCCATCTTGAGTGTAAATAACTAACATTGACGGTTCCAACTTGCATATGTATCATATTAGAAAAGAAACATCATTTAATATTGAAATCATTCGGGAGTTATAAGGTGGCGTAGTGGAAGGGAGTTTGGGCCGGTGAAAGAGAGATGCAGGGTTCGATCCCCGGCGGAGACATAAGTCGGTTTAGGTGTGGAGATATAAGGTGGTATAAGATATTTATATAAAATTAATGTAAACGTGTAGGAGTAGTTGCAATATTTGTCGTCTAAAACAAATATTGAAATCATTCGGCTCCATAGTTGTTACTATAGCTGACTAAGTAGAACCACAATTGTGGGTTTACCCACATCCAATCCATTTCTAACTTGTTTGAGTTCATCCACACGCCATGTGGATCAATTAAGGATTGCACCCATATAAAAATGGATGAAAGTGGTTGAAATGTGTTTGGGCTCTGTGTTCAATAAATTAAACAATAAGCTAATTTGTAGCTGGGTAGTATAAATTAAATGGGATATTTAATAAATTAATTTGTTGATATGATAATAAGTTAGTTGGCCTTTTTACGGATGATTTCCGTTACAAAAATAAGCAAATTAATGGTTGATTGAGTTGATAAACTATTTTTTTATGCCGTTTTTAAGTAAACAGAAAATATATCAGTGGAACATTTTAAGACAATATTAATATGAATTAGAAAATTAGAATGTAAAATTAATTAGGAAGATAGAATGAGAAGAAAAATGTTAGAGCATTGCTAACTCGATCGGACCTCGTAGTAGTTATGTACTGTAGTAAAAAACTGTAAAAAAATGGATAGAAGTGGGTGACCCTTATCCATCCATATCCATTAGCAACCAATTCACTAAATGAAATTGCCAAATGACGTGGTCGGACCCTCATTTTCAACCATTCTTATATTTCTGCCTGGTTAAATTTTAGTTGGAGAATTGTGCTAATAATCTTGGGCAAGATGCTAATACGTGATTTTGTCACTGAATCTTTTCCGACACGAGATTTAATTTATAAAAACATAAAAAGAAAAAAAAGAAAAAGAAAGAAGTAAGAAGAAGATGAATACTGTAATTTGGTTAAAGTCATGTTTGGTCGTGAAAAATGTAAAGCTTTAGGGTTTGGTTAAAGGGTGTGGTGGGGTTTGGACTTCAAAATAATTGTTGAACAACATGGATTAGATATAAAGCGTGTATCTAGTAAGGCGTATATTATTATTATTATTATTATTATTATTATTATTATTATTGTTATTGTTATTTAATGCAACTAGTTAGTTGAAGCTTGAATCCATGAGATGAAAATACTTTAAATTTGTAATGAAATGTAATTTGTGTGTTTTTATGTTTTATGGGGTGCAAGTGTCTTTGTGAAAGTGTTGGTAAGTAGTTGCATATTTCCAACAAGAAGTGGTACTTGCGTATACAACTAAGACTGAGATACCGAATACGTAAATATATTCAATATGTATACGTGTCGTATTGTGTTAAGTGTTATGCCGTGTATCCACAAAGATAAAGTATGTGATTTCTCAACTCTCAAACTTTTTATGTGAATCACATGTTTTGAAAATTCCACGGTAAACAAAGTGAGTTCTAATCTACTTCGAATTTTCTTCTTTACGATACAGATCAATAATTTAATGGTGAAGTAAGTAAAATATGTGGTTTGTAGAGTGAATGCTAATCAATTCATATCAAAGCATTTGCAAGTAAGTGTAGTTTAAGACGTATTTGTCAATAGTGGGAGAGTTTTGTCAATTCCTCTAATTCCCTGGTACTCTATTACTGTAAATAATTGTTGTATTTGAATGTATATAGCTACGCTTTGGACGAGTTGTCGGTTTTTATGGAGAAAAAAGGTTGCTTCAATTTTATAAAGTGCAAGAAATTTAGATGCTATGGTATAATAAAATGGAAAATTGTTTTATAACTATTTCATTAATTATATTAGAGGCCATTTAATTTATTGTATTATTTATTTTATTTTGACAAGCATTATACAAACACCCACCCGTTAACAACTTTGGATTACTTTGGAATTATTCAGAACTTAGAGAAAATTATAATTTAACAAATTATAAGGGACAGTTTGTGAAATTCACAATAACTAGTGGAAGTGAAATAAATTCAACACGATCAATTTCATAGTACTTCGGGGTTATAAGGGTAGTCGAATGGTAAAGGTGTTGGAATAGCACAAAAGAGTTTGGAGGTTCGAGCCTCAGCGGAGACATAAGGTGGTATAGGTGTATTTGAAGATGGGGATACACGGTGGTATATGTGTATTTGGAGTTATAAGATGGTAAAAGTATATTACTTCCTCCGGAAACTTAATACGTTTACACTTTATTTTTGTTGACTTTTTTATGTCCAGTTTGACCTCAGATTCATCATAATTGATTACGAAAAAATTAATTTTAGAAGTTATATTATACAAATATAAGAAGTATACTTTTATAATATAATTTTTAAAATTATTTTTTTCTTAAGGAGTTATTATTTATTTGAGGTCAAACTGGACATCAAAAAGTCAACAAAAATAAAGTGTAAATCTATTAAGTTTCCGGAGTAAGTATAAGAATACGAGTAGAGAGTAGATAGATTTGGATGTTTAAAAGAAAATATCCATAGTACTTCATTGCATTGCACAATGCACAATATACCCTGCAAAAATTGCAGAAAGGGGCTGCTATTTTCATTAATAATACTTGCCATCATGTTGACTTGCACCTTACAGTCAATTTCTATCACTAATACTTCCCGGCCAGTGTCATAAACAATTAAACATAATTTGGAAACTTATTCTATTATTCTATGAATCTGATCTATAATCTATAAGTAAGTCTATATATAAAATATGTAATTCAAAATAAACACATACAATAAATATTTTTGAGTGATTTGATTGATTTAATAGTCCACAGCTTATTTATAAATGTACGTAATCTGGGAAAGAACTTCTCAAGTTCTAATATATTGATAGTATAGTACCTGCTGAGAGCTTCGAAGGTGGGATAAATAAACTGTGTCAACGGAAATATAAGAGTTTCTGACAACTGATAAAATTATGACCTACTAATAGTACTTTATTTTTAAAAAATTCCAAAACGATAGTTGACTAATTAAATTAAACTTGGTTTACGTACGTGGGGAACGCTTAAGACATCAATAATTGTCTTTGATATTTCTCATAAGTTGTCAATCAATAGAATACTCAGATTAATTTCCATAAAATAATTTGTAATTGGTCACAAGCAGAGCAGAGCATACTGTTATACTCGTAATGAACAAAATTACCCTTTTTTAAAACATTTGTATATGATAAAATCGTCTGTATCTAAGTGACAACTTAAAATATTCCGTACTAATTGAATTACTTCAATGTAAAACATGGGGTGCGCGATTCTGCCCCCTGCCTAACATTGTGATTTGTATTGAAAAAGTCAGTTATACTGTCTCATATAATTGTCAAGATAACGATGATTATTTGGTCAAAAGCTTCGTGTGCATGTACATGTACTCCTTAGAACCAAATAATTGCGGTACCTAAGCTATGGTAGATTTTGCAGCAGGAATCTAGAAGACAGCTCGTGAATGTTATACTATACGTTTATAAAAATGGGGGTTGGTTTGGTAACCCTAATAATTTCATGTCATGTTAGTTTGTTTACATGAAAATTAGATTAGCTTGTTCATAAATCAACCTATACATACACATATATACATATAGATCGAATAATCTCTTTCCCTTCAAAAGTTAGCCCAATTTTAAATATGGTATAAAAGCGAACCCAAGAGGATGATGATTTGTTTGTCCATGATCGGTTCGAGTTACGTTGATGTATATTCTGACATTTATTGATCCACACATAGAGCAGATGATCGTACTGGCCTACACGTGAGAGGGCATGCTAAAAACTCATCACACATTTCTTTAAAGAAGGTTTTGAAATAAAACGTATATAGGTTGAATAACCTTCCTCACATAGTAAGTCATTGTAAAGATATAATGGTCCAGTTCTAACAGTTAGCACTACAAATAGATACACGGGTATAAATAGATACGCCTAATTGAAAAACTAGAGTAGTAATCTAAACACAAGGGTAGAATTTTATGTCATATTCTTGCTAATCATAGAACACACTCAATCCTTACTATAATTTGACGTACCGAAGGAGTTATAAAGGTAGCTGATTGGTAAAGGTGATGGAGTAGCAAGGAGAGGTCAGGGGTTCGAACCTTGGCGGAGACATAATTATGGTTTAGGTCCTTTAAGATACTTGGAGTTATAAGGTGGTTAATGATTAGTGTAGGAGTAGGAGTAGAGTAGGATAAATTTGACCGTTTCAAAAAAAAAATTGACGTACCGAAAAGGGTAAAAAGGGGTGATGGTCCAATTCTAACAGATATTATTACAAATATAGTTACACGGCTACAAATAGATACATACCGAATTGAAAAACTAGAGTATGTATCTAAAACGCATGGGTAGAATTTTATGTCATGTTCATGCTGATCACATAACACACACAATCCTTACTACAATTTGACGTACCGAAATCTAGATGACATGAAAACAATTTTGGCTCCATGATAAATTTTACTAACTATTCCAACTTACTTGAAAAGGTAAAAAAGTATTTCCAGTTGGTCACGTTTTTGGAAACACTACTATGCAAAGAAAAAGATAACCACCATACGAATTGAGAATTATTGTTAACTTTAATTGAAGCTCAACTTTTACTAAGAAAGATAATAATATAGCTCCAATAAAGAAGTTGCTTGATCCATCAAAATTCAACGTAGATGGAATTGTAGCCCTTATAGGCCTCATAATTACCATTCTGCTGTCATCACAATTCACAAAAGCAAAATCACTTTAACTCAACTTATCAACAATGGATAAGAATTGACTAATGATGCAATTAATCGTTCAAGTGGGCATGATTTAGAACATTACCATAAGTGAAGTGTTGAAATTGACTTGAAGGTTGTGTTTCAATTAGATTGTCTCACATTCACCATATGGTGAGTTCAGATATTTTCTCAAATGATAGGGCCTGTGGGTGCTCGTCCCGTAAGATGCACTTATAAGACATTCTAACCCATAATTGTGCTACGTGAACAACAAACTAGCGGTTGATCAGGTAGTCCATCTCCCACTTCAACACAAATACAAATATCGGAGGAGTCAGTGTAACGGTAAGGAGTTGGGATAGTGAATGAGAGGTACAGGGTTCGATCCCCGACGGTGACAGAGTTATAAGGTGGTGCAACGGTAAAAAATTGGGATAGTGAATGAGCGGTGTATGGTTCGATCGCGGCGGTGACGGAGTTATAAGGTTGGTTTATGTATGGAGAAATAAGATGGCTTAGAAAATTTGTATAGTATTAATGTAGGAATAGTTATAATATTTGACGTTTAAAAAAAAAATTAACTCCAATAGTTATGTAATCTAGATATAAATAATTGGGACGGTGTAGATGATGGAGTCTTAATCGATCAGTTGTAAATTACTTATTATCATATCTCTAGATGAAATCATGACATGGGACTAATCAATTCTTGGCTTCCATGATTTCGTCCCGGTAGATACTGTCTCAGAGTTGAACATCATTTGAACATCATTGGGAAGAAAAGATGAGACTGTTTGTTACTCAATTACACAACAACATTGTACTACAGTATTACAAATTATATGAGACTGTTTGTTACTCAATTAAAAACTTACCTCTGTTGTCTCTAAATGAGACAGTAGTCCTGGAGTTCATTTAGATCGGTCAGCTAGATACAGTATAAATTACTCACTTTTCACGTCCTACCTTATCCTTTTAAATTAATCCGCCTTTGTTGATGAGGTCCAACGGTATAAATGTGAAAATGTAGTGAAATGAAATCCATAATGACAACTCCTTAATATTTACCTGAGAGTGTACTCCGTACACCACCACCTAGCTCCACACAAGCATGTACTTCGTAATATATTGGGTTGTTTTGTCAAATCTGACATGTAATATGCGCAATATTAGCCAATTTTCAAATATGATCTGATTGTATATCTTTCTTTCACTTTCACTACCCGCGGAGACTTAAATGAATTGGTAGGAGCTCTCCTGATTTAACGCAAAGTTTTCGGATTCGAGCAAGTTTGACGCTAATTCATAATCTATCCATGAGTTAAATAATTCGATTTTCTCATTCATCCATTTTCAGTTTATTAATAATATATCTTTTTTAAGATTGTGTATTTATTACCTATATATATTTCAAATGACTTGTAACAACAAATGACTAATTTTTGGCCCACAAAAACTATTTGCTAATCAAATGACTTGTAACAACAAGTTTCATTGACCAAACTCATTATTCAAACCAATAAAATCTCAACCAAAAGACATAAAACACCACTAATTTAACACAAAACAAAGTAGACTCACACAAGTTAGTGTGTGAACTTGAGGAAAATGACCCTCACCTAGTTTGATCTCCCTTTCCTCTCCGCAATTGGTCTCTAAAATTTTCTTAGACTATGAAAAAAAAAATCCCTCGATACTATAAAATTTGCCAAGCTTGCACACAAAGCCAGATGTCTCCCTCTAGTTTCCCACGCCTTTCGTCCATGACCTATATATATACCCCATCACCACCCCAACAAGAGAACCGCATCAAATATTTCCTTCCAAACTTTTAAAACTACTTTTAAAAAACTTACACCATAAAAAGATTTCAAGAAAGAGAGCAAAGAAAAAATGGTGGTTCTTTCTCAACCAAACCTTGACACACTAGACCACATCAAGTTCCAACAATCTTCCAACATTTCCAAAGGGATCCCTATAGTGGACTTGTTGGACCCAAATGCTAAAACACACATAGTTGAGGCTTGTAAGGAGTTTGGTTTCTTCAAGCTCATCAACCATGGTGTTCCCATGGAGTTCTTGAACAAGTTGGAGGCGGAGGCTATCAAGTTCTTCAAGCTTTCGCAACACGAGAAGGAGAAATCCGGCCCGCCGAACCCGTTCGGGTACGGGAACAAGAGGATCGGGGTTAATGGCGATGTGGGCTGGATTGAGTACCTCTTGTTTTGCACCAACCCTGAAGTCATCTCCCAAGACTCCAATGCCATTATCCCTGGAATTTCCGAAACTCTTAGGTATATACTCCACTATGTTTAAACTGGCATTTCTTTTTAAATATACAAGTGTTTAAAATAAATATTTTCATTTCTATAAAAAAATGAGGAAATACATAATTACTAGGCAGGCCATTGATGGTACAGGGGCTTGTCTTAATGTCTTTTTAAAGTAGTTGTCCCAATAATTACCCAATCATAAGATATTATTACAACATGTCATCACTAGAGAATTGTTATTTACGGAGTAAACCCTTTTAGTTTACTATTATTATTTTTTAATCTGAGCGACATGTTTTTAATTTCGGTTCAAATATGTTCAAATTTTTATATTATAAATGAGTTCAGTCACATTCAATTTTTTCAAGCATAAAGAACATAGTCTTAGAAGGTACTTCTAATTACTGTAGCCAGAATTTTGTGGTAATTGTAGCCAGAATTTTGTTACCACGTCCTTTTCGTCTTGAGTCATGTTCGTAAACATTCATGACTATTAGAAGTCGTAAAATTTTTATAATCGCGTTTAAAAATTCAGATTTCTTTAACATTTACTTATTTGGTTAAAAACACAAGTTTTTTTTTTTCATTCGAACCATTCGAATTTGTGTGAAACAGTATATATGATCGTAATCAAAATTTTGGTGTCACAGGGGACTAGTGAACGAGTACGTATCCACAATACGAAGAATGGCGACCGAAGTGCTGGAAATGATAGCGGAAGAGCTAGGACTGGATCAAAAGGATACTTTTAGCAAGTTAATAAGAGATGAGAAGAGTGACTCGTGTTTCAGGCTGAACCACTATCCGCCATGCCCAGAGCTTCAACCATTGAGTGGCCGAAATTTGATTGGGTTCGGAGAGCACACTGACCCACAAATAATATCTGTTGTGAGGTCCAACAACACATCAGGCCTTCAAATCTGTCTCAAGGACGGTACTTGGGTTTCTGTGCCATCGGATCGGACCTCGTTTTTCCTCAATGTTGGTGACTCGCTTCAGGTACTAACCATACATTTTCGGGTGTTTTACTGTCTAACCGGTTTAACTTTTTTTACGTACATTGGCCGATCGTGATTTATTGCTTATTGTAGGTCTATTCGAGTTATTTTACGAATTAAAATGTATACCTGTTGGACGGATAGGAATCATCAAAAGAAAATGGATGAACCTAACCAAATAAATTTTAATAATATAAAGAAAAGCTAACTAGTACCAGAGAATCATGTAAGTGAGGCAAAACGAAACAAATGACTATGAAAGTCATAATTTATCAGTCATCTTATTTGCCAGTCTTCTGAATATCATGCGGAGAGTCTACCCCATACTAGTGTGACCGTAAGCTAGCACGTTGTTGGACTTTTCTGTCTTTCATACACCCATTTTGAGTATTTTACGCTAAATTTACGCCACGACATTAATAATATAACCGTTTCGCATCACTGTACTGTATGTACAATCTTATCACGAAATTGGTAGTCTAATATAGTATCATAATCTTAAGCAGTGTCATTGTATCATAAAACTGAAGTATTACTTTCAAACTCGATATGGTTGTATTATTATCGTATATACTTTTCGAAGAGATGTGAACTAAGTGGATCTCGATATTGTGCTTTATCAGGAAATTGGTAGTCTAATATAGTAGTAGTATCATAATCTTAAACAGTGAGTGTCATTGTATCATACCACAGAAGTACTTTCGAACTCGATATGGTTGTTTTGTATTGTCTATGAGTTTAAACTTTTCGATGAGATATAATGAACTAAGGGGAGCTGGATATTGTGCAGGTGATGACTAATGGGAGGTTTAGAAGTGTGAAGCACAGAGTGGTGGCCGAAGGGTCGAAATCAAGAGTGTCAATGATCTACTTTGGAGGTCCACCTTTGAGTGAAGAGATAAGACCAATTGGTTCAATAATGGAACAAGGAGAAGAAAGCTTGTACAAAGATTTCACGTGGTGTGAATACAAGAAGTCAGCTTACAAGACAAGGTTGGGTGATAACAGGCTCAGGCTTTTTGAGAAAGATAAACCTGCTGCTGCTAGTGCTGCTGCTGGAACAGCTGTTGCTGTCTGAATCTCTCTCAAGCCACTTCCTGGAGGACCTTTTTAGCCTACTTTATTTAGTTTGGTAACTTTGGTCAAAATCTCAAATCCCAAAATGGGTTAATTTCTCTCCCGTTGACCCATTTGACTTGCCTTACTTGGAAAATATGAATAGTGTATTTTCTTTAGGTTTTTAAGTTGCCTAACTAGTATAACGACTCCACTTTACTTTGTGTCTAGTACTCTCAAGTATCTACATGTAATGACCATCAACTTAGTATATGAAAATGTTATGGCTATACACTCAATCATTATCTATGATTTCAACTTTCAAGTCTTCTACGTGTCAATTTCATATAGAATAGAAAGATATATGTACTACGAAGATATTCAAAGAGTTATGTTCTTGCTCTAAGTATCAACATGTATTGACAACCAATTTAGTACTTCAATAAAAATGTTATTGGTATATACTCTATCTATCATCCACGGTTTCAAGTTTTGGACATGGTAGAAATATGTATGTTATATATAGACATTCATATAGATCAGGGCGTTTTGTTCTCACTTTATTGGCCATATCTCTTTATATTATTAGATAGTACATGCATGTCATATATAGTCCATTGATTTATGAGAAAGTGAAATACTCCGGCGGGCAAAATGCATAAAGAAGTGGAAAAGGAAATGATATATTTTGAATTTTGATGAATACTGAATCAACAATTCATAAAAATAGAATGTCGATTGATATAATGTTAACAGAGGACTTGTGAGTCATCATATAACATGACATGACGATCAGTCTGTTAGCCATAATGAAGATGTTATCGATACAACTCATCCTTCATTAGGAACATTAGATATGAGTTTGCCTTATATAACATATATATCTATCGGTTGGGATTGGTGTTATGCTAAATTTGAGCAATATATTGTGTAATACTACGTTATATATCACATGCATTACAATGAATGTTCCAGAGTTGAGGTTTTTTGTTAGATTATGTTGTCATGCACTTTGAATGTTAGCCCGGTCACCCCAGTGTTTCTAGAGTTGGATTTTGTTTTTTTAATGGCAAATCTACCTATTCTACTCTTACTTCTTCTACACGGGTTCGTTCCCACAACCTCTCCTTACTACTTTTGCACATAAGTTCAATTTATCAAATTTGAAAAATCCTATATATGTTAGACTGTATGATACATGTTGTTCGTATGAATAACTTACAATTGTATGTCAAATTTTGAACCTCTATCGAACGCTTCTCTTGTGATAATACAACACACAAGTTCAATATATCAAGTATCAACTATCAAGTCTATGCTATCTCTCAATGTGTAAATTTTACCTACCGCATCACGAGTGTCGTTGAAGAATGGAGAATCTCTCGGAAAATAAACCAGTAATGGCAAGTTTTTTAGGTACAAAGTCAAAAGATGGTTTAACTTTTAAGAATGTCCGATGGAGACATGGTTGCGCTCAAACATGAAGCTCTAGTACTAAATTTCTTCTTCCGTGATATGGAATCCAATAGATGTTTAACATTTTGGCCTACCTTTTAAGACAGGTCACGGGAGTTAATTAATTAACACAAAAGTAATTGAAAAGGTTTGTACTTTGATTGACTTTCCTAAATCATACCTAGAGAGATGATATTATAATTCAAAATTTTGACCACAAAATGTACTTACACAGTTGAACCTAGAGTAATATTTGCGTATGGTATATCTTGAAAAGTGGAGCCGTGGGTTAAATAACAAACGACTATGGTCAGTGGTCACACTTTTGAAAAACTGGGATTTGTGTTCGACAATGACCGGTTGCCAGCCAGGACACGGTAAAACTGGGGTATTTATATTGACAGCTTGTTGCATGTCTTTCTTATTTTAGAGTCAACGTACAGTATCAAATTAAATTTAATTAATTCGATCCAATTCAGTTCAAATCACTTTCGTTATTCAAATCAGGTTAGCAAAAGGTTCACTAAAATGGATATAATGAGCAAGAAATGTTCGACAAAAGTTTATCACACGATCCCACATGGAAACATTCTATATCCATAAGAAAAAAAGCACGTCTGACATGTCAAGATCCAAATTCGAAGGATTGCCTGGACTTTGGGGTTCAATGTTTCGCCAAGATGAAGTTCCAATTGAAATAGTCCGATTTCACGTTTCGTTGTTTCCACTTTCGACGCTGGTTAATAGCGTCAATTTACAAAGAAACCAAACTCGCTCAAAAGCTTACAGTGTAAATGAAAACACATCTAACTCGTGTTTAGGAGTGGACACCAATACATAATTATTGATTTATTTCCAGTAAGCAATGTGTCAGCTTTGTAGATTTGGACTCATAATAAAAATTAAAATGAAAAATTGAATGTCAAATAGTAAAAAAATAAATTAAATTCAATCCAAAATCTCAGAGAGTGTTTGGAGCTCATTTCTCCAAACGTTTTGGCGTTTCAAAAAAACGCCTCACGTTTGGTTCGCTTTCATGGCGTTTTCTACACAGTAAACCCAAAATGCGTTTTGGGATTTTTGCATTTCATTTTTTATCTCTCTCTCTCTCTCTCTAGGTCTGTCAGACCAAAAAATTCTCTCCAATCCAAGGAGAAAAGCTCCGCAGCCGTTAAACGAAAAAAAATCGGACTTTTCCGGCTCCGATTTAAAAACCGATTGCACCATTAGCTTCGTCTTTCGATGATCTACTTTTCCATCGGAGTAGATCTCGAAAAGCACACCGGCGAATTTTTCGGCGAACGCCGATTTGCTCCGATTTGGTACTTTTCATGTGAGTTTTCTCGTCTATGGTCATATTTCGACTACTTTCTTGCGTTTCCTCCTATTTTCGATCACTCTCTTGGGGTTTTCTGCCCTTTTTTTGGTTGACTTGATTGGGTTCGTTTCTGTGTCATTTTTTTATGATTAAACGCTCTCTTATTCGACCTTACTTTGTGTTGTTGGTATGGACTTGCAAGGGCGGTCGAAAGTGGCGGACAAAACAGGTGGCGCGTGGCGGCTGTGACGCGTTTGCTGCTCCACCTACTGCACTGTGATAAAGTTTGGAGATAAATGAGAGGTATTTGCTTTAGCACTTGCTTATTTATTTGTCTTTCTCTCCTCTGTGTGTGATTGATTTGCAGAAAATGCTATTGTCTCTTCTGTTAATGTCCTTTGTACTATCTGTGTGTGAAATGTGGGGATTTTTTGGACGAAATGATGATGGAATTTGTTTCAAAATTTTAAATTTTTTTTAATATATTGAAAGAGTAGTCTATTGTACCATTTTTTTGAACAAATGTTGTTGAATTTTATAATGGGGAATTTGATGTTGTATGACATCGAATTGACAATTGTTGTTCAATTTTGGATGGGGTGATGATTTTGAATTGTAGTTGAATTATGGATGGGGGAATTTCTTGATTTACATATATTACTTTGATTCACATGTTGGGTGTTTTGACATGATTTTTACATGGGCAGTTTTGGGTACATAATTTTTGTAGTATGTTGTATGAATTGAACAAAAGTTGTGCAAGTTAATTATTATTGGGAGTTTGATAATGTACATCTCTGTCTTTGATTGCAAAACTCATAACGAAATACCCGACCATCCAAACTGGGTCGTCGAGGAAGAAAGCGGGGATCTTGTCAGACCAGAGTACTTTGACGAGGCACACCACATACTCGTCCCACGCAAAGTTTTATATATCCATGCTATCGGCAGATGAGAGAGATATTTCCATCTCTATGAACAAGGGTGAATGTGACCACCCCAATAAAAATAACCCGCATACTTAATCATTATTGTGGAGGCTCGTACCCCTTATCTGTTACTTCAATTGTGTGTAATAATTGTCACTCCCATTTCGCGGTACTCTATTTTCTGCATCAGTTGTAAGTTCCTCGTTCGTATATGACGATCAATTGTTGTTATTATGAACTTGTACTATTATATATGTCTGTGTAATATTTCTGTAACATATGTCACAGGAAATTCCATCCAATAAATTAACATGCCATCAAAAAAAATATTCAATAATTTAACCGAAAGAAAAAACAATAGAACAAAAAATCACTTTTCTGGTGTACAAAAAATAAAAAGAAAAAAAAACTATATTTTTTAATAAAAAAGATTAAAAAATTTATGGTCAAAGTCAGCTTGACCGAGTCAAAGAGCCAAAAAAATTTATTCCTTCTCATACTTTTTACTAACACTCAATTATTATATATCATCTATTATATCCTCCCAACTAACAACCTACCAATCCAAAAAAATTCTCCTCAATTTTCGTTCCTAGTACAAAACAAAAAAACATTCTCTTTTACTCATCGTCATTACCCTACCCTATACACCTATTTTACTCTCAAATTATACTACCAAATACTACAATTCTTCACTCATTTTCTATTATCTCCAAAAAACACTTACTATTCAAGGCTCCAAAACACCTCAAAAAAAAATGATGAAAAATGAGCTTCAAACACTCTCTCAACTTTTCACTCGCAAACAAACCGTGAGTTTTCCGGTGCCTTTCGATCTACATAACCTATGGAAAGTTACTTTCGATCTCAAGAATGTAGCCGGTTCCTTTCGATGTCAAGAATGCAGCCTACCTATCGTCCTTTGCATCATTACTACTACTAGTATAATTTTCCGTTAAATTGAAAGTTCATGAACAGTCGTTTTCAACGTGGTTGTTCTTTTCCTCTTGTATAGAGAAATACTACTACATTCTTTTTGTTGCTTACAAATTCTTCCATTTAAGTTTAGTTCAAACTTCAAAGAAAGGGACATCGACGGTCTAACATCAAGACACAGTCCCATTCCCATCTCTTACGAATATTATTCTCTCTCAATAATCATAGCAGCAGCAAGCAGCAGATGCAGCTAGAAAAATTCCTTTTTCATAGTGTCGTTTTAGTTAGTTTTGATGAGAGCAATCGTAACGTACGTGCTGAATTTCTAGCTATGGGCCTTTATTTCTAAAAGTCCCACTGGTTTTGTATTTTAATTGAGCGATGATGATTATGATGATGATATAACTAACTTTTCCTACTACTTTGAATTTCTTTGCAAAATCTTAGTTTGATCAAGTCACGTTACAGGTTTGACAGGTAATAATACTACTCCACTACACTTGGCCGTGTGGGTCAAAATTGTTCGCTTTCCATCCCCATATCAGACAGAATTACTAGCTACATTCATAAAAAATAACTACGGAGTGAATTGCATTTTTGGTCCCTTAATTAATGGTCCCTTATGGTTTTGGTCCTTACTTTTTTTAGTTTTGCACTTTTGGTCCTTTATACACAAAATACATCAAATGATACGAAATAGTATATGCATTTTTGGTCGCATAAGTTTAATTTATTACCAATTTGCTTCAATATTTTTTATAAACATCAAAATTACTCCTAAATAAAATTATAAAAAGACCCTAAATGTTCAAGATTATCTCACACTACTCCACAATGCTTTATAAATTTTAACTTTTGGTCCTAAAGTTGAAAATTATAAGCTATTATATTTTCATAATAATTCAAACAATAACAATGTAAGTTTTCAAATTCAAACGAGTCAAAATATAAGCTATTATATTTTCATAAAAAAGTCAAGGGGTTAAACTTAAAGTGTGACATAAATAGTACTTCCTCCGGAAACTTAATAGGTTTACACTTTGTTTTTGTTAACTTTTTTATGTCCGGTTTGACTTCAAATTAATCATAATTGATTACGAAAAAATTAATTTAGAAGTTATATTATACAAATATAAAAGTATACTTTTATAATATAATTTTTGAAATGATTTTTTTTTAACGAGTTATTATTTATTTGAGGTCAAACCGGACATCGAAAAGTAACAAAAATAAAGTGTAAACCTATTAAGTTTCCGGAGGAAGTACTTATTTTTATTATATAGTACTCATGAGTCCAGGTTAAAGTTTTTAATTTGACTTTGTGCACTTTTCCTTGTTCTCAAATAATTTTCTAAATTATTTATTGTAAAAATTATATTAAATAGCTCCGAGATTGAATTATTTTCTTAAATTACTATTTAACATTCTAAAAATTTGATCAACAAATCTATATAAAATAAACATTTGATGGGACAATGAATTACTAAACCATAATAATAAAAAACGACAAAATTGAAAAATTATATAAAAATAAAAAGTATAAAGAAAATAACAATAAAAAGGAACAATTTTATTTTTTATTTTTTTGGATTTTTTTTTATTTAATTAAACTATAGTGACTTTTCTGAGGTTTTTCAAAAATAAAAGGACTTAGATTTGTAAGACTCGTATGAACTACGTATAAAATACGGTCCAGAGGACTAAATGTGCAAAAATAAAAAAAGTAGGGACCAAATCCATGAAGGACCATTAATTAAGGGACCAAAAATACAATTCGCTCAATAACTACGTATGTGAAAAATGCCGTTAGTAGACAGTGCTTGTCGGGATTAGTAGCCAAATATAACACCTGTACAAATCAGAAAAAAAAAATCATTACATTTGTTGCACGAAACTGTTGAATGTGAAAAAGCAAGGAAGTGAAGAACGTTTAAACATTAATTCTGAAGTGGTCCTATTGCATAGTGAAAGCTCATGCATGAAGAAGAACGCAAATTGGACCACTTGGAAAATACTCTGCTCATCAATTGATCATACAAGTAGTTAAAAGAAATTGGAATAGGGAGAACCTCTGAATTGTAACATGCTGATCAATTGCGGATCGTACAGATTATCCCTGTCGGGAAAGGTGGCAAGGAAGCTTCCTCCATGAGTGGATACTTCGACAATATTGTGAGTAAAAGCCGGCATTGAAAGAAACCTTGATGATGAAATTAAAATCTTAGGCCCGCCGGTTCAATTAAAATTTTCAAAACGCAATCGGTAGTTACGTCGATCTACAGTGTTGTGTGTTATGCGGCGGGTGATTAAGCCAAGTTTATCGGATGTTAATCCCATGCCGATTGTAATCAGTAAGGGAAATACGTTATTTCACAATGTCTCTTTTCCACTACGAAATCCGGTGGTCTCCAAACTGATCGTTGACCTGGTCTGTTTTATGTTTTTCATAATGTTGTTAGAGCACTAGTAATAGTGGGCTACAAACTTTGGGCTTAAACCCCAAATAAGCCCCTTCCATTTTTTGCTACAATGGTTTGAGTTTATTGTAGGTTTTTTTGTGGGTTTCACATGACACATACATTCCACATGCACCACACAATTAATGAAAGAGAAATAAAATAAAATTAAAAAATTATTTGGGGCTTCATATTTGAAGCCCCCAAGCATGGGCTTCATAAATGAAGCCCCAAATGAGACACTATATTTGGGGACTAAGACTCAAATAAGCCCCAAATAAGCCCTCTATTGCTAGTGCTCTTATGCAAGTCGAGGCTCGTCGAGTACTCCACACTACTTGCATTGTTAAGGATCGAACTCAACTCGATAAGGTTTTCGAGCAGAGCTTGAGCCTCAATTTATCCTCGATTTGTTAATGAGCCAATCTCAATGCTCAATAAACTGAATTTATTGATAGTATAAAAAATTATTTAATGGAATAAATTTGAACTGAACTAAATAATTTTTCAGATAAAAATGGATAAATTTGAATTAAACTAAATAATTTATTAGATTTGAAAAAAAAAAACTAACACATAAGGAAGTACTGTATGCTTAATAGAGAGGATATATATATATTGTCAAACTCTAATTTTTAGAGAAATTTTTTAGGGTATGTTTTGCATTCATAAATTAGTATTTTAGGAAATTCCTAGAAGAATGTTAATATTACATCGTTTAGTCGATTTCTCTCGCTATCTGTGTGACACAAGTGTCATTTTCTCTCGCTATCTGTTTAACACAACACAGTTGACAAATAATTAATTCACGTATGGTTTTTCACAAATTACATGCGGAAATGAAGGATGCATGTACGCAATTTCTGTACCCTACTCAACCACCACTAAATAATTAACTTTGAAAGATAATACTACTAATTGGATCTTCGGGTCTAGACATTTGTTGTTCTTCGTAGAAGGTGTTGGTATTGTATTGATGTTTTCATGCGCATATTGCTTTTACGCACTTGCTTGTAATCTTTTAACTTTGACTCTTGAAAAAATAAATAATTATGTGAACTCGGGGGTATGGAATTATTATGGCGCATTAGGCATTTGTGGATTGTACAATTTAATTTAAGTGTAATTTTCATACAGACCCCAGATCCCTGTTAGTTTCATCAATTACGAATCTTCCCCTGTTAGTTCAACAATAACATATTTTACCTCGTAGTGAAAAACAATTACATCAGAAAATGACAAATTTGCCCTCATTCAAAATTCAAATTTCATCAACACCCAAACACAATCAACTTTCCTTTATTGCACATTTGACTCTAAAATTTTTTATTTTACAAAATTAACCTACATAATTTTTTAAATTTCAAATTCAACTAAAATATTTTTATAAACAAGTCCCTACGCATTTCATATCTCAACAGCCCCAAAATTATTAAACAAAAAATAAATATACTAATAATAATCCCAAAAACTAATCAAAATTAAAAAAAACAAAACAAAATAGAAAAAAACAAAAGGTGATCGGAGCTACAGTAGCTCCGATCGGACCTCCGACTAGAGCTGGCAGCTCTAGTCGGAGCTATTTTATAGCTCCGAGGAGCTATTTTATAGCTCCAATTTGGAGCCATTTACAGCTCCGATTGGGCTCCATTTACAAACAGCCCCAATGAGAGCTATAGCTGTGGCGGAGCTATTACTGTTTGACCAGAGCTGCCAAACTGGCAGCTACGATACCGGAAAAAATTCCGGTACCGGAGTTTAGAGCTTGAAGAAGAAGAAGATGAATGAAAAAAAAAATGAAAAAGAAAATGTAGAAAAAGGAAAAAGGAAAAGATAAATGAAAAAAGAAAAGTGCAAAAGAATAATATTGGTAAGGCATGTTTGGGGAGAGAATAAAAGGTTAAGATTTGTAAGTTGATCAACATTTTTTGGTAAAATGGGGTCAGATGTAATTGTTGAACTAGTAGGGGAAGAAACGTAATCAGGTGCAACAGTGGGGGTAGTTTGTGGAATTTTTCCTTAATTTAATGTGTAAAGTTATCACGGTGGAATTTGATCAATGTATATAATGTATGATATGTATCTCGACCGTTGAAGTTTGGCTGTTTTTATCCAACTGAAAGAATATAAATTGAATTGAATTTATATAAATTATAAATTCCAACTCTATAAAGAGATCTCACCTGTATTTTTTAAGTTGAATCAAATAAATCCTTAATGTTATTGGATATCTCAACATCTACATGTAGTTGCCCTAAAAAAATCTATTTCAACTTAGAAGTTTAAGCTTAAAAAACAAGAGTAAATCCGGTTACGATCTCATGCACATAACATCAATTGATCATTTATATATTCATACTCACCCCGTTCTCACTAGATTTCAAATTGTAATTGTTCGTTAGAATATTTAAAATAAAAAATAAAAAATAGATATTAGCTTTGAGAAAACAATTGTTAATAATAATTTTATGTACGTGGTGATCTAAAGTTCACGTTTATAATTTACAAACAAACTTATTTCGAACTTTTATTTATTTTTTAAAATTCATTCTATCAATATCAATAGTAATTTTCATAACAGGATCTTCAAATTGAAAGTTACAGATCCTAACCGTCTAATGAGAGATACAGTTTATAGATTTTTTTTGGTAGATGCTTTGATGATAAGAAATCGGGGGTAGTTCGTAAATCATTTTTGGGCTATCCTAGATTGTAAATCAAGCTAGGTGTCTTCTGATTGTTTTGTTTTAATTTGTTGAGACCTTTTGTAATGAGTTGATGAGCTTTAATGCTAAGGAATGGAAAATCTATCTTTCATTTAAAAAAAATTCATAAGGGTGGCCTACAAATATTACATGATACTCTCGATTTAATTCGGCAATTACTTGTGGGTCAAATTACGTTTAAAAAAAAACTCAAAAATCACATGTACCTAAAAATTGTTGGTTTCCAACTACCTAATTATTGACTTTAATAATAATTACTATTTTATATTCCTAGGTGGACAAGCAAGCTGTCCATGCCCATTTTAAGTATCGGGTCCTTAGTGTTTTCTAGAATGAAAGCTCCTGCAAATACACAGACACGAACATAGTGACGTCCGGTGTTCAATATGTGTTCACAAATCACGATGTTACACCTTTTTCAGCGGACAGATTATACTCCTTCGGCGGTAACGCTAAATCGTATATACTTTTGATTTTTAATCAGTTTCCAGATAATGTGTATTACTGTATACAATCTGAGGATTTAAAATTGATCGTTCACTTTTTTTTTTTTTTTAATTAAATAAATGATACTCCATACAAGCGTAAATGATTTGATTTTGAAGTCTCCATACATTATTAGGTGACTCATCTTCGTTGCAAGAGACATTAAACCCTTCTCAATGATCTCATCCTAACATAATATCAATAGATCGCACACGTATATAGAATTTTCGACTATAATGAAAAATGAAATTATCGACATAGATCTAGAGTATTATTTTTTGTCTATCCCCACTAAATGTCCTAGTCATCATCACTCAACTGGGGCAGTATTTGCATGTGAAGTGAATCAATGTCGACATGACACCTTTGCACAATACAATTTACCATTTCTTCTTGAGTATGGCCGTATGGGTTCCATTCCAGTGTAATGAAGAACAAATCTTTTTCTCGATGCAGACAACTTAAGTTTGACATCTTTCATCTAGATTCAAATTATCATGGAGAATATCTCTTATGCCTTCATCCATCGATCATTGTACGCATTCATAATTGATTGAGTTAATTAAACCGATGTTTGATATTGTTGGATAATTAATTTTAGTCTCATCATTAACAGAAGTTTTTGAAAGGGTTATTACTTATTAGAGTATTCTTATGGTTGGAAGACTTTTATCATATAAACACAAAAAAAGCCACATTCAAATTCAAATGTCTTCAATGATTTTGGGAATTAACTGGAGTTTTTTATTGTGGTTCCCATATTACATTCCATCTAAATCTCATCTAAATGTAGTTGATTTTTTAAATAGGTCCCATGTTTGGGACTACTAATTATAGCCCCCACTGGAGACTATTTAGGCTGTTAACTCCAATTAAGTTCCCCTTTGTAGCCTCGATAAGGAATGCTCTTATACATCTCACAAGAATGATATTGTTCACTTTGAGCCTGAACCCGCACGGAATTGCTTTTGAAATTACCCAAAAAAGCATTTATAGCCCCCATTGGAGTCTATTTGGGGCTTAATTGGGACTTTTAACTCCAATTAAGTCCCTTTGTAACCTCGATAAGGAATGCTCTTATACATCTCACAAGAATGATATTATTCACTTTGAGCCAGAACTCGCACGGAATTGCTTTTGAAATCACCCAAGAAGCATTTATAGCCCCATTGGAGGCTATTTGGGGCTTTTAACTCCAATTAAGTCCCTTTGTAGCCTCCATAAGGAATGTTTGTATAAATATCACAAGTATGATATTGTTCACTTTGAGCCTGAATCCGCACGGAATTGCTTTTGAAATCACCCAAAAAGCCTCATATCGTATAGAGTGATGGTCTACTTATATACCCGTTATCCCACCTTTTCTTAATCAATGTGGGATGCTAGCTATTACATACTACCTCACTCCCATTCTAAGTTATCAAATTTGACTTTTTTCGGTTAACAACTTTCAAGTTTAACTCTCTATTATTTTTAATTAGATTATAATGATAAAATATTTAATAAAATTATATTATGAAAATTTTGATAACCTTATGTGATGTGGCGAGTATTGAACATACAAGACTACAAGTGGAGGAAATATCATGCCGGTTCTCCTTGGGGAAATTTCATACGGGAGGAGTGAGGGAGCACAACGGAAAAAGAAACATATCTAAATAGAAAAGAGATTTAGCAGGCCTTGCAATATGGTTTGGGCCTTAAAATTCAACCATCTAGCCTGGAAAGTTCCAGGAAAATAGAAAAATTAAAGCCCAATCCGTCCCGCGATACGGGCCCCACAATTCGAAAGATGGGTGTGTTCGTTTAGTAATTTTGTTTTGCCATTTTTTTGGTAGTTATTGTTCCGTTAGTAACCAAAAACAAGTAACACCTAACGCAATTCTTATAACTTGTTCTTTGATAACAAATCTACTGTATAAGATTATTACTAATAATATAGGGTTGTTGGATATTTATGGAATTGTGTGTAAATGTTATGCAACTAACTTAATAATAATAGGGGTTTTAAATTAACCACATGTTATAAATATTTCATTATAAATATTTTATGAACTATTATTAGAATTTTAAGACAAAGTAATTTTTGAATGATTTTTTAGACTTTGTTGTCAAAATAATATTCATTGAAAACATATTTGTCAAACTATCACACTTATGAAATTAATTGCCAAAGTAACATAATTATTATTTTATTGCCATGTAGAGTACCACGTGGCCCATAAATAATGGTAGTACTATTTTTCTTACTTTACTAAATTAGTATATTTCCGTCTAATTAGTTCTATCCTTATTTTTTAAAATCATTTTAAAGTTAACTAGTGGAATTTTAAAATAAAGTTAGTGAGCTTAATTAAATTGCAAGTAATTTATTATTCGCATCTTTTTGTACATAAATTAAACATAATTATTAGTCACCTCACTTATAATTTCATTTAACTATTTTAAAATATTTTGTAATTTAAGATAATGTAACTAACATACAATGATTTAATTAATATGTATGAAAAATATAATGAATGAATGATCTATAATAAACAAATAAATATTTTAATTAAATTTCCCCTTCATTGAGTCAGCCAAACCATAATTGTAATTTATAATTATTTTATCGCTATTACTTAGTAAAATATAATTATTTGATTTGATGGTAAATTCGAAAATTTTGATGTTATTTATTTATTTATTATTTTTATGGTAAATATTTTATTTCTATCTGTAATGATATTATAATAATATTTTTTATAAAATAATAATTTTTAAGGTGATTACTTAACATCGGGGCGAGCACCTTATATTAGGCGATATGGAGAAGGTTTAATTATATATCTAAAAAATAATCATTTATTATATCTCAAAAGATAATCATTTATAAGTAAATACTAAATAGTAATTGATGATGGTAGTAAAGAATGGAGTAGTATATAATTAATTATTTATAAAGTAACAAATAAATAGAGAAGGATTTAGCAAACGCAAAACATAATTAAAGAACAAAAAATGAGATTAAAAAAGAAAATAGTGTAACCAGCTCCATGTGGCATTCAACATGCGAATATGGCAAGAGAGTGTTACAATAACAATTAAATTTAGAAGAGGGATAGTTTGACAAATATTTTTTAAAGGGTGTTATTTTCGCAACAAATTTGATTTTTTAAAAATTAATTAATCTCAATGTGCAAAAAGTTTGAGATAACGTAGAAAGTACTAGAACTAGAAGTACAATTTATGTTGTATATCTTCTCATTCTCTATCGGGTCCGAATCCAAACCAAATGATAGCTATGAAAGTTTCGAACATCATAAAAAATGAAAAAAAAAAAGTATTAAACCGCATTTTCTCTCTGTTTGTATTTTATTTTGATAATAATATAAGAAAGGAAAGAGAAAAATGTTGCTGGCAAATTGGCTCCTATCCGAGTCCGACTCACCTAAAAGATTCTAGTCCACTATTCGGTGTCTCACGTGAAAAATCCAAATTCTGCTAATAGTATCAAATTTTTATTTCTACCCTTTCACTCTCATTTCGCCAGGTTTTTATTGTGTCCTTGACTTGCTGCACATTGCAATTACTAATCCGTGATTGGGAAAGGAAAGGACTCGATCCTTCCACTTTCCCGATCATTTGTGACGACGACTGAAACTCTCTGCGTGTTTTCGAACTCTCTCTCTATCTCTCAGTGATTCCGATGGACGATGAGCCTATGCCTACTCGTTGGTCCTTCCAGGTAACTTCCAGGGTTTTCCACTACATTTCGCTTTCAATTCTGTCCGTTTCAATGCATTTCAGCTTGTAATCGAATAATCGATAGGACGAAATTGATTCACCATTAACTTTAACTGAAGTATATATGCGGATGAACTTGTGCTAGTGCAGTAGCTCGTAAATCGTAGTAGCTTTTCTTTTTCCGGTTATACATTGTATATGTGTGTTAATGGCAAGCAGTTGTTATAGATCAAATTTCAGATTGGAAGATTACTTCATCGGTTTTTAGTTGGTTACTGGATATGAATCCTTATTTTCAGTCTGATGTGCTGGATATAGATCAGTGTTCGTTTCGGATGGAAGTTGATTTCAGCAGTAGGTTGGAGCCTGGAGGACAGTATTGTTAGAGTTTAACGAGTTTGAGCTTTAGTTTGGTGTAATCTAGTGTGTAGATGAGGTTTAATTTAATTGTTGTGTGAGCATTGCCTCAATTAGATTATCTCCTGCCATTTATTTCGATTCCCATTCGCTTGCAATTTGTGTCTGTTTATGCATTCGAGCTTGGTAATGGCAACCAACTGTAATAGATTCTATCGCGCTTGACTTTCGTTTTACTGATTTGCTGCGTGTTAATGGCAACCAACTGTAATAGATCAGAGCTCCAATAGTAAGGTTACTCAATTGGTTCGTTATGGAATAGGATTCTTGGAATTGCCATTGGATTCTCTTCAGTCCCTAGCTGCTAGATACCATTTTAACAATCAGAGTTAGTTAGTATGGAAATTTTGGCATCAGCATTTGCTTTAACAGAAATGTGATCATTACGGGGTTTGACCTTTTCTTTTTTTGGTGTAAGGTAGAAATGTAGATAAGTTTGATGGTTTGTGAACATTACATAATTAGTCATAAATAGTCATATGGTTGTATATACTACAGTTTATTTCCCGTCAATCATTTGCTGTATTGATGTACTGCATTGTATATACATGGAGTGTATGTATATGAATGCTCCATGGTCAGGGGCTAGTTGAACCACGGAGTGGTTATTTTGCACATGGTAATAATGAGCATATAATCATTGCTCTGATCATTCCCTTGAAAGAATGTGTGACTAGAATGGGTGTATATATCGTTTGGCTGTAACATGTCCTGTGAGTAAAGACTAAAGAAGGCAATGGTTGTTTTGCAATTTTTTGTGTATTTCATTTCATTTGATGCTTTCGGTTTGGCTATTGATTCCTTTAGAAGGAGATTGCATATTTAAATGGAGATTTTGGTGCAGGAATTTAAGTTGTGTTATGACGTGAAATTTGGGAGGAAGAGGGAAGTTGAGGAAAAAGATGTGGCTACAAATGGTCAAAGTCAAACCATACATAATGAGAGTTACTCAAATGGAACTTCCAATGGAAGTAGGCACGTGCAGAACACATCTGACTTGGCCGTATATGAACAGTATCGTGTTCAGGTACCACGCGCTTGACTGTTCTACCCGCAATGGGTTCAGGTTCTATATTAGTTAAGTGTCTGATGTAAATGCATATTGTATTTCAGGATCGCGGGATACAATCTAATGCAATATCATCTGCTGAAGATGTTGAGAAGCCGTATGATTACTGTTCCTTGTTTAGTTGCCAGCCATGTGTTGTCGTTTTTTTTTTAATTATTATTATTATTATTTTTTAATCCTTACCACTGTGACTTAAATGATTGTACTGAAATATGTGATGGTGCGGGGATCTTATGTGATATAAATCTTGCAGCTGTTAGGTGCTAGTTGCATAAAGCACGTGACATAGTACAAAGATCAGATGCTATTACATAATTTCCATACATTCCTTTTTTATGTTACTGTATAAATTTCACACTCAAGTGTAGCTGTGATACTTGGTATGTCTTAAGAATGCATTCGTCATGCCATTAGGAATATGCAAAAATGTGTTGTTTCAAATGTATGAAGTATGATCGAGATTTCACCCCTCTGTTTTTACAACACTGGCATATGTGGAATCCACATCACACTAGTTCAAACGCAAAACGTCACTCAAGGGACACGATGTCTTGAAACTTTAATTGATTGCGTTGGCAAGTTGCTATAGGGCCTATACCTGATCAGTATTCTTCTGTTCTGTTATAAATGCTTGCTTTGCCAAGCAGATTAATTAATTGTTCTTCTATGCGTCAGTCAAGCCTTTTCGTATAAAACTTCAATGGTTTTATGTTTAACTTCAATGGTTTTATGTTTTCTCTAAGTGACATATGCAGTATATAAGAATGTAACTGGGCGACTCTCTGTTAATGCCACACATTTTCCTTTCTTGTTAAATTTATTGCCATGTCCCCAGCAACCCCGGCACTGCCTCGTGCTTTTGGTATGATGAGAAGACAAACAAACCAGGAATAGCATATCTTCTTGTAGCATTGTCACTTTACTATCTGATTAGGTATACCAACTTTGGAGATATATGGAGTCCCTTCATGTAACATCTCGTATTTGTTTTCAGCCAGAGATCTTTACTTCCACCCTTTGAGTCAGCTGAAGTTCGGAATTTGGCAGAGAGTTTATGTAGGTAAATATGTAACTACTATAGATACATAGCAATTCATACTTGTGTTTGGTAGGATATTTTTTTTGTCCAACTAAGCTTATAGCTCCTTTGGATCTGCTTAAATTGCAGAGATATTATTCGTGGAAGTCCAGATGTTAAATGGGAGAGCATTAAGGGGTTAGATAATGCCAAACGGCTTCTCAAAGAAGCAGTTGTGATGCCAATAAAGTATCCTAAGTGAGTGTTAAAGTTGATTGCCCCATTTTTTTTTTATTTCATATGTGATTTTGACTGTATTTGGAATTTGATGAATTTTCTATGTCGATCCATTTTCAGATACTTTACTGGTTTGCTAACACCATGGAAAGGGGTTCTCCTTTTTGGCCCCCCTGGAACTGGAAAGGTCAGGGTTCATGTTCATTACTTCCCTTATTGCTAAAAAAGTCTTGAGCTTGATTATCTATAGTTCTTTTCCATACCTTCTGAATATGGAGCAGTGTAGTTTTATTTGGGTCATCTGCAAAAATTTTATTTGGTTAAGTTATTTGCATCAGCTTCTAAAGGAAACTAAGGCTCCTGGAAAATTTGTATTATGGATATCCAATTGAGCTGTCATGTGGTGTTGTTTAACTCGCTTCACTTTAAATGACTTCCTGTAATATCTGTTTTAAGTTAATACTTTGACTAGCAATTAAAGCCGCATTTGAGTCTCATATTTCGTTATCAATGTTGCAGACTATGCTGGCGAAAGCTGTTGCAACTGAGTGCAATACTACATTCTTCAATATTTCTGCTTCATCCATCGTCAGCAAATGGCGCGGTAAGATAATATGATTTCACAAATCATCTTCCACATACTGTTCATGTGTGTATTTCTTAATAAAACATATACTGTACTATACTATTCACTATCATGACTTGCACCATTTTCCTTAATTACTTAATTTGCTTAGGACATGCGGTATTTATGCAAAGGTTCGCATAGTTTCAAAATAACTTAACTTCTGTATCCTTCACATCTTGCTTTTTGCAGATGCGGATTATACCTGATTGATTTTAGATTGATCAGGATATTAATATACTTCACTCAATAATCACGGAATCAAGCAATTGATTTTATTAGGTGGCAGCCAAACTAATTGTATGAATTTATGAACCTAGACTGCAGTGCAGTTATTTGTCTCTCTATCAAGAACATTGAACGTTGAAAACTGTGGCTGATGTGCTTTCTCTATATTCCCTCCATATCCTATGGACATGCATCATGTGTGTTTACCTTCTTTAATGACTCATCTTACCATTCCGAATAGATCATTTTAAAGACTATTAATTATTTGCAGGTGATTCCGAGAAATTGGTGAAAGTATTGTTTGAGCTTGCTAGGCATCATGCGCCATCAACTATATTTCTTGATGAAATTGATGCAATTATAAGCCAACGAGGTGAAGCACGTAGTGAACATGAAGCAAGCAGGCGCCTGAAGACGGAGTTGCTTATACAGGTAGTCTTTCTATCCCTGGAACACCGACAACAAATAAGCAGAAGAATAATTTATAGCAGGCATTACTGTACCATAAATCTGATGAAGCATCTTTGTCGATCATTCGTTATATTGCTATCAATAATATGTGTATTTCCTCTCAGTATAACGAGTCTGTGCCAACTGCAGATGGATGGTTTGACAAAAACAGATGAACTTGTTTTTGTTCTGGCAGCAACCAATCTCCCCTGGGAATTAGATGCAGCCATGCTTAGGCGTCTTGAGAAACGGGTATGTTTCGCTAACTCATGTGCATGGCATATGCACCATAGCTTCCTAAAGAACTGATCAGCTTCTTAGTAGAACTCTCAGTTGAATATATAATTGCAATTTCACCACGAAGTTTTACATTGCTACTTTGCACTTTCCTTATCTTGGAATTCAAGATAAGAATTTAAGGTGTGTGACGAATGTTTTAAAAACCGACACCCCAAATAGCTATAAAGGTGTCATTTAATTCAACTAGAGAAAAATTCGTCCATTTATAAGCCCTTTAGTCCATTGATTGGTGTTTAATTACAATATGGTAACTGTAATGAAGTGAATTTCCATTTGTTGAATGGATTTCATGTAAACAAAACTTTAATATTGAATGTACCTTTGCCCTTGTGAATGTAGATCCTTGTACCTCTTCCAGAACCAGAGGCAAGACAAGCCATGTTTGAGGAGTTACTGCCTTTAAAGGATGAGGGAGAGAATCTCCCGTATGATCTATTAGTGGAAAAATCAGAAGGGTTTTCAGGTTCAGATATTCGCTTGCTTTGCAAGGAGGCTGCGATGCAGCCACTTAGGCGGTTAATGGCATCTTTAGAAGAAAGACAGGATCTGGTGCCTGAGGATGGTATGTCTTCAGATATTTGATTGCTTTTAATCAGTAGACCAAGTCAATATGAATAAGATGTCAAGAGCAAGATGAGGAAGAACCTATTATTCAAGTTAATAACCTCAAAATAGATATGCTGCACTCAGTTATTTCTCATCATTAAGGCTGTTTGGCAGATTCTTGATAATAACTAATTCAGAACACAGTTCATAATAACTTGTTAGAAATCCAGGTGTTTACAAAATTTACTGAGAATGTGAAATTCATAGAAAGATCGTCTTTCCTCAACACCGGGTAAAACCACATTTTGACTTTGAATGGTTTCTACTGCTAATACTCGTGGAAAACTGTTTTTGGGCAGACCTACTCATGCTTATTTTAACTGTCTCCTGCAGAGTTGCCAAAGGTTGGACCGATTACTCCTGGGGATATTGAAGTGGCATTGAGGAATACAAGACCTTCTGCTCACCTCCATGCTCACCGTTATGACAAGTTCAATTCTGACTATGGCAGCCAAATACTCCAGTGAAGACACCAACGCCATCGGTGCTCACTAGTGTGCATTGTAATATTATTGTATCTCTCCATTTGTTTTCCGAGAGTATACTTGGAAGCTGCAACTCTTGTACCCCATCCGAATTTTTTTTTTGTCTGGTTAAAATATATTTCAACAGCGGACACCCTTAAAGATGCAAAAAGAAAAGATTCAAATTGCCTAAACAGGAGTTTGTTGAGCGAGCCACAACTTAGCACAGAAATAAAAGCATGCCCACAAAGGAAATCACAAGGCTCAGAGGCATCAGCAAAATCAGACACCAGAACTTAGTTTTACATAGCTACATCAAAGACACATGCTCAAAAACATTTTTTTTTATAGAAAGATAAATCGACCGACAGACTTCGTTCTAGAACTAAACCACAAGAAGCAGATTTTCAGTGCATGCTTGATAATGGATCAGCAGTTTTGCCAGATCTTGCATCTGTCCATGCCTTTGCGATTGTTCTTTTCATGTCCTCGTCACCTTCCTCATACATGTTCTGTAGAGAAATTTTAGATTTAGAAGCAGAAAAAGAATGAACAATAAAACAGATAACAAAGCTTAACAATGAAGAGCTGTACCTTCATTAAATCCATTATTCCAGCCATTGGATCACGTTCTTTGTCTAAATTTGGCTTCAACTGCAGCATCGGGACAACCACGTCAACATTTGATTATTTGATAGATCAGGAATTCTGTACTTATTACTCGCATAGCTCAGCTGGATGCAAATAGCAAGCCTTATTGAGAAGGATTTACCTTGTCTTCTTTGAAGTGGATGTCAGGCCAGTTTCCACGAGAGGCTTTAACCAAGGTTATCACCACCCTCTTCGGTTTCACAAGCAACTTGCACTTTTCAGGTTCTATCTTGCCGTTCAACTTAGGTATAGCACACCGATAGTTCTTTCCTTGAACATCATGAAATTTGACATCAAACGACATTTGCTTAAAGTCAGCTTCAACCTTTTCCTGATCCACTCCTTCCAAAGAAACATAAATCTGGAATACAGTGATGAAAATGTCACACAAGAGAACTCGCTAATTTCTTTCATCCCAGCAAAAGAAACGACAAAAGAGTAACTTTGGAATTAAATCTGAACGATTACCAAGGGCAAATATAGATTGCATATTTACTGGACAGGGTTCCGGATTCTGGCTTGTCTAAAAGAAAGCCAATGATTATGAGCTTAAAATTGATTGCAACTAGATTCAGTTCTTAATGATTATGAGCTTAAAATTGATTGCAACTAGATTCAGTTCTTAATGATTATGAGCTTAAAATTGATTGCAACTAGATTCAGTTCTTAATGAGTATGAGCTTAAAAATACATAAACTCTAAAAATCAAACTTACCTTTACTTTATCATTGTCCTGGTCCCAGCTGAAGGAACTAAGAGTTGTGTAACTTAATAATGGATTTGGCACTGCCTTTGGCACAACTGGTATCGGTGCTGGTTTGCTGACAGTTTCTGTAGACGGTGCTTGCAGGGACGGTGCAGAAACAACTTCTTTTGACAACTAGAAAGAAGAAAATCAAATTCAGTCAAAAAGCAGAGCAGAGCAATATAAGATTCTCCATCAAATATGCCTCACAATGCATACGACTCTATTTCAAAGATCTTACGCCATACTACCACCACAGTTAGTTCAATGAGCTGTTTTGTATCAGATAAGACTAACAATGTTACAAAGGTATCAAGTAAAACTCTCTGAAAGAGACTTCACTAGTTAAGACCGACACTGTTGTAATGTTATCAAGCAACACTCTTACAAAGAGCCTTCACTACTGAATATTTCACATGCCGGTGCTGATAAGACTAATATTCTACTTAGGTTTTCGACATTCTTAGAAAGACTCTTCACTATCTGAGAATACGCATATAGGGGAAAAGAGTAACACTCTTACCAAGCACAGTTTCAGAAAAAAAAAATAATGGACAAATAACATTGCATTCATCACATTATCACATGACAACTGTATTTTCGTTTTCTATATGTTTGAAAATTGTTACCTCTATTCTTTCCCATTGCATCATTTGAAACCTCTTATTGATCTAACTCCTGGATGCCACTAGTTGAAGTTCAATTACTCATTACTAGTTAACAACAGTTAACATTATAGCCAGATGAATGTAACAGGTTTCTTCACCTCTGTCAATGAACGTAACATGTCTCAAGTCTTAAAAGGTTTTCTGTACCTAGTTAATGAATGTCAAATGTATCTTAACAGGTCTTCTGTACATCTGTTAATGCATGTAAAATACTAAAATGTATCTTAGTAGGTTTTCAGTACCTCTCTCTCATTGAATTTAACAAGTATTCGATGCATATATAAACAGGCATCGCCCTATACAGAAAACCAGGCATGCAATTTGAAATTTAGAAAGCATTCTACGTAGTTTCCATTATGTGACAGAAATCTACAAGCCACCACCAATCGTATCAGAAACATAAGCATCTAAATCAAAGCTACTACAAAATTATAAACCCTATCTAGATCACTAGAAATCAACATATTGTTTAACTGAAATCCACAATCCATCAGCATCATAAACAAACAAAAGCATCAAACGCATATCTATTAAATGTTGTAAGCCTGTAATCTATGTCCAGAATACTCAAAAAGCACCTTATAGGAAGCAAGGCGTTCTTATTAACCTTCATTGTTCAACTTCAACATGTAGTTAGTTAAATTCATGACAAACTTCAATTTCCGTTAAACTCTATATGCTGTCATAACTGTTATCCATTATCTAGAACACTACAAAAGCACCAGAGGAAGTACGATTATCAAATTAATTCAACAAGTAAATTGACATATCAATCAATGACCTATATAGCTCTATACACAATCATCAGTGTAATTCAAATCTAGAATGCTAATACACCTATGTAAATGAAGCATGAACATCAAATGAAGATTCGACGAGTAGCTCGATATATCAAATCATACGAACTCAATTACCGCTAAAGCTGCGACAAGTAGATTGACATATCAATCAATGAAGCACATAGAACAGTGTGATTCATATCTAAATGCCAATACACATCTGTAAATGAAGCACTGTCTTCAAATTAAGCTTCGACATAGAGTAAGTAGCATCATCAACGATTACGGATAAACCTCTATGTACAAACAGTACTCACAAATCGACTCAATTAATGATGAAGCTCTATCCAAAATCATCACTGCAGTAAACTCAATCAACTTCAATATACACAAACAGAAGAAGCAAAAACGAGTTTAGCAGAGACGAACCTTTTCCAAATTACTGATCTCGGAGGAGATGAGAGAAACAACACGTGGACGTTTCGCGATGCTCTGGAGATGTTTCAGCTCCTCCAAATCTAGCGAGAGCTCTTCGTTACTGTTCGCCATTTTTGCTCTTTCTCAATTACCTTCAGAAGACGGAGGGAATTTGATTAAATTGTGGGGGTGGAAATGGATAGAAGACGCTAGAATTCAAAATGTATAGGGTTTTTCATTTTTGAGTATTTGGCGAGAAATCGGAAGAAGATTCTAGTCTCTAGACTTCGTAAAATAGTAATGAGACCTGGACTTGGAATTATGGGCCAGGTTGGGGGAAAACCCAATGGCCTTGCACATAAACTAGTGGAACGTGCAACTCCGGCTTTTAATCTGTCCGGCTGAGTTATTTATGTATTTTTATCAACTATTTTTGTTTAATATTCGGTTGATCTTAGACCGTATCAAAAATATAATTAATTGAATTATCTTATAAAATCGTTTATACTTTAATATTATAATTTTATTTTTTATTTTTTTATTTTTTTCGTTGTGATTTAGTAAGATTTAATGGAGGACAAGTTGAATTAGAAAAGGTCAACAAAATAAGCATAGAAATTCATCACTAATCGTATTTGGGTTCGTCATTTGAACTTGATCCGGTTGGTATTTCCCTATTAAGATTTTGATAAGGTATTTCCCTATTAAGATTTTGATAAGTAATTCATCACTAATGGTATTTGGGTTCTACATTTGAACTTGATCCGGTTGGTATTCCCCTATTAAGATTTTGATCAGGGTCATTTTGCCAACTAGACCTCTAACTCCTAACTTTCATTGTGATAGATATATTAGATGATGTTTTGATCACAGTTGAATTCCTAATACCAGGTATAGCCGTACAGTAAACAATTCAATATTTTGGAAACAAATGTGCAACTTTAGATTGTCGTAGTGTCTATTGGGGTGAAATAAAATGTGTATCACTTATACTATTATATACTTTCACGTATATTTTGAAGTTTTTGTTCAATAAAAAGAAATTGGTACAGTGGTACTACACGAAAACTTAAGAAGTACTATATTGTTTGGCATGCATAGGTTAAGAATTTAAAATAAATCTAGGTGTATAATTACCTAAACAAATAAAATAAAACAAATCCGACATGCCTTTTGGATTTCCATATCAAATTAAACTGAGTCTGCATATATTTAATTACATGTACATCTGTGGCAAACAAAGGAGATAAAGTTCCCTTCCAAGTAGGTCTGCATGTAAGGGTATGATATCTCCTTGGCTAAGACACATGCACATGGTCATTTTTATATTACGTGGGAAATTAAAGATAACCTTGGATTGATCCAGAGTCACCCACCATAGCCCTTAATTTTTTAGCCTCATATGTTGATGTTGCTTTGTGTCATAAAGCTGCCTAAAGGCCGAGCTATACAATAAACTAGCTACCCTTATATACGTCATACTTGGGCAAAATTCACAAATTAGGAAATCACAAGTCACAATATGTGTTTTTGTGTTGGTAGTGGGAGAGAAAGTACAACATGAATGGACTAATCAATCGATCGACCTTTTCTGTAACCAGTTTAATTAGGTTTTCTTGACGGTGACCATTTGTGGAGATCATGTGGATATGGATTAAGTGACGACTTATAAGCTGCCCCTGACTAGATATATGGGAGGAGTTATATATAATCGTCCTAACTAACCAACCATCCCCAGCAAGCATCCTGCGTTCCATTAATTCCCATATATACGGTAGAAAAAAGATACTATTAGCTACAGATAGACAAATAGTACTGTACAGGGTTGTATTACATGTCCACCGGAAATAATAAAGCCGACCAACTAGCTAGTAGCCGAAAAAATAAACTACTTAATTAACACAAAAGGAAAAAGAGAAACGAAAAGGTATAGAACGATTGAACAAACCAAAGGCTAATTATCTTTCTTAATTTAATTTGTGGCAAACATCATCTTAGCAAAGCTACGTTTCTTATCCTAACTTTGTAACCTACTTATCCGTTCCTCTCATTTCCTCTCATTTCTTTCCTTGCAGTACTTTTATTTGTTACACATCCTGTTCACTTATTTTTACATTTTATTTTATGTACAATTATTTTACTAGTAGTAGTTGTTATGAATTTCATCACTCAAACTGATAATATAAATGTTTATTAAATATCGTGTAAAATTCTAGCAACGTATATGCAAATTTTTTTTTTAAACGACAAATATTGCAACTACTCCTACATTATACAAACTTTCTAAACCACCTTATTTATCATATCTAAATCAATCTTATAACTCCGCCACCGCCGGGGATCGAACCATGCACCTCTTCTTCACTCTCTCAACTCATTAGCGTTGCACCACCTTATGACTCCAACAACGTATACAATTTATTGAGACGGGGAAGAATAATTACTAGCTAGAATCAGATTGTTTATAGTCGTATACTCGAATAATTTTATAGATTATGGAGAAAGACGTCATCTACAGTACGTTAATATTAACGGAAGATATATAAGGTTCTTGGAGCTTGGTCTAAGTCCGCCTCTTGAACTGAAAGGGTAAAGTGACTTTCAATTCATATATTGGACTGATCAATAGGTAATGAATAACAATGATACTATCCGTAGTCCGTACAATTTCATTGGACTTGGACATTTTGAACATTTCATTCCTTAGAATATAATCTGATTTGCATCTTTAGGTAACTTAATGTTTACACTTAATTACATGAGATGAGATCGTAGGGCTGAAAACGACACGAGCCGAGCCGAGCTTTTGTATGGCTCGGCTCGTTAAGCTATTTTTCTACCTAGGCTCGAGCTCGAGCTTTGAGACGAGTTTTATATTTGGCTCGAGCTCGGCTCGTTAATATTGTCGAGCCTTAAAGCGTGTTTGAGCTTTATTCGAGCTCGAACTGAAACGAGCCAAAATCGAGCTTTTATCGAGCGGAGCCTGAGCAGCTCGTTAAAATCTCGGTTAATTTTCATCCCTAGAACCACTAGGTAGAAAACATAGAAAAATATAAATATAAAAAAATAAACATAGAAAACAAACTTTAATAAACTTTACTAAATAAACATAGAGAGAGATAATTAAGTAAAATAAAAATAAATAAATAAATAAATAAATATATATATATATATATATTAACGAGCGGCTCGATAAGTTAACGAGCCGAGCACTAGGTAGCTCGAACTCGGCTCGTTAATATTGTTGAGCCTTAAAGCGTGCTCGAGTTTATTCGAGCTCGAACTAAAACGAGCCAAAATCGAGCTTTTACCGAGCCGGGCCCAAGCAGCTCGTTAAAAGCTCAGTTCATTTTCAGCCCTATGATCGTAATTGTTTTATTTATAGTACTGGGGCCAATTGAAGACTAATTAAGAGTTGGGGGAGTACGCCTTCAAATTCCAGATAAAGAGAACACAGGCTACACAGCTTAAATTAGGTAGACTCGGACCCTTTTTTTTTTTTTTTTTCTTTTTACAGTACAATATGTTTGTTACATTACACTACACATTAAAACACCACAGGACGGTTGTGGTCTTGTGGATTCCACGTTCAAACGAGCTGTATTAAATTAATTTATTCATATACAGATATACTGTAATAGTTTACAAAAAGAAGCTGCTATAATTAAGTATTTAATTTGTATGTTCGAATATGCACAAGTATTTGTAGTAATATGTTTTCTTATCCTCGAGTCTAAAAAGTACAAAGCTAAAAGTAAAAGCAATGGTAGACGATATTTTTCTCTTAAACTACATAAATCTTCTGTACAATGTCGAATCTGATAATAAGAATAAATAATCATTCTTTTTCTTAACAATTAAATACATTAATCCTATATATTACTAGTAGTCGCTAATTTATTAAACTAGCTAGCTGTTTTGTTTAGCCGAATCTTCGCAATAATCGATCGCTTGCTTTCCCGTAGAACATTTCCTCCTTGGTCGATATATATCAACCATTCATTCTGGTCGTCGAACGATTCATAGCGGTTGATAGCGTTCCACGAACCGAAGTCCAGATGTACGTACGTAGATATGTTATGCGAAAGAATATCAACCACGGGGCGAGAAGCCGAAAATTCCAACCTTCTTGTCCTGTAAAATGAGATTTTTACTGTCTTCTCGTAAAAACTAGGAAGCCCAGCACGTATACGAATATTGAATAGAACAAGCTTTCGTATAATCCTCTTTGTTTAACCTGTTTAATAATAACCCCACGAAGAAAAAAAGAACAGATAAGAACATTTTCTTTAGATAAAAGCATTTTTATTATTTAGAGATCGATATTGTGTGACAGGGACGAAAAAGTAAATGACACATACTTTTTTTTTCTTTTCAATTGAAAAGGACCAAGTTGTACTAAAATTCTCTGCTCGTGGTTGACTCAAATAGTTTTAGTGTGACAATTAATTTTAATTACTAATGTAGGAAGTGGTGTAGTGTGCTTAATCGTTGGGCCATTTTAAAACAATAAAAAAAACTAATATAGTAATTGTTTTCTTAAAAAAAAAAACAACTTTAAAGATTTGAAAGTAGTAATGATATTTGGGGTTTTACCATTGCAATATGTACATACAAACTTATAATTAGTAGTGGAGTACTTTATTGGTGACATTTGTAAAGAACTAATGATTGATTATACCACTCTGTCAAGAGATAAAACTGTAGAGTAATTAATTAATTATACGTGTAAGTTGTAACTATTAAAAAAAAGAAAAGAGAGAAAGTTATATAAGAAAAACAATTACATGCATGTATGAGAAAGCCTAAAATTTTACCTTATTGGAATGAGAAGTCAAGGAAATGGACGCCGTGGAAGTGGATGTAGAAGTGGAAGTTGATGTCGACGGAGTAGTAGATAAAGCGTTCAGCCCGACATTGTATGCCATCGTGCCATCGGGCTGGAACAGCCCGTAATTCCTCTCCGATGTCGGGCCGGGCTTCATGTCCTCGTTGAACAACGCAAACACGTAAATCTCCAATCTCATGTTCGGCCTCACGGGCGTCCCTTCACCCCTCATCTGCCTTCTCAAAATGTTCCGGTTATAAATAGCCGCGTTTTGCAACGTGGCGCCAACTTCACTATCGTCTCCCCGTGAAGGCCAGCCCGTTTCCGAGACTCGGACTTCCACCCCTCCGTACCCCATTCGGGCCATTGCATAAATGACCGCATCCACTTGAGCATACAACATATTGTCGTAGTGGAGCCCGTTGTTGGGGTCAACCATGCCCTGATTCGGGTTAAAAAGCACGTAGTCGATTTGAATTTGGGTGGGATTGTCCTTATACGCGAAGTAGGGGTATGCATTGATCCAGAACGGGGATTTTGTGGTTGCTAAGAACCGCAATAGTTGTGGCATTATTTGATTGAGTTCGGGTTTGAATGATCCAGCTGATGGAGGGAAAGAGTTTTCAAGAACCGCCAACGAACTTGGCGTTGAGACTTTAATGTACGAGTCAAGTCCCAACCGGACTAATGCAGCATGTATGTTGATCATGGCGGGAACCACTTGTGATATCAATGTGGTGTCATCACCCGTGTACACTTCGTTACCCACGGCTATTCCGGTTATTCGTGTGGTGGGAAAATAAGGCCTAATGCGCGTGGATACCCATTGGAAGGCTTGATTCGCATCCATCAAGTTTGCAAGAACCTCGTTCTCAACGGTAACAATGAGTTCCACGTGCGAATTGGCAAATGCTGATAGGATTTGAGGATTCGTGTCGTAGATTCGGGCTTTTGTTAGCCTTAATGATTGTAATAGCTGGAGAACTTTCTCTGGAGGTGGTAAATTGTTAGCTACTTGGCCGTAGTTGATGCCTAATGATTCTACTTCTCTTAGAAATCCAAAACCTGCAAACAAGATTAGAGAAGCAAAAGTTCAATACAAGAAAGTGATGCATGGACAACAATAATAGCATAAAGATCATTTTCCAAACGCGAAATTACACGAAGAGGCTACCAAATGGCTTCTAAAAGATGAAGAATGTACCCGATAAAGCCGCGAAGAATCCAAGAAGAACATGTAAGATGGCAATCCTTGTACCAAAAGTTCCCATGTTAAGAATGATGAACTTTCTGTTGTTGATGGAGAGGTTTTGAGTTGTTGAAAGAGAGGTTTCTTGATTCCTAGGTAGTTAATAGGTTAAGTTGGAAGGAGGGAAATAAAATGGATGTGGAAAAGAGGGTTATATAGTTTTTTTCTGAAGTGAATTCCTTTCTTTGCTTGTTTGCATTTTTAGTTTTATTATGTAAGAAGAGGTTTTGCGGTTAGGTGCCTTGGCTATGGTGCTTTGGTCTTTAAATACTAAAATACTCTTCTTTGGTCTCCAAATCTTGTCCTCTCATAGGTTCTTTCAATGTCCTTAATTGTCTTTTCAACCCGGGCACGTCACTAGGCCCCAACACTTTCTTCATGCAAAAGTAAAAGGATGATGAGAAAATCCCACTTGAGGGAATGTTAGTTGTGTTTTTTTTATATGAAATACGATTATTCTTTTATGTTTGGGCTTGGACAATTTGGTTCTAGAGTTCCTTATTTGGACCTACACCTACACCAATATCTAAAGCTAAAGCTAAGGAGATTAACAAACGAGCCCTAACTAGTATTCATTCCGGAGTTAGGTTTAGCATCATGCTAGATTGATTAAGTGGGTTTTTACTATAAGAACTATGTTTTAAAAAACAGAGTGGGAGGTTGAGCCGGACACCCCCAAAAAGGTTTAATCGGGATCGGACCTGTTGAGCCGTTTTGTGAGCCGGTTGAGCCGGTGTATCATTATAATATTAATATATATATAATATACTAATACTAATATATTTATACTATGTTATTATTCATATTTCCATCCAAAATCACACGATTAAATGATCACCAATCAAGTAAAATGATTTGGTGAAGATCCATATTCAATCGAGATATAGATGAAAAAAGGCTCTTTTTTTTTGCAATTTTTTTTGTTTTTTTTGTTTTCAATTTTAACCAATAAAACGGCTCAACTTCCGGCCCAACCGCTTTTCGGTTCATCGGTTTTGCCGTTTATTACCCGTTTTTACGGTTAGACCTCCGGTTTTTTAGCGCTTAAATATCAATTTCAGCCCGTTGAACTCCGGTTTCCACGGCCCGACCGACTGGCTCAACCCGGTTTTTAAAACATAGTATAAGAATCTTATACGATGCGTATGTATAAACTAGTAATTACGCTGAAACCGTACAGTCTATTTAGAGTAATTATTTGGACATGCGATTTTTACTAGACGGATCTTATACTATGCATAAGTACAAACTACTACTTCCTCCGTCCACAACCAAACTTTCCATTTCATATCGTTGACTTTTTGATACTTCGTTTGCCTCCGAATTAATATAAATTGCATCGGAAAAAAATATTTTGAACTTATATTATGAAAGTGGAAATTTTATACTATTTTTTTTATAATATAAGCTCAAATAATTTTTTTCTGAACTATTTAGGATTAATTCAGAGTCAAACGAAGATAAAAAAAAAGTCAACGAAACCAAATGGAAAGCTTATATGTGGACGGAGGAAGTAGTTGTTTAAAACTGCAAGGTCAATGGTAATTACTCAAGCAATCTTGATTTCAATCAATTTTGAGATGCCACTACTCTGGAGTTTCAATTTCCTCACTTCAATCATATGTAGAATCTCCAACCGGGTGTTGTAAAGCCCTAATAGCTTGGAGCATAAGCAAAGGAGAGTATTATTATTTGTTGTATGTCACATGAATAGATCTAGCTAGCTACTCATATAAAGAGGTACTTTTTGTAATGAACATTCAAGCACATGATCAAGTGTAAATGGATTTTGGATCAAAAGTCTGTCAGAATTCCACTAAAATGGAGGATGAATGAATTGTAAATTATAGTTATTTGGCTAAATTTGATTTGTTTTGCTTGAAAAAGTTTATCATTTTGATTACTTTTTTGACAATTGTTCATCCAATAGTTATCATGCCATGTTATAGCCACATTAGTTTGTTTAGTGTAATTTGCTGCTTTAGGCGTTGGTGATATAACACATGGCATAAAGTAACTAACGGTTGATTTTATTATTATAGTACTAATTATGCTTTTATTTGGATGGAAAAAACAAAATTATTGTAAAGATTTTTTTTGTAATAATAATGCAACAAACTTTTTATTTTATTTTATGGTATCAATAAACTAGTTAATTGCAATTTCTCTGATCACTAGTTAATTACAATTTTAAGAATCTGTTACTCCAAAATTCAGATTCTGGGAAGATATTAAAGAAATGAAACTAGAGGAATCTCACAGGATTGTGGGAACACTTTGGACTTGACGTATAATTTTGATAACCTTAATAATAATGCATTTAAGGGGCGCCAACCTAACTACTCTTGATATAATTTTGATAAGGGTCCATTGATTTTTTTTTAATCCGTTAAAAATTTTATTTCATACTTTCAAGCATAAAAAATGCTCTTAGCAATAATACAACCTCCAAACCTAAAAGTAATAGTACAACTACTTTACGAAACCTCCCCCTGATGGGTATCTTTGTTTAAATATTGATGGATCCCATGATTCGCAAACAGGTTTAGCAGGAGCTGGTGCTATTATCAGAAATTCCCTTGGAAATTTGTCTTAGCAGGCGCGCAATTTTTAGGAAAAACTGATGCATGCACAGCAGAATTTTATGCACTGAAACTAGGACTTTCTCTCAGTGAAAGATTGAACTGCTCTAAATTAATCATACAAACAGACTCTAAAACTCTGATTTCATGCACTTACAGGGAGGAAGCAGCAGGAATACGACAACAACAATTGCTGGAGGACAATCTAAGGCGACTTAGAAGGATTCAAGATGTGAAGCTGGAGTTTGTCTACCGGCAATGCAATGGAGTAGCAGACTTCCTAGCAAATGAAGGACGTAAACAAACTTTTGGATCTAGTAACTTTCATGCTTCGGCTTTTACTTTTGTCTGGGACATATGCCCAATTTGGTTATGTAATATCCTAAATTTAGACTCTACTACTTCAGTTCGGTTTGTAAGGAACTTATCAGGTTAATCTAATGCATGAACTTTTCAAAAAAAAAAAAAAAAACTACTTTATGAAACCGAAACCGCTAGCCTAATCAAGACAAGGAACGGAGAGAAGCTCGCTTTGCACAATTAAACCATGGAGGCAAACTAACAACTTCCAGACCACCAAAGTTTGCACCAAATTAAAACCAGTCAGCACGTGAGCTACAACTTTCCAGAACCGAGAGCCAAAAGCACAGTGGAGATAATCAACCAGAGGAGGAGTCAAGCACAACAACAAGAGGCAACCAACACACGCACACCCCACACACACACCACACACGCACCCGAACAACACGCACCACCGATTTGAAAGAGCTCTTGCGGTCACGCTCCTGCACCCTATGCCCGAAGATGAACTTAAAAGAACTTTCTTATTCACACAATTACATTATAATCCAAAGTCAACACAAATTCACTATTCCAGAATTAGATTTCGATGAATCCAAACAACCCTTAGTGTTTTAAAATAAAAAAAGGACAAAAATATTTTTTTTTCCTTTTGTCTTTATCTTTTTTCCTTTTTTTCCTTTTTTTTTTTTTTCCTTTTCTCTTTCCTTTTCAGTTCTTCTTCGTCTCCGGTACCGGAGGTTGCTCCGGCAACCGGAGCTTGCTCCAGTACGGGAGAAAGCTCCGGTCCAGTCACGTTTGCTCCGATCAAGGAGAAATGCTCCGGTCGCAACATGTTTGCTCCGATCTGGAGTTTCTAAATTCCATATCGGAGTTTTGAATACTCCGGCACTGGATTCCGGTCCCGGAGTTTGTGACGAAGAAGAAGAGTGAAAAGAAAAAAAAGGAAAAAAGAAAAAGTAAAAGGAAAATGTAAAAATAAAATAAAATAAATAAAAGTATAAAATAAGAGTTGGACAAAATTTCTCTTTTTTTATTTTAAAACACTAAGGGTTGTCTAGAGTGTTGACTTTGGACTAAAATGTAATTGTGTGCATATGGAACACTTTTTTGAGAAATGGGTCATTAGTTGTCATTAAAATTAAATTTCTCTTTTGATAAACATGGTTTCAGACCAAGTGGTGAATCGTGACATCTTTTTAACGGATGATATTACATCTTATTGTAATATTAGTATCTTTTAACAAAAAAAAATCACATTCGTAAAACACTGTGTTAATACAATCTCACAATGTTTTTTTTAATGATATATACGTTAAAAATTAACACCAATTTTTATACCATGTCCAAGACTCAAGTTCCACCAAGTTGGTGGAACTTTGTTGAAATCTCGTTGCAACACCATCAATTTTCTAACATATCCAATTAGAGAATCCGTTCTAAGCTTTGAAACAGATTCTACAACTGTTTAAAAAAAAAGAATTCTTTAATTTCATATTTTTCATTTCTTTATTTGTTTATTAAAATTAAAGAAATGGAGAATGTGGGCTCCAAGCGTTTCATTGATGGAGATTATTTTTTGCAAATATTTGAGTTTTAGTGAGTATAAAGTTGATATGGCATGAAAGAGAGGGTTTTGAAGGTTCCATACAAATAATTTTATGGATTAATTTAATGGGATAATAAAAATAAAATGCATAGTTTCATTTGCAATTTAAAGATCGCCTTGCAAGGAACGGGAACCAACCAATCTCCGATTTCGGGATTACAAGAATTCTTGAAAATACAATTACTTATGGTTACTTTTCTTTGACTCCAAACTTTGAGAAACACTTAATTGCAATAAGATCATTTGGCCCAATGAAATGCACCAACTCAAAAAGCAAAGCATCGCCGAAGTATCAACCAATATTTTTATTGGAGTATTTTTATTGTATGATGCCAAAAGTCAAGAAGATAATCATCATGACACACTCATTATGATTGGTAATCGTGACATTGATTTCATTAACAAAAAAACTCATACCCCTCCATTAAAATTCATGATTACGCATCCCGATATTGTAGGTATACCCTCCAAGTATTTATCACAAATCCACCGAAGATAATATTGTAAATTAAGAAGAAAACAGTTGGTTAGAAATGAGAATGGGATTACATATATATATATATATATATATATATATATATATATATATATATATATATATATATATATATAATTTTTTTTATTTAGAAACGGTAAATATTACGACTACTCCTACACTCTATAAACTTTTTAATCTACTTTATTATCATATCTAAACCAAGCTTATAACTATGTTACGGTCAGAGATCGTACTTTGCACATTTACTTAATGGGATTATATATACTTTAGATTTTAGATATAAGGTGATTAATTAATTAATGTTAATGTTAATGGTTTGAACTTTACTTGTCGTTTAATGACAAAAGTTATGACTGAACTTTTGACAAAGACGACAAGGAGGACGTGTGCAGAATCATGGTGGTGTTTCGGTCCGTTTCGTTGAAGTATCATTACATCCACTTAATCCCATAAGGTTAGGCTTAAATGTCGGTAAATATTCTTGAACTCGATTACTTAGCAAATTAGAAAATAGTGAGAAAAATATCAAGTATCATTACATCCACTTAATCCACATTATGTATGTTATATTTTTTTTTAATATAATATATAGGAAAACCGCATCAACTACTTTTTTGTGCGTACGGGATAAGTACACATAATAGACGGCAAAACTATGTGAACCAAGTTAAATCACATATGTAATTGAGACAAACTCTGATCTAAGATAGCATAATCGCAAAAAAAATATCCTCTAAAATTCAAACTCGTGACGAAGAAGAAGACACTCCTATCTTTAATCAATTGAGTCAACCCTTAAGTATAATATTATTATTTTATTTTTTTTCTAATGAAAATAGTTTTTGATATATTTTTAAAAAATAACTAGTACTGGTCAAGTTACTTTCAATCCAGTCAGAGTGTCAGGTTGAATTTCAATTGGATTAACCCAAACAGATCACCAAGTTTGGTAAAGAAATGGATTAGCCCTTCAAATTTTGATAATTACATTTTATTCTTCATATATCTTTGAGTTGGCAAAAATGGACAATAGGGACTGAAAAGGCAGACGAGGTCAAAATTATGGGACTAAAAATCCAGACTCAAAACTTACAGGACGAATTTGACAGTTGGCGCAAAGATATGGGACCAATTTGGCGATTTTCCCCATCCTTAAACACCAAAATTGACCATGGATTTGTAATAATCTAGGAGTATCCTTAAATGCTGCATTTGAACACATGTGCAAGATAAAATATCACTCGCTAGTCGCTACGGCGCTACCAAACACTCCCTAAATCTTACGGAGTATCCAATTTCCACATTTTGGGTGTAAAATTCATTCTTTTCTATCTAGGAAATTTCAAAAGATAAATTTGCTTTCAATTAATTAATTATTATTACACGTATTTAAGCAAGAAAATCGACGCATTAAAGTGCTAGTGTTTGGTAACCGGATAAGAGAGCGGAATAAGTGGAATGTAGACTTTAGCATTACGGTCGACCCTTATCCTTGAATTCTAGCCTATTCATTAATTAACATATAATCATACCTTTTTAACCTCCAATATTTTTCTTAATTATTTTTGGCAGACAAAAATGATCTCTTCAAAGGACCCATATATGATTATATAGATAGTGTAAACGCTCCTTTAAAATCATCACGTTTTATTAGATAAATAGTGCATTATAAAGTATTAACACCGCCAGAAAAATATATACTCTATGTACATGTTGCTTCGAGATTATGTTTGATTCATTATTGAAATAAAAAAATGGTGATAACAAAATACTACCAGCTCTTAGAAGCTAGTTCTAAATGAAGTGACAGATGTAAAATTCTGAATACATTAAGGTCATAAGGTGTATATGTACGCTTGTACAGTATTGAAGAATAAAAATAAAGACTTACATATATGACGCCCCTATTATCATCAATCAATTTAAACGCGAATTATAATTCCATTTTGGTAACGGAGTCTAAACCAGGGTTTGGATTTATGCGGGGGTTGAGACAAATTCTCCACATTAAATGTCTTTGCGTTGCATAGTACATATATACTTTCGAGCTGGAATCTTAACATTTTATTTGTACACATATAGTAAAACTTTTAAAAGAGTCATCTTTGTTACGTTGGACAAAATTCATTTTTAGTACTCCACGTTTACATCATGTCCAATTTAATTAGATACTTTAAAGTCTATGTGTCCAATTTTAGTACGTTATATATATTAACAACCATATCAATTTACATGTTGAAATTAAAGTCATAAGGGAGATCTAACCGCCAATATTAAAACATCAAAGATTGATACTATAACTTCGTTAATACGAATGCACATTCTATCTCAAAACAAATGTGAAGTTGCATAATAATAAGAAGTTGGGTTACTAAAGGAGAAGTACAGGGTTCGATCCTCAACAGTGGCGGAGTTATAAGGTTGATTTAGATATGGAGAAATAAGGTGGTTTAGGAGGAGATTTGTATAGCATTAGTGTAGGAGTAGTTGTAATATTTGTCGTTTAAGTTTAAATAAAGTATTGCAGAAACTTTTCATTGTCTTTTGTGAAGATTTTAACATGGTAATTTAAGTATCCATCAAATATTCAAATGTCGACCTTTGGAACAAGACAATAGAAAGTGATACTGCACAAATGACTCAAAATGGAAAAAGTCTGATCTCATCAAAATTAATTATAGTGGGTACGTCTTGATCGATATATGGAGTAGTATATATCCAACGGAACGAGAATCTTTCTTTTTGCTTAACTCCTAAGAACCACTTGCTATGCACTATGTATCATCGATTCGATAATATTTATTACTATAACATTAATAAATATTGTTCTTTATTATGATTATAGCAATCATGATAATTCCATACTCCTACCATCAGCAAATTCACTTTACAGATGATTTATATACTTTAATTTCTCTAGTCTAAAATGATCATATGAATATTCATAAATTTCGTCATAATGCAGCCTTTGTTTCCAAGTTCCATCCCATCATGATCGGTTTATCTTAGCAAGATCAGAAGATCTATAACATGACTTGATCTGTTGTTGATCATGATCTTAATTTGTTTTTCGACTAGGACCCGCGGGCGGGCTTTGTAAGGTACATTGTATTTGAATGTCTGTTTTGTCAAGTTATACGTTGAATCATGATCGAAATGATACATAAAATTAAATACTAGTTCGTGAATCGTGGTGGTTCTAGGAGGGTATAGTTCATGTCGGTCTATATCATTTTGACATTTTCTTTGTTCTTTGTTTTCGTTAACTATTCGTTATGGATTTGTACGGTGTTATGATTATTATTATAAAATGTTAAAGTTAGAATTGAAGTTGCTTATAAATTATTGCTCAAGTTGGAGTTTAAGACATGGCTAATGTTTGTACTACTTGAACATTGAATTTGTTTCTTGTATATATATTAATTCGAACCCATACCACCAATTTGCCTAGACCGCCCAGCAATCATCATGTCAGGTACTGTAAGTTGCAAAGAGATTATTAGAAGAAGAGTAAAGATAAAAAGAAAATGAAAATATATAGAAAAGAGAAAGTGTTTGTCGATCGTAAGAAAGTGATTAAACGATAAAGCTGCCACGATTTCTATCTATATATATAGATCAAGTACTACCAAAGTCGTCTTTTTTACCATTTCTAGAAATCTAACCACGCTTTCTTCTTAATGCTTTAAATTCACAGTGTAATCCTACGTACGCATGCAATATTTTGAAGAAGAAAAAAAAGGACGACGAGTCGACGAGACTATATGGACGATTTCCTCCTCGTTTCTCATGATCATACGTAAGATACTGCTGGAGTGGATATACACTTACAGTCGCTAGATAGCGCTTTTGGTTGGTCAAATGCGATATCCATATGTCTCTTTTGTGTATGATTCAAAGGGAAATTAAAGGGGAAAATAAAAGCACGCTTTTAGTAAAGCCATTTGGTGTAAAGGAGGATTTAAAGCTCAGACATGGAAAAAGAGGGGAAGAAGAATTCTCAGTGGTGCATGCATGCAACATAGTACAATGTTTGATAAGAATTCACTGTGTTTGTGTGTTGCTTAAAGAGGCGCTTCTTTACTACATATGGATATATCTAGATCTTTTAGCTGCTGCTGGATTTAATTGACAAATTCTTGTTTTATGAGCCGACAAACGAAAAACAATATTATAGCACAGTCGGAAAAAAAATTCTCCAATACGATATGTTATATATAAGTTGGATAACTCTTTCCGTTAACATAAACAATAATCAAATGGTGATCCAATTCTAATAAAAATATGTGTTGCATTTGAAATTGGATTTGTGTGACGGTGTGCTATGTATTCCACACGAAATTACATTTGAGTGGTATTTAAAGTTTAAAAACATGATGAAATATATAATATAATAATATAGTATAGTATATGATCAATGACTTTGGTGAGCTTGCATGCGAAAATAAAGATCAGGGGCGTTAGTGCAAGATGGGGACACAGTGCTATGCAATGTGATTGCATGGTAAATAGGAGCAAAAAGAAGATGGTAGTATATGAATTAGTGATGCATCTTTATGATGTGATTCTTCATAGAAAAATCAAATTGATTATATGATAAGATAAGTTAAGTTGAGGTGATGAAAACCAGGATTGGTTATATGAATAATGCATGCAACTTTTGTCAAATTAAAGTAGTAACAATCTTCATTTTTCGGCTCGTCCTTTTCACATTTATCTAGGGTTTCATTTCCTCCTCAATTGTGCTTCACTTTGCAACTTTTCCTCTCTTAAAAATAAAATAAATAAAAATCTCATAGTAGTATTAAAAAGCATAAGCAATATTATGCTTATTGAATAACATGCGATCCCTAAAAATTAACAACTATCTAAGGAATTGAAAATATAAGACTTTGGTTTTCTTATAGCGAAATAATGACATTTTGAGGTTCTCTTCGACATCATAGTGGTAAAATTTGTAGTCAGGAGAAGGTGCAATTAAGGAACTTTATTGAATTGGAAAGTGGTGGTGATTGATCCGAATTGACTCGAAAAAATATATAACATGACATGCATGTCATTGCATTGCATCAATCAAAGTACATGCATGGGGGAGATAAATGGAAGCAAATTAAGCAAAGCAAAGCACAAGATTGAATTTACTAGAAAATGTTCAGGGCACTATCAATATAAGGTTCATCACTTTCCCCAGCATGTTTATATGATACTTAGACTAGACTGCTAGGAAAACGGGAAGTATGAGTAGAGATGATGATATGATTACTTTCAAAGGCACTCTTCAAGGATGAAAACTTGAGATATAACTTGGCATTAATAAATTATGATTTTGCATTATCACCAACCCTGCAGCAAGACAACCTCAGTGGATTTCTATGTGTACCCCAGGTTTACGAACCGCAAGAACCGAACGCAATCGATTGGCCTTCTCCAGTGCCCTCATCCTGGCCTCGTCGATTGGACTATATTCCCCCTCAGACGTTTCAGTGTTTGTGTAGATTATCATCTTCTCTAATTGAACAGCAATGTCAAACAGATGCTTGGCAAAATTAAATTCTTCTTCATAACCACTAAATCCATGTAGTTTCCACAATCTTCAAATGATGATGAGGAAATGCTTTTCTTCTTCTCATCCTTTCCCACTGGATATAAAAATAACGTGTTCCTTCACGCTGCACCCAATGAGATAACAATAAATTAACACACAAGAAAGAGTTAATTATTTCCCAGACCGGGTTTATATGCCATTAAATCTCAGAAATAAATGTGAACATTACCGTGAATACAAATCTGTGCAACAAGGGGCAATTCTGTATCAGGGATCAAAGATAAAACAGTTCCTCCTTGCGGCGTACATCAATGTCGATGTACAACGTCTTGATTTTTGGGCCAACAGGAAACTTTTCCGAAACACCATTCTGAAAATGGAGAAACCAACGCATATATATATATATAACGATGTGTGTGCATACCTTTTGCTTTAATTCCAATTGATAAATTGAGCATTGCTGATGTATATATATATATATATACATCATAAGTAGTAAATTATAATGAATTTTTTTATCAAGTCTGAATTGTAGACTTGAATAGTCTCTTCCTTTTTGCACTTCTTTTAAGTTTTACCTAATTTTTTTTGAAGATGTTTAACTAAACTTAAGAACAATTCATCATACATATATCGTCTTGTGGAGGTAAACTCTAGTTTTTTTTTTTTTTTCAATACTTTACCCCTGATGATGGCATGATTCATGATAAAACTTAAGAAAAGAAAAACAGAAAACCAAATACAAATTTAAAATAATAAACACCTATATCATAATATAAGAAATTAGAACACCAAAAGTGGCAAGAGTGGCTTAATTTGGAAATTAACAAGGTTAAAAGAACACCTATGAATGTTTGAGTTATATAAGTTCTGTTTTGTTCTGCTGCTCCATAGTATATTTATCTGAACCTGCTGATTTTGCTTTCTTGTAGTGACTAATGGTGATTTTAGTACAGTGCGACGGTTGTTAGGTTGGCACTTAACCTCCTTGTGCAGAAGCTAAATTACACTACCGAATTCCAAACTATGAACAGAACTTTGCAACTTAGATTACAGCAGACGCGCACAACTACAAGATAGACTAACTGAAAAATGCATCACAAATACATCCTGACAGAATATATAAGCATAGAAGGAAAAAACCTTACATAATGTGATGACGTATTGAATAACAGTGGGTTGAGAATAACCCAACAGAGTCATCAGTTTATCAGACACCCAGGTCTTGAGATCGCCCATCTTTAACTACTGCACCAACAAACAATGAGAGAAGAAAAAAATGATACTCAAATTATGTCTAACCTAAGTAAAATCAATGCAGCGTAGTCCAATTCAGATACTAAACTTCAGTAAACCATAACAGTAGCATGGCCATGTATATGTAAACAATAACAAAAACGACATTAATGATTACTGAAGACCGAATAAGCAGCTTGAAATCATAAAAAGAAGAAGACGACTTGCAGGATTGTTAACTTACTGCGTAAATGTGCCAACAGTTGGATTGAATAGGACGAATTGAGAAGATTAGTGCGGAAATTGATTCTGTAAATATTTTCAACTAGGTTAATCGAATGGACGGGGCTGAATCTCGGCTGCAACTTGCAAGTGCCACAAATTATCCAAGGCCTCCTTTAGGAGAGGATGAGAGATTCTGCAATTGCTATTAAGAAACAGCGGAATAAACAATTGGGGAAGAAAGAGAGAGTTGGGGGAATAACAAGAAAGTTTGGGAACAAATTGCAACCTTTTTTCTTGTTAAAATTTACACGACTTGCAAACCGGACGAAGACACTCGAAGAACTCATTTTTTATAGACTTTACAAGATAAATGGATATATAGCTCATACAGCCTGAAAAGAGTACTAAATCATGAGTTAAAGGGGATATATAAGCACAAATTTGAATTCCAACGGCTAGTAGTGAGTATCCAACGGCTAGTTTCTAATTACAGTTCACCACCTTTTGTTAAAAGTCAATTACATCTAACCCCTCATGTCCCCTTCATGTGTCATCCTTAAGTTGTTTGGCTCTTGCTAGAATCTGATAATTGGGCGGGGACAAAATGGACATTTCCAGACTTTAGTTCGCTGAAAATCAAATCCGTGGGGTAAAATGTGATTAGATTTCACAAACACGGAGTAAATATAATTGAATATCTAAGAGGGAAGATTTTGTAATTAAAAAATCTAAGGAGGCTGCTACATGGAATTTACCCTACTTAAAATGAAATCAAGGCAAATACCCTTTTTTTCCATTACTCTCGGCGCTTGAAACTCGCATAACCAACTGAGCAAGTTAACTAGGTGTGTGGAATGCAGAATGCCCTCCCCCAGCCCCAATACCCTCGACCCTCGTAATGTCTTTTGCAAATGATTTATGGATTTAAAATTTACTTGTTTTTTTTGGAAAAACTAATAACGAATTAATACAATATTTGTTGTCATATACATGCTCATAACTTGAAAAATAACTATTTAATTAAAATAATAGTCTAGACATAAATATACTATTCTTTTTATGTTAAAATAATAATAATTATAATTATTATCATTTTTATTATTATTAGTATTATTATAAAAATGAATGAAAAATATAACAATATAATATGAATGCCCTTTTATGTTATTTTGTCATTTAGCTTATAAGCTCATTCGCTAAACACGTAAATCAAAATCAGCTAGCTTATTAGCTTATTCGCTAAACACGTCACTAAAATCAGCTAGCTTATTAGTTAGCTTATTATGAACTGCCTTATCAGCTAACAATTAACATCAGTTCCAACTAGTTTATCAATTAGTTATCAGTTAGTTTTGCACAAAGACTAAAGTGAAGAAACTGAAAGCTAGAAGGAAATAGAAAAAATAATTTTGTTTGAGTGGAGAGTGGAAGGGTAAAAATGTAAAAGCACAAAGTCCTGAAATTTACGATCCCCTTACCTCAAATCCGAAAATTCCACCCAACTAATGTTCCCAAATCCTACACGCCGTGTTCAATAGCCGGGGATAATATTTATTCAATGACCTCCAAACCAAACCTAATAACGATAATTGATGGATTAATCAATTCCACAATCCAAGATCATGTACGTACATGTCATGTTTGAAACCATAACCACCTAGTCTTTGGAATCCGTAGTAATATATGTTAATATGACTAGCTAGTAAAATAGCAATGAACTAAAGATCTTGATACTTACTTTTTGATCTTTATGATCAAAGAGTTGATTCCCTCCGTTCTTCCACACTTCGGCAAATCCTTTCATCCGTTAGACTCCAATATTCATGTCCAAGATTATGAGTTGACCGCATAACTATACGTCTCCAAGCCTTGGCTTTTTCTATAAGATTTTAAAGCATATACATATCTAACCTGGTCTCCAAACTCATGTACTCAATTTATTGAGAGAGAAGAGTCCGATATAAAGAGCAACCTTAATATCAATAAAACCCGTATCACCAAATATTGGTCCATTAAGAAAATAATGAGCAAATATCAGTCCATATAAGTCAATATATCCGTCCTATAATCACCTAGTCCAACTCAATATATCCGTCCAACCAATAATAATTAATCAAATACGACTGGTCAAAAGTCAATATAAGTCCATAGTATACAATTTTCAGCTCCAAATGAAATAAATTATTTGTCAAGTCCGGTCCACTCTGTAAAAGTCGTATAAAAATGTAGTACTAGTTATTACAAGAAGGAAATAGAAAAAATAATTTTGTTTGAGTGGGGAGTGGAAGGGAGACCGGAGAAGGGTAAAAATGTAAAAACACAAGAGTCCTGAAATTTACAATCTCGCCAGCGGCGCAAAAAAACCCCTAGCGGCGAAAAAAACCCAAAGCTGGCTTGTTTCATCCCGGCCGATTGCTGTAATCCCTTCCGGACGGCGGAGACCAGTACTGCAAACTCATCGGTTTCTTCTCCTTCTAATTTTTACCTTTCAGTGGCTCAAGCCAGTTGCTGGCCCCTGGAGGTCAATTGAGAAATTTTTACCTGGTTGAAGAATACTGAGTTTTTCCTTACTCTAATGTATTTTCTTCTTTCTTCTCTGATATCATCAGTCTGTTAGAATTGTTGGAATTATGGAGAAAACTCCGGCTGCGTGCGCCATGGATTGGAGCATTCACCTTGACAGAAATCTCCGTTCCAAAAACCTAGGTTGGTATACAAATGCTACTCTTTTTTTTTTATTCTATGTAGTTTTGTATAAGTGTTTAATTTTGAATATTATTTTTATGTTCTTTAGGGAAAACTCTGGAAACTTTAAAACAAGTTGGCATTTGGTTGGACTGGTGGAATACCAAACCGGAGCTCCAATTTGCAGAGTACAGGATGTTTCGCTTACTCCCTTCCGAGGATAAGCTCTTCCTCAATGCCATTTTCCTGCGTTTGGCCGATGCATTTAGGTTTGGAAACAAACAGCTCAGAATGGCCATTGTTGACCTGTTCCGCCGATTAAGGAGTACTACCAGTAGTAGTAAACAAGGCATTTTCACCAATGGCTGTACATTGGAGATTCAATCTGAGTTGCTCAGCCGAGTCAAGCAAGTGTTTGATGGAGGGGATGCTGAGGACAGGAGGTTGGCTCTCAGCCTGTTTGGTTGTTGGGCCAATTTCGCAAAAGATTCTGCTGATATAAGGTATATCGTGCTGTCCAGCTTGGTGTCTGCTGATGTTCTTGAGGTACATTGCATATATTCTAGCTAACAGCTTAAATAAAGTTACTCTGTTGATTTGCTTACTATGTGATTATTGAATTTTTTTTGATATTCATGTTTGATAGCGTTCTCGATATCTTGATTTTACCTCAACACCATTACCTTTAAATGAGCTTAATAAGATCCAGTTATTCGGGGATTGTCATTTCATGAACCTGACTCATGCCTAACTTATTTTTGTCCCTTGGAATATTGATGGTACTAAAAAAGTTCTGTGTGACTCTTAAAGTTACCAATCCATTTACTTAATTTTTAACCTGTGATTTAAAGAGAAACAACAATGAGGTGTCTCTTATACCATAACCTTTTCCTGTTTACCGTAAATCATATCCAGTTTTAGTGCAACTGGATTGTTTCATATATTTCCCGCGTACTATAAATTGTTGCCAAATAGACTTTGAGCTTTGGAGAGTCTTATTGAACAAAGCCTAGAAAATTCTTAAAAAAAGGTGGAATCTCTAGTGACCCAGTTTACTACTGTATCATGGATACTTCAAAGTATACCTTGAATTTGTTTTCAGCTGTTACAAGCTCAGTCCTACAGCACCAATATTCGATTTTCCTTGCTCCATTTGCTGTTCCTTGACGAAAACATCCGCAACTATTGCAGGTAAAGTCTGCTTTATTTACTGCAGGATGCTTGTGCGAATTGTCGGATGACTTTGCACATATTTTCTTGGAGATGCTAACCTCAATGGTCAAATCAGCTGAGGTACCAAAGGGCACAAAATTATCAGGATGCCAAGCATTTGGTAAACTGTGCTGCTCATCTTCAGTTGCTGAGAAGGCATATAAGGTTTTTGATCTTTCCATGTTTATTGAAAATTTGAAAGCTAACTTGAGCATTTGTTGAATTCTTCCTTCACCGTTATGTGGATGATTTTAAAAGGGCTTGCACATATAGGGTCATAGTCAGAATTTCTTTTTATCAGGACCCACTAAAGCTACAAACATATCTGTTTACAGTATTATTGATCATTTTTTGTGGTAATGAGGTGCCACATTCTGCGTGCAACAGGATGTTTGGTTGAACAACTGTATGTGTGTGCTCTTTTTAAATGCTTTTTTAACACATGTTTTGTGGAGAATGCCATGTTACACCTTCAAATTAACTGTTGCAGATAGGTGCAACTCTTCTTATGGAATCCTCAGAAGATAAGCTCTCAGCTATGATGCTAGTATCACTTTCGAGAATCGCTTCCAGTTCGATGCTTCTAATACCTAATCAGGTATCTTTTAGCTGATCAACTTTGCTAATTAAAAAACATTCCATTGCTCATACAACTCTTAAGTAAATTCGGACGGATCTTCCACATTCAAGAATGAAAACCCTGAACATCAATCAACAAGTTAAGGGAGGATGATGAAACCACTTATTGAAGTCATTATAAAAAAGTAGAATGCTTATTCAGCTTTCTGAATTTTGTTTTGTTTTTTATTTTTAGTGGATTATTGCACAAGGTTATTTGGTTGGTTGGAGACACTAAAATATGTTACATCTAGGAAAAAAGAAAACAATTTAAAATCCAACTAATCAGCTTGGGGGATTTCCAGAGGTTGCACTTGTGTTGCAGATGTAGTTATTTTCTTTTCATTTTTTTCCTTACATAATTCTCTCAGTAATCACACATACGTAATCTTGGTTGCAGTTAGAGTTGCTTACAGTGTTTCTTAATGAGGACAGATCTTTGCACATGCATGCTGCGTCGTTAAGATGCCATTGGTTCATCTTAGCAAGAGGAGCCTGTAATTTTCCTTTACCAGCAGCTACATTGTACAAGTTATTAGGCATTCTACAAAATTTTGATTATCCTCCAAACCTGCACTTTAAGGCTCTAAAAGTTTTACATAAGGTACTTCTCATCCCTGGATTGCTGTATATATGAATTATCCATGATATTTTTTCATAAAGTCTTACATACTCTTGCTTTACAGATTATCCTCTTTAGTTTGGTGACCGTTCCTTGCTTGGATATCACTGAGCTCTTCCAAAAACTGCTGGTAGTTACTGAAAATATGCTGCGGTCGTCATTTGTTGCAACCAGAGTTTTATCTGTTACAATTTTATCTGATCTATCCGAAAAGCTCTTAGGAAGAGCAGATGTGATATCTGGTGGAACTTCTTCCAGTCTGGCACTCCAAGTCATCTCATTTGTCTTCAATCAGGTTCTTTTGTTATTAACACCAAATCTCGGTGCTCACCAGCCTGACTTAACTGCGGAACTTGAAATTAAAAGCTTGCTTCACGTTGTATTAATCCTAGTTAATAGACATTCACATCTCCGTTGCCTGGTGCTGAATAATCTATGTTCATTTATAGATAAACTTACCAAGACAGTTAACAATGTTTTCGATGCAAAGAATATAGGACGGCCGCATATTGGTATTTCACAGTCTCAGGGCGATGCTACGTCACCGGCTTACTCAAAATTTATGATCTATGTATCAAAGATAATTGTCGCTTGCTTGCAAAACCTCGAAAAAACTGGAACTGGAATTACTCCACTTTTGGATGCCTTGAAGCTTCAGATAGACAATTCAGGACACCATAGCTATCTTGATAGCTTTAGCTGCATGACCTACTTGCTTTTACTGCATTTGCATGCAACTTGTGTTTGCTTGCTGCAAGTGGGCGAGGAACATATGTCTCAGAGTAGTTTTTTGAATCTATCTTGTGTTGATTCCATTCGTCAACGCGATATACTTGCCGCAGATTATGCGAATAAGTTGTTTGGAAAAGACAGTAACTGGTCTTCTTATAAAGTTGGAAAACGTGCTGCTTGTCAAGGGGCATGGTCTACATCTGCTGTCATATTTGAACAGCTCAGGAAAGTGGCAAGTTCTGTTTCTTGTTCTTGCTGGTTGGAATGCTTAGCTCAGTTGTCAACGTCTGAAAGGCAGCTTCAGTTGTTTCTGTTCAGTGACCACGGCGCTTCAATAGTTGCAACTGAAAGTAACTCTGGTAGAATAAGAGACACTGTCTCAAAGGCTAACTATTGCGACTATGCAGAAAATCTCCTTCGAAGTAGCAATGCACTTCTTTCTGCGGAGGAAATACTTGCAGCCTCAGATGTGAATAATATTTTTGGCTTCCAGAGATGGTTCTTGACTCTTAGAGCAAAGTTTTTGAAATCCGTTGCTGACATAATGAACCTATTGAATAAAATTTCATTCATTCAAGACGGTTCTAGTGTTGGTCAACAACCGGAGAAGAGTACTTTGCGTCCGTGTACGGTTTCAACTGGTACCGCTGCTTCCTTGATTAGTACTTCTACTCAGATCTCCTTTCAGATGAGAAAGTTAGCTCAAGAATTGGATTTACTAGTGACATCTTCTATGGGAATTGACAGACAAAGTGGGATGATTGTATCGTCACTTGCAGTAACTTGCTCCCTGATGGCATTTACCACTGGTTTTGCTTTTCTAATTCCAAATACTCCTTCAGAAAGTTACTCAGTTCCTAAATCTGGAGGCTTAAAGGAGCGTTTCCATACTTTGCTTATAGAAGATTTATCTGGGCGGTTGAAGATGAACAGTGAAACTAGGACAAAATTTCTGCTTCTTCTGAGGTCTGTAGAGAGTTATAAGAGATCTTTTCCGCAGTACCGAAGTCAGATTTCAGATACTTATGATGCAAGACTTATGCAGAAAGTAGCTGAATATTCAGTGAGACAGGTTCTTAGCTTGCAAGATAAGGGAACACTAGACCGACTAGATGGTGATGGGGTATCTCATTTTGTTAATGTTGGTTCCCAATTGCTATTGAACATTACCTCAAAATTGGCGTTGATCCCCTTTAGGACTCCCAGTTTCTTCTTCCGAGTAAGGTATGCTAAATGACTAATCTAATGGAACTCGGGTTTATTTTTTGTCTGAAGAATAATGGATTATAATACATAGTTGTCTCATTCTAGTGTAAGTGGCATTTAGTTTTCAACGAGTTGAAACTTTTATAGTACATAAGATACGTGGGTTTTACACTTTAGATGCATTTCATTTGCTGTATGTTCATAATTCTGTTCCAATTTGCTGTGATAATCTGAATTTATGAGTTGACAATTTCTTTTTAGGCCTTGTGTTTCCTCTGAGCTCTACGTGATGGATGAAGATGGCAATAATATAGATGGGAAATCTGTTTCATTAGGTTCCCATCTCTCTCTGAATCTGTGCCTTCAATTGAAAAACCTAATAGCTAGCTTACCTGGTCGACCGACAAAAGTGTTCTGCATCCTTAATTGTAAAAAGAATTCTCAGGCGACAACTGAAATTGGAGTGAGCAAAAGACAAGCCCACTGGAGCAGAAAAGATCAAGAAATTGATGATATAGTGGATTTGAAACGGAAGCTTCTGAAATATGTCATTGGTGTTGAGAGTCATGGACTGCAGTGCAGAAGCCAAGCAGACGAGTACATTTGTTTTCAACTTGACAAAAGGGGTCAGGGATTCTCTACTTGCTTGCTGGATGTTTCTACATTTCCGGTAGGGTCTTACAGTATGAAATGGCTTAGTGGCTTCATAGACTGTGAAGGTCTTTATTGGAGCCTGCTTCCTTTAAATGCGGGCCCAATGTTTATGATTGTGACATGAGAGCTGTCTGAAGATGTTGCTCTAGAACAATGATGGATTTGTTTATGCATCAGAAGAGCTTTGTGATCACAAACCATGGTATGCACTTTGAGGATAGCTAGCATCTTTTCTTTGTATCAAATATGCTCATCTCATTTAATTCAAAAGGTGATAAAAAGAGAATGATGAATTCAGATCCGGCATGTGTCATATGCAATTGCTCAATCAGAGCAACTAGATATACTCCTCATTTGGTGGCTAATGGCTATGCATCTTATATATAGGTATGTCTGTTCATCCATTTGTGCTACTAGTTTGATGATTGTGAGCTGTCTTTTGTGAACTGTCCCCTATGAAATTATTTTAGAGTGATTAATGTGTTTTAACTTTATTTCAAGGTGCCTCTGCTTGTCCGGAATCAAATGCGGACTGGAAGATGCTTTGGCTGTTCAGTGTTGGAACAGTCACGAAACGTTTAGTAAATCACCCAGTTGAAGATTGGACTGATTGGATCATGATGCATCTGTGGTTTTTGGTCAAGACAGGTAACTGCCTGTTTGAGATATTTGGCCAGTATTATCAACTGCATAAGATTAAAGTAGCTTTGTACTTTATGAGCGTGCATGATTTAATAGTATATCTCCAACTATTATTTCTATCTAGCTATATGTTTACTTAGGCCCTAGTTATGGACTTATGGTGCACTGCAAAATGCTAAATTGAACACAGCTGCATCTATGCATGTCGTTTTGCAGGGTAAAGAAGAAGAATTGTGATCTTATTTCCTAATTAATTTACAAATTTCTATAGATGTGGAGAGCACTGAATCCTGCATGCTGCTGAGTGCGCCTACAAATATATGGTGGCAGAGCTCAGATGAGATGTGCATTCTCCTCTTGGAAATGTCACTGTGAGCAATACAGTGACATGTATCTTGGAGCTGTATAGAACGTTGGTGTTTATCCTCTACGTGTTCTGTTTCACTTGATCTGCTATCTCGGATACTCCATCTGCAAGATTTGTGTTGGTCATCCAAGTTGATTCGGCTGAGAGGAAAGGGTGTCTGCCCTGTCATACAAGGAATCTACAAAGCGATGTCCTGTACAATGTTTATTCTTTTAACTAGATTTTATTCATACTAAAAGAAAGGCGGGGAGTTTCGTAAGGTGGTGCGATGAATATAATTTTGGTGATATTACTGTCGATATGTAATGTGCGATGAATATAAATTAAATTAGATGAAGTAGTACGTTTTTTCTATATATGTAAAAAACATACTTTATCTGTCACAATAAATTCTCTATGTTTATGGTACGTGATATTTTATGAAAGTATAGTAATATTTGTTTGGTAGTGTTATCTCACATTCCGAACAATAAATTCTCTATGTTTACTTTACGTGATATTTTATGAAAGTATAGTACTATAAGATTTGTTTGATAGTGTTATCTCACATTCCGAATGGATGGATTTCGAAAAGAAAGGTGTACCTTTTGGTATCATGCGTAGCGTTTTTCAATACCTTTAAGATCTCTCTAAACGTCCCAATCACTAACAATCGAGTTGACACTACTATTCTTGAGCTACTTTCTTATATTTACGTGATATATATGCTGGACTCGAAACCAGATACAACAATCTCGGACCTCTGCCTGAAATTTCCCGTAATAGTACGTAATACCGAGACCCGAATCCTGATTTGATTTGATCTGATCTGGTCGCCTTCACCCGTGTGTTACCAACTAAAACTATTACTATATCCAATATAGATAGGCACATTCTTGTTATTATTCCTATAAAATAAAAAACTCTAGATCCTCTAATGGATGCAAAGCTTCCGTTTATTTGATTAGTTTCGATCTAATCTTTTTTTTTTTTTTTTCTCGTGGAAAATTATTACTGTACTTTTCGTTCTCACGATTGCCTATGATTATCGATCAAAACATTTTTTTTACACGTAAAATTTTGGTGATTTATCATGTTAGCATCATCAGTTCTTACCCAGAAACTCAGAAGAACCAAGACGCCCTTATCCTCAAGAAGACGAACTCAACATCTCTCAGAGCGGGCAACAAGAAAGAGTTAAGCCAACTTACATATCACCCGAATCAAAGACCAGTTCGTCTGCGAACTAAAAATCCGAGCCGCCTCAATTGAAACGTTGTCGTTTACGCCTAAGCCGAGTAAAGCAGAAACACATGTTTTAATCCAGATCGTCATCTCATCAAACGGCTCTTTAATCTCATGGCTGCTGCTTCTCGAGTTCTTCAGCTCCAAATAAACAGAGACAACTTGAAACTGGCATTGTCCTTTCCTTTCTTTCTTTCGGTTTTTCCTATTTTCGTACTGTCTTTGCTAAATTAGCCGTTAGGGGTATTTAGCCGTTGTTTTAGCTGTTGTTTTCCTTTCCAGTTTCTTTTAAATAGCGTGGTATTGTAATCCTTGAGACTCAAGCAATGAAGTTCTAGTTTTAGCATAATCTCTTCTCTGTTTCCTCATCTTTTCGTCTATTTCCTTATCCCAATCTCCCTATCTCGTCTTGATAAACAGAAAAGCCCAAAATAGTTTCTTTTTCATAAATATCAGTATAGGGAGGGGAAAGAATCGCTACATATCAGTGAGAGAGAGATATCAGGTACGTCCGTTCTTCTTTACTCGTCTCATCAACTGCTAATTAGTTTCTTAGATTCCCCTTGATAGATATTATAATCATCAATTTGCCTTAATTTGCATTAGTATTACGTTATTGATTTGGCACTTGTCTTTGACTTGTGGGGATGTAATAGCTTATCTTGTTTTACATTCTTTTAGGAAGATAGACTAACAGATTTTCGCTCAAGGCCCTTAAAAGCTCTCAGAAGAATGAACCAGATTTCAATTGACATTGAAGGTGGGGAAGATGCCCATGCTTCAAACCTGTCAAGGCCAGGTGGTGAGGTTCAAGAGTCTTGTGGAGAACATGCTCGTTTGCATGGCAATCAAAGGGAATCGACCTCAAAGGTACACTATACCTTAAGCAAGCTGTCATATGATTGCTGTTATATTTGAGAAGAACCAAACATGACTTTGTTGATATTTGATTCGACCCATAAGTAAGTTAAGGTTGTCATGTTACGGTTTGCAGTTTTCCCTGAAGAATCTCGGATGTTCTCTTGTGCTAGCGTATGAAAGCCTTGGGGTGGTATATGGAGATTTGAGCACTTCTCCGCTGTATGTTTACAAAAGTATATTTGACAGGAAGTTGCAGCATCATGAGAATCCCGATGCAATATTTGGGGCGTTTTAATTAATCTTCTGGACCTTAACCCTGATTCCATTGCTAAAATATGTCATCATTCTTCTGTTTGCTGATGATACCGGTGAAGGTATGATTATTGTATGCGAGCTTAAAATTAAATCAGCGTTTCCAAATATCGTCACGTAGCTAGGCTGACCAACTTTTATTTCGATCATTGCTTCAGGTGGGACATTTGCCCTATACTCTTTGCTTTGCAGACATTGTGACTGATAAAGGCATATGCAATAGAACTGAAAATACTGGCAATGAAGATTCTGAAGCTAATGGCAAAAGCTTTACATATGAAAGAAGAAGAAACGAGTACTCTTTTCGATAAAGGTACACAGGCTCTGAGAATTAATTATTATCCTCCATGTCCACAGCCAGAGCTTGTTGCCGGTCTCAGTCCTCACTCGGATATATGGTGTTGGCCTCATAATTCTCATGCAAGTAAATGAAAGGGAAGGTCTCCAAATTAGAAAAGATGGGGTCTGGATTCCTGTTTCTCCACTCCCTGAAATGGAGATATCTTGGAGGTAATGGTTTATGAAACTTACAGTAAGTAGAACTGTAGAAGTGAATAATTGCAAGCTCTTACACTGTTTAATGAACAGATTGTGACGAATGGTGCTTACAGAAGCATTGAGCACAGAGCTATTGTGAATTCCAAAAAGGAACGTCTTTCGATTGCTGCATTTCACACCCCGAAACTGGATGGCAATTTTGGTCATTCACCAAGCCTTGTGACTCCTACTCCTGATACTCCAGAAAAATATAGAAGGATTGGCATGGTAGACTATCTCAAGGGACTGTTTGCCAGGAAGCTAGACGGGAAATCATATATCGATACGCTGAAAATTTAGACCGAAAACTCTGTGAACGCAAAGCAGATCATCTTAATTAGTTTCTGCATATATCTGTTAATATGTGTGTAAATTTAAAAAATGATCTCTTCTGCTCAGTTTATGTACTGTCAGTGTGTTCTTAAGTTGGAGGGGCAATCCATTCGTGGCATAACAATGTCCAAGATCCTGAATATTTCTGTGTGATCTCATGAAGGTTTGAGGGTAAATTTGCTTTGCATTAGTGCTCTCCTTGACAGAGAGAAACCTTTTGGAGAGCCTAGGAATCATAATTACAAAAGAGATTCGCCGACAGACTGTTGACGAAATAGGCCTAATTCTCACCAGTGTTTTGAAATATATAAATTATTGTATTCTAATTCCTAACTAAGGGGATCGGGATACATGGAGCACATTGAGAAGTTTCTTTCCAGAAGACGGCTGAGGAAGTATAATTCTTCTAACTGTCCTTGATATTCGAGGAACATCAGAATATGGGAGGGAGCCTCACATGATGCGTTTCCAGATACTATTCCAACTTACTTCGTGTCATCATACACAATGCTGAAATATTAGCTAGGACATGCATGCATTCTGCTATAAGGCTATGAAAAGAAGATCAATTCTAACAAAGTATACCAAAACACAGTAAAAGAGGTCCAACGTAGAGTTATGATGTATGACAAGTATAATGAGACAAGTCTCAAGAAGGGAGTTAAGTACTGCTGCATATATAATTCACTTGGGATCATCTCCCACCATAGACTACTGGAAAACAGTAACAGACTAAACTAACTTGCTGCAATAGAATTGTCTTTGTGTTGATCACTCTATTTGCAACAAGAGGTCATCTCAAGCATTTGGTGGATCATAAGCTTCCTGTGTAAAATCATCTATCAATTTTCCATGAGCCTGACAGAAAGCATAGTCCTCCTGCCAAACAACAAACACGCATTGATCATATCATTTTATGCGAGTTAACGAAAGTTACAAACTGTGTACACAAGGCTACTAAGCTGAGTACGAGTAGCTTACACGTCCAACAGGACTAGTTGATCATGTGGAGATTCCAGAGCACCAACAAATATAAAAAAAATTGGCATATGGCTGGTAACCTAGCGTCAATAAAAACCACTTTGTCCCTGCCAAAACAACAAACAAGCATTGATCATATCATATCATTTTATGCAAAAACGAACAATACAATCTGTGGACACAAGGTATACTAAGCAGAGTACAAGTAGCTTACAGGTCCAACGCGATTCGACAATCCTGCGGATCTTCCTACATAAAGAAAAATAGGCATGCGGATAGTAACCCTGTTCTCGTAATACTAGAGTCAAAAAATGAATTTATCCTAAGGATTTAACAACAGTGACTAGAATCTGGCTTACATTACTGCATCCCAGCTTTCTGTAACAGACACTGCAGTGAATGTTATATGCTGTTGTGTGATCCTTTCTCGTAAAACATGTGCCCGGATGCATGTTAAACCTGCAAATCCATTAATCAGAGATTAGAACCGCATTGATAGAAGCAGATTGAATCACAGTTAGATGGTCATCTTACACCCCCCCTGCTCCGGAAGACTAGAGACTGTGGTGGCTACAAAAGGAATAAATAACTGATCAGTGGAAATGCATAGTTCAGATTAGAGCCCAAGTTTTGCGGTTCCTTCCAAGTTCCAAGAAACAGGAGCATACTGATAACTGACCCTCTCAATTAACTGATGATGCAGGGCAACGTGCGTTCCGCACTGGAGGCACCCCTAGAAGTTCGCTTGAAATGGGATGAGACTAGTAACAGGATCCCTCCAATCTCCAACAATAGCAGCCCGGCTGTGAGCGTCCATTACCTCATCACCAGTGCGCAAAAGCGTAAACCTCCTGTGAAAATAAAGGAAGTGAATTACAACTTCTTCGAAACATAGGGAGATCATTTGCATACACGTGGCAGAACCTTATGGGATTATTGTAAAATTCGGACGGATCTTCCACATTCAAGAATGAAAACCCTGAACATCAATCAACAAGTTAAGGGAGGATGATGAAACCACTTATTGAAGTCATTATAAAAAAGTAGAATGCTTATTCAGCTTTCTGAATTTTGTTTTGTTTTTTATTTTTAGTGGATTATTGCACAAGGTTATTTTGATGGTTGGAGACACTAAAATATGTTACATCTAAGAAAAAAGAAAACAATTTAAAATCCAACTAATCAGCTTGGGGGATTTCCAGAGGTTGCACTTGTGTTGCAGATGTAGTTATTTTCTTTTCATTTTTTTCCTTACATAATTCTTTTCAAGTCGGTTTGCAAGAAAATAACTACATCTGCAACACAAGTGCAACCTCTGGAAATCCCCCAAGCTGATTAGTTGGATTTTAAATTGTTTTCTTTTTTCCTAGATGACATATTTTAGTGTCTCCAACCAACCAAATAACCTTGTGCAATAATCCACTAAAAATAAAAAACAAAACAAAATTCAGAAAGCTGAATAAGCATTCTACTTTTTTATAATGACTTCAATAAGTGGTTTCATCATCCTCCCTTAACTTGTTGATTGATGTTCAGGGTTTTCATTCTTGAATGTGGAAGATCCGTCCGAATTTACTTAAGAGTTGTATGAGCAATGGAATGTTTTTTAATTAGCAAAGTTGATCAGCTAAAAGATACCTGATTAGGTATTAGAAGCATCGAACTGGAAGCGATTCTCGAAAGTGATACTAGCATCATAGCTGAGAGCTTATCTTCTGAGGATTCCATAAGAAGAGTTGCACCTACCTGCAACAGTTAATTTGAAGGTGTAACATGGCATTCTCCACAAAACATGTGTTAAAAAAGCATTTAAAAAGAGCACACACATACAGTTGTTCAACCAAACATCCTGTTGCACGCAGAATATTGTGGCACCTCATTACCACAAAAAATGATCAATAATACTGTAAACAGATATGTTTGTAGCTTTAGTGGGTCCTGATAAAAAGAAATTCTGACTATGACCCTATATGTGCAAGCCCTTTTAAAATCATCCACATAACGGTGAAGGAAGAATTTAACAAATGCTCAACTTAGCTTTCAAATTTTCAATAAACATGGAAAGATCAAAAACCTTATATGCCTTCTCAGCAACTGAAGATGAGCAGCACAGTTTACCAAATGCTTGGCATCCTGATAATTTTAAACAGATACAACTTTTTGAGTGTTTGCAACAGCTTATAAGCTGCTTAATTCTCTTAAATTAAGATGTATAAGTTGAAGTTGGAGAAGTTGGGTTGTACCTACTTCAACAACTTGTCCTTAAATTAAGCTGGATTTTAGTTGTTTTTGTCCAAAAGTTAGGTTTGCAAACACCACTACTACAACTTATCTAACTTTTAAGTATTTTTTTAAACACTCATCAAATTTTCTAATAAGCCAACTTCTACTTAAATTAAACCACTTATTTTAAGTTGAAGCTATTGCAACTTGCAAGCATCCTCTAAGAAACTGAACTAACTTCACGACGTGCTCATTTTCATTCAGTCCGCCCTTCTATATTTCATTTCATGTTTCCACAGATACTCAAGTGTCAAGTGTCCAGAGCCTTTTCAAGATTACATGCACATAATCCATGAGTCCAGTCCACTACGGCAAGAAGCCCAATTGAAAACAAGGCCCAACCGTAAAAAACTGGCCAAATCCACAAATCAATTTTTCTCCTGCAAATTCATTATTAGCTCTCTCTCCTTTCTTTCTTTCTTTCTCCTCATCTCGAAGCTCTCCAAATCCACAAATCAATTTTTCTACAATGAGCTTTCTCTGTGCTTGCTAACAGTTTCCAATCTCCAATCAATCTTCTATGTCTCAACCTAACACCTCCACCACCTCCAAACGCTCATCCTCCTCCTCCTCATACTCATCCTCCGCCGCCATCGCCGCCGCCGCTCCAACGTCCCCAATTCCGCCGGGAATGAAAAAGGCCAAGTCATACTCACTCGATTCGAATAAGAATGGCACCAATCAGCAGCTCAATCACTTCGCTGCTGCTGGCTCCCCGATGATCGAAGACGATCCGAACGAGGAGGCATCGTCATCTCGCGGCGGCTCAGCTTCTTCCGGTGGTGGAATGACCACGAACTTGTCCAGGAAGAAGGCCACGCCTCCTCAGCCGGCTAAGAAGCTTGTAATCAAGCCGTTTAAAGGTAGTATTTAATTTTGTGCATTTGGATTAGGGTTTTTGGTGCTTGTGGTGTTTAATTGTTGTTGTCTAATTGAGGGTGAATGTAAGGGTTTTAGGTAATTGAACTTGGATTAAGGTGAATGGGGTAATTAGGTTTAGTGCAAGACAAGTGTATTTTTTAATCGAGCACTATTGAATGAAAATTGGCGGGACTTTGCTTAGCTTATTCACACTTATGTGTTTGAATTTAAGATGAGTTGGGCTTAAAATGTAAGATGGATAGACTGACCTGGATAATAGTTTGTTTGCACTGTGTTAGTTTACTGTCATACTGACCTATTTATGGTAATACAGTTCCATTGTTAAATAATTTTTTTAGGTGTGTGGTTATATATATGAAAATAGAGAGCTCCAAGACTAAGGGTGTTGTACTGTTATAGGGTGTCTAATGCCTTTGCCATCTTTTGTGGAACTCTTAATTACATTATTGTTTTCTACGAAGTACTAGATAAGTGCAGGTGTGAAATGAAGTTTATAAAATCAAGTAGTTTCATTTAGGATTCGAACCTGATAGCTTTCATCTTAGTGGAGGCTTTTATTCTTCCGATCTTGTCATTCTGAGTTTCCAGCCGAACTCAAAGTTATCCTTTTTAGACTCCAACAAGGGTCCCAAAGAGGGTTTGAAACTTTTCAGACCCTTTGAGGCGCTTGTTGGACCTCAACTAAGACGCTGGCACATCTCAAGCGCCTTAGACTCACTTGAGTTCATCAGTTTGGAAAGTTGTTAATAATCATAGAACTACTAGCACTATGTTCTGTAACATAGATGAATCTCCCTGACAGCAAGCTATATTGTCATGAGAAAAACAATTAACACACACTGCAGGCCACCAAATTGTTCACTAACACGCACCGTAAACACCAATTTGGCTAGTACATTCCTGTTAGTGATCTGAGATGTATTTGATGCTGCATAGCTAAATGTCTATATTATCACTTCTGATCAATACCCTGATTCTGTCTCTGAAGCAAAACCAACGCTGCCAAGCAATTTTGAAGAAATTACATGGGAGAAACTTAAGTCTGCTATCAGTGCCATATTTTTGAAACGGCCAGATCCGTGTGACTTGGAGAAGCTCTATCAGGTTAGTGTAACAATTACGCTTTAAGTTCAAGTGATTCTATATTTTCATTGCTAACATTGAACGTTGTTTCTTAGGCGGTGAATGACCTTTGCTTACATAAGATGGGAGGCAATCTTTATCAGCGAATAGAAAAGGAGTGCGAATCATTTATATCTTCTGCTCTACAATCTCTGGTGGGCCAAAGTGAAGATCTGGTGGTTTTTCTATCACTTGCAGAGAAGTGTTGGCAAGAATTTTGTGCACAGATGTTAATGATCCGTGGAATAGCATTATACTTAGATAGAACATATGTCAAGCAAAATGCCAATGTTCGTTCTTTATGGGACATGGGCTTGCAGCTTTACCGCAAACATCTTGCCCTAGCTTCTGAAGTGGAGCACAAAACTGTATTTGGTATACTAAAAATGATTGATAGTGAAAGGTATTTGTCAGTTGATTTGAAGTTGTCCTCACTAAGAAATGCATATTTGCTGCTATGATTGTGAAGTGATACTTATACTGGAGATAAGAGGTTTAGAATCTTGTTTGTTATTAGGCTTTATCATGGAAAGCAAGTTTTATTAACGTCCTAATCATTCAAGTCCAACTTTTCTTTTTGCTAGCAAAATCTTCAATGTACTTCTTTACAGCATTGAAATGAATTAAATTAGTTTCTGAGATACATAATTGATCGTCTTCTAATAATTTATTATTATCTGCTCATATTTATTATTTGAAGTTTACTAAGAAATGCATATTTACTGCTATGACTGTGAAGTGATACTTAAACTAGAGATAAGAGGTTTAGATTCTTGTTTGTTATTAGGTTTTGATCATGGAAAGCAAGTTTTATGAACGTCCTAATCATTCTATTCCAACTTCTCATTTTGCTAGCAAAATCTTCGATATAGTTCTTAACAGCATTGAAATGAATTAAATTAGTTTATGAGATGCAGAATTGATCGTTTTCTAATATTTTATTATTTTCTTTTCATAGATTAGGTGAAGCAGTTGATAGAACTCTCCTTAATCATCTTTTGAAGATGTTCACTGCACTGGGAATATATTCAGAAAGTTTTGAGAAGCCATTCCTTGAATGCACCTCGGAATTTTATGCATCTGAAGGTGTCAAGTTCATGCAGCAATCGGACACTCTGGAATATTTGAAACATGTAGAAGTGAGTGCCTTTCTAGTTCTGGAATAACCCCAAGTATATTTATATCCAAAACATTTTCTTTTTCTAAGGTTGAATTTTCTGGATTTCGATGAAAATAATGTGGCTCTATTCTCAACTTTTGTCATATGGTGCTCCAGATAAGGTTGCAAGAAGAGCATGACAGATGCTTAATTTACTTAGATGCTAGCACTAGAAAACCATTAGTAGCCACCGCAGAAAGACAACTCTTGGAGCGTCATATACCTGCAATTCTGGAAAAGGTACTTAATGGAGCACTTCATTTAGAAGATCAATCTTCATATATGATTCTATGCAATCATGCTTTCACCTAGATCCGCCGTTATACTTATCATCTCCTATGCAGGGCTTCACAATGCTTATGGATGGGAAGCGTATTGAAGATCTTCAGAGAATGTATACTCTCTTCAGCAGGGTAAATGCCCTTGAATCTTTGAGGCAATCACTTGGTCAATATATCCGGAAGACTGGCCAGGTCATGGTCGTTGATGAAGAGAAGGACAAAGATATGGTATCTAGCTTATTGGATTTTAAAGCAAACCTTGATCGAATATGTGAAGAAAGCTTCTCCTCAAATGAAGCATTCAGTAATACCCTCAAGGATGCTTTTGAGCATCTAATCAATCTGCGGCAGGTACAGTTTCACGTACTCTTCATTTTAATTGCTCTTCTTCCAAAGAGACTGAAGGAAGCATCAGTGCCAATATACTATAAAAGTGCTTGATACTTGAAATGGAAACCTATCTATGTCCAGCCACCAAATAAGCATCATAGTTTCTGTATCCAGATTACCAGCAACATGGTTTTATATCAATGCTGACTGAGTCACTAACAAAAGTATAGATTATGATATAAAATTCTTTTTATGTTGATTTAATCTAAATTATGCTTCTTGGATCATTTTTTTGTTTAAATACTTTTTCTACTTCTCGGAAAGACTCCCCTAGCAACTAAAGTTTATCGTACTGTCAACACTTCATCCCCTCTGTATGTCCTTATGTTTTCAGTTAATAAAATGATCCAAGTAGAACAATGGATTTGCCTCAAATAAATAAACTTGATCTTTAAGTCTTAAATCATGCTCCTAATCCTGGAACATCCACAAATATAATTAAGAATGAAAATGGTCTCGTTATTCTAATCTGGTCTTTAACTTTATCTCATATTTATAAAGTTCTTGATCAAGTATTATTCCTATTCTAATTACTCTATATTTGAGGATCACAAACATATCATGTGTTATTATTAACTTGTTTACTTCTGTACAGAACCGACCTGCAGAGCTAATCGCGAAGTTTGTGGATGAGAAGCTCCGCGCTGGAAATAAGGGTACGTCAGAGGAGGAATTGGAGGGTACACTGGATAAAGTATTGGTTTTGTTCCGATTCATTCAGGTAATACAGCGATTTTAAGTTGCCCAACAAATTGGTATGATGGCATGTTAAAGTGATCAATAAAAAGGAGTAATAACTTCAAACTGAAAGATGTTGATATTCTCCTGATGCAGGGAAAAGATGTGTTTGAAGCTTTTTATAAGAAAGATCTAGCTAAAAGGCTCTTACTGGGTAAAAGTGCCTCTATTGATGCGGAAAAATCTATGATTACGAAGGTAAGACTTTTTTGTTAATGTTTTACCCTGATAATTTTGCATTCATGGACAACTGAAGATTTGTGGTTATTGCAGTTGAAAACCGAGTGTGGCAGTCAGTTCACCAACAAACTTGAGGGGATGTTTAAGGTGTGTTTCAACCTTTCCATGATGCACTTAGTATTTTAGTGAATCTGTCGGGGGTTGTTTTCACTTTCAACCAAATGTATATGCATTTTGTGCACCCACATTAGGTTTTCCTAAACTGTGGTGTTGTTCTATCTCATCTCTAGGACTGACAAAAAAGGAAACAAGTATTCTTTCTTTCAGAATGTTAGTGTAATCTTAACACTTATTCCATTATGCTATCTTATTCCAGGACATTGAATTGTCGAAAGAAATCAACGAGTCATTCAAACAATCCTCTCAAGCTCGGACAAAACTTCCATCTGGAATTGAGTTGAGTGTCCACGTCTTAACAACAGGGTGGGTGGTACTATTTTGCTGCTCATAAACTAAAATAATTACTTCTCTCTCTGCCAGAAGATTCACTGTGTTTGTCGATTAACTGCAGATACTGGCCAACCTATCCACCCATGGATGTTCGACTGCCTCATGAACTCAATGTTTATCAGGTTCGTAACAACCAGGGGCATGACTACTGTTAAGATTGTTATGGAGCATAAAGTTCTATTCATAATAATATGTTTGTTACTTCAATCACTTCATTCCAGGATATTTTCAAGGAGTTCTACTTGAGCAAGTATAGTGGGAGGCGATTAATGTGGCAAAATTCATTAGGCCACTGTGTACTTAAAGCAGAATTTCCAAAAGGTAAAAAGGAGCTAGCAGTTTCTCTATTTCAGGTTGGTTTCGTCCAATTTCATACATCATTCATTTGTGAGTTTCTAATTAGTCTTTGTGTTCTTACCTGTATTTTTTGTTTTCTATCTCAGACTGTTGTCTTGATGCTGTTTAATGATGCACAAAGTCTTAGCTTCCAAGATATCAAGGAATCAACTGGTATTGAGGATAAAGAGCTCAGGAGGACTTTGCAGTCCCTTGCTTGTGGAAAAATTCGTGTCCTACAGAAAGTGAGTGTTCATTGCAAAGTCACTTCTTTAATTTCTTAGCTTACTTCAAACAAATGCTGAATAAAGTATTTCCATCATCCTTGCAGAATCCCAAAGGAAGAGATGTAGAGGATGACGACTCCTTCGAGTTCAACGATCAATTTACTGCCCCACTATATCGTATAAAGGTTTATATCTTTTTGCTCACCTTTTTTACCAAGGAAAAAGTCTGCTGGATTGAAGTGAGTTGTAGTAGTAATGATAGGAAACTATTAGCCTATTTGGATCTATTTGTGTTGATTGAATGATTGATATTTTGAATAGTTAATTTGAGCATAAAGTGAGATAATACTATGGGGATTGGATGTTTAATTAGAGTTCGACGTAAATAAATAGAGAGAAGTGTTAGGTACACAGGTATGGGAAGTAGGTGCATAGGTTTGGATTCATTTTTTCGAGTGATTGTTAGTGTTAAGGCAGGGCAAAAGTAGGTAAAGCCTAATGTGAAAGTTGATTGATGTTGTGGGTAAAGTTGAAGAGAGCTTGAAACAGTGAGTTGAAGTAGATGCATAGACGATACATTTTTTCAAGTGATTGCTGGAGTTAAGGCAGAGAAAAAGTAGGTAAAGCCTAATGTGAAAGTTGATTGATGACTTGATGTTGTGGGTAAAGTTGAATTGAGCTTGAAACAGTGAATTGGAAGGATGCTATGCCTGAAAATGCAAGGAATCTGAACATGAAATGCTTTACATAAACAGGTGAATGCCATTCAGATGAAGGAAACAGTCGAGGAAAATGCTAGTACTACAGAAAGGGTTTTCCAAGATCGTCAATATCAGGTCTATTTCGAAATTTGCAGCTGAGCCAAAGAGCTCATCTACTGATCATATGTTTCTAGAAAAATAATTAAATATAAATCTGTTAGACATATAACACTGCTTTTTCTGCCAGGTTGATGCTGCTATTGTTCGTATAATGAAGACAAGGAAAATGCTAAGCCACACCCTTCTGATAACTGAACTCTTTCAGCAGGTAATAGGGACTTCTACATTACTTAAGTTCATATACTTCTTTTTAGCTTTGATAGAAATGCATTTGAATGTGTTTGTGTGTGATAGAAGGGTGCTAAATTTGAGTTATGAAATAATTTATGTGAATTGAAACTGAACATTGTCTTATATGTGCTCATAATGCAGCTGAAGTTCCCGATCAAACCAGCTGACTTGAAGAAACGAATTGAGAGCCTCATTGACAGGGAATACCTGGAGCGCGACAAAAATAATCCTCAAGTATACAATTACCTGGCTTAAAATGATGATTGGTAATTTATACATCGTAAATGACGTGGGAATCTTATGAATCCATGTTAAGTTTGTGTACAGGAGCTCAAAGTTCTTCCTTTCTGTTGTGATGTTCAGTGTAACTGTAAAGCTATAATTTATTACTCTCTAAAAACTCAAAACTACCAACTCCGACAAGTTTACCAGTACTCACTTGAGTACCTATGCACTTTGTAAGGTATTTGGCGTTTATATTTGATACAGTAATATGAAGGGAATCTTTAGTTTTCATCTGTGATGGCAAAATTAGCTGTTACCACACAAAATAGAACTACAGTATGTTCTCTCGCTCAGGACCCTGGTTACCTGGATTGGATCGATCAACTGGAATGAAGTAACGGTTTGACATCAGTATGTCCATATCCGATCCTAGTTTGGCTCGATTCAGCTCAGCAATGTTCTAAAGTTGGAATCCAGGGCTCATTGTGCCCCCAGTCCCAGATAGAAACTTGGTCTCTTGTGTCCATTGTCCGACTCGCTCAGATACTTAATCCGATCAAACATGCCCTGCCTATCTACTCACATTCAGAAAATCATCTATATGAAATCGTTGTTTTCACTTGAACAATGCACAAAAGTTATTAGCCGGCAACAAAAATACAACAGCATTGCATTTTGGTTTCACCGCCGACTGGAAATAATGTTTAAATCGATCATTTCCCGAGCACCATTGATCATTCAGGTCTGCTGAAGACTTGAGCTCTTCGAAAACCACTTGTAAGTTCTAAAACAACCTTATGTTAGAATCACCAGAATATGAATGTCAAAGCAGAAAACAACAATGTCAAAAACACAAGCTGCTCCTCATTTTCAACTAAAACCAATAATCCAATTAAACCAGGAACTGAATCGAAACGAAACAGAGACGATTTCGATTGCACAATGTGAAGTTGCAAACAGATACTAGTACAATACAACACCATGATCATCAAAACAGTAACAGAGACCAAAATTATTGGATCTACACACAATACACACGGCAAGTACGATATCAAAATATCTCTTCCCATCATAATTGACTCATCACTCTCGTTCACAATCAGACGGATTTCACCGGAGGTTGAGAGGCTTCCTCGGCGGCGGAATCGAGGAGGAGAGGTGCGTTGACGGTGATTTGGGGCTGATCGTCATCCGGATCATAATCCGGATTCAGGTTCCGATCTATGGCCTCGCGCCCTTTCTCGAGGCACGGTTTGCAAGCTGTTTCTATCGTCAGCCACCCTAGCGCCACCGCCACTATCGCTATCAACGCCGTGGTTACCGCCCCCATTTTTCTCCTTGTGTTGATTTGATTTGAGGTGAAGACAATAATGAACTGGTCTCCATTAAATGGTTGCTACGTGGCAACGGTACGATCTTATATATCTTATTATAATTTATTTAAATTTTGTTAGAAAAATACAATTGTACAATTATACCCTAAAATTTTAAAATTTATTTAAATAAATTTAATAAGTTCTTTACTATTCTAGTATCACATTATTAAATCAAAATTAATGTTTAGTTTAACTAAAATAAAAATTCTTATGAACAATTCAATCGCCTATTCCGCATCATTCTTATGAAAAACATCCCTAATCACTCTATGATCCACAGGTACAGTAGTGTAAAAATCTCAATATGCAATTAGCTAGCTAGCTAGTCATAATTATATAGGTTGACAAGAATTGTGTAATTACCACCCAGAATTCATCAAACAAATCAAAAACCACTCGTTTAGCATGGTTTCTGGACACAAATATTTCTCAATTATATTGCTTACATTACAAGTACTAAACTCCGATAACACTTTTTAAACTGAAAACAATTTTTCATGGGTAAAAATTCAATATGTGATACCATTCCAAAACTGTATAATCACAAGAACGTAGGATATTAAACACATAAACCCAAAATAAAAGATCCAGAAATTGATGAAGAAACTAGAGACCCAAGCAAAAAAGAAATTGCAGGGATCAAGACCAAATCGCAGACACCGAATCAATGAAGATATCTATAAACCGAAATTGGAGCAAATACAACGAATAAACCCAGCAGAACAGGTTCAATGAAGAAATCCATATAGGTCCGATGAAGAAATCGATCGGTTAGGGTTCTTCAATAATCCTAATTTATGGATGAATAAAGATTTAGTGTTATATTTAGTTGAATTGGATTAATGAATCTATGATTATTAATGACTAAATGTTTGATCGTGATTTATAAAAACGTTAATTAATTCATAAGTTTTATGTACATGTAATTACATAAAACCGGATTCTTGAAAAATATTTTTGTTTATATAACAAAAAATAATTATATAACTAAGGGCATTATAGTGAACTTATGCTCCAAGCATATTTTTTTATTATTGAAAAAAATAATTTTTAATACATCGTACCGAAATTATATATAAAATGGTTTTGAACCGAAAAGAACGGATCGGATTGAATTAAGTGACATGTGGCGATCATCTGATGAAGACCTATGCTTAGGTTGGTACGAAGCCGACCTATGAATAGAAAACCCCGAGTGAGTTTTGGTATATTAGAATAGCATTTCTTTGGCTCTTGTTGTAATCGAAATTTTGCTCAAGAAAAAGCAAATTCAATTTATATCATCGTCATATTGTGTACTCCAGTAATTACTTGCAGGTACAAATGATTTAAAAGCCATTGTAGAGATAAGCTGGAAAAATATAATTTACAAGTTACAGTGGTTGATTACACACCTACCAAAAAGAAGAAAAAAGTGTGAAAAGGAACACAGCAAAATACTTATTTTTACAAGTTACAAATTATAGTAGTAATATTTTTTGCAAGCATAAACTTCAGTAGAAGCAATGCTTCGAAAAAGGTATTGCGTAGAAGCGTGCATTAACCTTTTGCCAAGTTGTTGAGAAAAATGTGGTGTTTATCTTCTAATGGTAAGAAAGATGGAGAAGCAAGCTACAAGTGTAGGATCGAATTTTATCCGTCCAAGTTACACTACTAGTGTTTAGTTATGAACATGTAATGATATCGTAACAACTTTAAAGTTTAGGAGGATTTAAAAGGATCGATAACTATTCATACCGAGTGCATTTTCCATATATGCAAGTTATACAGCAGCTTTACGAGAAGTTCCTCGGTGCGTGTTCAGTGAGGGGAAATGGGTGGAAAATGACATGTGTTAACCTAGGGAGGTCAGCCTATCACCCGGATGTGTGCATGTGTTGGCCTATGGAGTCACACCAACACAGGATGAGCACTGAAAATGAAACATGTTGGCTCGTGGAACTAAACTACTTCGTAATAGTTTAGGAGGAACCACACAAGCTTAAAAGGGTCAAAATCTCCACCGATTAGTAATTTGACAGTTATAGAATCAAATGTTGAACAGTCCAACTAATCATGAAACAGGGGTAGTAGACACTGTAGAAGAATAAAAAACTTAACTTGCACATCAAATTAATCAGTGGGAGTGTGAGTAGATGAGAAGATTCCGTTCATAGTATAACTGCAGCAAGCAAAGTCTTTCCATTGCAAACAAAATACAAGTCTTAAGGAGATTTCAAATGCTCAAAAATCAACCAAAGATCCTTAATTGTACATACTTATAGACTTATAGCAACATTCTTCAAACAACCACCTGACTCACATGTATTACAAGACTTTTTCACACTTCATTAATTCAGATTACAATATAGGAACCACTGGTACATACACAAAAGAGTGGCCTGATCAATTTCAAGGATCAAGAGACAGCCCAGAGATGACAATGCTCCAAGAAACTTCACAGCATGGGTTTTTTCGCACTGGCCAATCTCGTATGAATCACATACGAGATATAGTGAACATAAGCAGTAAGCACCTCAGGCGAAAGTTGCTTCGACGGTGGAACAGATGCGATGGATGATATATTGCCAGCGATGAATAAGAAGAGATCAAGGGACAAAACCGTAGAGAAATATTTCACACGAACATAAACTTGCAGTGGGGCCAAACATCAACAATAAACGATGCTACAGACAGTAGAAAAAAGAGTTTCTCTTTCTTCGTTTCCATTAACACGGCATTTCTCCAGAATCCAAGTGAGTTACAGTATTTGCTACCATCAGCACATATCAGCGATTACCGAGAAACTACATTACAATCTGGTCCTATTCATACTATTAGTTGCTGAGTGGGAAAAATATGCTAATGTAAAGCAAACAGCACAAGCTTCTATATTCTCAAAACAAATTTTATACAACAGGCACACGATACGTTACGCTCTCTAACTTACAGGATACTCATATAATTACAATTGCGAGCACAACACACATACACACACACGAATGTAGAGAAACAAGATCAAGGTCTAAGCAAACATAACCTGTGCACTTGACGGAGTAATGTCAAAGAGACTCGCAGGTGCATCCACCATTTGCCACTGAACAGAAAATCTGCATTTTTTCTTTCCCAAACTGTCAAGCCTCATTATATGGCCCACCGCCACGTGGAGATTTCGACCCACAAGATAAATCTTGTTTTCCCAACAATTCACACAAAAAGGCTTGCATATCTGTTCGGGTATAGCAGGTCCTCCAACAACATCCCATGAATCTGTATCTGAGTCATATACCTTAAGTTTTGTTCTTTCGTGTTCGGTGACAACAAACAAGTGCCCGTACACTACTGCACTAGACCCAGTCCAGCCTTCTCGTAATCCTGCAGCCATATTCTCCCAATTATCCGTTACTGGGTCGTAAATTTGCCCCCTTGGAACTGCATAAAACGGCCAAAACCACCCTTCAGTTACAAAAAGCTTCCCATTAAGAACTGCAGTGTCATAACTAGACATACTAGTGGCCATGTTTGAGACGGGTCGCCAGGACTCTGTTTGAGGATCTAAAACTTCGGCCGTGTTAAGTTCTAAAAGATCCGCACTATTTCCTCCAGCAACATACATCATCCCGTCGATTACTCCAGTCGCAAAAAATGACCTTGCAGTGTTCATTTTCTTCATCACGGTCCAACGATTTTTAACAATTTCATACTTCAACACTAAATTTAACGGGCAATCCACATCTGAGACCACACCACCACAAACGAAGAGGACTCCCTCATGCGGAATGGCAACACACCGGAATCCCTGGGGACACACCTTATCATTACAAGGCATGGCGGGTATCGTGTGCCATGCAAGCTGCTTAAGGTCTAAAACCTTCCACTCGATCTTCCCGGTGCATTTGTGGTACGCGAAAACAAAAAGCCATGGATCATGAAACCCGAGCTGTTTTCTTCTCACGAAGAATTGCTCCTTGCTACCAAACAATGAATACCAACGCTTGCAAACAGCTTTGCACGTAGCGTGCTTATCAACTGGGACGCGGAGGACACACATCAGAGCGACATCATCTGGAAGTCCCGGGATTAACGGTTCTCCTCTCGTGGATAGCTCAAAATCCAAAGCAGGGTCAAGCAAAGCAGACTGTGAAGCAGCCAATCGGAATTTAGGAGATAGCGTCATTTGGGAATCTCCTAGCTTTTGAACCGGAGCTTGGAGTGACGAAATTCTAACCCTTTGCATCTCCTTATCCTCTACACTTACTGTACAGAAGAACTAGATGAATCAATCCTTGGCAAGACCACAATGACGCGAGGGATTTTGCTCCAATCCTACTGTGATGCTAACATGAACACATAACAATCATATATGCTCCTATCATTCATGTAAAAGAACTCATTAGCTCACAGCATATCTCATTTGAACAAAAATTAGCACAGATGATGAAACTATAAAACTCATTCATGTAAAAGGACTCATTAGCTCACAAAATCATATCCCATTTGAACATAAAACAGCACAAAACATGAAACTATAAAAGGACTAATAACTCACTAATAAATCCCATTTCATAAAAAACTCATCATACAAGAATGATCCTATAAAACACATAACTGAACCCAACCATACCAATATACCATGACTCATTAGCCCATAACATATCCCATCGCATTAAATCATACATACAGAAATGAAACCATGAAACACATAATTAAACTCACTCACTTGCCAAAGATAGCTCCTTTCAACTTCCTAAACAGAACCCACAAAAGCAAAAGGCTCAATCATCTAAGAAAAACAGCAAACTCAATAATCTTGAAAACCCAGCTCAGAGTTTATAAAAGGGGAACCCCAAAATTAAAATTTTACTACTACAACAGCAAGAAGATGTCAAAATTCACAAAACCCTCAACAGGTGAAGCCAAAGAAAGCAACTTTATTAAGAAACAAACAAACAACATAAGGGGAAAAAAATCAACTTACAGATAATATTTCAACAACAGATTGAAGGTATCTGGCAGATTTTACGCAAAGTAAGAATATGATGACCAAGGAAAGATGCGTTTTTATAATTTAGCTGGGAGTGAAATAATAATATAGTTTGGCTTTTACTTTACTTGACTGGAACTGTACTTGATAATGGTGTGATATAGCAACGAGAAGAGGAGAGGAGAAGATTGGCTTTTTCAGTTTCGTGCAAATACCAAATACTGCAGAGATATAGATGGAAACATTTCCTCTTCCCATCAACCACCGTTTGATGTCCCCTTTTTTTTTTTTAAATATAAATAAAAACAAAAATAAAAATTTATCATTGTAATTTTTCTTTTTGTCCTCTGTTTCAAATATTCTATTTTAAAAAGGATATACGAGTAATAATTTTGTAATATATTATATCCCAATTCATTTTTTTAACATATAAAGTTGAAAAAATAGCAGTAGTATAAAATAGAGAACCATTCTCAAATTGTTTTGGCTGATAGCCTGATACCAAAATAAAATCTGTGCTGATATACCCAAACGAAACAGATATAAATGTATGTGGACCATATCATGAGTACCTTGAGGATCGGGTCTCGGTCAATTAACAATAGTATATTAGTATATTGTAATTTAACCTTAATTTCTTCAATGTCAATTAAGGGATGTTGAAATTGTAATTATGGATACATAAATGTGGGACTATCATTTTTTATTAAATAAAAGTGTAATTAAGTGGCTAGATGAATCTATGAGTGCACACTTAAATGATATATATAAAATGAAATTTGGTTAATAAATTAATTAAATTTAGTTTGATTCATATTTATTACTAAGAGTTTATTCAATTCATCTCATTTCAATTTAAAACAGTTTTTTTTTTTTTTTAATAGTTAGTTTAGATTTTTCGAACATAACATGATTTAGACTCTGTTCTCTTCGTTTAAAAAATCATTAATTTCAATTGCATTAAGTTCAGTTCAGTTCGGTTTTGTTCAAATCATTCAGTTCAATTCAATTATGTTCAATTATGTTCATATTTGATTAGTTGTCTTTATTATACCACAAATAAATTAGTTCATTGCAGTTTCATCCAATTTTGTTTAGAGGAAAATAACATTTTATTACACCTATAATAAACTATATATAGTAATGGAAAAATCAAAATCAAATCACATTTAAAAATCTTATTATTAATCATTCTTCCTGACAATTTGAAGTAGTTAACTAATTAACTGATGAAACAATATCAAGAAGTTATTCGATGCTTGGATACGGACATGTCATCTCGATATAAATTAATGAGTATTTACACTACTATATCTGGTAATTAATGAATGAAGATTACAAAACAAACTGACATTTATATTTTATTTTCCATATTTTAAATCCCCAAACACAATAAAAATATTAATTAATTAGTAATACACTGGATCGAACATTTAAGTTCCAAACAGACTTGATTTTATTGTGTGAACTCGACCTTATATGTCAGGTAGGTACACCAACAATAATATATCGTCGTTACGGGGAAAATGTTTGAGGTATTCATTTTGCCACGAGACATGTGACTTTAATTATTAGGGAGAAAAATTAGATAAGAAGATATAATGAGCCCTATCTTATATAGTATACTTATTTCATTTTCGCTACGGTATAAAAGTTTGATTATTGAAAATTCGTAAGCAGGTTTGGAATTGACGATCTCAAACTCAACTTATCAATAGTTAGTCGTGATTGTTGTAGTTCGGTTCAATTCAATTTATCTAATTGGTTCTTGAGGCACCGGCCCGTTCGATTTTATTACTAATCAATCTATTATCTTCTATACGTTTCTTTATAAATCATTAACTATTGGTAGAATTGTCCTCCCCAACAATATAATAAGTCCCAATTTGTGGTGGTCATTGTGATCCGGTTCGATTAATTCATTATCCGATTTTGGTTATTAATACACATCTTTCATCCATACCAGTGCGTCGCTATATTCTTCAACGAAATAAATATTACATTTTAATATGTGTGGTATATACAGGTGTCCATCATCTCTATCTCATTCTTATTTACATGTGACCTGATGGTCCTTTTTGTTTTCTGGCAGTTACGTAAATCTATTCTAAAGAACATGGTGCCATCATCTCCTTCATACGTCTAATCTCATCCTTCTTACCATAAGTGAGTTTTCTTTATTGAAAACATGTTAGTATAATCAAATTCATATATACGCTTGCCAACCATGTTTAATGTGCTTCCCTTCCCTCCAATATTTTTAAAGCAATGAACCACCCAAACTTCCATATTTAGCTGTCAGAGAGTCCAACAAATTAATGTATAAAAACTCGATGCTAATGTCACTTAAACTTACAAATAAAACATCACCAATAGAGATGTTACCCCCTCCCAATATTCTTTCAGACAAGTAATGCATGTCACACAATACGTCTTCTTCCTCCTACTCGACACCCTCCAAAACCTTTATATTTATCTCATGTATTTTTTGTCAACGTAGTGCAGACATCAACCAATATATAACACGTTTCTATCGATTCATCTTCACTAACCAGCTTATGGACATCACATAGTTTTAAATTAGATTTTTTCAACTCATGAAACTCAAATGTAGTTTGTAAAGATTGTTCCTCTTCCACAACTATTTGATATAATCTTGGCAAATCATGCATGTACAAGCACATTTTTTCTAATTGCATGTAATCTCTTCATTCATTCGTCATGAAAACAATGCCCTATAACAAAGGCCATATTCAAACGCCAAGATTTATGGAGTAAACTTCTATCATTTGGTCTCGCTTAAATTTTCCCGAAAAGTTAGTCATTCTTCTATTTTTAGTTATTATCCTTTCTATTTTTAGTTATGAGAGAGATGATGAGTGTTAAATATTTTAAATACTTTCGAAGATCTTCTAATTTATTTCTATTTTCCCGAATTTTCAACTTGAAACCAAATGATAAGAAAATAAAATTTTTCCCTATTTTCTTTTTCTTTTTCCCCATTTTCCCTCAAACTAAATGTACGTTAGAGGAAAATAAGGAAAATTTTGTTTCCCTCAAAAATTTTGTTTTCCTAAAAACATCTTTCCCCTACTTTTTTCTTTCCCCCTCTCAAACTAAATCAAATGAAGCATTATCAATATTTCTAGTAATGATGAAAAATGCTTGGTCTGGTTCATACTTGAGAATATTTGGTCTTTTAAATAGTAGGGTACAATTTTGCAAGTGATTAAAATGTTATCCTAGTAATGATGAAAATGAATTGGTGTGATTATACTTGAGAATATTTGGTCTTTTAAATAATGGGGTGCAAATTTGCAAGTGATTAAAATGTTACTGGACTTATTAATTTAGTTTCTTCTTATCTTAGATTGATTATACTTAATTGTGTTTGTAAATGTTTGTTAAAAAAATGTATTAATTTCCAACTCATTTGCCGGAAAGTTTTGAAGTACATTTCTGAGTCAACTGAGGCTTCAAACTCAAAGAAAGGAGGAGGTAGGTAGTAGATGTTCAAGCATGATGGAGGAAAACTAACTGCACGTGATATTCACGCTGTTTTAATTATTGGATATGGTACACATGAGGATGACGAAGATTTTTACATCATCAAAACTTTTGGCACCATTTGCCAAATCGGGGTCATGAGGGGTACATTAGAATTTCCTCAAATTGGATTTTCAGAGATATTTATTATCTAGATGAAATCGAAGTACTATATACGAACTTGAATGTAGGAATTCCTCGAATATAGGAAAGTTAAGTGAAAGGACTCTTATTATCTCATACCACTCTCCTTCTAGACTATAACAAAATGTTATGCGACTTATTATTATTATTGTTGTTACACTTGAGTACCTCATGTTAAAGTAATCTTGCACTTGCTTTATATTAAGTTGTTTAAATTTTCAAAAAGATTGTGATGCAACGTGCGTGAACAAGTAAGGAAGAACAATAATTAAATCCTCATTAATTTCGTAGAATACTAAAGAATTGACGAATTTTATCAAAATTCGTTGATTCTACCTAAGAATATCGAAAATTGACAGATTTGTGAGAAAAACTCAATTTTTTTTATTAATCAATCAAACATAACTGAATGAAAATAACAATGGACATGTATTTAAATACTAGAACCTAACTTGTTGGAAAAGAAAAAGAAACCAAATACGAAACTAAGTCTAATATTAAAACCTAACTTGCTAGAAAAGAAAAAGAAACCTAAAATAATAAAACTGGTCCGTCTTCGAACTTTATTGATTTGACTTCTAATCATACCGCATCATTCTCTCCCACTTAAAAAAACTCGTCCTCGAGTTTTGTAGGCAAGGAAGATCAAAATCCGACAAAACACATTCGTATGAACCAACTAAAAGCAACTACTCTAGGCCTCCTGGATCAAACACAAACCATACAGAGATTGGTGGTGCACGAAGTGAAGTAGACGTCATGGGAATAGCTCCAAAATCGGGTAAATTGTAGTTGTGGCCACCGGGATCAAACACTAGCCTATGACCAAATTCACTTGAAGTCGAACGCAACAAAGATAAAGCAACATAAGCGTCCGCAAGATTAATACCAAGAGGCATAAAATCAAAAAATTGAGCATCAAAGAAAAAGCCCGCTGCTTTCGGAGATTTGTCCAGATGTTGCTGCTTCATTAATCCAACATATTTGCAAGTAAACATATGCACATGCCACAATCTAATGTTAATATCATCATGCTTAATCCATAATTTAATTAAAGCCAGGGACCGATCTTGCTCAAGTATACCATGACTAGCTTCAAATAATATACCCCCGAGCAAAATCCAAGCGGTTCACCTCATTCACTAATCCATCAACCGAAACCTTAGCATGTACCTCATTAAATGTCACGCCTACGATAAAGTGTACAAGTAGGTCCGTTCGATAATTTCTTTGACACTCCAAACTCTGGAAATTAAAACTTTCTTCTCCATCGACACGATATGCATCCCATATAATAGTGGTGCTTAATGGCTCCGCATTGTGTACTGGCGCATCATCCCAAACTACATAATCTTCTTCATCCCAAACAGGTTCATCATTCCAATATACAGATTTATTTTCGTCTTCATCATTCTCTTGACCCAACGTAAATAAATCTTTCAAATCATATGAAAAATTAGAAACGATTACCTTTATGGACGATTCTGAAAATTCTTCCAAGAATTGCTTACGAGGTTGCCTACTGACGAACTCATCCAATGGTCGTGTCAATTGTTCAACCTCCCTCCACAAACCGACATCATCGATCTGGGCACAGGTGTCGTCTCTCCTCTGTCTCTCGGACGGCATAACTCAGGATCACCCAGAAGCTGATACCACTTTGATGCAGCATGCGTGGACAAGCAAGGAAGAACGATAATCAAATCCTCATTGATTCCGCAGAATACTAAAGAATTGACGAATTTTATCAAAATTCGTTGATTCTACCTAAGAATATCGAAAATTGACAGATTTGTGAGAAAAACTCAACTTTTTTTTTTTATTAATCAATCAAACATAACTGAATGAAAATAACAATGGACATGTATTTAAATACTAGAACCTAACTTGTTGGAAAATAAAAAGAAACCAAATACGAAACTAAGTCTAATATTAAAGCCTAACTTGCTAGAAAAGAAAAAGAAACCAAAAATAATAAAACTGATCCGTCTTCGAACTTTATTAATTTGACTTCTAATCATACCGCATCAAATTGGATGAGGTAAAATTACTATGGCGAAAGATCATAATAACCCATCATTATTGGTTAATTCATTTATATAGGTCGACTTTTGTCATGTCAAAACCAATATTCCTTGCGGCCTTAGAGTCAATGCCAAGTTGGTTAGTTTTTATTTAATTATTGGATATGGTACACATGAGGATGATGAAGATTTTTACATCATCAAAAACTCCTGGCACCATTGCCAATCGGTGAATGTAGGAAGTACTTGAATATAGGAAAGTTGAGTTAATGTACTTGCTGTTCGACTCTTATTATCCTATGCCACTCTCCTTCTAGATTGTAACAAAATGTTGCGACTTATTATTATTATTGTTATTGTTGCTGCCGCCGCCGTGGTCGTTGTTATTGTTGTTGTTAATTGGCACTCAAATCCTACATAAAGGGACCATCACAATCTTTAGTAACAATGACGTGTTGCGAATCTTTTAGAAGAACTAAACTGACATGAGGAACACTCTCCTACCGTCCTACTTCTCCAAGCAAATAAAATACTTCATCCATTTCTTTAGTTGCTTCCTAAGGCAACTGTTCACCGCGACTTTTGACCGCATATAACTCCTAAATTACATTAGAGAAAAATATAATAAAATTATATTATAAAATTAAATGAAGTATATTTTCATAATCAACTTTTAATTTATATTGATACAGTTTAATTTAAAAGTTATACGTGGTCAAAGGTCGCGATGAACAGTTCCCTTAGAAAATAACTAAATAAATGGAGGAAGTATGAGTTAATTAAAAAGTCAACTTGTAGATAGATTCGTATCGCTTAAGGAAATGTTTGTTTTTATATTACACATTGCATAGTTCCATTGGTAATGGAAAAGTAGATAAAATATATATTTTGATGTCTTAACTAGGGTTGTATACGAACCGAACGAGTCGAGCTTTAATTTAAACGAGCCATGTTCGAGTCATACAGATAATGTGTTCGTGTTCGAGCTCGAGCTCGCCGAGCTCAAAAACTTGGAGCTCGAGCTCGAGTTCGTCTCATGAAAAGAAGGCTCGCGATCGGTCGCGAACATATGGAAGAGTATTGCTTATACCGGGCGGTAGTCGACTGGTGTGGTGGCGGAGCAGAGGTGGTTTACTGGTGGAAGTGGTGGTGCAGAAGAGGAGTTCGTCGTGAAAGGTGAGAGGCCGGTGAGGCGGTGAGAGTGGTGATGGAGATTGAGACCAGTCGAGAAGAAGAGAAGAGGTACCGTTGGTTTCAGATCTACTGCATATTAGATCTAGAACGAAAGTACTTTTGGGTAAAAGAGAAAGCATTAATAAATAATCCTATTAATATAATAAAAATCTGATTGGCACACTGTCCAACCATCAAGTGAAACGATACACTAACTCACTCTCCACTAAAATATACGGAGTATAAAGGGAATTCCTATATAAAATAATAAGTATAATATAAATATACGTTTGTTCGCGAACACTCGAGCTTTAATAAAATAAGCTTGATACTCGTTCGGTAAGTACTCGAACCCGTTCGCGAACCGTTCGTGTTTGGGTCAACTCGAACACGAACCGAGCGTTGACCGAGCTTTTTCACGAACGTGCTCGAACGGCTCTGTTCGCATACACCCCTAGTCTTAACTAAAGATCTACATACTAGAGAAGTTGTTGATTTTATTTAAACACTTGTATGGAAACATAAAACTTTTAAACTTATATTTTAATTTTCAGCTTCATGTGTCTATTGTGTTGTTACTGACAAGTGACAACATTGGTGCTGTTCTGGCGTTGAAAGAGCCAAGAATGACGTGGAGGATTTTGAAGATTTTATCTGCCCAACACATGCTCGATTGCATGAAGAATTCCAGGGCAGATGGTTCAACATTCTTCGATAAGGTTTATGCTTTCCTAACAGATGGTCCGGGTATCGTCGAGGAAAAGTACTACAGGTATATGGGAAAAGATGGACTGTAATGATTATTATTGTGAAACTTGCAAGGTACATTTATTATTTATAGTAATTATTTCCCTCTATTTTAAGTAATTTACTTATTTATTTACTTTAACCAAGCGCAATCTATACCACAATTGTGAAAGGTTTAAGGTAAAATCTTTTTTATGTCACCCCGTAGGGATATTATTCCCAGTACACCAAGTAGGGATATTGTTTTACCAGATTGTTTGTTCACATGTCTTATTATGTTATTTAGTTATTTTATAGTGTTGGTTAAATCTTAACTGTATGTTACAAAAATGTATTTCTAATGCATTCACAGTAAATTTTGAAGTACAATACTGATGCAACGAGGCTGGAAGTTCTAGATCCAAAAAAGAAGGCAAGTCAAAGAAGTTTGAGGGAGGAAACTCAACCGTGTGTGATGAAACTCACGCCGTCTTAATCATTTGATATGGTACTAGTGACGAGGGCGAGGATTTTTACATCATCAGGAACTCCTAGAACCATTTGGCAAACGGAGGGTATTTCGGCTACGCCAAAATATCTCCTGAATGGATTTTTGGAGATATATATTATCCAACAGAAATCGAAGTTGTCCCTCCTAAGTAGGAAATTTGAGGGAAAGTTGGTACTTTTTGTTCGACTCTACTAAAATCGTCCTGAAGTATGTTCAAGTGTTATTACTCTTATGACTTCTAGACTATAACAAAACATCATCCCACTCTCTCATCGTTGTCGTCGTCGTCGTTATATTATTATTATTATTATTATTATTATTATTATTATTATTATTATTATTATTATTATTATAAAAACAAAGAAAGTTTACACAAAATTAGAGGGGAGCCGAGAAACAAGTTGTGTTCTCACTCCCTTAGCAATATCAAAACTAATCCTAGGGAAAATATGAAGAGCAGCACGTGTCCTAGCATCCTGAGCCAAAGCAAACCCCCGGATATTATTATTATTATTATAACACTTGGGTACCTCTTCTCATATTCTCTTTCATTTACCTTTTTATATTTTTTCCGGAAAAGATGCACACTCGATCTTTGGTACTGTTTAGTTGCAAAGAAATGAATAGTAAATTTTGATATTTTGATTCCGTAGGAAATGTGTGGCGGAAAATCAGTAAATTGAAAGGGGAATTTATAGACTCCTTGCCCAATTATAAAATCGTAATTTTTTTTATTTTAAAAATAATCCGTTATCCACATTTGGATTAGTAGGAAGTCGGGCTTTGTTGGTAAACGTCGTAGCCATTTTATTAAATGTTGGAAATTTATTTGTAATTTATATTTTTTTTTCTTATTTTTACAAATATTACATATATATTCCAAACTTATTAAATTCACACAAAGTACCACAAACAATTTTATATATAATATTCATTATTTCTTACTTTATAACAAATTCTTCATAGAATAAACACTCTTTCAAATATAAATTTTCAACATGAACTGACCACCTTAAATTTATGAATAGTTGAATTATGATGATTATGAGGTAACGTTTATTTAATTTAAGTTTATTAGATAAAACATACGTGTTTTTGTTTCCATAATTGGGTCGAATCGAACAAGACGTGTGTCCAACTAATATTCATGATCAGCAAGACAGTTGTCTAGCTTCCATAATGTTTTTTTAATGTTATTAGATTGAAAATAGAAATATATAAATATTTATCAAACACAATAAACAAATTAAAACATAAAAATATTTTTTGGAAGAAGTGGGCTAGCAGGCTGCCGGCTTGCTGCTCTTGAAATGTCACCGTTATAAGTGTGACTAATGTTCATGTTTGTTGTAGTGTTCTATCCAACGCCCTACTGTTTTTTTTTTATTTTTTTATTTTTTTTAAATTTATTTATAGTTTTTGATATATTTTTATATTCAATCTAATAGTATTAAAAATTAAAGAAACTAATCACGATTTTAGTTGGATGATATCTTATGGTGTGTTTTTAGATACAAATGAATGGAAGAAACATTAAAAAAAATACAATTAGTTTATTGAGATATTTAAGTTGAACATTTGTGTCGATTTTAACATTGTTAGGTTAGTTCGTAAAATTATAAATTTATAAAAACTTTTTGTAATTTTCAAATAATTTTCAGCATTTAGTATATTGGTGCTCCAACATTTAACATTTTCCTTTAGTATTTATCAGAAAAATTTAAGGGGTTGTTAAACGTTGTAGCTATTTTAATAAACGTTGGACATTTATTTGTAATTTACAATAATTTTCTTCTTTTACAAATATTACAAATGAGCCTCAAATATATTAGATTCACATACAAAGTACCACAAACAATTTTATTTATAACAAATTCATTATATCTACTTTACAACAAACTTTCCAGAAAACAACACCTCCCAAATTTTGAACTTTTAACATGGAATGGTCATCTTGGTCGAATTATGATGATTATGAAGTAACTCTTATTTCATTTAAAATTATTAGATAAAATATAAACGTTTTTTTTCTCCAAATTATGATAAAACATTTGAATCGCAGTAGAAAATTCCGAATTACGATAAAATTGAGCACCAGACCATGAGCATGCCACTATTCACTAGGCCCATGGCCGGCTTCTACTAGTAGTAGGCTCACACACCTCTACCATATTCAGTCTAATAGTCGTTAATTATATTTGTATTTTTTGTAAATTTTATATTTATATTCGATTGAGATATTAATTTATTAATTTTCACATGTTCTTATTTTTAACGTAATGATTATGGTGATGGAGATGATGTTGATCATTATGAAAACATACTTATGCAATTGAGTTATTTAAGACAGAATTTTGTGTTGGTTTTAAAAGTTTTGGGTTAATATTCCGAACTTAGAATCAGTTTTTTATTTTTAAGGTGGGCTTCGTGGGATCGCTCAAATCCAATATCGGGACTCGACCTCAGATCTTCTGCTTTATAAGCGGTCAATGAAAGACTTGACACAGATCTTTCAATGTTCTTCCAACGGTACTAGTTGGATCTCAAATAAAGACTGGAAGACAACCATTGTATTTTTCGCTCGTTACGAAAAACGGGTAAAGGAAAAAAGGGAAAGGATAATTTTAAAACTATGAACTTATAAACACTTTTTATTATTTACAGGTAATTTTCAACATTTAGTAAATTGTTGTTCCAACATTTAACACTATCAAAATTTAGTACTAAGGCTCTGTTCTTTTTTTTTTTTTTTTGAAAATTGATTATTTTAAATTCAGTTAAGAGCACTTCAGTTCAGTTCAGATTTGACTAATAGTATTTTATACTACAAATAAGTTTAGCTCAGATCCATTCAGTTCAGACTTTTTCAGACGAAGAGAACAGAGCCTAAGTACTAAGTTACCCCAATGAAGGTGATATCATATACGTTTCATCATATATTCATCTTATTAACAGGTCCAATACGCGTGGGTGCCTAGCCTTCTCCTGCACAAATCAAAACAAGAACTGGATCACTTTCGGAGTCATAAGGTGGTGGAGTGGTAAGGAGTTGGGATAGGGAAGGAGAGGTGTCGGTTTCGATCCCTAGCGGTGGCGAAGTTATAAGGTTGGTTTAGATTATGAGAAATAAGGTGGTTTATGAAGTTTGTAGAACATTAGTGTATGATTAGTTGTAATATTTGTCATTTTAAAAAAATAACTGAATTACTTTCTTCTAGTGCACGCTTTTCTCAATGTATGGGACGTGCGCCTGAAAAAAGTCCATTCGTCAAGTCGGAGACGTGATCTTGTCTGAGTTAATTCGTCTGAACCCTTGATTGAATTGATTCGTCCCTCAATCAAAGAAAACATCACGGTCTGATCTTGATTCTTAAGTACCTTGGTCTTTCTGGCTGTGACAGATGGAATCATCATCAGATATATCGGGCATGGGCATAAAAAGGAAAAAAGGTGAAGAAGAATCAGATTCGAGTGGGTATTATTCAACATCGGATGATGATGATGATAATGATGCATTCCAGATGACGATATGGAGGAGGTAGAATTTTTAGATGGGTATGGCAAACAGGCAAAAAACGAAGATCTTCAAGATATGCTCAGTCATGATAAACGAATTGGAGGAAAAGCATAGGCTTATTCCTAAACTCCAGTGATACTTCAAGTCCCTTGAAGACAACAAGGTATATATAGCTGCCATTCTTCTACTAGCACTATTTTTTTTTCCGATTTTTAGATTGTTTTTTAGACTAAGACCATAATTATCGACACTCTTACACTCAACCCATTCACCCACTCTTTCAATTAAAAAATTAATTTCTCTCACATACACATACCCAATCTTCTAACCAACCCACTCGCAACAGTAAAACATCATTTATCCGTGATCACCACTCTCACCCGATCTTCAAATTAATATAACATTTTATTATTATTACTTTATTATAATTATTATTTTATAATATAATAATTAAATATTATAATTAAAACACATTGTATTTATATTAATGAAAAAAAAAATATCAATTGTACATTGCATTAAAAAAGTATAAATTCGAACAAAAAAAATTCAAATATTACAATACTTCTTCACGAATACGTTAAAAACTTACCATGCTTTAAATTATAGCAAATGTAGTCTCTATTTATAGAGACAAAAATGATAAATTTTGATATAATTTTTTTAACGATAATTAAAATCTAAAAACATTAATCTACAATCCGATTAACCAATAGGAAGGGGACATGTCACATGTGTCCCCTTCCTATTGATTGATCACAAGGCACTCTCAATCATGGTGAGTGCCTTATGATCGATCTTGGCTGCATGAGAGTTGCTTTTTATTTTTATTTTTTCTTTTTTTTATCCACATGCACGTGGATAATTGTGGACTAAGGTTTTTAGTGGGTGTGTATTTCAGACTGTCTTTGATAGTATGATTCTAGGGGTTTTACTATTCAATTTGGAGATGAAATTTTTTTTATCTTAATTTTTTGTGTTTCTTATTCTTAGGAGTACACTTGTAAGGATTACCATGGTTTTATATGGACTGTTACTCTTGCGAGGGGTACAATCACCTCATGCTAGCTGATGGCTTCTGCAGCATTAAATGAATACAATCTCAAGTCTGGATTATAGTACAAGGCAATGAGTATCGAGGATGCAACCGTAAACAGGACCAAGATGGTTGATTTTTTTTTTTAAACGGCCAATTTTTTTTATTAATAAAATAAATAAAAGAGCATAAGAAGTGCTCAGAAACAATACACTAGTGATTTAAAACAACCTAAACCGAAAAATCAAGAAGAAGAAACTACACTACTAGTACTACCAAGAGAACCAAATCCCACAAAACCAAACAAGGAACGGGGATAAATCCCAACCAAGAAACCGCCCAAAAATGAGGGATCGATAAACCCAAACACCTTACTCCAATCTTTTGCACCCCCTGATTTTCATGTCCAAAACCGTCGGATCGACATATTCGAATTCCTGAATGGAAGTAGAAACCTCTTCCTCCGGTAGTAACCAATCCAAGTCTTCTTTTACCGAACTCCTCTTACTAAAGGAAGACATAACTTTCTTACTTGCTTCCCCCTCCGTCACATGTCCAAACTTAATGAGGTTAACTTTAATTGCTTCCTTTGAACAATCACCACAAGTTTTAAGAATGAGATCTTCATCACCATCAGGCTCACCCGGATCCGGCTCAAAGTCATTTTCAAAGCTGAAAGAGTTTTCATCTACACCATTAGAATCATCTCTATCATCACTAGTTAGCCCAACGGTTTGAAAACCAACCTTTTCACTAGTCAACAATCTCAAATCTTCTTCCGGTGCTTGTGGGGCAGAAAATTCTACTGGGGAACTGTTTGAATAATTCTTCACATGCGTTCTTTTACCCAAAATTGCATTGGTCCAAGCCGTATATTTACAAGATAACGTTCAGGGCGTCTAATTCTGATATGTGGGCTACTTCTACTATGTTTCGAGCACAAGTGAGACATAATTTTATGCCTGCGGAATTTAAAGTCGTGTATTGCGGGTCAATGTCCGATAATATACCTGACCCCTTACTTGAGGTAGAAGAATCCGACAAGGTATATCCAGCGATATAGTTTCTAGCTGGTTATGGAAATGAGACAGATCGATTAACCCCAATATCGATTCTGGAAAGTTATTCTGATGATCACGTGATGGAGTTGATTAGGAGGGATGTCCATCTATGTGCTACAAAGGATGAAACAAAGCTTTTCAGAAAATTTAATAAGTATATGGAGTCCGTTACAAAGAGCCAGGTAATATTAATTATCATCTCATGCTGATTTTCTTGTGGCATTGATTTGCTCGGCTATCTTTGTAGAGTATTTCACTCGCTAAGCATCAAGGTCTCAAAGCCCTACGGGGTGTACTATGGATTGAAACTTAACCATATATCTTCTTTCATTTTTATTGAAAAATCAGTACATTTGGTTAAGCTGCCACAAACGAAACTCGTAAGCACAACTGAATTTCATATACTATGTGCTATAATATATTTCAAACACCAAACGACATATGGAGTCCCTACTGTAGGTCTGTTATTATCCAGCTTTGCATGAAAATCTCATTATTAGTAGGAACTACCTAGTGTGTCTTCGTTCTCGTTTGTTGGCTAGCTGTCTAAGTTTATCCGGTTGTTGTCGTTGAAGCAATAGGATTTGATTATGTTTCTACTGGAAATTCCTTACCAGTTTTTCAACTTGCAATTCCTTGTAGATAACTTATTTAACATCCATCCCCTGTCTGTCAATTGTCATATAGGGATTTGAATGCCGTTTTTTTCCCGGTCACATCTGGACTGACAACTGTGTATCCAAGACAGAAGATTTTATACGAGTCGAACCATTATTATGAATGCTACGCCCATGTACATCTAATGGCTACATTAGCTCTTGATGATTACAACAACAAAGTTACTGTAAGTTGCAATTACTTCTTCTTGTTTGTTTACATGCATAAAGACCAATCAATTTGGATATGATCATGTTTACTAATGTAACAATGTTTTGATTTGTGCAGGAGGAGTCTAGGCTTCTACCTGCGCGTAATGAACGTAACGTGTTAATTTATATAATGACATATGTATTATGTCACCTTCACTGGGGTCGATAAAGATTCGTATGAAGAATACAGATTCCAGGCTGTGGTGCAGGATAAAGTGACTTGTATGTATCTACTTCTGTGCCAGAAAGTTGAATGCAATGTGTAACAGAAAAGTTGGTACTTTGTAGTAGTTATTTATGCTCATGAACTAATGACTCGATTTGGTGCACTAACCGTACAGTAATTATCGAATTTACATCGTCATCATATGCGTAGTTATACTCAAAGTTACAGAACAAGGGAGTAAGTCGGAGAGGAGAGCATGCACATTTGATTGGATTTCCAATGTTATTGGACTTCTTCTTCTTAGGATGCAAGCCCAATAAGTTTAATAGCAGGCCATTGGGATTTTAGAATGGGGTCCTCTACGAGCTGGATTGTGATCAATAAACAGTCTAATTAGTGCCGAAGTCAAAGTTATTGACGGGAATGTGAAAGGTTTATAAAATCAAAAATACTCCAGATAGTTTTTACTATAAACAAGGATTTTGTGGTAATTAGTGGTAACTGCATGATGTAACTACATGTGTAAAACTTTAAAAAGCTTTTTAACTTGATTTATTTCGAATAGGACGTAGTATAATTTAGAAATATTGAACAAAATTTTGATTACGTTGAGCATGTAAAAGTTGCTTCAAATTGTAGGAGAAATGAGAAATCCATATCCACCTTATCTCTAACTAATGGTGGATAAACAAATGTTGGTTCTAGATAGTAAGTAATTTTAGTTAATTCAATCCCGTTATCCTCAGCTGAAACCAATAAAATGACTAATCAACATGCTTTCGGCCGTTAAGTGTTTACAAGTATGTTTATAAAATTTAGATCAGACACATTCTTCCCATTTAGAAATAGAATTTTAAATCGGACATCTTATTAATTTTTATAATATGTACTGTACTGATTTTCACAAAATAGTTGGTCGGAGTTGGCATTATCTTTTTCTATATATCAAATGAAATGGAATTCACTTTCAATTTCAATTGATCGGGTGGCGCCAAACACTCTCTATTCTAGTGGAGTAAGTTGAGATTCAATATTCTTTGTCAACAACAGGGAGGGGAGTGGCACAACGCTACACTACATAATGTCCCATCTGGTTCGACCATAATAAAAACATGTATCTAATTCGAATTCAAATATATGTATGTATATATACCTAAGATCCTATTATTTTCGTCTAAGAAAATAATTGAACCGTTGTCCCCATAAAAATAACATAGTCTATGTTCATTTTAATTAAACAGATGGATTTGCGGCCTCTCTTTTCTACCTAATCTCAAATTCTATCTGAAGCTAACTACCAAAGATTTGGCTCAATCAACTATCAAACCTGCAAAGAACAATTTATTCACATTACATTCATGTTCATTATAATAACATGCCATTAGATACGGACCACAAATCAACTTTTTATTTCATTAGAAAACACACCTAATTAAGTTCATTTTGCTTGACTACAAAATGCAAAGTGAACCACATGATATGTGTCCCATTTTGCAAGCAGTACTGCTGCCTACTTATTGATGATTGGTGGTCTTTATACTTTTTAATTTGCAATATAATTTCTCCAGTTAAAGCCTAACCCAATATTCTCACAATGTACCAACTAATTCTAAAGCTTCCCAGGTTTCTTGGTGTTTGTTGTGAACCTAGCTCACATTATTATACTATATAACTCATAAAGAATTCCATTAATATAGGTTAATCCCTTGATTTTATTTGATTTTCTCTTCTTCTTCGTATGTTTGTTTAATACTTTAATCTTAGGATTTAGATTAGAATAGTACAGAATGAGATGGCAATGCTCGGAACAAATAGCATGAACGATGGGTGATAAAGATGATTAATTGCTAGCTAATTAGCCATCTTATTTTATGAAAATTAGACGTAGCTTTTCATATTAATAAATTTATTTACTGAATATTAATATTTACCAAAAGTATATTTAGATATCTAAAAAACATTCAGATCAGTTCAGATTAGGGGCGAAGCCAGAATTTGAGATTTTTCCGTGCTCCATTTAATTAAATCTAACAAAATGACATGACATTTATTAATAATAAAAATAAAATCAAAAAAGAAGAAGAAACGGTATAGACGGTTTCGTTTATTACTCCTCTGATTTTAAATGTGTCATTATTTTAGAGATTTCACAAATATTAAGGATGTATTATCAATTTATTTAAGCTTTTCATTTTTTTGACATATCAAAAAGTATATCGCTAATTGTGTTATTATCTATCAAATTAGTTATTGCATATGGTATTTGCTCACTTTCGAATTTAAAATTTTCACCCATACTCTCATTAATCGTTCCCACCAAATTAATCTACTAATTGAGAGCCACAATTAGACACCATCGTTCATATATTTTGAATGAAGGACAAGTTTTTTTTTATATGTAATGATACATTGAATGACTTTTTTATTTATCACATGTTTACTAAATTGATATGAAAATTATATATAATTTTATCAATATACAAATCTTTTATAATACTCAAAATAAAATAATAATGATTTATTGGACTGGGTTGGGCAAGTTTATTGGATCGTATCAATTGCCCATGTACTAAATAGACCATAACAATTTTTTATTTTATTTTTTATTTTTTTATTCTTACCCGTTCTGCGTACAAGGTGAAGCTAAGCTAGCTTCGCCCCTGGTTCAGATTCATTAAATTGAATTCAATTTAATTTAGGTTTTTATTAGACGAATATAACAGAACCTTAATTAACCACACTGATTTTGCTTAATGAAACACTTATGATTTGATAATATTGAATTAATGTAACGTGTTGAACAAAGTCCGCCGCTAAATTTACATAATTAGATCTCCATATATACCTTGTTGGATTAATAATGAGAGGGTTAGTAGATGCTCCATATCTTATCTCTTAACAAATGATTAATTAGGGCTAGTAGATAATCATTGCTCGACCAACGGCCAAAACTATAAACCTAACACATTGATTCGTTCGCATATGATTGATCGATTCAATTCTAACCACAACTAGTTAATTCATGTTTATATGATTAGCAACCACATGCATGTACATATTTGTGGTCATCAACTTGATCGATCATTCATACAAAAAAGGATTAGTGATTAAATATTGGTGTAAGCATGTGCAAGTTTGGATTGATTATGTCTCAAAATATTCTCTCAATTGATCTCAATTTGCAACTTGTGCCAGCTAAATTTTCTTCCTCATTGCTTATTTCATTAGTGATACTTTTGGTTTTGGAAATATATTGCATTGAGTGTGATTTACGGGGTTACATGCATGGTTAGGATGTTATTGCGTACATATATGCGAGTTTAGTAGATACGAAACACAACTATAGGTTTCTACAAGTGATTTGTTTTAAGCATTTGTAGAAAGCAGGAAGAGGACGTTAGATGGGGGTGAATTTTTTGTGAGTGGGATTTAGGTGGGTTGTGAATTGAATTTGTGTTGAGATATTTTGGTCTAAAAAAAGTCAAAGTGGATAATTTATAGTGGGATGGAGGGAGTATTATATTATTGATGGTTGGGCAATATAAATTAAGAGATATTATAATTTTTTAAAATTTAGTTAGATGAGATGACTTAAAATATGGCATATCACTATACTTATCGGTTAGACATTATTTATCTCTTTGCACACTCTTCATTATGTTAAATTAACAACAATGTAGCCGCTCAAATCGTTATTGTTATTAATAATGCATATATTCTTCTAAAATCTCATTAATTTATGAGTTAATTGAGCTGATTTTGAACTATGTATCCATTTTGAACTCTGATTCTTTGTCTCATGCTTTTGTATATATACTCTATTTGAAATTAATAAATTTATTTTTCCTATGAAAACCAAACACATGGAGAAGAAAAGAAAAATCTAACCGACCCAATTAAAAGTACCTTTTCGACATTTTAGTTGAATGGATTTATTTGTCAAAGTCACCGCATATTCCAACAACTTTAAACTTTTCAAAATTTTATGTGCAAGATTACAAAGGTTGTAGCTTAACTTTCCGCAATATTTCCCAAAGAGAGTAGCGGCCTTAATATAAAATTAGCTATTGTTCCTCTTAAACTGGAATGTTCATCATCTACAATTGTCTGAATATTAATTTACTATCCATAGTGCAGAGGATATTTTCAGCATCTTGTCAGTGACTGTGTTTAATGAACAAAGATATTTTCCAATATCATCTCATAACGTTCCTTGGCTTATAAGTTCTTTATATTCTATTCCATTTCTACTTGGCTATTAATCTCCCATGTTAGTCATGAATATTAAGGAAGGATTAGTCACTGATTAATAAGCATGTGATTTCTGAAATAATGAAGATAATCATGTTATTCTCCTTTCGAATATAATTAAATAGATTTGAACTGGTGTAAACTGAATTGGACCGTTCAGAATTGAACTAAATTTATATGTAGTTCAAGGAATAACTAAAGAAATATGAATTGAAATTAATATTGGACTGAAGTGTTTCTCGAATGAAGATAACGGAGCTTTGATACAATATTAGTGTTTATGTTGCCGACTAATGCATGAACGTTGCCCTATAGCCATATGTTATTGGAGAATTAATATAAATGATTATACTTCATACCTCCTTTTCAACAGTCTGAACTTTTGGGGGTTCGATTTCTATGATCATACTACTTTTACTTCTATATTTGTAGATAACGAATCACCAAAAGATTGTTCCGTGAACACCTCATATGAACTAATTTTTACTCTAATAATTCTTTTCATGTGAGTTGTGCATCAAATAGAGTTGAATTACTGTTTATCTCGCCACCAAAATGGAACCAGGATCATTCAACTCACAATAATTTACTAGAAATTTCAACTCCTTAAACGACAAATAAAAGATATTTGGACTTAATTAGCACTCTATTGTAAGTTAAAAATCAAAAGCATCACCACTAATCTGGCAGTTACCTCTTTCCTTTTAGGAAAAGTACAAAAAATCCCATAATGATAACGGAGCATATATTTGGCTTATGGATCAGTGTCACTAGCTCACTTGCTTCAAGTTGAATTTACCATTATAAAACACTCCACCATGATAAACCAGAGAAGATGTGCATCGTTGTGCATGACTCGCCACTAGCTTGAAGAAAATTGTGAATAGTCATCGCCACGTACAATTGATGGTAAAGGGAATAATGGTCGAATTCTCAAGGGCACACTTAAAAGGGTATTTCGTTTATCCACCATGGATTTGGGTCGATGAATCGACATTTAATGGTTCATATGTTGAACTAACATCATGTTAGGTGTACACATGAAAGATGGGTTGAGCTCATATTTTGTGATAATTTTGTTTTAAGTGAATTCACGTTACTCACTACTGAAACAACCAACTGTTGCATGGATTGAATCAATGGTGGGTATTGTGAATCGTTATTGAATAGAAGTAATTTACCCAAAAGAATTTTTATAGGCAATATTATTAATTTTACAATTGTAACTTGAATTTTCTTCATACATAGGCTCTGTTTTCTTCGCTTGAAAAAGTATGAACTGAACTAATCTGATCTGATTTGAACTGAACTGAATTTATTTGTAGTACAAATTACTATTAATCAAATTTAAACTGAACTAAACTGGACTTAATGCATCTAAACTGAACTGAACTGAATTTATTTTCATCAGACGAAAGTATTTATACTTATGAAAAACTTAGCATGCAGTCTAAATGCGCGTAACTCTACAATGGCATGCTATAATTGGTTGGTAATCCAAAACAGGCGTCCAATTATTTAAGTGCCTTCCTTTTATTTATTTTTTATTTTTATAGACAACATTATAATTATAAAATTAAACTTGAAACTCCACTTTCTACTTCATCTCTCAACAGTGTATAGAGTAGTATACACTAACTAGTCTACATGCACAATATCCCCAAATTCCCAAGTGCCCTTCCCACATATCCTCCACGTGGTTTTCTCTTACATGACTTAGTGGGCTTGCTAGTAATTTGCACAAACATCCCTAGCTAATACATATGTTCCTTGCACAAGTATCCCAAAGTGTTATAGTATGATCACACCGAGATACTTGAGTTCCATACATTATGAACTATCTTCAACTTACGCTAAAACTTTATCCTACAGTTACAATTGCATGTGGCACTTTACATAGACAATGATTTGGACAAAGGCTACATATAAATCACTTTGAGTATGTTTATACAGTGAGTTACTCCCCTAAAGCATATGTGCATGCATTTTTCTTTCATAAGGAAATCTTAGTTAGTTTCAAATTCTTACTGCTTTCTCTATTCCCAGTTTTAAGTAGTGTACAAGAAAAAAAAAAAGTGTTTTTGGTGTTCCCGATTCAATTTTATAAAGATTGATTTTGATTAACTTTTGTAGGTCGCCTCTTGATCTTAAAAAAAGTAAAAGAAAAAAGAAGCTAATATCTTTTTAACCACAATGACAACGTTAAATTTACTCTATTAAGTCTCCGTTTGATTAAGCTGGAATAATGTGAACTAAGATTCTCCATTTATCGTATTTTCATCGTTAAAAATCGTTGGACGACTGTTTACATAATTTCTCAAACATGAAAGGATCCTAGAAGAAACCCTCACAATCTAAGGGCTAGAGTGCAATATAGCAATGTCAAAATAGTCCCATCCCGATGCTCTATTTAAATCCCATCGCCCCCATCTCTCTCCCCCCAAAACAAACACACACTCCTCTTCCAAACAAACACTCTCTCTAACTCTCTTTCTCTCTCTCTACTTCCACCTGATCACTCCAAATCCCATTACAAACAAAAACAAGAACAAGAACAAGAACTACAACCTCAAAATGCCTCCTGCATTACTATCAAATTCGCCTTCAACATCATGGGCTTCAGCCCAATCCTCCAAACCACTCTCACAAAACTCACACGTATTCTCCTCATCACTCTCACTGAGAAAGCCCGCCAGAAAAACCAGAGCCTTAAAAGTCCAATCAGCTCTCCTGACCTTCCCAAACCAACCAGCATACGAATCCGATACCGTTTCGACCCAACCCAAACGGAACCTTTTCCAGCAAGTCGTCGCGAAAACTATGGACGCAGTCGAAAGCGTGATAGTCTCAAAGGAGCTCAAAAAGCCCTTACCCAAAACCGCGGACCCGCAGGTCCAAATATCCGGGAACTACGCACCCGTACCCGAACACCCGGTAGAACACAACCTGGCTGTGACGGGCACAATACCAGCCTGCATTAACGGCGTTTACGTTAGAAACGGAGCCAACCCGTTACACGCGCCAGTAGCGGGTCATCACTTGTTCGACGGAGATGGTATGATCCATGCCGTTAGTTTCAATGGCCAGAATGCGAGCTACGCTTGCCGGTTCACTGAAACACAAAGATTGATCCAGGAACGGGAACTGGGCCGACCCATTTTTCCGAAAGCTATCGGAGAGCTCCACGGGTTTTGGGGCATGGCCCGGTTAGTGCTTTTTTACACCCGCGGTTTATGCGGGTTGTTGGATCATAGTCAAGGATCCGGTGTGGCAAATGCGGGTCTGGTTTACTTCAACAACAAAATGTTAGCCATGTCAGAAGATGATTTGCCATATCAGGTCAAGATTACGAAAACAGGCGATTTGGAAACGGTTGGGAGATTCGACTTCGACGGAAATTGACGAACACTATGATTGCTCACCCGAAAATTGACCCTGTTTCAAAGGAGCTGTTCGCGTTGAGCTACGACGTGATACAGAAGCCGTACTTGAAGTACTTTAAAGTCGATCAGGATGGCGAAAAATCGCCTGATATCGAAATTCCAGTTGATGTTCCCACCATGATGCACGATTTCGCAATTACAGAGAATTTCGTAGTCATTCCTGATCAGCAGATGGTGTTCAAGCTCCAGGAAATGATTAAGGGTGGTTCCCCTGTCATCTTTGACAAAGAGAAGAAATCCAGGTTTGGAGTTTTGGCGAAGAACGCGAAGAATGCCGATGGAATCGTGTGGGTCGAGTGTCTGGGAACGTTCTGTTTCCATTTATGGAACGCGTGGGAGGAGCCGGAGACGGACGAGATCGTCGTGATCGGTTCGTGTATGACTCCGCCCGACTCGATTTTCAACGAATGCGAGGACAATTTGAAGAGCGTGTTGTCGGAAATTCGACTTAATTTGAAGACAGGCGAGTCGACTAGGCGTCCGATAATCGAGTCGTCGGAACATATTAATTTGGAAGCTGGGATGGTGAACCGGAACCGGTTGGGGAGGAAGACGAGGTTCGCGTACCTTGCGATCGCTGAACCGTGGCCTAAAGTATCAGGATTCGCGAAAGTCGATCTTCAAACCGGGAACGTTGACAAGTTCATGTACGGGGATTCTAGGTATGGCGGAGAGCCGTTTTTTGTTCCCGGGGAGGCAGATTGCGATGAAAACGAGGATGATGGGTACATAATGGCCTATGTTCACGATGAGAAGACGTGGAAATCGGAACTGCAGATCGTGAATGCCATGACATTGGATGTCGAGGCTACGGTTAAGTTACCGTCCAGGGTCCCGTACGGGTTCCACGGAACGTTCATAAGTTCTGAGGACCTGGAGAAGCAAGTGTGAGAGATATGATGATGGAGCTATGTGTGTATATATTAGTGCCTGTTTTTGGAGTACCAGAGGGAATGGTATAGATTATTTACATTCTATATTCCCCGGTCTCTGTCTGAAGTTTTTTGGTCTACTTTCATAGATTGTGTTACAGATTACTACAAGTTCTCTCCTTTTTGCATCCTCTGGATGTTGGTTATATGCAGCTTCCTCTGTTTTGCATAGCCAAACTTGTAGTGAATCTACTATGTTTCATTGTTGTAACATATTGATCCATTGGATATTTTAATCTATATGGGTGTTTTAATCCTTTTCCATGCCATTCCAAGTGTCACTCCTTCAGTATCAAGCAACTTGAATTCGCTAAAGTAAGGTTTTGAGTTTAAAACGTGTGCATACCATGACACTATTAAAAGAGTTATATGAGTAACCTTCGAAACGTGCATGACATGGCTTGGGAATGTCGGGCTGCCAATTGGATGTGTTTTGTCAAAAGACACCATATACGTGGAAGCACTGATGTTTCATTTGTCCTACTCGATCTTACACGTTTTCTATCCTCATTTATCCAGTTGAAATCAACACGTATTCTTTTTTCGTTTTGTCATTTTGCAAATTTTATATCATACGATTATATTATTTATTCATATCGTTGTATTAATCAACACATATATATATTAGAACGGGATGATCATTCATTTTATCAAAAGGCCTAAATTATCCACTATATGTTGATTTAAAGATTTTTCTTATTATTATTATTAATTGTTTTAGCAATGTTGATGAGATATATCGACATAGTACATCCTAGAAAACTCTTGAAAGTTGAGTGTGAAATCATTTCAAAAACACAATGTGAAGATTAGCATTCTCACTCCACAAAGCTGCATGTTTTGGAACTCGTAGATTGCCGCAACAGAAAACATATGGGCATTAATTTGGGTTGGCAAAGTTTGGTCTTATTAATATTATTCTTTGCTGACTCGGGTCAAATTTCCCAGACTTGGGATTGGCCATATAAATTAGGCCTGTCTCATCAAATTCAATAACATATTAAAAAAAAAAACAAAGTGTTGGAGAGATCCAGCCGTAAAAAAATTACAAATAATCGTGCTATATATTATTATGAAAATACAAATATTATCAAAGTTGTAAGAATATATTTATAATTCATATAAAGAACCCTTGAGTTCTTATTTAAATATTTCATGTTCTGGATAATAGTAGCATACTCTAATATTTACCCATCTATTTTGATCATTTTCGTATGTAAATGGTGTTTTAATAATAGATTTGGTCAAAAAAGAATATCCTAGAATAAGTAAGTGTCAACGGCAACTGAATATACTTGAAGCTTCTATCGGCTTTATACAAATTGAATATATATAGCTCATCAATCAATATAAAACGGTTTTGATAGTGAGAAAAGGACACTAGAAACCTGCAAAAGAGCGTACTATGTAGAAAAATATGTCAGTAGCTAGCCAAAATATTTATTTGGTGCTAAAATCAAAGACTGGCTGGCTAGCTTGGCTATTCGTTTGCATATTGGGATCACATAAAGTCACTCTAAGTGGAGGAATCATGGGCTAAACCTAAACAGGACTATAATAAAATGGAAATCTGTATAAGCAGGTGCAGAATCAGGGACGGTAGGTGGGGGCGTCCGTACCCCCAAACTTTTGGAATTTTTTATATGTATTATTTATGATTTTTTCAAGTCTTTTAGGTAATATATACGATTTTTCAAGTTCATTCCCCGCGAACTCTCAAAAAATCATGAATGTATAATTTGACCCCCCCTAACTCCAAATCCTGAGTCCGCCCCGTGTATAAGCTTTCTTTTATAAAAAAGGAAAGTGAGAATTAATATTGAACTGGGTCGGAGGAAATGAATAGAACTCACCCTGAAAACGAATACTAGGAGTAGTAGAAGTAAAATTCAAGAAAAGAATAATGCGGTATGTGAGCTTTCTAATATGTTTGTTTAGGTCATATGACAGATGTTAGCTAGGGGTAAGATCACTACTCTTGCCCCAACTATATTTATGGCGGGTGTTCACTCATGTTTACTGTGAGGATAATAATATATAACATCGGGTATCAAATGATATTCGAGTTGAGGTTGTAATAGTGCTAGAGTGGGTCTCATGATATGCTATCACCAAATGCCCTGATTTAGGGAAATTCATGCGGCGTCTTGCCGAAACACTGCGTGTCATGATATTGTTTTTTTTTTTTTTTTTTTTTTTTCATAATTATACATACATAGCACATTGTGAGGTATACTCCAACGCTACCGCAACTCTAAAAGATACTATTATGAATTCATTTTGTGTAATTGGTTTGAGGTTAATTCCACCTACCTAACTACTCTCATGTCCTGATACCGTTATAATTACATTCGATTTTAGTCACGAAAAATGATGAACGTACATAATATAATATAATATTGGAATATAGTACAAGTAGAATATGCCGGCCGTATTTTGAAGATATGTCTAGGCAAAATAATGGTCTTGGCTCACTTTGCCCTATCTCTATCACCGTGTCCTCCGTAGTCCAATTTATATCAGATTCATTTCAATTTAAATTTGTTATTTGGTGCTTAGCTTAGTTTAGATTGTTTTAATTGGAAATAATAGAAACTGAAGACTTTAATCTCTTCGCCAGAACTGAAATGAACTTATTTGTAGTGTTAAAAACAATTAAGTACTATTGAAACTGGACCAATAACACCCTAAAAGTCTCCGTTAATGTGATCAGGTTATCCAACTTATACATGAGTTAATTATATCTATCACAAGTGATGAAATATTCAGACAAAAACAATAGCACATCTATACTTAACTACTGGGTTAAAATGATTTGAACAAACAAAGATAACTTAGCCTTAGCAGTCATCCCCTCTCATCATCTCTCTCTTATGCCACTTCAGCGTCTCACTTACTCATCTCAATCTATTTCAACACTCATCCCCTCTCATTCCACATTTTCTCATTTATTAAATAAATATAAAAACAAGTCAATTGAAAAGATAAAAGTAAAAAAATAAAATGGAAAACAAAAATAAAATAAGTTCATCCCGGGATGAGCCTCTTATCTCCACTCACACGCCCAACAGCCTGTGAGTGGAGATGAGGTGAGCGGTGAGCCATCTCCAGCAGCTCACACGCTGCTGGAGATGGCCGAAGCAAGTATTATGAGAAGCTTGTTCGTACAATTGAGAGGCTGATGAACAATAATAATATAGTCATTGATCATGTCACAGCTTGAATAAGCAATCAATAACTCTAATACAATAACATACTTTTTGTGGCACCCGATCTTAATGTAAAGGGTGGTGTTAGTTATCTAAATTATAGGTATAAACATGTTATGGCTTATCAAGATGATGGAGAAATGTAAAGATTAACAACAATTAATTAGCAGAATGCATCATTTTGCTCGTCATAATCCACAAACTTCCAAGGAAAAATACAATCTTTTTTTGGTATTATTATTGATAAAATGCATATGGATCCATTAGATATGCACTTTCAGGCTGAGCTTAATTTGGAGCGAGCATTTGTTAGTGGGACTAATGCTGGAGAGTCTTTAATCATCATACTCAAGAATGTTAATTTGAGGGTTGTGTTTGACAAATAATTGGACTTCAACGTGTATGCAAGTTCAACTCCTATAATTAAGCAACTTTATGATTGTGGCCATCGTCTTGTTACTTTTATGAGGGGCAAATATTTAAATTAATTTACTCTTTTTCTTTTACCATGGCAAATGTAGATGGATATAGGAGCAACTAATAATGGTTCACTATTTATTCCCATTCATCTCAATTCAATTTCATTCAATTATGTTTAATTAAATTTTATTTAGGAAAAAAAAAAAATAGAGTCGTAGTCTAACCCCTTATCTATTAATTCTAGGGAAGCATACTAGAAACTAGTATTAACAATTGAATTACGGTTTATTATCTACTTGCTCGATGATTAGCGGTGGGATATTGAAACCGGAAATTTGCAAGTGTTTAAAGGTTTGTTAGCGATAGATGCGTAACCAGAATGACACCTTTTTACAAAGCAATTACATAGTATGTGAGATAATGTCATATAAATTATCTCATAGATTGATTGGATTATGATAATGCACAAACAATTAACATGTTATGGATTTTTATTTTCATAATAAAATATACATTATTTCGAGGCTAGCACATGAACGAGTTATGAATTAGTTTAGTGATGGAAAGAGGAGGTGCTGGATCAATTGAAGATGGAGGTAGAAGTTGTGATATTTTCTTCGATATGGAGTATTAGTAGTTCTGAATTGAGTTATTTATAATTAGTTTATAGTTGATAGATTAATGGTATTTTAATGATGTAAACCTTGATGTAGAATTGTGTTGTAGAACTAACTTCTTCTCTTTCTTCTTTTTTTTTTAATAGAAAAAAGGCACGAGTAATTAAGAAAATTCAAGAGTGGCAATTGCACTTTTTGCCTCCTTAATTGGATAAATATGTATGCTTGGCCGTTGGGATAAAACTAACCTAGGCACTAATGAAATAAGTTTGAATTGTATATTAGATAGTGGCCATTTTAGAATATTTAAAATTAAGTTTAAAAGTGTGGCCAACCCGTGGTCGGTCAAATACTAATATATAGTATTGTCATACAACACCAAGATTAGTTTCCACACTACCACAATTAGTGATACGTGATTATGGCTTACTAGCGGATAAGTAAGTTTCCAAAGGTTTTGATAATTTCTCATTTAGTTTCTTTTTTACATTTGACGAGTTGTTAGGCTTTGTTTGATTCGTGTGCAATTATTAAATCTTCAATTTTCTTTTATTTTTACTTAACTATTTTTTTTTTATATTACAACTAAACTTACGATTCAGATTTTTAGACAAATCAATATGTGCACTTTACCTCCTAAAGTATTAATATTTGTACATAATACTCCCTGAAATATTAGCATCCATGCACAATACTCCCTAAAGTTTGAAATTTTGTATACTTCATATTCGAGCAGTGTGTGTTCTCATGAGCGAGTGAATTTTCTCTCGGTTGATTTATATTGTTTAAATTTATATATTGGACTAGAATTGGTGCACCGCGCTAAACGCGGTGTCCATAATTTTAATATTATAAGAAAATTGTAAATTGATTTTTTTTTAAATGGCAAAAACGCTTTTATTAATTTCGGAGCATAAGATATACTCCAGAGCATTACAACACAAATTAGTTTTTGTAATTGTTAACATAATACTATGCTTTATTATCTAAGTCACAAATTGAATAGAAAATTATTAACTTACCATAAAAATTTCTTCAAATTGTAGAATCCAACAGTTGGGTAATACATTAGTTTATCAGGTAATACTGAAACAGAAATGGTACGTGAAACTAATGAACAATTCTTTGCATAGAAAATAGAGGAAAGATAGTTTCGCTGCTCTACACATGAAGATCTGCATCAATACATCCTCTATGTCCTTCTTTTTTTCCAGAAAATTACATAAAAAAACCACTTGAAAGCACCTAATTGCTAAAATAGCCATTTTAATAACTACTTACAAAAAAGATCATTCTATTTTAGGTGCCCTAAAATCTAATAACCTCTTACAAAAAAGTCATTCTATTTTTTGGTGACCTAAAAGCTAATCAATTTGGATCTCAATTTCTCGCTGGACACCTATGTTCTCACTAAAATGGATTCTGATGATGTTTTTGACATCCATTAGTGTTAATTAATTACTATCTAATTATATTAACTATTTTTTCTAACTAATTAATATTTATACACGGAAACTAACGAAACTAACATTTAATTTTTGTTGTTGAAACTAATGAAACTTTCATCTCTGTTGTTGAATCTAATGAAACTAACAATTTTTTTGTTCGCTTGCGATGCTGAAACAAATGAATTTAGCATTCATGTTGCTGAAACTAGCATTTTTGTTGCTCAAACTAACACTTATGATGCTTAAACTAGCACTTATGATGCTTAAACTAATGAAGCTAGCATTTAGTTGTTGAAACTAGCATTTGTGTTGTTGAAACTAATGATACTAGCATTTGTGTTGCTGAAACTAGCACTTATGATGCTGAAACTAATGAAAATAACATTTTTGTTGTTGAAACTAATGAAATTAATATTTTATTATGATATTGAAACTAGCATTAATAGTTAGTTTCAACTAGTTTCGGCCAGTTTATGAAACTAGTTTTTATTTGAAATTAGCTTCTGAAACTAGCTTTTTGTCTGAAATTAGCTTCTGAAACTAGTTTTTATGTGTTGAAACTATGTTTTTCAGTTAAAATAATGATTATATTTTTGTAATTATAGTTTCCATATTTTTTAAATTTATTTAGTTTAGTATAAATAATTTTAGAGTTAATTTAATTATTTTATAAAATTAACAACTAGTTTTAAAGGTTAATTTCAAGAAAAATATAAAATTAACAGTTAGTTTCAAATTGTATCAGTCATTTTTAGCTAGTTTCAGCCATTTTTAGCTAGTTTGAAGTAGTTTCAGCCATTTTTAGCTAGTTTCAGTGGCTGAAACTAGCTTCCGGATGTCAAATTTTCTATTAAATCCAGTTGAGCGAGATTTAGCTAATCCAATCAGGAAACGCGTTCCTACTATTTAGCTAAACAGGACATCAACTTTGAATGACTTCAAACTCTGAATCTAGACTTGATTTCGTCCTTCTTTATCCAATAGAAATTGTATTCCTACTTGCATTCTCTCTCCTTCTTGAGTCACGCTCACACGCTCTGTTTTTCTTCCTTTCTTAGTCAGAAACAACTTCTTCCTATTGACACATTCTGGAAGCTAGTTTCCTGCACACAATAAATATCTACAGTTGTGGAACTAGCTAGTAGTTAAGTAAAGGTAAAACACAGTATAAATTCGTTAAGTGTATTGTTGACAAATATAGGAGTTAACCAGACAGCTTAACTCCAAGGATAACTCCTTGGTCAACTCCAGTGTAAAAACACATACACTTACAATCTCCCCCTGTTTTGCCTTTTACTTGACACCATACATACCTGTCACACATTATTAGAGCTATCTAACACATAGAGCAGATAAGCACATAAATACTAACTAAATCCTAAAGCCTTAAACACATGCAGAAACTACTTAGCATAGAACATACTGTCAATATTACATATAAATGTAAAAACTCGGAACAGTCTCCAAGAGCACAAATAGAGTTCAAAAGAAGGAATAAGAAAAAGAAAAAAGTTAGAAAAAAACAATCCAGAATCAGCATCTTTAGTCCAGAACTCTCATATTCTCATATCTCATCTCATCTTCAAGCTTGGTTCTCCCCCTGAGTAGCAGCATCTTCTCCCCTTGTACCACTTTCTCCCCCTTGGTGTCCAGTAGAAGCAAAACCCAAGATTGCTTTCAAACCTAAGAGCCCATCAATTTCAGCTTGGATTGCAACCAACTGAGCTCTTTGAGAGGGAGATGGCCGAAATTGAGCTTTTCGGGGCGGCGATTTGATGAGGGTTACAGGTGGTTGAAGAGAGGAGCGAGAGAGAAGTGGAAGCGTGTAGTGTGGTTAATGAGAAGGGAATGTTTGGGTAGGGTAATATGCTAGGTAAGTCCTAAATATTGTCAAGATCCTCCTCAAAAATAGTTTTGGTATATTTGAGATAAAATATATCTGAAAAAATGGTTAGCACCAAAAAACAAGATATATGGTATACCAAACATAAAAAAATATTTTTGAAACAAATTCAAGATCAGGACAAAGAAATAAATTTTAGGAATTAAACTAAGAGAGGATATTTTGTATTTAAGAAATAACACAATTTCTTAATGTAACAGAAAATAAAATTTCCAACCCCATGCATAATGTACTCTCCCCCTTAACACAACCTATATGAATAACCAACAAAACACCACAACCTAAGAATTTTAGACACAACAAATAATAAAAAGAATAATAAAAAAACACATTTATGAAAACACATAGAAAATTCACAATTAGTCCAGAGGTGTTGGGTAAGGAGTTGCTCAACTTCCAGGTCAACAGTTGATCAAGAAACTCCCATATTTATAAAAGCCTCACCTGTATTTTTCACCTCAAATTTTTAGAAGACGTTTGAAACAAGTTGCAATCTGGTCTTTGTTTAAATCTCAGTGCAATGTCCATGGGCGAATTTGCAAAAATATATATTTTTTTTTGTTTTGTTTGTGCTGTTCATTATTTATTTAATGCAGCTTTTTGCTTTTGTTTCTTTCCAAACCTTCATAGACTTGAGACCCAAAGATTGCCAGAAAACCAGAGACAAGTTTTACTTTCCTTGCCTTTCGGACCTTTGCGGCACTTGTTTAGCTACATAGGAAATACAAGGCCCCTATGTGCTCTTTCTCCTGTGAAAAGGCATATAATATGCAAAGGAAATTCAAGGTTCCTAATGAAAGACTGACTGTCATTCATATTATTGTGAGCTGCTCAAGCTCCAGGAGAGGGCTTCCAATAAATGAGCAAAACAAGGTGTCAACAGGGACTATTACTTTTTAGGGAAATCTCTTTCACTTATGCATTCCAGAAAGCCAAACTTCTAGCTTACTTGCAACATAGTACATAGACTGATCACAAAGATTCATGCTTTTTCACATACACACAGACACATAAAAAATAAAAATAAAAATAAAAAAATGACACACGCACACCACATGCATTCTACAGGAGTTAACTGTGGTGTTAAGCTAACCCCTGGTAGACTCCTAACTTTAGTGAAAGTGAAGACCAAGAGACCTCCTAAGACTTAGAAATCTCTCAGTATCTAAGGGTTTGGTGAACAGATCAGCAAGTTGGTTGGTTGTTTCTATATGATCCATACTTAGAATATTGGCCTCAACAAGTTCTCTCAAAAAATGATGCCTTATGTCTATATGCTTAGACCTAGAATGATGAACCGGGTTATGGGACAAATGTATTGCACTTAAGTTATCACATAATAACAAAACTGACTCACATTTAAGACCATAATCAGATAACATAGATCTAAGCCAAAGAAGATGCGTGGCACCACTACCAGCGGCAACATACTCAGACTCAGCTGTAGACAATGAGACACAATTTTACTTTGCTAAACCAAGAAACCAAGTTATTTCCTAAATAAAAACATCCTTCACTAGTAGACTTCCTATCATCAAGATCTCCAGCCCAATCAGAATTAGAAAAACCAACAAGTTGTAAAGAAGTATCTCTAGTATACCATATACCAAGTTCAATGGTGCCAGAAATATACCTGAGGATTCTCTTGACAGCATTTAGGTGGGTGGTTTTGGGATCAAACTGATACCTAGCACACACACATACCGCATACATAATATCGGGTCTAGAGGCTGATAGATATAGCAAGCTACCAATCATGGATCTGTATAGAGTGGGATCAACACTTTCACCTTCGCCTTCTTTACTGATCTTCACGCTAGAGCTCATAGGAGTTTTCAGCACCTTTGCATTATCCAGGCCAAACCGTTTCACGAGGTTCTTTGCATATTTGGACTGATTTAAGAACAATCCATCCTTTTGCTGTTTGATTTGCAACCCCAAGAAGTAGTTCAACTCACCTATCATACTCATCTCAAACGTAGAAGACATGGTTTTGACAAACTTGTCAAGAAGAGTTTTATCAGTAGAACCAAACACAATATCATCCACATAGATTTGAGCAACACAGATATGAGAGTCGATCTGAGAATAAAGAGAGTCCTGTCACCTGTACCTCGAATAAAGCCAAACTCAAGCAAAAACTCAGTTAGCTTCTCATACCAAGCTCGAGGAGCTTGTTTGAGACCATAAACAGCTTTATCAAGTTTGTACACATAATCAGAGTGAAAAGGATCCTCAAAGCCTTTAGGTTGTTCCATATAAGCATCAACATCAATTTTGTCATGCAAGAAAGCCCCTTTAACATCCATTTGATACAAAGTGATCTTCAAGTAGCATGCAATAGCAAGAAGCAGTCTAATAGATTCAATTCTAGCAACAGGAGCAAAGGTTTCATCATAGTCAATTCTTTCTACCTGTGTATAGCCTTGGGCTACTAACCTAGCTTTGTTTCTAACGACAGTACCAGTTTCATCAGTTTTGTTTTTAAAAATCCATTTAGCACCAATAACATTTGTATTGTTAGGCCTAGGTACTAAGGTCCAGACTTTATTCTTAACAAACTGGTTCAATTCTTCTTGCATAGCCACTATCCAAAGTGAATCAGTTAAGGCTTCTTTGACATTCTTAGGCTCAATAGAAGATATATAACAAGTATGACGTACCTTGGCATGTGCCGCATATGAACAACAAGCACATGTCATTACCATATTAGCCTTAAGACCTGCAAGCTTTCTGTAATCAACCTTGGCTTTTCTTCTCAACCGCGTGGAAGGAGTATCATCAGTAGCATCCCCTTCATCCACGTCTTCTTCTTGATCCTCATCTGTGTCAGTAGGTGGGTCACTTGCAGCAGCAGTCACTGTCTCAGCAGTGGCTTCTTCTTCAGATATTTGCTCATCCGCATCATTGTCAGTCTCTTCCCCTGCATCAGATTCAACAGAGCTGTGTAGGCAAATTAAATCACAAGAAACATCAGTTACCTGGATAGGAGTTAAGTTCGGTGTTGAGTAACCCTCTGGATCAACTCCTTCCTTTGAATCACAAATTACAGTATGTAGAGCAACTACATCAGTATCTGCATCTGAGTCAGGCTTCTCATCATCACTTCCATCATCCTCTGTGTCCTCAATCTCCACCCAGTTGACTTTCAACCCTTTGAGTCTACGAAGATTGGGGCATTCATTGCGGTAGTGTCCCCATCCTTTGCATTCCCTGCACTGAATCTTATCCAGATCCATAGGATTTGAACTAGAGGTAGGGAAGGTATCTTTTTTGTAGGAAGAGCTTTTCAAATTACCTTTGGAAGGATTTTTGGATGTGGAGGTTTCAAAACTATACTTAGACTTGGATTTTGGATGATACTTTTTGAAAAACTTTGTGGCTTGGGCAATAAAGTCTTTGGAATGCTCAGGATCAAAATCATTAATATCAATGTCATCATCACTATCAGCTTGAGTAGTTTTAAAAACTTTGGAACCTTTACCATAATTTTCCTCTTGATCCATAAGATGAAGCTCATAGTTTTTCAAAATACTCATAAGAGTGGTTAAGTCCATGGTTGCTAAACTATGACTTTCTTCAATAGCAGAGACTTTGACATTAAATCTAGGAGGTAAGGATCTAATAGCTTTACGTACCAGAACTTTGTTTGCCATAGGCTCGCCTAGTTGGTGGGACTCATTAGCAATATCAAGTATCTTGGTAAAGTAAGTAGTGATGTCTTCATCTTCCTCCATCCTCAGTAGTTCAAACTTGCTATGTAGCAGTCTGATTCTGGTATCCTTCACCTTTGAATCACCTTCACAATGTTTTTGGGGAATATCCCAAGCACTCTTAGCTGTAGCACAGTTTTGGATTAGTTTGAACATATGCATATCAACCCAAGAAAAGATAACATTAAGAGCTTTTTCATTGTTAGAAGCTCCTATTTTCTCTTCTGGGGTATAGTCCTTGAGTTCTTTTGGCAATATATCACCATGTTGATCAGCCTTTTTCTTGGGATAAATAAATTCCTCCTCAACAGCTTGCCACACGCCTGCGTCCAAAGATTTCAAATATATACGCATACGCAATAACCAGTAAGCATAGTTTGCTCCATTAAGAATCGACAGCCTTCCAAGGTTCGGATTGGCGGTATCCATCTTTTGTACCTAAAAACAATTACCTATAAAAGATAACAAGCTCTAGATGCCAATTGAAAGAATATAAGGATCGATAATAACTTGTTAATAGGAACAATTCGCCAGTAAGCAGGAGTTATCGATGAGGTTGAACAACTCGTACGATAACACCTCACCAATCCACAACTACTACCTGCAGATTAGTCAGACAAACACAAGTAATATATATCATAATATTAAGCACAACGGAAAGTAAATAAGAACCTGTGTTTGTAAATTTTCAAGCAGCTTTGGATAGCTTGCTTGATGCCCAGTCAAGGCAGAAAAACCACTAAGAAGAATATGTTTGTACAACGTTGTATACTCTCCATTCTATCTTAGCTGAAACAATACTAGTCACCTCACGATGATATAGAACCCAATCTATCTATTCTATTCTCAATACGTTGTTAGAGAGATCTAGAATATAAACTAGTATAAAGACTCAAAAACAAACAACTAAATAAGAAAGACTCTAAACGAATTCTTTGGTTGTAAACTTCTTGCTCTCGAGATCTCTGTTCTTCATCGTTGATGTTGACATATATATAGTAGCGAAGTACTTGAGCGGATAGCAGAGTACTGAGCGACTATTTAGCAAAGTAGTGAGCCAATCCAATCAGGAAACGCGTTCCTACTATTTAGCTAAACAGGACATCAACTTTGAATGACTTCAAACTCTGAATCTAGACTTGATTTCTTCCTTCTTTATCCAATAGAAATTGTATTCCTACTTGCATTCTCTCTCCTTCTTGAGTCACGCTCACACGCTCTGTTTTTCTTCCTTTCTTAGTCAGAAACAATTTCTTCCTATTGACACATTCTGGAAGCTAGTTTCCTGCACACAATAAATATCTACAGTTGTGGAACTAGTTAGTAGTTAAGTAAAGGTAAAACACAGTATAAATTCGTTAAGTGTATTGTTGACAAATATAGGAGTTAACCAGACAGCTTAACTCCAAGGATAACTCCTTGGTCAACTCCAGTGTAAAAACACATACACTTACAATGATGTTAACTCTGTCGTAAACTCCTTCCTCAACGACTCTACCCAATCTACAGATTAAAATATACTTTAGTAATATCCTGGTATGAAGACGTGACCGTAGATTCTAGAAGTATATTAAAACTGAAACCAAAAACGAAATGTATTTTAAAATATATTATGGTAATAGTATATAAAATCAATAAATCCAAACCAAAAAACGAAAACCATGGTAATGAACCTTCAACAATATAAAGAGGATTTGTCATCTCCATTAACAATCAAAATCCCAACTTATGACATGCCGAAAGTAAACCTACCTAATACACAAAAAACTACAGAAATTTGAAAAGTTAAAATGGGTGAAGGGGTACTATATGAAAACATTGGTGTTCATAGCCTCATAGATTCATGTCATGGGCGCTTGCAAGGCCTTCATCACATTCCCCGTCTCCAAGTCACTTCAGACAGACTTCACTCTACAAAATCAAATATACAGTATAGATGAAAGTTCCTTATGCATAACAAACAAATATTGATAAACCAAACAAAGGTAAGAAACAGAGCGCTAATCTCCAAATAGCAACAAATAGATAACTCATTTTTTATATCCTGCTTATCACTGATTGATTGCATTTCGTTTGTTCTTATTTTGAGCTTATCCTACAAAGAAAGAAAAAGACCAAAAACGTTTACAAATAGGACGAAAAAGTTGGAAACACCAAAAGCACAAAATGAATTTACCTTCCAACTTCCAATGACTATTCGGATTCCAGGCGGAATCAATGTTACCGGGGATGAAAGAGGCGATGTAAGAATATAATTCCGTTGGCTTCCATTGATTTATACAAACGAACTCCAAAGCAATTGAGTCGATCAATCAAGAGGGATACATCCGTCAGGAACAGATATCTCAACTATTTGAGGTTGAAGAGAGGGGGGAAGGAACATGATACATCGGGTACGAAAAGACATTGTGTTATTAGAACTGATCAGAACGAGTGCCAGTTAAGATCGATCTTCTTGAAAGAAAAAGAACTTAATCGGTGGCGGTGGGTATAAAAATCTAACAGGATGAGAAAAAAAAAGTTATGACATAGACGATGAGTTTAGCCTGGAGAAAAATAAGCCGGAATAATAAAGATGCTACAAAGATGATAAAAAGAGACGCACCTATTGCTGCAAAGAAGCGTTTCTTGATAAAAGACACATAAACCCGAAGAGTTTTTTAAAAGACACGTAAACCCGAAGAGTTCTTTTACCCTGTGTTTACTAATGAAGAGCTCTATCCGAAAGGGCACAAGTAAAATTGAACATCACCTACCACCACCATCAAGTTGAGACTTATAATATTTGTTTAAAAAATATGAAAAAAATGAAATTATGAATTAATTTAATGAAAAAAACATAAAGAAAACAAAGAAAAACAACAAAAAGGCGGGTTCGTTTGTGTCCATCTGCGTACGTAATGGATCACTTCTACTATTCTGCTATGCTATCTTATACTGTATCTCCTACTTGGCTGCTCGATCGCCCCTACTCTCTATGGTTTGATCTCTCCTCTTGTACTCCTTGTCCAATAACAAGTTTGAGTTGATTTGAGTATACTTAAATCGAAGAAATAGTAGAAAATTATTTTCAGGTGGTATTGTGTGCACATATATCGACACTTCCACGTGCGTGGGGTGTTTGGGGGGGGGGGTAACCAAGCTTAGGAGATGTAGTGCACAAATCATTTGCTCAAATTAAATCCTCCACTACTTAATACTAGGTTTACCTTCTACCAAAGTGGAAACCTAAATTGCCTAATGTCAACCATTATAAAATATGTTGTCTGCAGCCCTGCATGACTCAGGTATAATTAATATTAGGAACATCATTTCCGTTCCCACTAGCTAGTTCTCTTTTCTTCCACTTTTGGTTGATGATGGAGAAGGCACATTTGCGGTACTAATGCCTCCAACACGTAATGACTTAATTAGGTTTTCCATAGAGATGTTTACATAAATCTTAATCCATTACATTTTACAAAACCCTAACGATATACGTACCTCTATCAAAATTGAAATATACGCGTACCGTATGTGGCCACAAATAACTCTCTCATGTAGTATGTCGTCGTGTAAGAAACACTATGATGCAAAATCTGGTAGTGGCACCGCGCAGTGTCACCACGTATACACGGCATGCAACATCAAACAACGGCTTGTTCCTCAAATTCAGGGGGGTTTCTAACAATTTGATGACCTTCTAAGTTTGGAACCTGACCTTTCAGGTTCTGGGATACTGACTTCCCTCTTCAGGTTCTCCGAGGTCAAGTACAATCCACTATGTCACTTGGCATGTGAAAATCATACGTATTATCATTGTTTGAAATGTAGAAAAGCATACCTCAAATGGACAATAATTGTTTTCTAACTACCAACGGTCCCATGTGCATGCCATGTATGTGCCATTCATTCATGTATAAATCAATCCATTTATGATCAAAAGTATATTCATCATATAGGCGCAATTAGCTAAGAGTGTGTGTGTCTATATATATATATATATATATATATATATATATATATATATATATATATATATATTTTGTGTGTGTGTGTTAATTAGTTTTTTTCATCTTCTTTTTAATGTCACACTGATGACAGTGTTTTTTACACTATCATTCGGGTCTTTTTCACCAATTTAGCTATCCTCTTGCATGCATTTTAATGCATTTTGTTAGAATAGTGTCACGTTTCCATTTCTTTGATATTTTCAGGTTTTAGGTGAAAATCGCACTTTTGGATATAAATCATGGCGAAACAATGAAGTTTTTGTGCAACGAGATCACCCGTGGTGTGTCAAGGAGTACCAGGACGAGTTTCCAGGCTGAAAGACCAAGTTTCGGAACTCAAAATCGTGCCAAAGGTCAAGACTCGAAGATCCGGAGGAAAAAAAGGCACGGGCAACTCTCTGCCCGTGCCAGGCGCACCGCCTGGTGCCAGGAGGACCGCCTGGTGCCAGGCGGTCCGCCTGGTGTCCGGCGGTCCGCCGAGTACCAGGCGGTCCGTCGGGGAGCTGCCGACAGCTACTATATATAATTGTAAAAGCTGCGAATTTTCATATATTGGATCATTATTTTGCAGACTTAAACCCTAGAGCTTGTTCTAGGTATTTTTTCTCTTAGAACCATTGTTTCTTAGCGATTTTGGAGCTTTGAGTAGAGGTTTGGACATCAATTGATCTCACCTTGCTAGATCTTTGTGAGTTTAGCAATTCACCGGAGATTGACAACCTTTGGTGGTAACTTTGTATCTCACAATTTCTGCTATTTATCTTTCAATTCAACTATGTTTTCTTATATGATTGCTATTGTTGTTTATGATTTTGATATGAGTAGCTAAACATCTAGTTGGTGATAGTATGTAAATTCGTAGCTAGGGTTCATATTATGCATGATTGAGTTTCTGAGTCTTTTACTTGTTTTATTGTTATATTCGAATCTTTGATCCGACTAAGCCAAATATCTTCGTAGAAAAGTGTTGGAAACACTAGGACAATTCAAGATCATCGTTTTCAATATCTTCAATTACAAGTACTGCTTGAACTAAGACTGACAACCTTAGCCAAGTATTAGTATTGATAGGAAGCTTTCAAAATACACGTCTACAAATCTGTTTTTGGTGTTTGTTAATTCGAATTACTTTTAAAGCAGTACGAGTTGCACTTTCATGCATAATTAGAACTTGATGGTTAGAATGAGCATACTATCACCAGCTCTCATCTTATATTGTTAAGTCAAAGCTAAGTTAAATTTGTTTTCTGAATTTATATAGTTAGTTATTTAGTTAAAGCTAGTTTAGTCCCTAGAGATCGACACTCGGAGGTCATCTTACCTATGCACTACGTGTGTGTTTTGTGTAGTTGTGAGTTGCCCTTTGGCTTAAACAAATTTATTTGATTGTTCGAGTCTGACAATCTCGTTCATCACACACTTTGTACAATTTAGTACAAAAGATCATAATGGATGCTCCTAGGAAAAATGAGAACTCTACGACACGAGACCGATCAAACGTATGTGTTATATATAGTATTTCCAGGAAAATAAGAGAGGCAAAACTGAAACTGTACGTGTGTTGTGTAAGTGTAAAACTGTAAGCTGCACTGAATAATAAATTAAACTGGAAGAATATATAAGTGCGCATACAATAACAAATCAACAATAAGTAAAATGTGTTGAAAGATAAAATACTTTGGAAGTAAAGAACACAAACAAATATACTGGTATTTGGGTCCGTAATCTCCCAGCTAATTCACTTGTCATTTTAGACTGAAATTTACTATGTAGGTTTTGAATTCCACTACAATTAATCTCACACTAGTTAAATCCCATGAGCCCTTTAATTTGTTGGTATTTGGTAATCTCAACACCCTCTGTGCTCATTTATCCTGTCAAAGTTGTGTTCTCGTGCTTCGATGGCTTGATTCCTCACAACACCTTCTTGTTTGAATATCTCAGGCCCTAAGATTCAGTCTTGACTCAAACTCCTTAAGTTTAGTCAAACTGCAATCTGTAGGACTTTAACAAGCCTAAACTCTCCAGCTAGCATGTTAAAATTCTTATGCCTTGACGATATTCAAGTTTTGGTTGGTTGATTGCTTGAATCTGATAAGCGTACGCATTCCAGCTTACATTTTAACTAAGTGTTTACTTTGAAGTATTTCAGTCACATTGGTGATTTCACTTTATTTGATGCAACAAATAAAATATGTTATTACAATAAGTATGTTCCAGGAAATTTTAATGAAATGGTTAATCGAAAACTCTATTCTCACTAACTTTTTAGAAAATAATGTGACTGATCGGATCATACTATTTTAAATCATTTTGATAGAAAGACAATAAGAAGAATGTGTAACCCTTAATTTCACAATGGATTTTAATGTGATCAGATACATTGCATTTATATTGTTATAAAGACTAATAAAAATAATAGACATGAAACTATAGGCTTATAAGGGTTTCGGACAGATATATATACTATGTCAATATCCTCCACGTACGTATCAAGTGACCATAATGTGAGCTTTATGAAGCTGTTTTGAGTGGCTCAGATCACTATTATCTGCAACGTTTCATTCTATATTACTACTTGTAGTGCTGAGTTTGTCTTTATATGTGTCCGACCAAATGCATTGTACCAAATGCTAGGATACGAGGAAAACACATACTCAAAACCCTAAACTAATGCTATAATACCAGCATCTTATATAAACGTGTCATATATAAATATAACTACTAGGTCATCCCTTTTTTCAGATTAACTGTCATGCCACATGTAATTACTTAGGTCAGCTATTTGTGAGAAACTTAGAATTGAATTCAATCTCAGATATGGACCTGAGTCAAAAGATCTCTGCTGCTATCATGTATAACTTCATTTCGTATAAAGTTCTAAGCATGTATGTAGGTGCATGTAGGTGCATGATTGATCCAATTGTATTAAATTAATATAACACTATCTTCACTTGTGAGACTCATGAGCTTAACCCTAACCCATTTAGAGAGGTTTAGAGAGTTGAGAACTACATGTGGATCGGATATGCGAGTGGTAGGATTTAAATATCTTTGAATTTAATTTTGCCTGTGTTCGCATGAGATGAAACACTTCCAACACACATAGAGTGACTTCAATCTTTTTTGGAAGCCCAGCGAGTACACAATTTAATAGGGGATATACGAGTGGTGAGTTTCAATCCCTCAACCTAGCTTTTCCAAAAGTTCTTATAAGAAGAAAAACATTACATCCACTTCAATTAAATTCATTTAACACTTAACTTCACGCATTGACAAATTCAACTTATTTGGGAAGACCCAAATAATGTGGTGTAGAGTATTTGTATAGGCGTAATGTATAAGTACGTAATTGTAGTATTCGTCGTTTGAAAAAAGGGTGCAATAATTTGTGTTAGTTGTACTTCCTCCATTCCACACTCACTTATACGTTTTCAGTTTGTTGGGTCCCAATTAATTTTATACGTTTCTTATTTAGTTGATTTTTTTTTCCTAAATATGAATCCAAGCAACAAATTATATCGTTGGCTCGACCACTTGGGCCAACCATAGGCTAGCGCCCCTTCAAAGTGCAATGGAGGTCACTACCCTCGACCATGGGCCTTCTAGATCACCCATTGATCCCGTCCAGTTAATTAATCATGTCACTCAAACATATAATATAACACAATTATTAAATATGGTATACAAAAACAAACGTACTCAATTCATTGGATATGATGTGTTCATGTGTTGTATGTGGAGCAAACATGGACAATGTCATAGGATCGATCAAGTAGACTTGTAAAAATCAGATAAGCAAAAGGACATTCAAGTAAGGACACACAGAGTTTGTTGTTACTGATGTAACTGCCCTCTAAATATGCGACACTTAATGTGTTGTACAGATCCCATAATTCTCGGGTTATTCATACGCATGAAAGATTTCGAATGACGAATATTTCACGTGAAGTTGGCTAACTAATTAACTAATACTAGTACAACTATAACACATTTGTTTAGTCCACTATTTTGTCATCCACGAGATTTGTAACTTTAAATGCTTTAAATGTGTGGATGTGAAACTAAGGTCAGTTGTAAGGGTATGTCGTTTTGTAGTATGTGAATAAATTTGATTATTTTGTCAGGAATTTTTTTTTTTTATTCTATTTTAAAGTGTGTAGTCTAAAATACGAAATATAATTGCCGTTTAAAACAAAACAGTGTGTAGTAAAAAATACGAGTGTAATTGGCTTCGTCTTTTCAGTTTTATGGTCAAAAATTGAAAATTGTCACTTTTTAAAGGTGTGTGTATACTAATGTGATCAAATTGTTTCGATTTTCTTTTCGTTTTTGTATGACTTATGACTTATGAGAGACTCATGAAACATTTATGTGATTTTATAGTAGACACACGAAGCAATTCTCTACTTTATGAATTTGGTTGTGTACAAACTCAATTGTATAATTGTTTGTAATAAAATAAAATATTTAAATAAACTTGACCAGTAGGTGTTACAACGACTCCTACTACTGGATGATAACCAAAGGGCTCCTAATGGATCGAGATTTTGTTTTCATTCAAGACGGCCCAGACGTCCATCTGATTGGGTTGAGTAGGATGGACTGTATATATGATCATGGCCCCCAGATTTGGTTTCTTGACTGCTTCCCGAGGCCCAAACTAATTATGTTTTCTGATTTTTCTTTCTCTTTTTAGTGTCCCCAAGGCACAGATATTGCATGTGGATACGCGGGGGGTCACTCTCGAAATAATCATCTATACGTAATTTTGACCTCCCTTGGTAACTCAATTTTCTGACTCCGCCCTTAAATACGTACTTATGCAACAAAATCACAAGTAAAAAAAAATGGAAACACAACAAACAAAAAGTGAATAGTGGATGAAAAGTGTGTGTGAGAAACGTGAATGGGAAACACAAGTTTTAAATGTTTCTCACTTAATTTATTGTGAGCTCACTAAGTTATGAAAAGAAACAAAAAATAAATTCACGTGAATTGTGTCGTGCTCGAGCAAGATAGTACACATAGAAGTAAAGGAAAAAAAACAACAAATTTCAAAAGGGGGCAGCTTTAGGCAAAATGTAGAGAAACTTCGAACCAATAAAAACATGTAACATGATTTAAGGTTCGTTTGGTTGGGGAATGGGGTTTTAAAATTTCATTGAGGTGTGAATTTGAAATTTCTAAAATTGCTGAGATTTCAAAACCGAAAATTTTGTAGCCATTTCAAAATCCATGTATGGATTTTCTACCCTCCATCCTCCCATTTTTGCGTTTGGTTAGTTTTTTCAAAATCCTTTGATGAATATTGAATCTTCTTTACCATAATCTCTTTCTTGATTGGGTTTGTCCAACATTCAACTGAGGGGTTACACACCATTTTGTGATTTGATCTTTGAAACTCACAAGTTTTTTTATAGGAATTGGAAAATATTTGACTGGAAGCAGGAAATTTAACAACATAATCAATTTCATTTTGTAGTTGTTCGGTTTGTTTAGTGACGATCCAGTCCGATTAGACTAACTTGCTACATTCGACCTTTTTACACACAAGTTCGTTTCCTCCGATTACCATACATTTGAATCCCCTCACCAGTCACCACGTTTCATCAAGATAGTCAAAAAGAAATTCCACGCAGAGTTTTGTATGGTATCGCCGAGCTAGAGAAAAGAATTCATATTAGGTTTGTTTTTTTCCATATTAAAACTCATTAAATTTCAATTCTTAAAACTCATTAAATTTCAATTCTGTTATTTTCAATTCAATTTCGTTCAAGTATGCTTAGTTATTTATATATTACAAATAATTCAATTCAGTTCAATTATCTTCGAAATGAAATGAAGAAGATATAACTTTACTTTTGCAAATGATACGATTCTTCCGGAATATTGTTCAAAATTATAGTCATAGTGGAGTAGTAGACCCTAAACGCATTACCTACCGAACCAGAGCAGTGTGGGTTTCACCAGTCAGACAAGTGGGCATGAATTGCGTCTTAGCCGACTGAAGAAAGCTAGCTAGCACGTGTAATTGAATCCAACAACAAATTGAGGTCGACATAATAAAGAAAATGGAACGTGGTCTGGTGACAGCCTAAATTGCATCCAATTTCTCAAACTATTAAAGTGACGGCGGAAATTAAGGGTTTCCAATCCAGTTGCATTTGCATAATTAAAATGATAAACCTCATTATCAACGTGACTAATGATATAATTTAGTCATTCACATCTTTTTTATATGTGAATGAAGGAATGAACTGTCGCTTTCACCTTTCATATGTTTGAACCAGAGATTGTCAATAATATCGCCGTCTTTCATAATCATCACACCGATTCTATTTGTTTATAACACGCACATGCATTTCACAACAAATAAATAATTCTACACGTATATATGAAAACACATGCACAATAATTTTCCATAACATACACCTCAATTAATATTCTAGTTTCCTTCTTTAAAATCTCTCTCACATTCTTCTTGTGAATATCCAAGTTCCATTACACAGAATATTCATTATTAACTTCATATATCAAAGATTCTTGTACTCGACTTCATATATCTTCATTTATTTATATATATATGAAATTGAGAGCTAGCTAAAGAGATGAAGAGAAACTGCAATTTGGAGCTACGACTCATGACGACGCCTTCAACTCAAGAGGATTATTATGTTCAAGGCGAATACGAATCGGGTATAAAGGGTGAAGGGAGTTCATCAAATGACGAGCAACTCACCATTTTCTACAATGGAAGAATTGCTAACTGCGAGGCCGCTACTGAATTTCAGGTACATACGGTGTTTTATGAAGCACAAATTTCATCCACTGGATCTCTAAACTACTTGTGATCAAATTACAAATTACAGGTTTTCGAAACTGACTGTTGCATTTTGTAGGTTTCGTTTTTTATAGACCAAATTAAAGAACATTTTATGCACTTTTTGTTCCTTTTTTTTTTTTTTTCCTAATTAGTTTCATTTTCTAGCACCATAATTAATAAGTTCTCAAACCTTATCCACCAAGAAAACTTTTTTTTTGGAAACGGCCAAAATATATTAAAGCAAGAAAAGTTCAAACGGGTACACAAATGTAGTGCATAAGAAATGCAACTCACGTCGAAACACAAAACAAGTGAAAACTAAAAGAGACTACCGAACCCTCCCCTCTCGTCTCGTCTCGTCTCCTCACCCTTGTAGACACGCCTTAGGGCTAAGGTACCAATCACGATTATAAGCTCGAAGCTTTACTTTCCCCCTTAACCAAGACCAACACACGAGTTTGATCTTCTCTACTAGTTGTGAATGGCTCAAATCTAACCCTTTAAACAAGAAGTCATTCCTAGCTTTCCAAATCATCCAAATTGTAGCAAACCAAATGACTTGCCAACTCTTTCTATGTTGGGAAGAACCCTAAGTCAAAAGATTAGCCAAACATTCCTCCAAGTTTGCACCAATACAAAACTCACTTTCAAGCCAAGAGAACACCGACCCCCACACCTTTGCCGCCAAGTCACAACCTCCAACAATATGCCAAGATGTTTCCACCACCCCTTCACATCTCTTACAACCACAATCATTATTAGTGAAGAACACCCCCCCTCCTTTTGAGGTTTTCATTAGAAGGGATTCTATCTTGGACAAGTTTCCAAACAAAACAAAGGTAGTTACTTTACTTGGAACAAGGTTATTCCAAATTAAAGATTCCCACTTCTTAATTGGCACCTCCTCTTCTTGATTGTTTAGCTCCACATACCCCTCTCTAGTGGAATAGCAATCCGAATCCTTCCCAAGCCAAACCCATACATCATCTTCAATTTGCCAAAACTTACATTGGCTTACACATTTATCATTTATAATTTATTTATGCATACGTACGTAGATATGAGATATGCAGCACCATTTCCTCATAGGCTAGAGAATCCCTTTGCCCGGCAGAGGATGTGGGCTAGTCTGCCTCTGACTTGTCTTCTGCTCGGTTAAAAACATCTATCAGCCTTCCAATTTGGACTTTGCAAATATAGCTAAGAGATTCATATATGTGTTAAATTATGTTACCTAGCTCTAATATTGTATCTAATCCGTTCACTCGTAATATACATGCAGGCTAGAGCTATTATAAGGCTGGCATACCGTGAAATGGAAGAGAAATCGGGGAAATCCGACCCGCATTCACGGTCGATAAGTTCTCCCATTTACAGTCCTTCAAGTGGGCTTTCAATGAAGAGATCACTGAAGAGGTTTCTAGAGAAGAGGAAGAATAGAACACAAGCGGCATCTCCCTACACCATAGCTAGAGATCATCCTCAATGAGCTAGATCCCTTAGCTAAAATACATAGAGGAGCTTATATTTTTACGTACCATTTAGAATTTGTGGGTTTTGATGATATGTTATTAGATTTGAGAAGTATATATATCTTGATTTGTTCATGCATATTATATTGTTTATTTCCGATTTATAAAACAAGGGTTAAACTTCTAAAATGTCGAGTTCAATCCTTCTAATACTTTCTCATTTCTTGTTCCCGAATCAGCCACCCATGCATATTGGGAAACAAAACCGGTAAGTCATCAATATATATATATATATATATATATATATATATATATATATAGAGAGAGAGAGAGAGAGAGAGAGAGAGAGAGAGTCCGGTTCCAGTTACCGGTTCAACCCGGTTTCGGCGGCTTTGAATGGTTCTGGACCCTCCGGCCTGCCATATAACCAGTCGACCACTCCACCCGGTTCACGGTTAGACCGGTATAACCAGCCGGTCAGGCCCACAGTTGAAAACATAGCCTTTTAGTGTAGGAACCTTTATCTCAAGGTAACCTATCTCTACACAAACACTTGACTGAAAACCATAATTAAGCCTGTTTTGCTATATTTCAAATGCTTGTCTAGAAGAGTAGAACTACAAGAGCTCTGTTCATCCAGAATACTACTACCAAAGTTACGCTCACTCACTGACCCTGCAGTGGGCCTAGAAAGAAATACAGTTACATTATTTCCTATTATTCGCAACGAAACTAAACAACATAAACTCTACATCCGAGATATCACACGAGGTGCATCCCAAGGAGCAGTCACATGAGCACGAGTGATTTCGTTGATGGAGCGACAACCACTCAATGCCATAGTCAGCTCGAATTCATCATGAAGCATCTGAAGGACTTTCCTTACACCTGCCTCTCCATCAGCTGCTAATGAGAACACGACTGGCCGCCCAATCTATGAATTAAATCATGTTATGACAAGTTGCATTGTGATATGGCTTCTTGGTATAATTGAATAGTTTGAATACTTACGAATACACCAGATGCACCAAGGGCCAACGCTTTAAACACATCAGTTCCGCGCCTAATTCCACCATCTAGGAATACGGGAACTCTACCTTGTGCTGCTTTCACAACCTGTATTTAGAACAAAAAGGCCTAATTTTGCATCAACAAAAGAAGCCTTAAAATCATGGATACAGAACAAAAAAGATCAGATAATGCTTCTTCACAGATACAAGCGGGGTCCAGATAACGAAGAATGGGGCAAAAAAATGACCTCTTCCAAGGCCATTATGGTTGCAGGAACATAGTCGAGTTGACGAGCTCCATGGTTTGACACAATAATCCCTGCTGCTCCAGACTGTATGGCTAAATATGCTGCACGGCATGAAACAAAAAAGGTTGGGTGCACAGCAACAAAATACAGAGAAAAAAGAATGCTAAATTCGATGCCTACCGTCCTCAGCTGTTAAAACTCCCTTTACTAGAATTGGCAATTTAGTGATGGTCTGAAGCCACTTGACATCCTGTATTCGAAGGGGGGTAAATTTTAGTAGTTTCAAAGTATTAAATTGCTTAATGAAAGTGCATGCAGGTTGAAATCTTGCCTTCCAGCTAAGTGACCGGTCCATTTGATCAGCAACATACGAGGCAAGTCCAGAGTCATTGGTCTACAATCACGATCCTCAGTATGGTTACTACAACTAAAACAGAATGAAATGGAACTAAATGTCACGTACCAACTACCAAATCATTCAGAAATTAATCACCTTATCGATTGTTCCAAGGTCCAAGCCTTCGAAATTCTTCAAAGTCAAGTTGGGTAGCAATGTAAATCTGTTGATATTTATTTAAGTTTAATGAGAAAACAAAGAAGTTGAAGTAGGAAAATTGATTCTAGATATGGCAGGCAACATTTCAGAGTTAAGTACGAAAATCATTCGAGAATTAAGCTGTCATCTGTTCTGAAAAACGAAAACATTCACAAATCACCTGTTCTTGATATCAGCTTCCCGTCTTCCTAGCCTTGGGGTGTCCACTGTGAGGACAATCGCCTTGAAACCTGCTCTTTCAGCTCTTTTCACAAGTTGTGAAACGACGTTTCTATCTTTGAGAACCTAAAGTTGTAAGCCAAAACAATCATTTCAAAGTAGATACACTATGCAAATAAGATGCAATAACAGTAACATTTACAATTAAAAGATGCAACTCATACTCACATAGAGCTGAAAGAAGCGAACACCAGGACCTGTGGAGGCAACCTCTTCAACACTTGAAGTACCCCATGAGGACAATGTCTAGTTCAAGAAAATCAACAATTAAGCATGGTTAGAAACTGTAAAACTCACACGGTTGCTTTCACATGAAAACGGACAACAGTAAATATGTATTTTCAAGCCGAAGTTAAGAGAAGAAACGGCATAATTACAAACCATTATTGTTCCAGCCGATGATGTTGCTCTAGCTGTTGCAAGCTCTCCTGCGTAAAATTAGACCTTTAGAACAGACAAAAAAAAAAAAAAAAAAAAAAAAAACTTGAAGTTCATATGGTTTCAGAACAGAATCATACAACATACACCCAAATTCAGAAGAAAACTTGAAGTTCATATGGTTTCAGAACAGAATCAAACAACATACATTCAAACACAGAAGAAAACTTGAAGTTCATATGGTTTCAGAACAGAATCAAACAACATACATTCAAACACAGAAGAAAACTTGAAGTTCATAGTCTGCAAGAAGCTAAGGAAACACGAAATGTGGTAAGTTTGTTATGCCAAAACGCCAAACATAATACCTTCATGATGAGCCATTTTCTGCATAGCAGTTGGGGCAACCATGATAGGCATCGATATTTTGAAGCCGAGTACTGTTGTGCTTATATCAATGTGGCTAACATCAACTAGAATACGAGGACGGAATCTGTTTCAAGTACAACAATATTTTCAAAACTGAGGACAAAATTATATCAATCCAACAAACAGATAAACTCAGGTAATAGAGATAGGCGTAGTTTACAGTATCTTAGCGAAAGCATTTCTGTTCTCTTGGAGAGTCCACTGGTCCTCAGCACCCGAGGCATAATAATCATACACCATCTTGGGCAACTTTTCCTTGGCAATCGCATCATACTCGGTAACGTTGGTAATGTTATCCATGATTCCTCGATCTTGATCCTGTCAACTGCATCAATATGGAATCCATACATATAATACAGTAAGTACTAGTATCATTCAGAAAGCAATTAAACAGTAGGTGATTGAGGTTCTAGCTAGTGAGTCAGTGAGTGATGCAAATGTATGGTTTTGGAAGAATCGCAGAACACACATGCATATTAAGAATCAACCTTCAAGATGACGAACTATCAATAATCAACTGAGCATGAGCCAATGGCTCTGATACAATGATATAAATCCAACTACACAGTATATATATGATTTAGATTGATGATGACTATTATTATTATATATTAAGTGGATATATAGATAATTAAGCTACAATCAAAGTCCTAAAGGAAACATATATATCAGAAATCAGAATTGCGAGAAAACATATATATTACGAAGAATTTAAAAAAAGGGCAAATTAAGGTGACGATGATAAGTGTAGAACACACAAAAAACCGCTCCACATACATGATCATCATGAAAAAATTCGATTGAAAGGAAATCAAAACAAGCGCTACTAATACATACAAACATACTACAGATATGGAAAATTCAAGAAATCAAGAAGTTGTGATGAATAAAGAAACAAACAAACAAACAAACCTTTTGAATCTTGGAAAAGGCAGTGATCGAGAATGAAATAGACGATAGAGAGGAGAGTTCAAAGATGTTACGCAGCTGCTCTGAATGGTAATCACTAGTACTAATGAGTAGTGTATGATATGACGACGAGAAGAATAATAAAAGGCCAAATTATAATAGACTACTACTAACAGTGTTGATTTTAAATGAAGAAGACAACAAATGGTGACAGTGTTTTTCAATGCATTTTACTTGGACTTCTCAAACTTTATTTTATTATTAAATTAAAAATACCTAATCATACCATCATCATATATAAAGGGGATTTATATTAAATTGGGGATGACTGGTGAGAATTTGAGATAAGATTAGCTTGACACTCGTAAATAAACTAACGCAAAAATTCAATGAATCTTTCTTTACGATACTTCACGAGGAGGTACTTCATTCAGTACTTCAACACAAGACATCTGACATTTCATTTAGATTTCAGAATGTATACATACAGTCCGGAAGAATCGCGATTAAACTTGGAGAAAGCCAGTCCCCAGTGCCGATATATGATAGAGTGTTGTATTGGCTTTCATTTTATAGTAGTATAAAACTATAAATCTATACTTGGTTCTTTATGTTTTTGTTTTTTCATCAAATGATTAAGAGAATAGTTCGGATGTGATAATACACCATACTAAAATCCGGTTTATTTTTTACTGTAGTTGTCAATTTTTTTAAGTCATTAACTTCCAAAACATCAAATATGTCATCGAGTGAATAATTAATTTTCTTGTTGCGTAAGATCGTCACCACTCACCAGGGTCAAATTGGGAGTTTCTGCGTCTAGCTTTTGGACATAAACTGTGTCCCGCAATATATCACTCTTTGAACATAACATTCACAAATCACAATACAGTGACTCCAGTCCAGTCCAATGATGCCAAACATAATCCATCAATTGTCTATGCCCACAAATCCAAGATTGGAATACAAAATGGCATACATTTGTTTCACAACACATTAACCTGCGTAAATTTGGTGGAAAATCTCATGCATTGTGATTTGCAAGAATCGAGGGGGGGGGGGGGGGCATGGGACATGGCTTGGATCAACTAGCTAATATGACTACCATAGATACAACCACCATTCAGCGAATGCGATGCAGGCATGCAGCTTAGTACTCTTGAGGTTGCATCCCGGTATGCCTTGCCAGCTCCGTCTGCAAAGGAGTTAAACTATTAGTCAGAGCTTTCAGTTTCGCTGTGTGGCAAGAATACCTTGACCGGGGCATTTATTTTTGGAAAGATTATCCTCGTTATTGGTTTAAACTTTGAAGTTAGTTACTATGAGTTAATCAAACAGAATGACTTTACTGTATCAATAGTAAGGCAAATCAAGTTAAGATCTGAACAGATATGTTCAAGGAAGGCAATATCGTTTTCTTTTCTCTTCTTTTCATTTTTTCATATAAAAGTAGTTGAAATGAAACAAGTAGCAGTGCAAAATCACACACAGACGGAACAAATCATTGATAGAGTCAGAGACATGATGAATCTCTAAATTGTAAGAAAAGAATTAATTATTTTGTTCTAGTTAAACCGAGGCATATGATGTAACTATTTTCTTTGTGCAGAACACTACTTTCCGGAGAAAGCACCTAGAGTAAGGAGAACCGAGATCTATGTTGCAGACACTAAGTCACTGCAGAGAGTCTTTCCCAGGAATAACCTTCAGGAAATTGTTCGTATGTCTAGGTGCAAAGGAAGTGATAAAAATTATTGAAATGCTTCATCCAAGCCAGATTACTTGTGCAGGCAGTAATTTCTGCAGAAAGAAACTAGAGCAGGAATGGAACCACGATCTAATTTTCAGAAACCAAGACGCAAACAGTTATGATTAAAAGAGAACTTCAGGAATACGGAATAGGTCCAGGACTCTAGGTGCAAAGACAAACAGTTGAAGGGTCTAGGAAGCGACTCCAGCCATCTTTCGTAAAAAATTTACCATTCCCACATTCAAAACAATATGTAATAAGAAACAAGCCAGAGATACAAACGGAAAAAACAGTTCAGCTCACAGCTTGAACATGTTTGTCAACTTACATTCCTACCCCAGTTGTGCAAGTTTCAGGTAATGAAAATGTTACAGTGCAGAAACCAATTGGTAAGAGCATACCTCAAATTCATTCTTCAGGTGATCAAGTTCCTTGTCTAGATCATTGATAGCTTGATTGTATGCTTGCATTGGCGAAGACTGGCTGGTAGTGTGAATCTGGAAAATCGGACAATTAAAAACACACAAACAGAAAGACAGCATTCAGCATGAAGCGTATTTCAGAAGTCCAATCCAATAATAAAGGGAAGAAAAAGAAAACGTTTAGGGCAAACATGTCTCTGCATAAAAGCAAAGCATAGACACAATGCAAGCACATGAGCATGAAAACAAAAGTCTTAATGCATCTATATTACGACTATCTACATTGACACGAGCACATGCTTAGTGTGTACAGCTAGAGAAAATGAAATTTATGGAGAAGATAAAAAGGGATGTATGTGTCATATCCGGACCAGCCCAGGATGCTACGGTCCATTATATCACTGGCCCAATTATTATTTACAGCATTAAATAATTTTCATTGTTATTTCAGTTTTACTACAGTATTATTATCTGAGGTTAAAAGGCCGTTGGAAGCACTCCACTGTCAGCTGGCGTTTTGTGAGCTCTTGCAGAGATATAAAAGGGTGGTTAGAGCTTGGCAACAGAAGGATTGGATTGAGGTAAAGCTCAATTCATTGAATTCCGTTGAAAATCACCAAACACTACTCTCTTTCTAAACCCAATATTTCTTATTTTCAGGTTGATGGAGCATCTTCCTGTGGCCAGAATTCCTCTTTAGTTTATTTCGATTCCTTTTGAATTCATTCCAGTTAAACCAAATCTGTGTAAACCTTATTTTTATTTCATTTATGATATATAATCGTGCCAAGGTCATTACAGTATGTTTAGAAAGTTTACGAACCATATTGATGGATACTTGCAGAACCACAGATACAATAGTGGAATCAACCTTTATATTCTCAACCCCCCAAGATTCTCATATTAGAATGCTAAATTAAACATCCCACCGACCCATGCTAAACTCTCTAGTTTCTCATGTGCTTATTCATACATTCAGGTTCTAGCATCGATTAAAAATTGTCTGCTAATTGATAAACAGAATTAGTGAATTAGTCCTCGTCTGCACTAATCTAGAATGATCATAAAATGCAACACTATAACAAAGACTTCTATGAGAGTACGTGTAGAAACGAGCTACCAGAGAAACAAATAACTTGGGGGGAAGCCTCCAATCACCATGAAAAGAACAATATTCTCACACTCACGATCACATGTTTAGCCATTCTTCACTATCCTTAACTAATTCATCATCCACGTAGAAGAAAAAACATGTATGGCCCTAAAATTCTCAATAATCATAACCCAATTAACATTTTCAGTTGAAATAAACTCTGAAGTTTGATCATATAAGCACTACATGTTTAGAGCCAGTGAAAAACAGAAACACAGTAAACTTCAAAGAATACCAGGAAAATCTTTAGAAGTTCAACAAAGGTACAAAAACATATCGATCCATCATCCATACTTGTAGTTGCACACTTGCACCTGTAAGCTGGCTGTTCAAGTTCCCTAATAAACTTAAACAGAAGATAAAAAACCATCCCACATGCTTGTTCATAAAGCTACCGTACACAAATTGTTGGAAAATATTCTCCCCATCTGCACTAATCTTAAATTGTTATAAAACACAATACTTAAACAACTATTTTCCATCTTTCTTATAAATCTAGAACAAACGATAGTCAACAAGCCATGAATTCAGACGTAAACATCTCTATAGCACTATGCAAGTCCAACAAACATCAAACCTAGCAGAGAACTACCAACCTAAGGTAACATCAGCCTCCAATCAAAATGAAAATAAATGTATCCCCACACTGCCACACACACTCATTTCGACATTTTCAGCATTCTATAGTCCTAAACCCATTCATCAGTCAGGTATCTGATTCAGCAATAAACATTTATTCATACAGATAGCATCGGTACTGAACAACTAAGAAAATGCACGAACCCTAATAAGAATCTGGTACTTGAGGGGATGAGGCAACTTGTATCCAGCAAATAGCACATCAGGATCCCTGTGCAGCTGCCTGCATAAAATTCAATCCACACACAGTTCAAATGTATCCGAAACAACTTCATAATCATCACAAATTGATAAAAAAAAAAAATGGGGGAAATCAAAATCCATACATGCGGAGAATGTTTCCGACGGTGTGGTCCTCACGCTCAACGGTAAACGTCGCCGCATTGATGATTTTGGTGTCTCTCTCGTATGAAACCCTAGATTAACAATTACAACCGAAAATTACAGAAAGTAAAGATGAACAAATACTAGAAGAATGTAGAAAAAAGGAGAGAGGAAGTAATACTTAGAGACGCCTTCGGGGACGACGAATCGCTCGTAACGGTCCGGAGCATTCATATTTGTTGCTGCTTGTTCTGGCGATTTTCCGGCGAGGTTTCACGGTGAGCGGAGTAATTAAGGCTTTAGCAGCAACTCTACTGATTTTGAAACCCGGAGTGGCACGCTTTCAGCGTTTTGTTTGTAAATGGGTGGGGTAACCGGGTCAGGGTGAGTAAGTTTTGGTTGGGTCCTACAGGACCCGACCCGTCCTGACTTGGCAATATTTTATTCTTCTTTTTTATGTTCTTTTTTTATAATAAAAAAAATAATGTATTTCAATAACTTCATCGAGTCGCGACTCGCGCACGACTTGAAAGTGTGATCGGGCCTATTATTATTTTCTACTGAGCTTGCTCGGAGAGGGGTCACGCGAAAAATAAACATAAACCGATAAATATAATATAATATATTGTATTTAATTAAGAATATAATTTTCAAATCTCATTAATACCATTAATAGTGTGACATTTTGTCTTCTAGATATCCCGTTAGAAATGTGTTAATACGAAACTTTTCATTTAAAAATATAAATACTCTCATAGAACATACATAGTACATATTTACAATTTTAACGCACTTTATTAATAATTTACTCCTACTTTTTATCAAAAAAGCAAACCCACTTACATAGGGGCGAAGCCAAAAACTCCGATCACCTATAGTTGACTTCATTTTTTCTTTTTGTATGTTAATAGAAGTAATAAACAAAATTTCCAAAAGAAATATGTTTTGTTGGACTCCCTAGTCCCGACTAATGCATCCGAAGTTTGTTATAGAGTGGCTCTAAGTGCACAATAACAAAAATCTCAACTTATAATGGCTCTAAATGTACGATAATAAATTCACAACATCAGTAGCTATGAATGTACAATAATAAATTCGCAACATAGAGTGGCTATGAATATGAATGTACGATAACAAAGCTTTAAAAATAAGATAACAAATTCATTTTGAATATCATATAAAAACTGAATGTAACTCGATCTATTGTTTCATAGTTATGTGAAGCATATTGTGATGCACAAAAAACTAAAATAAAGAACATGCATCCATACCATAGAACAAATTTTAATAGCTTCTTGAAACTTGAAACCTGCGAATTGCAATTCTGCAAAGCATGAGGATTTGAGGAAACAATCTACGTCATCTTTTACCCGATTGCGGCCTGTGGGCCAACTATAAGCCCATATTGAAGGTTTGGACCGGTCATCGGTGTACTTCATGTGGGCGTGAGCCGTGTGCGATATGGGCCGGGCGGGTTGAGCAGTACAATTGTAGTACATTTAATTTCTCGGTAATTCATTAGGTTTTTCTTCTTCTCCTTTTACTTTCTTTTTGTCTTTTTTTTTTCTTTTTCCAAGTTTTAGGAATGATAATATCACAAGTTTTTTCTTTCTTCAATTCATGGTTAGAGAACAAACATGTGTACTATACAAACCGTTTGATTTTGGAATGGTTAGAGAACAAACATGTGTACTATACAAACCGTTTGATTTTGGAATGTAGTATTTTAATCAATATTTTTTTACAAACATGTGTATAACTCGCAGCTTAACACTGACGTATAAAATAGTATTAATTAAAATAGTAAGAAATACTTTCCAACCCAATGAACTAGCTCAAGGAAAGATACAATATGACAGACACTAAAATCATATGTCTCGGACAATTTGGATCAAGTTCAACACGAATTCCCGATCTTATCAACACTCTCCAAGTCCACTTTCTTTCTTAGACCTTGCATGTCAAGTCGAATTCACATACCTAGAGATTTGATCATGGCCCCGACTAACACTTGAAAACATAACGTGTTGTTTCTTTTTATTAATGGAAATCTTTAGCCGTTTAAAAAAAAATAGACTCTTTTAAGTGTTCTGTGATGATACATATTTGTTTTATTAGTCGAACTATCAACAGATATATCATCACATTAAACATCGAAATTTGCCATTCTAACTAGTCCACCTGTACATGCTCGCCCACACAGACAATCACACCTCAACCAACTTGGGAGCAAGACCACTACATTAGTTGGCGGCCAACAGTGTTACAAAACCACAGGAGTTACGTGGTCATATTTAAAAATTAGTTACCTAATTACGTAAGTTAAACACAAGTAATCACCCTACTTATTAAACAAGTCATCAATAAATACATGCCACATAGACAATCATGAGTTGTCTTTGCCGGCAAAACCACATTAAAATATAAAAAATTTCCAACTCAAATATATAATAGACCCAAGTAAATTTTGACGTTATATAAGCATAACAATGATGAGAAATGAGAATGATCTCAATTAATTATAATCTCATTATCAATATATTTAATGGCGATACATTGACGGTGATCAAATTTCAACTCCATGGTTTTCTAGACATTCACGTAATTGCCACACCACCTCGGATAGCTGATTTAACGTGTGTTTTTCTTCCATCAATTATGGAAAAAGGGGAGAGAAAAAAATGAAAATGGAAAAATTTAGAACACGAAAAGTGGTGTGCGCAATAATAACTTTTGTTCTGCTTAAAAAAGAATCGATGCACGTGGACTTTTGCGTGGGCGGCCGGTCTTGAACACGCGAGCTCACTGTCTTAGTGCCCCGTTGCTTCACATCTTCTGCCAGATACAGTTATGTCATGCACACAACATGAATATTGTTTTATCGACAAAGTAATCGAGCACAATTGGAGGCGATTTTGGAGCTCACTCCCAATGTGTGATAAGAATAAATTTTCATGTGAATATTCACTTATTTGGATTAATATAATATATCACATTAAAAATTACAGTATATAAATTATAATATTCACAAAAAAAAATCATTATCTACCATTTTTTAAAATAATAATCATTATTTACCATCTCGATCCAAGTTTAACATTTGGTGAAATTAGAGTATTCCACTACCTTAAAATTAAAGAAAATAAATTTAGAAGGGATGAATAATTGTTGTGATATTACATCATGCAACGGAAAGAATGATTATGGGACGACGAGTCGGTAAGTGAAAAAAATGATTGGGCAGCCTAGTCATCGATAATTATGATTAAAAAACGATTTTATGGGTACACTTGTACGACAAGAAAATAAAATAATTGATTCTGAGTCCACTCATCAATAGTAATTAATTATAAACCCCTCAAGATGAGGATGGATTTTGTGGATTTTGGTTAATAATGCAAACATCAAATTTTTAGTATTAATTTGTGAAAACTACACTTGTTTGTTGAGCCTTGAGATAAACATGCGGCTCGAAGTTTTTTCTAATCATTACTCAATTATGAATCATGATACAACAACTATAGTAATTGTAGATTCATCAAGATGAGTACTCCATCAGAAGAAAGAAAGAGAGAATTGTTGAACATGGGTTGTGATCAACATAGTATTTATTGCGAATGTATATGTGGTACAAGATTATTACATAAGAGTGTTTTAGTGTTATGTTTTTGGTAACAACTAATGAAACTTCTACAAACTACAACTACTATTAAGTCAATTCCAGTTTCCCAACGTGTTTATCTAACGGAGGGACGGAATTAGAGTTCGGCATGTCAAATTATCATGGTTGAATAATGATTTGATTTAAAAGGATTTAACTTGGTATGAACTGAATTCATGAACTTATTTGTAATATAAAAAATAACTGAGAAAATTTAAGGTGATCCGAAGTGAAGTGATTTTCAAATGAAAATACCATACTAGCCTTAGCGTGTGTTCCACCCAATGTTAATGTTAATGTTATGAGATGATTCTATTATATGTTTTCCAAAAGACACTTTAATCTGGTTCACCACTTAAACATTTAAAAGCGTGTTTTACGGACTTGTATCTTTTTTCTAGCAGGAAATATGCTTGGAATACTATGTATCTTATTTCTAGCAAGGAAATAGGCAGGTATATAATGATTGAACGTACACCGAATGTTGCATATTTGTTTAATGGTGCAAATTGTATATTAGCTACTACTCCTAGCTAGGATACAATTACGGTGAACAGATCATAAACGCCACATTCTGTTTTCATCCCGAAAATTCAAAGACTATAGTTCCAAAAATAGTTTATAAACTGTATAATTATTAATTTAATACGAGCTGTATTGCAATTCTATGGTATCAAATTGGACCGGAAAATCCTCGAATTAGTTCAAGCTTGAGATCATCAACACGTATTGCTAGTGTAGTGTAGCACAGGCCAATCATTATGGGTCTAGTAATTTTTAATCGAATCCGGGACTGGAACTTATCAGTGTGGTGGATGATGCAAATCCGGAGTTCGGATCGAGTTTAAGGTGGTCGATTGACAATTTTCCGATATGGAATGGATACAAGTGGTTCACACTTCACGTAGAAAGTTCAAGACGATGTGCAAGATTTTCTTTGTACTGATTTGAGTGGTTATAATGATGTTCTCGAATCATAACTAGCTATCAAAACATAAACTGAACAAAAATTTTTCGTACTCAAACACTGATGTTTTTACTTTAGATATGAGGTTCGTTTCCTACAAATTTTATACCCTACAACTTTTTATATTGTGTGTTATAATTTACGTCTTACGTTATAAAATCGCATTATAAAATCGCATTAAAATATCTCACTTCTACATATACACTAGCCCTTGTATAAATGTGCCTATAGAATACGTAATTTTGATATAAGTGGCTACTTACCAATACAAGAAACCAGTATCTAGGAAGTTTAGTAAAAAAAATTAAAAATATAATAATAAAAAATTAGGAGGCCCAAATCTTCCTCCTATAAATACTTGCTCTTGATAAGCAATACAAGCCCCACCAGCCTCAAAATCTCAACCTCATACTTAGACTAATCACTCAAACTCAAAAGAAAATCAATCAATCTACACCATTTCAAAAATCTACACCATTTCAAAGAAAACAATATGGCAATGCCATTCCTAAGTTCCACTGAAACTCCACTGAACTTCAAGAAATTCCAAAAGAGCCCCAAAACTTCCAATCTCAAATCATTTTATGCCTTCTTGTTATCTATTTTCCTTTACATTTCAGTCTTCTATGTTTTCAATCTCTCACCTTCTACCCTCTTATCCACCACCAAGTTCTGGTTCTTCATATCCAACACCCTCATTCTCATCATTGCTGCCGATTTTGGCGCGTTTTCTTCGTCCAAGGAACACGATTTCTACGAAGAGTATGCTAAAAACAGCGTACAAACAAAGAGTATCGTGCCTTACGAGACATCGTACAAGCAAATCGAAGAACATGCAATGCCATACCGCGGTCAAGAAAATGTTGAAGTGCCACACGAAAAGATACTAGAGATGATCGTTCCAGTTGATGAACATGTGCGAACCTACGAACTTATGGAGGAAAAACGCGAAATCTTCCCAATCAACGAAGAATGTGAAACGGAGATCGTGGAACATGCTGCTGAGAGTTGTGAACTTGGAGAAAATGATACTACTACTACTACTAAAGTTGTCTCAACCAAAGAAGAACATGATCATTTAGAAGGCCAAGACGAAGTGTTCGAGAGGATTAAGAAAAAGGATGCCGGTTTTCAACTTGAATACGAAAAAGAAGGACTTGGAAAGAGGAAATTAAGGAAATCCAAATGCAGGCGAAGCAATTCGGAGAAGGCAATCTTGATGCTGGTTGCAGATGAAGAGAGCAATGATAGGAATGCTCTTCTACACAGGACAGCTTCCGCTAGGTACGAGGAGGAGGTGAAATACGAGAAGGAAGAAGAGAACGAGTTTTCGAACATGTCGAACGAAGAACTTAACAGGAGAGTTGAAGAGTTTATCAGGAAGTGTAACAGGCAGATTAGGCTCCAAGCAGTTGGGAACTGAAACAGAGTTGAACTTGAACATGAAAGATTAAGGGAGTTTATTAGAAATTAGAATAGTATTAGTAGTTGTTGTTTAGTTATCATGATGAACATGACCAATTTGTTATCATTTTGGTTCTTGTTTTAATAGTTATGAGCATGAGTCTTTGAGGCTTTCAATATTATGGTTTTTTGTCGTAGAGGCTTTCATTACATCAATTTTGGAGGAATTGAGTAATTTCATAATTTGTTTATTAATTCATCTTTAATTTTCTTCAATTCAAATTCTCGTTTTATTTGTAATGTAACGGATGAAGGGTAAAATAGTACGAAGTACCTTGGAATTATGTAACGAGCCCCCCCTCCCTCGGAGAAGGGATCGAAAGCAATGATTACAATACCTTCGGAAACATGTTCTATATTTGTAATGCTTTCGCATCCAAATTCGAAAAACAAGAGTAATTATGAGTACAAGTACAACAGAAAGATAGTCTTAGCGTCGAAGTGTCAAGCACTCCCTTGGAAGAGTAAAGAGCAAATGTAATTAACTTAACTCATGAAAGTTACTCATGACCTATGTTCTGAAACCCGAACCCGGGTTAAACTGGAAAATCATCTCGGAGGGGTCAACCCGGGTTGACCCGGATCAACTCGGAAGGTTGACCCGGATGACATAATAAATATATAACTATTTTTAAATTAAAAATAAATAAAATATACTTTTGATAAAAGTTTATTATGCATATTTACCAAATAAAGTAAATTTCATTACCTATATATAAAATAATAAGTGAAAAAAGAAAAAAAAATCCAAATAAAAAACTTTTTTTTATTACTAATTTTGTATTTTGACCTAAAACCCGGGCCAACCCGGGGTTAAACCGGCAAAATCTCGAAAAAATCCCAGGTTTCGAGATTTTGTATTAAAATCCGGCAAAGACTCCGGGTCCGGGTCAACCCGAGTTGACCCACCGGGTTTGAAAACAGAGCTCATGACTACTAGGAGCACACCAACTAATTTCCCTCCTATAAATACCGGACATGATCATCACACAATCAGGCAAACTTTTCTCTCCTTATCATTACAAATCTTTATTCTCTAAGGCTTAAATACTCAAACTCCCACATTACAAATCACCTGTATATATTACTTCAGGCTTGGTCCTCCACTAGTCTAAGAGTACGAAACATAAAGGCGCCAAATTATATCGAACAAAATTATTTTAGACCAAATCGATATTGGAGAATTAATATAAATGACGAGTTAAAACAAGGTCTCCTCCGAGACTTTTACTCGTGATTTTAAAAATCAAGTCCTCATATTGGAATCCGGAAAGAGTTTTAGACCCGAGAATGAATCTACTCACCAAGTTACACCAAATACTCCTTCTGATAAGCCCGGGCCCATGTATTTTCCAGCCCACTGGACCTGCAGAACTGCAGCAGCACCCGGCTGGAATGGTTCTGTCCAAACCCGCATAAGAAAAAAAAAGAGGCCAGAACCTATATGTTTTGAAACCGTGAACCGGAAGCCGAGCTGGACACACAAAAAAGAGATTAGACCGAAGTTGGATCGGATTAGACCGGAGTCAGACTGGAATCTTGTTGAACCGCTCATCACCCGGTTCATGACCGAACCGGTCCACCCGACCTGTCGAACCCGTTTTTTAAAACATAGGCCAGAACCAATAAATGGAAACCTGCCAGAGGTACCAAGTAATACATGCTATATACAAGGAAAAAAATATAATTGCAATAATGTAAGAGAGATCATGTAGGATCTTGCAAAATATTTTCCCTAACTACTCCTATACTACTATAGTAAGGGGATGAGAATGTTTAGAGTGTTAGATCATACACAACCAAACCACTTATCATAACCAAAAAGCTACGTACTAGCTAGTTCTTCTGTTTTCCGTTCTGTTCTGCTGCTGCTGCTATATACTAAGATCCATCCCTGCGATAATGGGGTCGTGTGCGGACGCGATGTGTGTCATTCTTTTTCTCGGCATGTTTTCCTTTGTCATTATAATGCGGTTTACATCATTACAATCTGGTCCGTTTATTTGTGTCGAACGTGCTTCAGTTTCTCTCTACAACAACACTAACGATCCTTCGCAATCTATTGCTGAATGGAATATTGGAATTTATGTTTTAAACTACTGTAACGATTTCAACACGCTTCACTATGACAGGATCACCGTCTCTGTCAACTCTGTGTCCGGGACCTCTACAGTTGCTACTCTGCCTGGCGGCTTCAGGCAACGTCCGTCTCATTAATTCTAACCAGTTGAATGCCACCGTTCATGGCACCCTACCATGTTTTGACACCACAACTTTTCCTTTTGATGTGAACATAGAAGCTTTCTACAGGTTTTCGAATTGGATGCATCTCCACCAGAATAAATTACATGTTGCCTCGACTAAGTGCAGTTTTCTCAAGATTTCAACTGTCCCCATCTCAAACGCATGGGTTTCTACTCGGAGACATCACGAAATATAGTTGCGATTTTTTTTAGATTGTTAATTTATGATTTTTTTTTTAATATTTATTATTTCTCTTTCGTACCTCTTAATCAAGAGTTTGTGCTATTAGCTAGATGCTTTTTTTTTTTTATATACGTACGCACACTTATGGTTATGGAGTAGTATTGTTTGCAGGGAAAACATTACTAGCATTTTATTTTCAAAGCTTCCTATGTACATTTAAATGACATTGTTGAATCATTACAATTTACTAATGCAAAGAGACAATAGCTTCCTATATACATTTAATAAATGACATTGTTGAATCATTATAGGGGCGGATTCAAAAAAAATTATTAGTGGGTGCAAATAGTACAAGGTATATTAATTTTAAAATAATAAATAATAACTAATTAATTATTAAAAAATAAAAAAATTCATAATTAATTAAATAATAAAAATGTTGAGTTGGACAAAACAAACTTGTGGTTTAGAATCAATACTTAATAATTTTATCATAGGTCATGTAGCAAAAATATCTCCGTTAATATGCATTATTTTTACAATTTCATACTAAAAAAGTTAGTTTTGACCTAGAAATAGAAATATTGCACGAATTTTTTCAATAATGTTAATAAAAAAATGAAGTTTTTTCACCACTTCAACATCAGTTTTTTTCAATTTGAGATAGGTACATATTTACTCTCTTCGCGTTCCCATTATTTTTATACGTTAATGATATAACTATACATATTATCATATTTGATATATGCTTCCAATAAATTTAATGGATGCAAAATAAATCTTATAAAGTTACGTGGGTGCAAAACAGTTAACTTGGTGGGGGCAATTTGATTTTTTTTTTTTATATGAGATATAGTGGCAAAATAAAATTTTTGTGGGTGCAAGTGCGCCCATGCGGCAATGAACAGATCCGCCACCGATCATTATCACCGCAAAGAGACAATAATTTCTCAATCCTGGTCAAAATTTCATCTTTAATTTAATTTGTTAATGTTTTTTAATCATAAATTATTTCTAAATATATCGAAGATAATTATTATTATAATAATTACTATAATATTATACATTTTAAATTTTGTTTATTATTATTTTTGTGATTTTTTTTTCTAATTTGTGATTTAGTACTTGCGTCCCAAACGGTCAACAAAACTAAATGGAATTTTTTTAACGGAGTGGAAGAAGTAGTACGTTACTTGACGTTCAATGTCATACGACGAATTCACCTTGTGAAAGTGAAATTTCACATGTGTGTGTGAATGTGCGCATATGGGAATATTACATCTACCTCCCTCACTGGAGGCTCTAACCACATATCTTCCCTTCTTAGTTCAACAATTACATATGGATCCAAATTTCAACAATTCAGCTGACTGACTTAGTCATATTTGAGAACCAAACATGCCTTAGTCTTTTTTCTATTTTCTTTTTCCTTTTCTTCTCTTTTTCTTTTTTCTTTTCTTTTCCTTTTTCTTATTTTCTTTTCGGAGCTTGTAGCAAGCTCCGATCGGAGGTAGCAAGCTCCGATCTAGAGCTTGCTGCTGGCTCCAAATCAGAGCTTGCAGCTGGCTCCAAATCGGAGCTTGCAGCAAGCTCCGATCGAAGCAGCAGCAGGCTCCGATCGGAGCTGCTACTCCAGATCTGGAGGCTGGTACCGGAATCCGGTACCTTTGAAGAAAAAGAAGATGACCAAAATTTTTTTAAAAAAATTAAAAATAAAATAAAATTTGGGACTTGTTTTGAATTTAAATTTGTGGGGGTTTACTTTACAATAATATTTGAGACATTTTTACAATTTAGATAAGTTATGTGGGTTTATTTTATATTAAATAGTGTTAATATTGTGGAATAGAAAAGTTTTGAGACAAATGTGTAATAAACATAAATTTAGGTTGTTTGGGCTTTATAGAATCTGATAATTATTCAAGGGTAAAATCGTACTTTCTAGATTTTAATTCGGAAAAAGTCAAGATCGTGGGCCTATATGTAATTGTTTCAATCTAACAGGGAAAGTTATGTAATTATTGATCTAAAGAGGTAAAATCTGTAATTGATGAATCTAACAGGGGTCTGGATAATTCGCCCTAGTTTGATCAATATTCCGAACCATTTGATTGATTGATAATTTGAAGACGGGAGTTGTGCAATGTCACTATTTGAATCGAAATTTGTACATTAGTGCTAAGTGAATGGTGCCCGAATTGTGTAATGGGTCAATCATTTATTCAGGAATTATTGGGCTGTTAGATACAAATCTTTGGGCCTATTCCTAGCAAAGAACGGGGAAAATTGTGCCAAAGTCAAATTTCTAACTTGACTCTCCGTTACAAACAGCCAGTTCGGAAAACTCATTATTTATTTTCGGTTCAATTCAATTATGTTTAATCCAGTTCAATTCTTTAGGTTCATTCAATTCAGTAATGTTCAGACTTGTTTAATTATATTTTATATACTACAAATAAATTTAATTCAGCTATGTTCAGTTCAATTCAATTTTACTAATTTATTTCAATTCATTTTTTCAAACGAAAATAACAACGAAAATAACAGTTAATAGTTTACTCATTGGGAAATGGGAAGTGTAATGTGACACAGACAGAGACTTGATCCGAAACCAATCCCAATTTTTCACGTATCTTACTTGGCTCTATCGCTTTCCCTTTTCATGAAATAGAACTTCTAATTCTCATGTAAGAAACAAACAACCAATCATCCTTTCGGAAAAAAAAAAACAACAACAAATCATCACCTCAATTCTTGATTCATCAAGAATTTCACTAACAAGCTGATCAGTTTGATTCTACAGCTCTAATTCGATCCCATGGCGTCCAAGAAAACCTTACGGTGTCTGGTGACCGGAAGAAATGTAGCGAGGAGGAGTTTCACCGCTCTCCCTGAGAGCAAAACCAGCCAGTCCCAATCCTCTCAGAATCTCATCAACTTGGAGACTCAGTGCAGTGCTCATAAGTAATTTCAATTCTAAACCCTCCCCTGTTTCTTGTTTTTCTATGAATTGGAGAATCAGTGATTATAAATCAAATGATTTGTTGTGTTATGTATTGTGGGCCTTAAAGATTTTAGATTAGACATAATTCTGCTTAAGGTATCATATCATACATATCATGTAGTATGGTTTGTTAGTGTGGATTTGAGTATTATTTTGTCTTGTGGACATGGTGTTTGATGTATTGCTTGAGAGAGAGAGCTGAAATTCTCGGATTTTGTATTCGTCGATATGGCTTGTTTATTTGTTAGTTGAGCTTGTAGATGAGATAGAAGTGTGGGTTAAGTTATCATTTAGTGTGTAATTTGGATTTGTTGGGGTCGTGTTTGATGTGTTGCTTAAGAGGATTGAAAGTGGAAAGCTCTGCCTTCTTGGATTAAACTAAAGATGGATTACTATTAGTAGGAGCTTTATGTCGAAGTTTGGAATGAAATGGAAGTATGACACGGGAACTATGTGATTTTGATTCTGAGTGATGGTAAAGAGATCGAGTAGTATGATAGAATCTATTGTAACGTTGCATATACCTCTTACGCATAAACGATACTCACATGGCAACTTTTCGTATGTATGAGAGCGAAATGGGTAGGAAGAGTTAGGCTAATCGACACATTGTGTCCAGGGGAATCCTGATTTTGTGTCGACTAACAGACTGACCACTTTACCTGGATTCCTGATTCTAACGTTCACCGAGTAGCCTAAGCTTCCCACATGCTTTACATGGAATGTAATTTGATCCAGATTCATCGTTCGATTCAATGACAATGTTGTATATTCTATCTGTTTCGATGAACGACGAATCCTTTGATGTATTGTTTATCAAAGTTTGTTGTCTGCTAGGAGGTTGAGACTGAAGTCTACCATTTTTAAAACGAAATGGAGCTGTATATGTAAAGAGAGTTTGTGATTTGATAACGATAAATGAGATACAGTATGTGGTAGTACTAAACTTTTCGGTGTATGTGCTGAGTGTTGGAACTGGAAACATAGTTTTAATGGCAAAAGAGATGTCAGTGAGTGAAAAGTTTTTACACAGCAACAGCTCAGCACTCTTTTGGTTATGTTGCAGTTACCACCCTATTCCTATGGTTTTCTCACAAGCCAAAGGGTCGACGATCTGGGATCCGGAAGGCAACAAATACATAGACTTTCTTTCTGCTTATTCCGCTGTTAACCAGGTATAAAAAAAAGAGACCGACTATGTAATTTATGTCTGAACCTTATTATGATTTCATTTCTGTGTATGTTGTAACTTTTCGAAGAATCAACAGTCTATCACTGCCCTTGCTTTGTTAGGATCAAACTATAATTTGGGACTTATAAATGAAGTGAAATCTTGTAAAATGGTAACTCTTTCTGCAGGGACATTGTCATCCTAAGATCATGAAAGCAATGGCTGAACAAGCTGAAAGGCTTACTCTCAGTTCAAGAGCATTCTATAATGACAGATTTCCCGTATTTGCTGAGCGTCTGACGAGCATGTTTGGATATGATATGGCGCTTCCTATGAATACAGGTGCTGAAGGTGTAGAAACAGCACTGAAGTTGGCGAGGAAGTGGGGTTACATGAAGAAAAACATTCCAAAAGATGAGGTACACAACTCTGAGCGTCACAAGATTAAATATCTACGAAATCACAACCATTCTGATTAAATGGAAATTCAAGATTTTGTTTTATTTCTTCAGCATCGAAATTACTGCTCAAGAGTTCTATGATGCTAATTGCAGGCCATAATTGTTTCATGCTGTGGCTGCTTTCACGGTCGCACATTGGCTGTTATTTCAATGAGCTGTGATAATGAGGCAACACGTGGCTTCTGGCCTTTGTTACCAGGCCATCTCAAAGTTGATTTCGGCGATGCTGCTGCCCTTGAGAAGTTATTTAAAGGTTTGCACACATTAAGCTTGCACTAAACTAGCACGGATTCCTATTCGCCTGTATTCACTAAAAATGTTAGATGAGACATTTCAGTTCTACAAATTACATTCACATCTTGTCTATTTATTGGTGTTTCTTTTTGTTTAATCCAGAGAAAGGAGATCGAATTGCTGGTTTTCTGTTTGAACCTATCCAAGGGGAGGCTGGGGTATGTATATCCAGAATAGAACTGATTACTTACAACCTATTATGTTATTCATTATGTTTCTGCTGGATACTCCCTGTTTGCTCTCTATATGATTATAAAGTGGTGTACACTAACTGAACCGTTCTGTCCTGATATATCGTGTACTGATTTTAGAAAGCCTGCTCGTTGATTATCACTGGACTTTTTTCCCCTCCTTTGATTCTGAAGTATGATGGAATTCTCCTGTTTTCTAGGTTGTAATTCCTCCAGATGGTTATCTAAAAGCTGTCAGAGACCTTTGCTCAAAATATAACGTGTTAATGATTGCTGATGAAATACAAAGTGGCTTAGCACGTTCGGGTAGAGTTCTGGCTGTTGACTGGGAAAATGTCCGCCCAGATCTCGTGGTAAGTACCTTTTTTTTTTTTTCCTTTTCTTTTTCTCTAGCGTACTTGGCTTGATATTCCCACAGTTCAAATGTTATCCCACCGCATCGTGTTTGAAAGACATAGTTAATCAGACGATGGAATGCTATCTAGAGCTTTATAGCAGCTGAAACTAATCGAAAATGAAATAGCAAGCAAAAGTTGGTGTAATTAACTACTACGAAGGAACCAAATCTCTTATGTTTAATGAGTCTTATGAAAATAATGGTTTTCCTGAACACTATGTAAAGCATACCAGTTTAACCGTACAAGTTCCACTATCAAGATTTTGGCATATGACAATAGCAGCTTATTGCAGAATCTTGCGCTTCATAATTGAAAGCATCCACTTTTCTGAATGAAATCTTTGGTTTTGTACTGTGAAGATATTAGGAAAGGCATTGGGTGGTGGAGTGTTGCCTGTAAGTGCAGTTCTCGCAGACAAAGACGTTATGCTCTGCATTCAACCTGGAGAGCATGGAAGGTTAGTTTCATTATCGTGTATTACATTCGTGTAGTATCATAATCGTGTTAATAACTTGCTATGGAATATTATGATGATTTATGCAGCACTTTTGGAGGAAATCCTTTGGCTAGTGCAGTTGCCATTGCATCACTAGATGTGATAAGAGACGAGAGACTCGCTGAAAGGTACTAGTGAACACCTTTCATTATTATCTAACTTGGATTTATACAAAAACTGAATACACGTCTGGAAAACAGCTTTTAGTGTACTCGATGAAGTTATTATTCAATTTCTTCACAGATCTGATGAACTGGGAAAGGAGCTTAGGCAACAACTGGTGAAGATTCAGCAGCAATTTCCCGATCTTATAAAGGATGTACGAGGAAAGGGATTGTTCAACGCTGTGGAGCTTAATAGCAAAGCACTGTTACCTGTCAATGCGTATGATATATGCCTGAAACTCAAAGAGAGAGGCATTCTTGCGAAACCTACACATGATTCTATTATTCGACTCACTCCTCCTTTATCCATAAGGTATGCAATTATGCTTCCAATATTGTAAAAAGGACAAACAAACTTAAGCAAGGACTTAGAAATGGCTATTTTGTGTTTCTTACCAGTTTGGATGAGCTCAAAGAAGGTTCTAAAGCGCTACAAGATGTTTTCGAAAGTGATCTACCAAAGATGCGTAAAGAGAAGCTAGACTCTGCAACTCCTCATGCTACCGCCTCAAACATTTGTGATCGATGTGGACGCGACATGTATGGTTCTCCATAAATGTATAATGATATTCATGCACTTGAAATGGAAACTCACCATTCGAATTGGAGGTTCTGTCTAGACTCTGTTCTGTTTTGTGGCAATCCATCAATAGCTAAAACTGGTGTCTGTTAACAATTTGATGGGACGATTTGAGTAGTGGAACGGAGAAAGAAAGATAATAACCGCAAGGGGATCGTTTATGCATCTAACTACATCGCTAAAAAATCTAGCTTATTGTTGCTGAGGCCTTTAGGGTGATTCCAAAAATCAAATATGTGATGGTTCCGAGTCCGACCCATACAAGATGAAATATCATACAAGTTGTTCAATTTCACTCATGTAGTTGCTCAAGATTTGTTTCAAATTTGTGAGAAAACTTGCAACCTTAGTTGGCTACCTTATGAAAGTGTTGGGGCATAAAGTCACCGTGTGCGAAAGTTCCATAAATTGATTTACTACCTACCTTGGACTTTGGAATACCTTTTCTTACTTCTTGGAAATTTCTCCCTCTTGTATAAGCAACTTCTTATGAGAATACTCACTACACTAGTCATCATTAGTCACTACTTTCCAGTACAAACTCAAAACCCAAATTTCAACTGTATCTCTGAAAATTAATCCTTCAATTTCCTAATAAACTCTGCTTATAATTCATATATAGGCCGGAGAATTATGGCAGCAGAAGCATATGCAGCTCTTGTTTCTCTCATGAACGTTTTAAACCGAATCCTATATTATTGCCCTGTTTCTTTTGATCAAACACAAATTCAATCTCTGTTCCATATAGTTAACTCCTTGGTTGAATTTCTTGAGGCTTACTCCCAAGTAACTAGCAATGTTTTAGCTGAAAAAATGGTTACTGCTGCCTTTAATTGCAGCAGAAGATACGGTCGAATCCTATATTGTGGGCCGGCTTCTTACAAGAAAAACACGTTCGGTACCTAGACGGAAGAGACGCCGCAGAACTTGGATGCTTAGACGGAAGACACTGTACAAGTGAGGTTGACGAAGGCTATGCCCTCTTGTGTTATGATCTGGAGAACGCACAACAAGAAATGGATCTCGTACTTGAAGAGGCCATAGAGATCAAAGAGAAGATCAACTGTGGAAATGATCAGCTGCCCAGAAGTGTTGTGCCTGTTGTTGGCTTGTCAGTGCCTTCCGGTGAAACGATCAGCACGAAGGGATTTGCTGAGGAGTTGAACCATCTGATAGGTCTATTCACCACAAGTGAATCCGGTCGCCAAATTGTTCCTGTTGTCGGTATGGGCGGGATTGGGAAGACCACTCTGGCTACAAGTGTTTATAACTACACAAGTCTCAGGTATCATTTCGATGTTATTGGTTGGGTAACAGTGTCTCAAGTGTTTGCTGCTGCATCAATTATTCGTTGGATGATATTTGGGATTGTAAGGCATGGGATGTGATAAGTAGGTTCCTTCCAGACAATGGCAATGGGAGTAGAATCAAAGTAACCACTAGGCGTATTGATGTTGCACGTTGTGTTGGATCGGTCGACTCTTATGAAGTGAAGGTTCTAGATGATGATAAAAGTTGGGATTTGCTCTCTAAGAAGGTGTTTGGTAGTCAAGAAGTTTGCCTGCAGCCTGAATTAGAGGAATGTGGAAAGAGAATTGCTAAGAGCTGCAAAGGGCTCCCTTTAGCTCTGATTGTGATTGGTGGGCTCCTTAAAACGTCCCGTATCACACTAGAATACTGGGAAGATGTTGCTGACAATATAAGCTCCATCATAAGTGGAGAAGACAATGAGTGTTGCTTGAAGATATTATCTTTGAGTTACCATCAATTGCCAATCCATTTAAAACTGTGTTTCTTATACATGGCAATTTATCCGGAAGATCACCGAATCGAGGTTTCTGATGTCATCGAGTTGTGGGTTGCAGATAGATTAATAAAACCAAATGCAGATAAACTACTGCCGGAGGAGATTGCAAAGAAGTATCTAAATGATCTCGTTGATAGAAACCTCATTACAGTGAGTTGTTTGGATGATTATGGAAACATAAAGGGTTTTACTATGCATGATTTAGTACGGGAGCTTAGCATCAGAGAAGCTCAAAAGGGGGATTCGGGATTTGTTCATATCAATGTTGCTTCTCTGGATACAAGAGAAAATAAACGTCGTTTAGTTGTTCATGATGGCAGTAGATTTTCTCTATCCGGAAAAGGATCTGCTCGTTCTTTGATTTGCTTCAACACCTTATATCTGCCACATGAGGTCTCATGTTCAAGATTGCTAAGAGTGCTTCTTGCGTCTAAGAAGCAATATGTACCTGAAGATTTTGCAACTAGTTAATTTACGATTCCTCAGATTTTCAGTTAGTGTTAGTGGTTCCCTATTGTGGCTGTTTTCTTCTTCAATATCCTTGCTGTGGAATCTGGAGAACTTGATCGTGGATGGTTACTTCGGAGGGAAGGTCAATGTACTGCCATGTGACATCTGGAAGTTGCGACACATCAAGGAGCTTAGCTTTTCTTACTATGTCGTCATGGTTCTGCCGGACCCTCCCACTTCAGAGTTCGTGCTTGAAAAACTGGAGACGCTTAAAGGGGTGCGGGATTTGAGTGATAAGGTGCTTAACAGCATTCCAAATATTAAGCATTTGGAAATCAACTATAGGACAAGTAACCGCCGTGCTCCAGCAGGTCCCATTCCTAACATGGTCCAATGTCATAAACTTGAAACATTGGTGATTTGGGCACCGACAATAAACCTGAAGACTCAGATGTTTCCTGATTCCGTAAGAGAGTTGCATTTAATAGATTGTCATATCCCGTGGGGAAGTATGACAGTCATTGGTTCGTTGCCAAAGCTTGAAATTCTTATCATAGGTCCTCGTGGTTTCAGAGGCGAAGAGTGGACCACAATTGACGGGATGTTTCAGAGCCTGAAATATTTGGCAATCATCAGTAGTTATCTAGTGAGCTGGAGAGTAGAGGACTGTTCTCACTTCTGTAGCCTTGAGCATTTGGTACTTAACTGGATGTTAGATTTGGAGGAAATTCCATAAGTTTTTGGAGAATCGATGACACTTAAATCGATCAAGTTGTATGCCTGCGGGCGTTCTAGTGTTGCTACATCTGCACAGAGAATACTGGAAGAACAACAAAGCAACGCTAATGATGAATTTACACTTACAATTACTGACTGAGGTAACCAAACCAATTACTATCTTTTTACTGTCTACTACTAGTAATAATCAGTTCTAGTCTGTATGTGTTCACTTCAATTTAATTGTCAGATTTTAATTTGTTTTCTTCTTTTTTTCATTCATGGCCTAAAAGATCAATATTTTCACATGCTATGAAAATCAATATGTGATGTAATATGTTTGAAATTGGATAATATATGCTGATTTAATCTATTTCTTGTATGACTGCAAACTCTTAAGGGTCCTTAAATGTGTGAACCATCATATATCTCTCTATTGATGATTTGTTCAGTCTGTGTATGATGTGTATGATGTACTGCTACTGGTTTCATTTTGGCTCCTTTTAAGTTTTAGCTAACTTCAAAGTTTAAAACCAATAACAATGACAACTTTTCAAAAAACACAATCTAGAAAATCTTGCCACACAGTAAAACTGAAAGCTCTGACTAATAGTTCAGACTCTTTTACAGGCGGATCTGTCGATGCATACCTGGATGCAGTCTCAAGAGTATTAAGTTGCGTCACATCAAATTGTTGACCGACACCAGTTTTAGACTTTTAGCTATTGATGGTTTGCCTTGCGGTTATTATAGGAATCGTTTATACATCTAACTACATCGCTAAAGATCTAGCAGATTGTTATACTTGAGAAGTAGTATATAGTATGCACGCGCTCTCATACTGATACTGGATGAGGCTTTTAGGGTGATTCCAAAAATCAAAAGACGAGATGATAATATCATACAAGTTGTTCAATATTATTCAGGCAGATAAATGTTGCTCAAGTACAGGATAGCTCACTGCATTGCAGCACATTCTAGCAGCAGTGGTTAGTATTATCAATGGCTTGCACAATCATGACTGTAAAACCTGAGCACATTCTCATGAACATCAAACATAAACCTAGTGTCCCACTGCTGAAAAGCCCCTATAACAGTCCTAGCACCGCGCTCTGCAGCCATGCACGCAACTTCCCTGTCCTTTCTAACATACATGTAAGTGTACCGCGTCACAAGATCAGCCCCTCCTTGAAAATGATAGGTAAAAGTCGGAAAATCAGTGAAACCGCGAGGCACCCTGTAACAAGGAGTCAAATTCAAGTACGATACCCTTACTTCCTCCAGCTCCCGCGCTTCTAAATAGCTCGTATATGCCTCCCTAACCCTGTGATAAACATTACCAGCAAGTATAGTTTGCTGAGATCCAGTGTCAAGTAGAACACCACCGTTCTGGAGCGAAAACATAGTTGGTAACAAGCCTAGCCTTCTCCCTGCCACACTTATGTCAGTCAAGTTCAAGAAAAGTGATGATTTATCCGTGTGTATCAGTGGCGTTGTTCGCACTTGTCTTCCAGGTTCGTGGCTGATGACATCGTGTCCCAATGTCAAGTAACTGTGTTCACTCGACAAGCAGTAAGAAAATCTCCCTCGGGTTTGGTTTCTAAGCTGTATTAGTATAGAGCCAGGCAGCCTGTCTAGTCCAAGGATCCCACTCACAGAAAGATGATCAAAAGGTTGTCTGTCTGAGCAACCAAAAAGAATGTTCGGAAATGACTTTTCGGTTCCTGCTACAGAATCAGGGAAATGGAACGTGTCGATTGAGCCTCTGAGCACGTGTCTCTCTTCTTCGCCTGATCCATAAACAACCGGACACTCACACTGATCATGGCTATTGCATTTGCATATACCTCTGACGCATAAACGATGATCACATGACATCTTTTCGTATGTATGAGAACGAAAGGGGTAGTAAGAGTTAGGCCTATCGACACATTGAGTCCAGGGGAATCCTGATCCTGTGTCGACTAGCAGACTAACAACTTTACCTGGATTCCCGATCCTAACGTTCACCGAGTAGCTTAAGCTCCCCTCATGCTTCACACGCAGTGGAATTTGATCCAAATTCATCGTGCGATTCAATGGCAATCGTGTGTATTCCATTTGTTTCGATGAACGGAGAATCCTTTGATATTTTTCGGTTAAGGTGAGGTTTCCAGGATACAAAGGGGAGTCTGGTGAGTCCCATGGGATGAGTTTAAGGCGAAGTCCAGTGGCTTGTTGAGCAGTAAACTGGATGAGAATGATAACGAGTACAAGGTGAAAAGAAATTCTACAAGCCATTTTGATGAATTGTGCAGGATTTTGAGATTGGTAGCTTTGTTTTATAGCCTCTTCAAGTTTATTTTTAGCAAACTCCATTCAAGCTTGAGTTTAAAGTGAACAATATAAAAAGTTTGAATTAAAGAGAAAAATAAAAATATAACACTAGAAAGTAACAAGAGAGAAAACAGAAAGGAAAAGAAAAAGTTAAAATAAAGAATATGACGGAAATAAAAATGAAAGAATGGAAACAAGAGCCAAAACTAAAAAGAAAATATATTCACTAGATGGGAAAAAAATGTTCTAAGGAAATGAAAATAAACTTGAAAAGTGAATAATATAGAAAGTTAGTATTAAAGAGGAAAATAAAAATATAACACTAGAAAGTAAGAATGGAAAACAAAGAAAAATTGATCTATGATGAAGAGAGAGAATTTGACACCTGGTCAAATCCTTCAGATCAAAAATAATTGTGTGTACACCTAACTACACTGAAAGTATGAGTTTATTCAATTAAGATGAAAAAGATATAATGGTACATTTATGTAGTAAATCCAGGGGCAGCACTTGAGGCCCCTTGCACCTTACTGTGCTCTCGCCCTGATTGTAACAAACAATACTTAACCAAGTAATGATATGAGTACAAAGCTTTCTTCATATGCAACAAAATAGTTTATTAGTATTGGCCTTAGTGTGCTCGCCCTAGACCGTAACAAAAAACACTTAACCAAGTAATGATATGAGTACAAAGCTTTCTCCATATGCAACAAAATAGTTTATTAGTATTGGCCTTATAAAAGATGCAGCAATTTTAAATTAATAAAATGTTGTTACTTAGTTTGTTTAGCAAAAAGCACTCACCAGTCACTTTATTTTCAAATCAGCCATTTTAATAATTTTACCAAATGAATTATAAGTTGTATCTAAGGGGTTAGCGAGTCGATCTAAGTTGAGTATGGATCTTATTGAGCATCTAATTACTTCACATATAAAAGTCGATTTAATCTCAAACACGATCTTTATTTGTTGAGTATTAAAATTATATAATTGTTTGAAAACCGGTGAGCTTTTCACGAACACCATATAGCAATGGGTTTTGAACTTTTGATAGGGTGACAATGTCGCATTTCAATTGGCATGTATGGAATATACGGGCATGGGCTACATAATCGATCATAAATCATAATGTAGTAATGAATTTTGAAAGTCTCTTTCCAGAGTAAATCTTGAGATGGGATCCATGATGTAAGGATAGACTGGCGCATGGACATAAAAATGATTATTGATGGAGAGCCTAGAAGAATGGAATTTTTCATAAATGACAACATGTAACTCGTGTCAGAAGACTTGAGTTCGTGGATGTGATTTTGTCATACAATACCTCCTCTAACATGAAGAGTATTTAATAGTCAAATCCGAATGAACAGTATGGTGGGAAGATTGAAGACAAAACCTTGAATAAGCTCCACTACTGTTAAATCATACCCCGACTTATTCTAGACCAGAATGGCACACCGCATATGCCATATTGTGCGGTGTCAATTTTTTTTTTTTTTTTTTTTAACGTCAAATATTACAACTAATGTATGTCGGTGGTTACTTTAGTCCGGTTGTTAGGGGTATTAGAAGAAGATGGAGATGATAAATTTCATTGTCATGGTTAACAACGAGCGAACTGTTGTTAAGAAGAATGATACATTAATGAAGTGATGTAATTCTTCGGATACAACCGGCAACATGGATCTGTAATATTTGAATGTTTACACTTTACATCATACTTTATGCTAATTTATACTAGTATTAGAGCATTCACAACAGTTTACCTATAAATTTTTTCCTAAAATCGTTTTAAACTCGTTCCCTATAACATTTTTAGTACGTATTTAACAATTCACTAAAATCAAATTCCCTTTTAGTCATTTAATATAAATATAAATAATAATTTTAATAATCACATATTTTAAATATAGTATATAAATTAATTATTAATGCACTAAAAAAGTTTTAGGCATGCACAAATTTAGGCACGTGAAGAGTGTTCCCTATTTATTTAGGTGATCCAGACAAGTTTTAGGGAATCTGATTTGTTAAGATTTTAACACATATTTTACATTTTTGTTAATATTTAAGAAAAAAACAATTTAGGGAGACTGTTTAGTTTTATAATGTGGCTTTGCATGGTACAAATGTGATTTTAAATATACTTAGTACGGATCGCACGGTAACGTATACTCCAATCCACAACTTGAAAACCGTGAAAATTTTGTATCTTTCCATATATAAAAGTCAAAAGAACAAAATCCCAAAAACAGAGGATCAAAAGGTAAAAAAAAGAGAGTAAAATGAAGACAACATAAACATCAAACACATGCCGTAACGTGTGTGTGTGTGTTTGATCTATTGACAACAAATCCCAGATCTCAATTTGCACATTGCACATGACATTATTATTATTATTTTGATTTGATACCACACAAACAATATAATGTGATTAGTTAATTTAGTGTACTTTTTAAGAATCTATCTTATCATAAATGTTAGCTATACTGTAGTATACCTTAATGAAGAAGAAGAAGAATAGTAGTATATCATGTTTGATGCGTAAGCCTTATCAGTAAATGTAAGGATATAAATATTTATGAGGATTAAGTAATTAATCCATTCATGTGACGTGATTCATCAACATAATTGTACTTAGGTTAGGTAAGTATAAAAACATAGAATTTAAATTTTATAGATGCTAGGGGTAATCAGTGCGATACACTTTAATAAATAATGTTATCTTATGCGTGGATCATACAATTTTCATTAGAAAGTGTCGCGATGGTGGTTACTAGTTACGTTCTTAGTATCTATTAAAGTTTTTCAATCCTCCACTTATGAATATCGATGCTCTCGATCTGAAGTTGTCGCACGAGTGGAATTAGAACAAATGCATTAAACTACTCATTAGAGAAGAATGCTAGTATATCACGTTTGATGTTCAAGCCAACCTGAGTATTCAGGTGGAAACAAAAATCTAAATTGAACTGATTTGAGCTGAATTGAATCAGATAGGAAATTATGTATTTTAAAGTTTAATCAAAGAGTATATTATTAAGATTAAGTAATTAGCCATTCATGTGATATGTGATTCATCGACATTATTGTAGTTAGGATTTTGTTGAGTTGATCCTTGAAAATTGAAACATTATATATGTAACTTTGTTACAAACTTTCATTCCTTCATGGATGAAAATTGATACTCTGAATCCTCGACCTGCCCCGCATATGTAAACTCAGCCGAAGAGAGGAAAAAAAAGGAAAAGAAAAAAAAGAAAATAATTATAGAAATGGTGCTGAAGAATTAAATAGGCCAAATGTGGACATCTCTGAGCATCCATGTTGAGCTGCTCGTGCTGGTGCATGTGTGATTAATGGCAAATAATGAAGCTATAAGTTTCCAGGAAAATCAGAAATGTCAGTAAGTATATATAAATAATTAGATTTGGTTGAACTGGATTAATGACAACTGACAATATTCATAATTAATTCCAGTCCAATAATTAATTATTAATTAATTATATTAGTTATATTAGTATTTGTTAAACCTTCAATTATAGGATGAGTGTGATCTGTACCAACACGTACCTTCAATACAAATATACTAAGTTGGTCAGAAGTTTATATTATTTCTGTTTATATTTCATTATCCAACTAATTAATTATATGCACTTGATTATTACTAGTTATCCCTTCAGATTTAATTATATTTTGATGATTGTATTTAATTTTAAACTAGGTCGATGAAATGACTTCATCATACCCTATGTCAGTTTAACTCACCTACAAGTTGTTGGCTAATATTACTATATCTTTCCCATAGTTTATGAATTATTCTCATTAATTCTACACGAATTAAGTGAAAATATACATCGGTCCAAGTTAAATTTAAACCATGTTTTGTTAATTTTTTTAACAATTCATTTATCGTAAATTAATTACAAATCAAATTAAGTTTTTAGTCGCACAAGTTGCTTAGCTACTCATACGTTCAATTTGAATTATATTGGTAAAAACATTGACAAAAATTCCCTAGTGTTGAAATTTATACATAAATGGAGTTTATCTTTTATGTGTTGTTAATACGACTTTAGATTTCAATTTATGTGGCCAAAACATTCACCTTATCATCTAGTGTATGAATGGTAAATTCGTGTTCATCGTCTATATTTCAACTCCTTACTCTGAAAAGTCTGAAAATTTTCAAACCCTCATCCGACTCCTTACTCCTTACTTAAACACAGATGGTCTAAATAATCATTTATTGGCCACAATTTCAGCTCAAAATGCAATATATAAAGTGCAATGTTGTTGTATACATGAAAATTGAAACTTGTACTTGGGTTGAGCATATTAATTTTCCAAGAAATGGTTCTAAAATCTTCTTGTCCTAAACTAGACAAAGACCGGTTCAACTGGAGGTGTAGTTGCACCTAGAAAATAAGCCAAAATCAGAATCAATGGTGATTAAAATTGTGTATTACTCATCAGATTTTTATAGATTGTTTACGGTTTTAATTTGTCCGTTTGTTTCTTAGATTATTTACGTTTTTTCTTTTTCGATAATTTTTTATTTCACAACTTTATTGTGAATTATACCACTAAACTAAACAAATAACATAAACTCCTAAAAAATCATTCGAAAAGTAAATGTACACAATCTAGAAAAACGAATGAGTATTTTATTGTTCTTGAGGAAACACATGAGTGAAATCCAAGCAATCTTATCTTAATACGTTACAAACTTACAAATTACAACCTGTGGAATCTTTTCTATAGTACTTGTCTTCTGCCATTCTCTTCGTTTGGCTGTCTTAATATTCCCTTATTTGACTTGCATTTTGCTTTGCTTCATTAACAATTAATACTACTTACTACTCAATTTTATCATAATCATTCACACTATACCACATATAAAGATCTTTTCAGTCTTCTAGGTTTTAACACCAAGTTATACCAATCACACTAGTAATAAGTTAAGTGATCAGATCGTGCCAAACACAAATATAAATAAAAAATTAAAAGTCGAATAAATCGGCAAATTTCACTTCAAGTGAGTCAGTATATCAAGAAGGAATGCAAGACCATTCTATGATATCCACATTCTTTCAATCCTTTGATTGTGACTCCCATTCTCTCCACGCTCCTCAATTTCCCACCAAGAAAGTACAGAAATCCTCTTCCCCATATTCATTAATAACCTTGCTCCAAAATTTAATTCCAATCTTATTTGTCTTTAAACGATTACATACGGAAAATTCTTCTCTTGTGTTCGTGTGCGGAAAAATCTCAAGAAGTCGAATGTTAAAATTGGAATTTTTCCCTAACATTTGAGACTCAGAAGTGAAATCTTAGAGCACTATTGATGAAAGAGAAAAAAAAATGAAATAAAAAAGTAGGGTCCATTGATTTTTAACACCTCCTTAGCGTCCCTAATAACAAAAATCATCACCTTAGCTTGTCAATTACATTTTAATCCAAAGTCAACAAAATTCACTATTCCAAAATTGAATTTTGATGGAACCAAACAAGCCCTAGTGTTTTCAAATAAAAAAGATACTACCTCCATTTCATTAATAACTTCCTAAGGGTACTATTCATCGCGATCTTGACCACGTATAACTCCTAAATTACATTAGAGAAAAATATAGTAAAATTATATTATGAAACTAAATGAAGTATATTTTCATAATCAACTTTTAATTTATATTGATACAGTTTAATTTAAAAGTTATACGTGGTCAAAGGTCGCGATGAATAGTTCCCTTAGAAAGTTATTAATGAAACGGAGAAAGTAAATAATTAAAAGAAAAACTAAGTAAAACACTAAAATAATAAAATAAATTTTTATATTTCATTTTCTTTTTTTAATTCTCTTTCTTCTTCACAACTCCGGTGATCAGAGCTGTGTCCGGAATCATCCAAGCTCCTTGGCCGGAGCTTGGCAAGCTCCGATCAGGGAGCTAGTGCAGCTCCCAGATCGGAGCATCTGGGAGTTCTCCCAGATCTTCAAGTCCGGTCACCGGATTCCGGTGCTGGATTCCAGTGAGGACTTGAATAAGAATAAGAGGAGAAGACAAATAAGAAAAGGAAAAAGAAAAACGAAAAGCGAAAAAAAATGTTAGGGCATGTTTGGATTATAAATAATAAAGTGATGGTCAACTCAAAAAATCTTCATTTTGAACCAAAATGTAATTGATATCATAAGGGGATCCTTTTTTAGAAAGGACTTCATAAGGAGGTCTAAAAATCAATTTTATCTTTCTTTAAAAAAGTATTATTTGGGGGCTACTAATTGGTAGCCCCAAGCATGGGCTCCAATAATGGAGTTCCAAAGAAGCCCCTATTGTGACTTATTTGGAGATGAAGCTCAAAATACGTCCCAAATAAATCATCTATTGCTAGTGCTCTTATAAACATTCGGGGATAAGAAATTTTTATTGGACAGTTGCAAACACATCTGGGACCAAAATGGACATAGCACAAGAAACATTTATATACTACCCCTGTTGCTTTTCTAAATTATTTACACATTTCTTTTTATTCTATATAAGTGAAATTTAGTTTACATACTCCAAAATGTGTCATGCTTGATTTAGACACCCAATACATGTATTTTTTTAATAGTCTAAAATTTTGATACATTTTCAATTAACCGGAAAAAAAGTAAACAACAACGTGTGTGACAACGACAACCACTCGTTAAACAAAATGGTGAACTTTAACGTAAAATGTGCCAATTTTTCTATTATGTCGTAATTTTTGGTATGTTCGGCAAGTTTTTCTTTTTTTTTAAACGACAAATATTACAACTACTCCTAATGATATACAAAATTACTAAACCACCTTATTTCTCCACACCTAAACCAATCTTATAACTCCGCCACCGCCGGGGATCGAACCTCTACTTCACTATCCCCCTCCTTACCACTGCAACCACTTGTCACATGGTCGTATTGTTTTTTTTTTTTTACCATAATATAAGAGTACTCACATTAGACAATATAGTAATACAATAAATTACCTAAATTGAACCTATCATCTCTAGAGTCTATAATAAAAATATTGGACATGAGTCACATGACAGCATACTCCAAATATAAAAAATGTATATCTACAAATATTATTTACGATTTACCTCTTAAATTTTTTTTTCACAATTTAATCGGTAAGTTGTACAACAAAACAAAACAATTTGACATTAAAGTTATTTTTTTTGAGATACTATTATAATTACAATGTTTGGCCTACAAATTTGCATCAATAAATTACTAATCAACCTCATTTCAATAATCTCTATACAGAGCAAATAATCACCCATTTCGGAGATTGAACCCGTGACCACTTGGTTACAGGGTGTCTCAGCTTGCCACTCGGCTACAAACGCTTTGACGACATTAAAGTGATTTGTAGCTGATTTTCATAGATCGGCTTTTTTTTTTTCTTCATAGATCGGCTTATTATACCGGTCACTAGCTACATTTAAAAAAAAACAAAAAAGTAAAATAAGGTTAAATGAATAAATAATGGATTAAATAGAATGAAAAACCAGACACACAAACACATTGAAAAGGGCAGAGCACTGACTGAGAGAGAGAGAGAGCTGCAACAAGCTAGCTGAACAAGAATACAATCCAACACTCTCTCAGATCCATTTTTCGTCTTCTTCTCATCACCACCACACACCGCAAGCCCAAACCCCATCCACTTCCACAAAGCATGAGTTCAATTCGAGCAGATCTATCCTACAAAATCCACCCGGAGCCAGAGGACCATTTCGACCACCTACCGGACTCAATCCTCCTCCTCATCTTCAACCGCATCGGCGATGTCAAGTCCCTCGGGCGGTGCTGCGTCGTCTCCAGAAGATTCCACTCTCTCGTCCCTCAGGTCGACAACGTCGTCGTTTTCGTCGATTGCGTCATCTCCGACGACGATCCCTCCGCCGCCTCCTCCTCTCCCAAACGGATGAAAATCTCATCTCTGTTCCGTGTTCTCCTCTCGTCGATTTTCAAACCTCTACACTCGCTCCTGCCTTCACGAACTGAGTCCTCCGCCGATTCCGATTCGGAGAAGAGCTGCGTCGTTACGCACCACTCGCCGACTCAGGTACTGAAGAACTTCAACGAGATTAAGACGCTTAGGATCGAGTTGCCGAGCGGCGAGCTAGGGATTGATGACGGCGTTCTGTTGAAATGGAAGGCTGATTTCGGATCTACTCTGGATAGTTGTGTGATTTTAGGCGCTTCTAGCGTTTGTAGTTTTGCCGATTTTGCTGGTGGTAATGTTGTTGCTGAGAGTGGTGGTGATAACGGGAGTATACCTGAGTCGTTCTACACGAACGGAGGGTTGAAGCTGCGTGTAGTCTGGACGATCAGCTCGTTGATAGCTGCTTCCGCGAGGCATTACTTGCTCCAGCCGATAATCGACGAGCATAAGACGCTGGATAGCTTGGTTTTGACGGATGCGGATGGGCAGGGGGTGTTGAGGATGAATAAGGATCAGTTGGAGGAGTTGAAAGTGAAGCCGTTGTCGGCTTCCTCTGCGTCCAAGAGGACGCTTGTGCCGGCGCTTAATATGAGGCTGTGGTATGCTCCTGTGCTGGAGCTGGGGAATGGGATGGTGTTGAAGGGGGCGACGCTGGTGGCGATAAGGCCGAGTGAGGGGCCGGATAAGAGGAAGGACGAAGGGAATTGGGTGGCGTCTGCGTTTGAGGAGCCGTATAGGAGTGCTGCTAGGATGCTGGTTAAGAGGAGGACTTATTGTCTGGAGATGAACTCGTTTTAGTGGACAATGTGGTTCGAATCTAAACGAGGTGATTATTCGTTTGTTTGTCCTCAGAAAATTCGTTTAAGCATTGTCTTTAGACTAGCTAGTTACTGGAAAAAAGCAGTATACTGTTTTGTATATTATCCAATGATGCATTTGTTTGTTCCTAGTGTTTAGATCTTTAAACTCGAGTTTTATCTGTTTGTTTATTGATCTTTGAGTGTTTGTGTGTTTGTTTTGGCCGAGATCGTTTGTGAACATGATTGATGATGGATTCACTTCATCTTTGCAGTTGAGTTGGTAAGACGTATGCGCCATGGCATTTTGGTCTGTTATCAAGTAGCTCTATGTGAATATTGTAGGTACGAAGATCCTATCCTTTATGTGATGCCCTTTTCAAGTTTCACCGTATATGTAGTAGATCAAAATGCCAGCTCAATTATCCACATTTTCGATGAATAACTGTGTTATATGACGTTGTGAAGTCTCATTCGACAAATAATTCTATCAAACTATGTATTCGCCATGCTTTCTCAGTGTCGCGTGAATGCTCTTATTTGTTCGATTAAGGACTTCAGTGCTTATAATATTTCACATGCTGGGACTCAGAAAACTCTGAAAGTTGTTCATAACTTGTTCTTAGGTGGAATTTCATTTTCAAAATCAGTTGAAAAACTCACTTAAGAGCCTGAAGATAAGCATACTAGGCGTGAGCTTAGATTAGAAGTTTGAGAGGGATTTGTGCTACAAAAGCAGCTTGCTTTATGAGATTATCATAATTCATAAGATATAGCAAGTAGATAACGTGTGATTTGGGAAAGGGATGTCCCTTTTAAGGTTAGTCATCCTTTATAAAGGTCTATTCTTTCCCTATTCAAGAATGTCTTGTTAGATTACAATTTTTCCTAGATATGATAAATACCACTACAATTCGTTTTGAAGTTGACCTGATGAACAATTTACAAGCAAAGTAAAAACTAGAGACAGCAAATTGGTTGTTGGAATTAGGATCGTTGCTATGGTAAAATTGCCAAGTTCAACTATGCCCAGAAGAAGCAAGAACTAGTCTCTCTTGATTCGGTTGAAAAAATAAAAACTGTGGTTTTTAAGTTGAATTGTACAGATACTTGAACTTCCAATATTACTACCAACATCTTATGGGATACAGTGATACAGATATTTTCCAGACCAGAGATGCAATTATTAAACTTGTGGCATAATATCATTCAAATACTACAGCAAAATATCTTTAAAAAGGCTTGTTTTGCATGTTCTCTGAGTAAGTTGGTAGTCTGCATTGAATAGAGATAGATAGACTACAGCAACAATTTGATGAGAGCAACTTTTTGGGCACCATGGAACAGAATTTTTACATCGCCCTTGTGGAACAAAAAGTACTTACTTTTACCGAACAGATGCTCAGGAAACATACTTATTCCCGTACTCAGCCCACCTAATAATAAAAGCGCAATTCGACTTAATCGTCCTGTGATGGAGGGATAGCCATTATGATAATTAAAATTAGTAGCAATATCATCTCATCTCTCTTGATATAGCAATCCTTCTATCTAATGCACTTTCCCAAGTAGAAGCTGCTAAAGTTGGCAAATGCCAATCTGCCAAGAAAATCTGGGACGCATTGCAAGAAATCTATGATAACCCTTATGTTACCGCAGCAACATTAGCATTGTTGGGATCATATATAATTCGATCACCTTGAAACCAAATGAGAACATAAGCGACATGTATTCGAGGTTCATCGACAAACTTATCATTGCAATGGAGTAGATACCGAACTCGAACAAGTCAACAAGATACTCAACATTATCCCTCACGTGAGAGGTTAAACAGTGTGACCAAAAATATACTACGTAGTAAGCAATAATGGCAAGTGGCAACAATTCCATCATTCCATGTAAAAATTAGTGTGTAAATAATATCGATTACATATCATACCAGGCACATCTCTTTGTTCCATATCATACTACCGCAACAATTTGAACAGGCTAATACTTTAGACACCATGGAACAGAAAAGTACTTATTCTTACCACATAGATTCTCAGGAAATTAATGTACTTATTTCGAAAATAAACTCATCCAGTTGATTTTAAAAAAAAGAAGAAGAAAAAACTAATATTACTAAACATGTTATCGATTAATCGAGAGATCCTTGACATGTTTGGTGTGCACATCAATAACACCACAAATCCAACCACCATCAACAGCAACACGCACAAGAACTTTTGTACCAGAATTTACCAAACATTGGAGGATAAATGCTTCATCCAACTCCAAATTGTATCGCTTCTCCCAACGAGTATTCGGAGGATTCTTGAGGATCATGACCCAGACAGTCCATTTCCTATAACGTGCATAATCCATGTTAGCAAACAAAGCAAGAGATTTCTCCCGCTCATCGAGTCTAGACAGCTTCAAATAAGGTGGATTATGTCGACGTATCTCTTCTGGTAACTCCAGAACCTGATCATTCTTGAACACCTCATTAACGAGGTCGAATCCGATGATGCAAGGATCTCCCTCATGTGGAAACTTCCTTGCCAACCAGTATGCAATTCCGTTTATAGATACAGCAGTTGTAGTTATAGAATAGGAAATATAACAAGGCAATACAGTATTGCGGATAGAATTACTCCATGATTCATACTTTAAGGAATAAACGCAGAACTTGGCAGGGTACCCTTCTCCACTACCTCCACTAGGCCGGTCCTGAAACACAATCATGACTAGTTTAAAATCAATAGTCGCCTGATCAAATGCGAACCCCGTAACAGCTCTAGAGTACTTATATCGTGGGACGGCGTTATAAAAATCATTAAAATAAGGTAAGGGTGGAAGTTTCTTGGACTTTGAAAGTAAAGGGTTCCATAATGTCATGCTTTTTATACAAACATAACAGGCCTTTTGTTGAACCCATAACCCGGAACTGGAATTGACTACAGTTGCAGGATACATTATCAACTAATGACGATTTATATAACTTAGATGATGAACAAGATTGATCATCATCATCCAGAAATGAATGTCCTTTGCCATCTTACCAATGTCTTTTGCAGGAAGCTTTAGGACGATAAGGTAGATGATTTCTTCCGGGAGTTGGGTAATTAATTAATAACAAATCCACTGTTTCCTTTGCCATCTTTGAACGTGATCACGAGCTGCAAACTCAAGAACCACAAACACTGAACTATTAAGATTTGGTCTTATTTACTATCTTTACTATCTAATAAAGCTGCAGACCACCCAATTGAAATCAATTTGGAATCAAATTGATCGATTTCAATTCTAATTTAATCGAATTGTGATCATATTGGGTAATTTTTATTATATTAAAGAAAAACCAAATAATCCTAAGATCCAAACTTGGTAATAAATTTGTCATGATTTGATTAGGACTCTCTCAAATTCCTATACAATGTCTTCTTGCATTCTCCATGTATCTTCTCTTAATCTCTTAATTATATGTCCCTTTACTCTATTACTATCTCGATTAGATTTAAATTGCATGATAATTTGATTAGGACTTTCTAGGACTTTTTAAAATTCCTAAACCATAATGAAAAATTAATTTATAAAAGTATAATATGAAAATATAGTATCTCTATTTTAATAATATAATTTTGTTAATTATTTTGTCGGTATGATTTAGGATTTAGTGGAGGTCAAACAGGACTCCAAAAATTTAATAAATTAAACGTAAATAATTTACTGGGATGAAATAAGTATTTGATAAATGAAACTGCAAACTGATTGAGTTTGCACGAGATAGTCAAGGTCAAGTAATCGCTTGGCAGAGACTTTGGAGGCCGCACATTCGATCACCTGAGATTGCGGAAGCTCTTGCAGCTCTACAAGCTGCTAGACTTGCTCTTTCTCTACATAGGCCAGACACCATTTTGGAAGGTGATTGTTCCCGGATTATTACAGATTTGCAAAGCTATGCGCCTATCTTCACGCCATCAGGGGCCATACTTGATGAAATAAGATCCTTAGTTTCAGTTTTGCCTTCGTATACTTTTTGTTTTGTGCGTCGAACTTGCAATATGCTTGCGCACCTTCTAGCACATAACGTGACTGAGGATAGTTTTGGTTCTTCCAATTTACCTTTCGATTCTCTGGATGTAATTTGATTCGTTATATGAAATAAAAGCAGTCTTTTACTAAAAAAAATAAAAAATAAATGAAACTGCAAACTGATTGAGTTGACCATTCTACAAAAATTAATTTAAGTGTATTATGAAAATATAGTGTCTCTACTTTAATAATAGAATTTTGTTAATTATTCTATCAGTATGATCTAAAATTTAGTGGAGGTCAAACGGACTAAAAAATTTAATAAACCATCAAACGTAAGTAATTGATTGGGATGAAGAAAGTATGTGACAAATGAAATTGCAAACTAATTGGGTTAACCATTCTACAAAATTTAATTTATAAAAATAAATTGTGAAAATATAGTGTCTCTATCTACTTTAATAATATAATTTTATTAATTATTTTGTCGGTATGATTTAGGATTTATTGTAGGTCAAACGGACTAAAAAAATTTAATAAATTAAACATAAATGCATTATTACAATTTTAAACCGTTACACACCGAACAATTGTAAAAAGCAATATGTACAAACTTTTCCACGTACAACACGAGGGATGTCCATCAGTTGCACATAACAAAGCCAATAAAGATTTATCATTTGTAAATCAATTACTATTCGCAAAGTTCCGGAATGGACCCCTTAAATATTAAATGTTAAATAAAAATACACAAAGTTAAAATTGGGTACATATCCTCGTTAAACTACTAATCTGCTATGCAAATTATTATGACTTTGATAATAAAATTAAAAAAAAAAAACACAAGAACGTTTCACACACGTACGTTATTTCTAGTATATTTATAGGAAAAAAAAAACTATTATATGAAATTTGAATCAATTAGGAAAAGTAAATAGAACTTAACTAGAATATAAACCAATTAAAACAATTAAAACGTAGTAGTAATTAAATACTTCTCCAATTTCTATTTCGAAACTTTTACCAATTAGGAATAATTCCTATTTCTAAACCTTATTCTCTTTTTTATTCCAATTTTTTCAACTTTGATTTGATTTCTGTTGTATTGCTGGGCAATTCAGGCTTCTACATTCCGTCTTGGCTGCTTTCTGTAAACCTTCTTCTCTGCTTAATTTCTTCTTAACCGCTTTTTGATTTACTTCATCGAATCATTAATTGATAGATATTTTATGCTCTTCAGGTTGTTAATTATCCCCATCAGCTAAGCAAACAAGTTATCATATGTCGATAAAGGTGATTTGTACTTCTTATGTTCTTCAGTTCCTTTTTATCCAACTAATTCTTTGATCATAGAACTAACTCTAACACCCGTCTCTTTATGAATTTTACTAGGCAGCGGAAAAGGTCTTGTTAATGAATGATCGGATTAGTGATTTACCTGATGACATTCTCGTCTGTATAATCTCATCGTTAAAACTGAAAGAGGCTGGAAGTACGAGCGTCCTCTCAAAAAGATGGAGACATCTTTGGACCTATGTTCCTAATCTCAACTTTGATGCTTCTGAGTTTTTGAATAAAATGCGAGAAAATTCGTGACGATTTAAGCTGGGGGCAAACTCTAAAAGCCGAAGAGCTGAAGTATTTCCGTTGGGTTAACCAAGTTGTAAATTTACACCGGACTCATACTATTGATGAATTTAGGGTACGGTTTAACTTCCGAATGAACCCAGGCATCCATTTTAGCGTATTTGATCATTGGCTCAGATTTGCAATGGAGAAGAGAGCGAAGAGGCTTGAGTTCGACGTCTTAGCATTGTCCACTATATTTGCAAGTACAGACCCGTCATCATATACTCTTCCCGGCTTAACCCCGTGGAGCTCGCTAACCTCTCTCGAGTTGAACCGTGTAGACGTTACTGGCGAAGTTCTCCAGAAATTCCTAACTGATTGTCCGAATCTTGAACGTTTATCTCTCACAAAGAATGCCTCACTTGTAGGCCTGAAAGTTGTTGGTCCTCTTAAATTAAAATACTTAAAATTATGGCACTGCAACTACTCCTTGAAGATGGAACATTTGGAGATTTCGGCACCAAATCTGACTGAACTTTCTGTCGGCGGTCTCTTTGGCACGGATTTGTTCAGCAGCGTTTCAGAGCTTTCGAGGTTTATGCCTCAACTTGAAGTATTTTGTCTGCACAATATACGTCCAATAGCTGGGGTCAGTGTTTCAGGCCTTCTCTTTGCTTGCGTATTTTATTTTTACTGATTCAACTGAAAATAAAGTTTTGACATTTACGTATTATACGTTGTTTACTTTCCAGATAATCCCGAAAGTGTACCCAGTAGCCCCAAGACTGAAGATGCTGCACATTGCATTGTGCGTGGAGAGTGCCGAACAACTGTTTTGCCTTATTTACATGATAAAGTCTTGTCCTGTGTTGCACAAACTTGAATTCAAGGTGATTTTCTATCTCATTACCATGTTCTAGCTAGTTATATATTTGGGCAAAAATTCTTATTTATACTAGCACATGGTAATAATGTTAAAAGCATATAAATCGAGTAAAAGTATGAGAACTCAGAGGTGATTTATGTGTTTCGACATTTTTTTTTCTTGTTGATTGCAGCCGTTAATATATAAAGATGTGAAGATGACTAACGAGACGAGAGCAGCTGAAGTTTTTCCTCATGACAAGTTGAAGATTCTGGAGATTAGTATATTCGCCGGTTGTGAGGCAGAAATGGGATTTGCTATGTATCTAATCAAGACTTTTGTTTCAGTAGAGAAAATCACGATCAATACAGAGTGTTTGGTGCTCAAGCGGAACAGGTTAAAAGCAAAGGAGGAGGCTGAGAAACTGTCTGCACTTGTTAAACTATGCCGTGTGATGTATCTCAATTTGATTGATGTATCTCCTTATATATATATATATATATATATATATATATATATATATATATATATATATATATATATATATATATATATATATATATTATCCTTTATATGATTTCTCTCTTGATTCGTACCATATTTTTCGTAAATCAATTTGAATTGGTTCAGATAGTACTCTGGTCTTACGTATTGCAGCATTTGGTTTCAGAAATATGTCTTGGTTTGACAGTATGCATTGTTATATTCGTCTAATTTTTTCTTCTATCAATCAGATTGCTAGTTGTTGTTCATTTGTTCGTCGTATATTGTTTCGTACCGTTTCATAGAAATTGATTTTGATCATTTCCTTCAATGAATCTGTTGAAGATTCGTTTATTTTTTTTCTAGCAATCAGCTTCTGCATGTCAAGATATACATGTGATGATAGAGCAAGAAAAGACAGTTAATTCTACATAGCAATAATAAGAATAAGAACTTTGTAGTAGACTGCTCTTATCAGATGATTACTGATGAAGAAGAGAAGAATTATAAGTTGATATATGAAGAAATCCTCTCCAACTTGTTTGATTTCTTCACTAATCAACTGATAAGTTTGCTCTTATTCAATAATATATATTAATTACCCTTCAATGGTGTTACATCCTGAGTTAATAATGATTCAATGTTAGCTTTACCTGTTACAGCTCAGCTGTACTCACATTGGCGTAACAATAGCAACAGACTTTGAAGTACACATCAAAGCTCAAACCAATTGCTTGATGTCTGATTAATTCCAATCAATGTGTTCCAACGCACTATCTATTCTTTGCTGCAAACAGATCACCTAAGCGAAGAGCAAAGGCTGCTGCAATTCGTGGCATCAACCGTTTCAGGACTCAAACCTGCTGCCAGGCACCCTGACAATCTAGAACAACACCACCTATTCAGCAAAATATCTTTAAAAAGGCTTCTGCATTGAATATGCTACTGCAACAATTTGAAGAGAGTAATCCTTTAGACATAGACATGTACAATATATGGAACATAAATAGTTTTTTTTACATCGCCCCTGGTAGGAACAGAAGAGTACTTATTTTTACCAGAATAATAGATGCTCACGAAACATACTTATTTCGAAAATAAAATCATCTAGTTAAGAGAAATAGGGAATATTACAAACTTAATAATTTCTCGATTAATCGAGCTTGCATAATACTACTACTCCATTACAAATCAAGTAAGGCCAAACTAGGAATAAATGGAGTTATGTCCCCACAGATGGATTTTGGCAAACTACAAGCTTGGAGATCCTTGACATGTTTGATGTGCACATCAATCACACCATAAATCCAACCATCATCAACAGCAGCAGTTACAAGAACTTTTGTACCAGAATTTACCAAACATTGGGGGATAAATACTTCATCCAACTCCAAATTGTATCGCTTCTCCCAACGAGTATTCGGAGGATTCTTGAAGATCATGACCCAGACAGTCCATTTCATATGATGTGCATTCTCTATGTTATCAAACAAAGCAAGAGATTCCTCCAGATCATCGACTCTAGACAGCTTGAAATAACTTGGATTTTGTCGACGTATCTCTTGTGGTAACTCCAGAACTTGAGTGAACACCTCATTAACGAGGTCGAATCCAATGATGCAAGAATTTCCCTCCTGTGGAATCTTCCCTGCCAACCAGTATGCAACTCCGTTTATAGATACAGGAGTCGTAAAATAGGAAATATAACATGGCAATACAGTATTGCGGATAGAATTACTCCATGATTCATACTTTAAGGAATAAACGCAGAACTTGGCAGGGTACCCTTCTCCACTACCTCCACTAGGCCGGTCCTGAAACACAATCATGACTAGTTTAAAATCAATAGTCGCCTGATCAAATGCGAACCCGATAACAACTTCAGAGTAAGGGACGTCGTTACGAAATTCATCAAAATAAGGACAGAGAGGAAGTTTCTTGGACTTGGAAAGTAATGGGTTCCATAATGTGAGAGTATAGAACCTGCAATTGGCATCCCACTTATACAAACACAAAAGGCCTCTTGTGGAACCCACAACCTGGAACTGATAGTTAGGACTACAATCGCAGGATACAATATCAACAAATGGTGATTTACATAACCTAGATGATGAACAATTACAAGATTGATCACCATTATGGTATTCCAGACACGAGTAGAAGTTGGTGTTGTTGTTATGGAATTCGTGAGCGAACAAAGCCTCCTGCTGCTGCTGCTTTAGGTGGTTTGTAGAGAGGTGAAGGTTCAGAAAGTATGGTTGAGAGATGATAAACTTGAACAACTTGGAAACACAGGCCACTTTACCAATGTCTTTTGCAGGAAGCTTTAGCAGGATAAGGCAGATGATTTCTTCCGGGAGTTGGGTGATTAAGAATTCCGCTCTTTTCTTTGTCATCTTTGAACGTGATCAAGAGCTGCAGGTGTTCGGAATAAAACTCTAAACCACCAACACTAAGCTATTAAGATTTTGTCTTATATTTATAGGACAAAAAATATAACATATATTCTTTCTAATTGAATTAGAAATCAATTAGGAAAATTAAATAGAACTGAACTAGAAAATTAACAAATTAAAACGTAAGTAATTAAATACTACTCAAATTTCTAAACTTTATTACTCTTCTTTTATTCCAATTTGTTTTTTTCAAGAACAATTAAAGAACAATTCAGGTTTATATATACAATACAAAAAATATATATTACCCTGTTCAGGTTTGTATACAATTCAGATTTGATATTCTTCTTCCTTGCTTTTTGATTCCTTCATCGAATCATTAATTAACTGGTATTACTTTGTAAAGTTTGCGATTAGTTGTAACTTGTAATTCACTAGAAAAACAATTAAACTATCAGGTTTAGAGTTTCTTCTTCTCTGCCTTTCGATTCCTTCATCGAATCATTAATGAATTGATAGTTTATGCTCTTCAGGTTGTTAATTATTATCCCCATCAGCTAAACAAACAAGTTATCATGTCGATAAAGGTGATTTGTCTGTTCTTCAGTTCCTTTTTATCCAACTAATTCTTTGATCATATAACTAACTCTAACACCAGTCTCTTTTTGAATTTTACTAGGCAACCGAAAAGGTCTTGTTAATGAATGATCGGATTAGTGATTTACCTGATGACATTATTCTCCGTATTATCTCATCGTTAACACTGAAAAAGGCCGGAAGCACTAGCGTGTTATCAAAGATATGGAAACATGTTTGGGCCTCTCTTCCTAATCTCAAGTTTGATGCTTCTGAGTTTTTGGATAAAATGCGAGAAAATTATGGCGATTCAGGCTGGGGGAAAACTCTAAAAACCGAAGAGCTGAAGTATTTTCGTTGGGTAGACCAAGTTGTGATTTCACACCAGGCTCATACTATTGATGAATTTAGGGCACTGTTTGACTTCCGAAAGAACCGATACATCCGTTTTAGAAATGACTAGGAACCGCGTCACACGCTACGCGTGTGAAACGTAATCTTGTAAAATATTATTGTTTTATTAAATAATATATTAAAATAAATGGACTGAATTAATATATAATATTCACATAATGACTTCAAACGTAATAAAAAAATAACTAATTGAGTAATTAAATTTAATATAAATGATGTGCTATAAATGTATATAGTTTTTGTAGTTATGCAATTAATAGTTTTCAATTGAACTATATTAGACATACGAAAAATATTCTTCCGATGAGTTAAGAACCATGAGATACATCTCTAGATTTTTGAAACATTCAACTTCAAAATATGCAATGCATCTTTTTCGCATGTTAATTGGTATTCTTCATCAGTTGAATATATTTTCAAGTACTTTACATAAACATTCTAACTTCATAATATGATGTTTTTAGTTATTTTTATCGTATGATTTAAGAAATAATTTAAGGTCAAACTGACCATAAAAAAAGTCAACAAAATCAAGTGTTATATTTATTATTGGACGGAGGAAGTATGTCCTTTTTTTATAATAACATATCATGGTTATTTTTAAAATTAAGTATAATAATTCATACAACTTTATGTTAAAAAATAAAAATTTAAGAAGAGAATAAATAAAAAATAAAAAAATTACGTCAATAACATTCGAACCCAACACCTTCAACTAAAATAATGATACAAATAATAGAGAAAAATCACGCCAACAATATTCGAACCAAACACCTTCAATAAAAATAATGGAGAAAAATCACGCCAGCAGGATTCGAACCCTACATCTTTTTAATTAACTAATGACACATGTACGCACCAGATTGAAATTGGATAAGCAAGATCAACGGATTAAAATTGATTGGTAGGTCAATCACTTGAGTAAATCAACCGGTTTATTATATTACTTTAATTTAATAATTGGCTCAGATTTGCAATGGAGAAGAGAGTGAAGAGGCTTGAGTTCGGCGTCTTAGCATTGGACCGGTCATTATATACTCTTCCCGCTTGGTTATACTACGATATTTGAGTAAGTACGAACTAGGTACGTAACTATGTTTACTTGTATGCTATCACATTCTCTGGCCTAAAATGGCACGGGATGAAACTTAATTTGAAAGTGAACGAATCTATCCTGAAGAGTGGGAGCAGAATCTCAGAAACATGCTACAACTAAAACAGAATCAACATACAGTCTTCTAATTCACCAAGATAATTAAAAGCATCCCAATCATTTCCAGATGCTCTACAGTCCACAGAACACTTGTAAATATTATCCCACATTGGATAAGCAGGAAAGATAAACAGTGGTATGGGCTATTAGAATCCATATTTTTGCTTGAGAAATTTATCTTTGCGCGTGCATATTTGTATAGAATACACCACAATCCCACATGGGTTAAGAATGAGTAGGACAAATTGTATATATAACTAGGTACAAGCTTAATGTCGTTTTAAAGACTTTCATGTTATTTTAAAAATGAAATCCATTATGACAGTCCGCGCAAAGAGAAACTGAGATTTGTGATTCAGTTGCGGCCATTTTTTTGTACATGTAAACCAGTTAGGATGTACTACTATTTCTAGCTAGTTTTTGAAAAATAAAATAAAATAGAAAGACGACAAGAATAATGCAAAATGAAGGGTTTTTTTTATTTATTTTTTGATTTGAACCGGCATAAATTATTGAGACAAAAATTACACGAGACCCTGTATATAAAAAAATAAAATGAAGGGTAGTATCGACTTATCTTATCGGAATCACTTGTGACCAAAAATGCAGGAAACCCCTGGTTAGGGGACCAAAATTACAATTTTCCTACAACAACTGGACTGATTTGCAATGAACATGGAAGGACAGGGCTGTTCTAGGAAGTCTTGAAGTGTTGAAGGACTACATAAGTAAATTACTTATTCCAGGCGTGAATTGTTTTGTCCTGTCAACGTACGGAGTCAACGTAACACCTTTTGTTTTGCTTTTATTTATTTAGTATTATTAGCTAGTATTCATTAATTAAATATTAACACGCTAACCACAGTTAAACTTAAACATGGATTGGATGCAATTTTTATCCCACCAGGGAAAATTCTCTTTCATGTCCAAAGTTTGCTGCTTTCCTTGATTCTACACTGTTGATAGAAAAAGGTGTTTTATATGTTATGAATGAACAATTTATGAGCTCAAGATTTTTTAATGTTAGTTGTTTTATTCAATAGGATTGACTCTATCTGCAGGACTTACATAATTATCAATGGTTTTTTGTTTTTTTTTTATTTGGTTAGAGTTCTAGTCTAATAAAGTTTGCTGCTTTCCCCTGATTTTGTCTGTGCTGTTCTGTTTTAATTCAAATTGGAGTGCGAATTTAGCACCTTTTTTCTTCTGTTTATCAACTGAACTGAAATCAATGTGTGGAGGATTGATTGTTCCTTAATTGTGTCCTTGCATTGTTTAGTTGGAAAGTCTTCCATCTATGATGCTTCAAGGCCTGTGGTTGAATGATGCTGCGCTGCAGTTGGAGGCCACTACACAGTGATCCTATCTGGCATTGTTCCTCATTAATTTGTTGACTTTCTGGCAAGGATAGTTACAGCTTCAGGTACAGAATGTTGTTTTACTTCCTATTCGTTGTTGCTCTTTCTGATTTTATACCTTGTTTACGCACATTGGTTGATTTCTGTACTATACTATGATTTGAAGCTTCTTGGGCGCCAACAATATTGCTTCTGGGGCATCTGAAAACACCGAAGTTGTGATTGATCATGGTGCTGTCAAATGTGTTATATACGTAAGTCTATGAGGGGGTGACCAAGTTTGAGATTGCAGTTACAGATGTTGCATACTGTAATTTATCTTTGTTGGCCTTGAGCCCTTGGCTGCACTTGGTTCATGCAAGTCTGATGGGAGATAAAAAGTTGTGTGTAGATGCTGAACAACAAAGTGGAAGTTTTGGCTTATTCTGATTCAGGAGACCCAAGAAACGCCACCAAGTTCAGAGACACACGTGTTTTTGTTTGAGCAAAATGGATGAGAAATAAATAACACACCAGAAAATTGCTATGGTAATCTGTATATTCTATTCAGCTGTGAGCACTCGGCTTCGTGCCCACCAAAGTTATGATACAAAATCAATTTATGGTTTTTGTCTGGCAACTGCAAATCTAGCTACCTTGCTGTATTGTCTATGTTTTGACTAAAGAGCGAGTGTGTAGGTGAATTCTTAGTTAAGCGAGCGAGCGTGTAAAGGTAGATTATGCAGTTGAAGCAATCCATTACTTTTGACCAGAAATTAGTTGGCCTTTGAGAGATGATCACTACGTGATTGAACTTTCTCTCTCGGGTGACTATGGCATGTACTTGTTGTATGACTATTATTCAGATCTTTCTAGATGTATGTCTCAACTTGAAGTGTTTATTCTAGACGATATGGTTGGATTTAAGATCCCTCAGGTTTGTGTTTGACACCTTCTCTTTGTATATTTTGTTTTCACTGATACAACTGAGAATAAAGTTGTCACATTTACGTATTGTTGTGTACATTTTCAGGATTTTATGTAAGTGTATCCATAGCCCCAAGACTGAAGATGCTGCACCGGAGTTAACCCAAAAACTGCAAAAGATATATTTGCCCTCAGTTTCCTGATAAACTCGTATCCTTTGTTGCACAAACTTGAAATTATGCTCGTGCCTAATGTTGTTTGAGTTGCTTTTGGAGACTTAGAAGAGGGGAAATAGCTTAAGAGACCATGAGATTTAGCTTTCTTAACACTGAAAGGATCACTCTGAGCTTGAGCTGCAAAACAAAACTTTTCACGCCAGGGTTTCAGCTACCATTTGGTGTAAATGAATAATCACTCATCGATTGAATAGCAGTTCGATGCATTTTAGTTAGTACTAGTGCATCGATTTATGCTTGGAGTTTTAGTTTCTTTTCTATGGAATTGTTACATGGCGTTAGCTTGTTATGTGGCTGTTTACCGGAATGCAGAATGTTGGCTTTATGCCGTGCACTTTACATATTTTTCTAGTTGATTAGAAGATTCTGTTCAATGTTTGTTTTTAGGATCGATCTGAGCAGGGGCGGAACCAAGGGGGGGCCGGCCGGGGCTAGAGGTGTTATCTGGGCCGTCCGTAGAACAGTCCGGCCCGGACAGCCCGCCAAATTTAACAGTCCGGAACAGCCCGTGAACATTTAAAGCAGTGGGCTATATGGGCCTTACTCCTAGTGGCCCGCGACAGCCCGGCCCGTGAACACTTAAACCCGGGTGACAGCCCGGGACCGTCACAACCCGTGGCCCGTAACAGCCCGTCACGTTTAGCCCGTGTAGCCCGCGTATTTGGTCTGATTATAAAATTATATATTATAAATTTGGATTGGTAATTTTAATTGGCCCATTCTAATTCCAATACTAAGCCCATTTTCTTCATTAAACAAATCCAAGTCCAACTCACAAGTCACAAAACACACACATGCGACCACACACACATCACACGGCAACACAAACACCACACAATTCAATCTAATATCAATTCACCTTCTTCAATCTATTTTCTTCCCTTTTTACCTTTTCAACTTGACATTTGGCAAGTCTTCGAAAAAGATTACGAGAGGAAAATTGCAAAATGTCGCATTTGTGGACAAGTTATCCAGCATAGGAATGGATTCCCCTTCGGTTCTTTACTACGTCATTTGGGAAAGCATGAATAGTTGAAGTTGAAGACTAATGAGTATGCAAGTATGTTCATGGTAGTTTCTTCACCAATTCATTCGATCGGCTATTATTATTACTATGAATGTAATTCTATGATATTATTCATCGTTTATCAACTATTATTAAGTTGTGCACTTGCTATTTAGCTACAAGTTCCAACCAAGTGTTTGCTTGATTACTTTTATTCAATTTGAATGTAATCTACAAAAAGAAGGAGATTGAATGGCCCATTTAGAAGTTAAACGAGCAGCCCATTTAACGCATACATGTGACGGCCCGCCAAGAAGCCCATTTAAAGCATAAACGTTTTGGCCCGGCAAACAACCCATTTAAAAGCATAATTGTGTCAGCCCAGCACAGCCCGTTAACAGCCCGGCCCGTCACATTTATAAATGTCACATGGGCTGGGCCGGGACTCAATATCTTTTAAAAAGTCCGGCCCGGCCCGGTTAAAAATGGCCCATGACAGCCCGCCTCTTAAATGTAGCGGGCCGGCCCGAGCCCGGCCTCCCCCAAAAAAAATTTGAAGGAAGAATTTATGATTTTTTGAAATTTTTGAAAGTAATTTTTATGATTTTTCAACTTTTAGCCCTCCGAACCTTGAAAAAATGATGTATATATAAGTTCGTCCCCCCTAACTATAATTCCTGATTCCGCACTGGATCTGAGCTTGAGCAGAAAGCTGCTTGTATTCTTTAAGGATGAAATTTAATCCAGAGCTGTTGGGTTTCGGAGACCCTTAGGTTCAAATTATTGATTGATGCCCAACGAGAACAGCTCACTGTTATTCAATTCTTATGACATATTTATGCCTCAATAACAAACCTTTTACTGATTGAAGTTAAACAAGTTATGTAATGTAATCTCTCTTATTCCTCTTGCAACCAAAAAATACACTATGAAAGAGAAATTGGTACTGTTTCTTCTTTCACCAACTATCAGTGTAGTCCTTGTTACATTCAAGGCATGGAGCAATAACCCTCCTGCCCAAGATGCAGTGAATGAACCTCTTTAGGATTATATCGAAAGTTTAGAAGGATCAAATCTTAACGGGTCTAAATAATTACCTACAAAAATTGATCTTTCTTCCATGTAGTTATGTAGCCTTCTAATCCTAAATCATTTCCTCTGAATTCTGATACATATTTACATATGTAGTACTAGTACTTGTTTTGAGATGGGCTATTGCAACTAGATTTAATACTACAGTAATTTACTCGTAGTCCTATAAGTGAGACTATTATCTTCTCAAGTGAAACGAACACACATCATAAAATTGCAGTTTTTAGTCCTTCTACTCGTCGTTGAACTTATCCCAACTATTTTCTCTTTTTTAGCACTTAGATACAAATGTGATTATTTTACAAAATAGAATGGTACACCGCGCTAGCGCGGTGCCCATAATTTTAGAATTAGAAGTACATTGATTTAATCTTAATTATAACTATTTGATTGAGTAATTCATAATTATATGGTGAAATATATATGAAGTATTAGAAATCGCATCACACGATACGCCTGTGAATCGTAATCTTGTAAAACATTATTGTTTTATTAAATAATGTAGTAAAATGAATGGAGTAAATATATAATCTTCGCATAATGACTTCAAACGTAACCAAAAAATAACTAATTGAGTAGTTAAACTTAACACTAATGGTGTTCTATAAATGTATATAGTTTTTGTAGTTATTCAATTAATCGTTTTGAATTGAACTATATTAGACATACGAAAAGTATTCTTTTGATGAGTCAAGAAACATCAGATACATCTATAGGCTTTGGAAACATTCAACTTCGAAATCTGCAATGCATCTTTCGCATGTTAATTGGTGTTCTTCACCAGTTGAATATATTGTCATGTGCGTCATTATCTCTTGCCATTTTGTTTCATCGATGCCTTTTGTTATGTTGATGCCGCAATATGGACGATATTCAAATTCCAAGTGGCCTAGCTAGTATCCTCAGGTTCTCTATATCAGAGCTAAATTGACGTTTTGGTAAATAAAATTAAAATACTTCCTCCGTCCAATATATAATAAGTGTAACATTTGGTTTTATAATTGATTTTTTCGAGGATTAGTTTGACCTTAAATTAATTTTAAATCATTCAAATAAAATAATTAAAAAATTATATTATGAAAATATAAACATTCTAATTTTATGATATGATGTTTTAATTATTTTTATTGTATGATTTAAGAATAATTTAAGGTCAAAATGATCATTGAAAAAGTCAACTAAATCAAATGTTACACTTATTATTGAACGGAGAAAGTATGCCTTTTTTTTATAAGAACATATCGTGGTTATTTTTAAGTTAAGTATAGTACAACCATACAACTTTAAGTTAAAAAATAAATATTTAAGAAGAGAATAAATAAAAAAGAAAGAAATTACGTCAATAAGATTCAAACCCAACACCTTTAACTAAAATAATGATATTCGAACCAAACACCTTCAATAAAAATAATAATACAAATAATGAAGAAAAATCACGCCGACAGGATTCGAACCCTACAACTTTTAATTAAATAATGACACATGTACACACCAGATTGAAATTGAATAAGTAAGATCAACGGATTAAAATTGACTGGTAGGTCAATCAATTGGGTGAATCAAACGGGTTATTATATTACTAAAAATTGCGTCGCACACTACGCTTGCAAAGCGTATTCCTTAATCGTTTTATGTGTCTAAAATTAAAAAATCTCATTTAGACTCACCATGTAATTGTCATCAGTCCGAAACCATATTAAGGTCATATTAGCATATCAAATCCCTAAAAACAATTCATTTGCATTAAGCACCACGTATGTACATGTACACCATAAGCATCACGATACGCTTTAAATCATCTTTCTCCCAAGTCCATGGGTCCAAAGGAAAATAACTCCACAGTGAGAATTTAAAACAAAACTAACAAAACCTAAACTTTTACACCACCATTATGTATAAAATTATCAAACTCAGAGTTTACATATAAAATGATCAAACTCACAGAACACTCGCACTTCAGAGTGTATAGCGTGAAATTATTGTGCAAAATCACTTAAGCAACTCATCAAACATGTTTATCGAAACATGCTATGCTCATGTGTATATTATTTTCATTAATCCGTTCTTCAATTTACAAAAATAGCATACTCCATAATACTAAACCATACATGCTTGGAGTATGTGCTGGTGTATGGCTTTGCTAATATCTATTCTCCATCTTTTTTTAGGTTTAAAATAACGAACTTAAAAATTAAAATGCACGGGCTCAATCAAAGTAACAATTCAATAGAAAGCGAATCCCGTAAAATAAACAACTCTCCTACGATTACAGAAACTAAGACAGAAAAGATAGATATGCCATTGAATTCGACGGAATGCCAGTATTTATAGTTACAGATGCAAGAGAGCAATACATTTGATATCAGTTGTCAATAAAAGCCCAAAACAGACAATGAAATTTGATAGTCACTACTCAATTGTTACTCCATTTAACCATGAAAGGGAGCTCATTCCATTGTAAAGAACAAGAGTAAATAGACATCTCTATCCATCCTAATCTCTCAAAGACAATAATCAAACCTACATCTTGTGTAACCATAATTCTGGCTCGCCTCCATGCACACAACTTATATACCTTCTTGGTCTCATACCATAATCCGTCTGACACTTGTAGGCTGACGGTAAATAAAAGCATCGTTGTTAACGCTCCTGCCTTGGTGGACTCCCTTAAAATAGAAAAACAACTGGCTGAACAATGTGAGTTATTCCAGAAGTATCAAATGTAAGACATTCTTGTTCCCTTGCTTGTCTAAGCCACTAATGGAGTTGGGTATGTAAATGTCAAAAAAGTTGGCCAAAAACACTGAAAGAAGCTAGATATCAATTCAAACATATAGTGAGAAAAGCATAAATAGATCTACCTTGCAGACAGATTGATTATCTTGCTCGTCACCTTCATTCAAGATGGTGCATTTCGAAGACACAGGGGAAATGTTGCTTTCTTTTGGCAGCAGTGGATTATCAGTGAGGTTCGTCACATCTTTGCAGCTTCCTTTGAAGGTAATTTGAGCATTTACGATCATGTCATCTTCTCTTTCTTTACAGCCAAAAATCAACATATCATCCAAAGTGTCCAGAGGTGGTGTTTCATACACATAGCTTGAAAACCAGTTCTTGATATGAGGAGGTTCTGACATAAACAAATAGAACATCATCAGTAGGATAAGAATGACAGAGTACATGAGTTATTTTGCAATTCTTTTGACATTATCCATAATACTAAATTGAAAATTCTGAGATTGGTAAATTTGATCCATGCCAACCTCAGCAACTTAAAAAATGTTAATGAATGCAAAGCTCTTGAGAACACCACTTTAAACTCAGAACCTTAAATAGAGACTAATAGCATACAAACTTATTTCAGAAATGACATAATGATGCAAAAGTAGTAGAGACACTGCCCACATACATGTTCTAGTTCTCAAGGACATCACTGCACCTAATTCACTTGAAAAGGAACACATCATGCATCCAAAGAACCTACTCAATGTGCAAATAACCAACCAATATACAACACAATACGATCTTTTATAGTACTGTATAACTTATTAACAAAGGCACAAAAACCTGCACCTTTCGCTCTTCTAATTTATGAACACTTGACGCTGCATCAAATCAGACATGATGTAGTTGTACGCTACAAATTGTCAAAATGTTTGTCTTCTTAATTTTATTGCAATGTATACTGTGCCGAATTATCACTGTCTCGACCTGCCTACACTAATACACCCTGGCCTTGGGAGGGAATGATTCGACTTCATCATCGTAAACCCTGAAATATTCAGGACTCTATTAAAGCCTGAAGCGCATATATGAACGGAACTCAATAACAAAGCCGCTCAACCAGCCAAAAAAAAGAAAAGCAGTTCTCTATATAATCATCGTGGACTTACAGTTGGACACTAATAACCAAAATCTTCTCAGCCTTGCAAAAACCATAACGGAGCAAATCAGTCATGAAACATCAATACACATGCATCTAGTCCACTCTAACAAGCAACGGTAAAGGGCTCTGTTTTTAACATTTAAACAACAGCTCTCCTTTTCCTACTGCAAAAAGAAAAGCATCAACATCATGCAAAACACATGGAAGTCTAATATTGCTTATAAACAAGTGCCCCAAGGGCAACTAATCAACTTTTTACCAATGCTAACCATATATCCCTTTCCTAGGATACATCAACGTCTTTTCCGCCTTACTTGACCTTGGTAACTCCTATCCACTAATTTTAGTGAAGCAGCTGAATATCAATTGTAAGAATATGTATGAGTGTGCATAAAAAATTCTTAGACGAATTATTTGAGTCTGAATGATTGTATCAATACTTAGGAGGTGTACATTAGTTGCAGTACAATGCAGTTGCAACCTTGGCAATTGATCACATGCCAGACTGTTGCCCACACATCAAAATCATAAATTATGAAAGTGATTTAGATATACATTACCATGTTGAAAGTGATTAAAACAAACTCAAATTCTCATGTCCTAACCTTTAGAGTAATTAATTTGTGCTACAACCACTATCCCAAATAATATTCTGCAAATCATCCAGCTCCCTTCTTCGAATTACATGTGAAAATTAGTTTATTGGGGAAAGAGATAAGAGAATTTGCAATAAAAGACTCACCGAGATTAGAAATTGGAGGTGATTACTTGATTCCCGAATCCCGTCGAATGCAATTGTGACTTCACGTCTACTTCATGGCCAAACCTATAGCTGCCTTGGGTTCATGTTGTTGGACTGTAAGATTAGAGGTTTCCACGGCACGCAGTCGGTGAAAGAGGCGGCGAATTGGGAAGAGACCTGACAGGCTGTGGAAGCGAGAGATGGTTTCAGTAGAATCCGAGATCCATTAGAAGATTGGAAGCAGAGACCGTAAGGGAGTGAGAAACTGGAAGAGATGGCCGACTGGAAAAAAAAAAAAAAAAACGAATCAAATGATCGATGCGTGAGCTTCACGTAGAGGTTAATTATTATATAGAGGTAAATTTATTCCGGGGACGCTGTGTGAAGGAGAAAAAGTAGGTAGAGGATAGAGAAGATAAATGATGAAAATATATTAAAACAGAAAAAGGTAAATTAAAATGAAAAAATAAAATAAATAATGACACATGTACGCACCACATTGAAATTGAATAAGTAATATCAATGGTTTAAAATTGATTGGTAGGTCAATCAATTGATTGAATCAACAAGTTTATTATATTACTTTAATTTAATTACTTTAATTACCATTTAATTACCATAGAGATCGAAAAATCAGCTTCTTGGTTTTCTTTTCATAATTCATTGTTTGTTAATACGATAATTAATTGGTCCTACATAAAAGTGAGACTAGTATAGTAATTCTTAAGTGAAACGAACAGACATCATAAAATTGCAATTTTTCAGTCCCTCTACTCGTCGTTGAACATATCCCAACTATTTTCTCTTTTTTAGCACTTACATATAAATGCGATTGTTTACAAACTAGAATGGTACACCACTTGATAGAGTAATTCATAATTATATAGCCACAACACTGAGCCACCTAGATGCATGGTGAAAGATATATGAAGTATTAGTCGTTGATAATTTATACCGATAGCCTCATGTAACTAGACAATTGATGTACCGATCACATAAGTGTGAAAAAAAAAGCTAGTCTCTTTGTAAATGAGAATCTAAACATCAGATACAGTATATTCATCTATTGCCTATTAATTATTACGGTTTGACCTCAATATTATCAGTGTTACGGCGGATATTTTCAGTTTTCAGTGTGGTTACAACAGTTTATTTTGATGCTTCAAGATGTGCTTGATCATTCAGCTTTCTATTTAACACCAGATCTTAATTAATTACTAAAGCCATATGTGATATGTTTCACATCTTTAAGCATATCACTCATATTGAACGCACATTTAAAAATTACTAAAGTTATCCTAATTTGCTAGTATGTTTTAATACGTGTTCATATATAGTATTTTGTTGGGATAGAAAAGAAGAATCATACGCATGCAGTGGTCAAAATGCATATGTCACCGTAATAATATTGTCAGTTCTGTTGCAATTCGTTTCGTTCAATTTTTGCCAAAATAAAAATAAAATATAAATCAATAAAAAGGTATAATGATTAAAATGATTTTGGTTCCAACTTAACTGCCTATCGAATCTCACTCCCCCATTCTTTGACTGTCGATATAACCACGTTAATGCATGAATCAGGAATGTACAATACCAATAGCTCACAAATTTGTTGTAGTACTCCATGCTTATTATGTAGTACTACTAACTGCGCGAAAAGTAACATGTTGAATAATTTATACGATCTCGACCAAACATTAATTTCGCTTTATCTTCACCGGTATGTAATGAACATGAAACTAGGATTACAATTCTGCATTCCCTGCAATTTTCTAAAATTCAAATTCAAATTGATTCTAAGTTCTTAATTGTTGTGATTAACATGAAGAATTAATGTAGATTTTAATCCAATGTATAACATCACGATTCTTGATTATATTAATAAAAATAATTATAAGAGCTTTCTGTGATTTATAAAATTAGTTCAATAATTATTCGATTTCGATCAAGGTTTAAAATCATATCTAAAACTTTTCGATTTTTCAACTCATCAGTATGTAATTAACATGAAATATGAAACTAAACACGGTCCCGAGTCCAGATTACGTTAAAATAGTTATAACGTCTTTCTCTGGTTTATAAAATTAGTTCAAGAGGTGTCACTCACAAGACAAGAATCCAAATTGCATGTCCTGCATTTTGCAGTCTTCTTTTCTGCATGTCTTATGTCATGTTCTTCTTCTTTTGGAACAATGACTGAAAATTATACAAACACACAAAAATATAGTAGTAACATGTACGGCCAAAAATCGAAAGAAAAAAACATTAATTATTTTACTTAACAAACAATTTTTTTTAAAAAAATTTAAGAAGCAAGAATGGAGAATTCAAAGCCGATAATTTTAATTTCATAATCATATGTAACCGAATGTGCTACAATATATTGTAGAAATCAAACGACAACTACGAGTCCACGATCATCAACCTAACGAATTGAGCTAGCCTAGCCAAGACGCGACACTGCCCTATACATTATCGACTACTACTACTAGGACACCATAAAGGCGTTACACAACGCGAAGAACCACATTCAAAGCCAAAGGGCGCCCGCGTCCTTAAGAAGAGGGACAAGCGTCCCGTTAATGTGACACCTCATGACCGCCTCAATCCCACCCAAGAACTTCCCACCAACAAACACCGCGGGAACCGGCTGCTTCTGGGCCCGGGACAATAGTGCATGAATCTCACGGCCCGATGGGTCTCGGTCCAGCTCCACAACGGTGGGACCAACCCCGAGGCCGAACAAGAGTTGCTTGACGACGTGGCACATGCAGCAGCCACTTAGGGTGAAGACCACAACCGCATTTTTGGACACCAATGTGGTGACTTTCTCGTAAACCGGGTGGAGGTTGGCGGCGGCCGGAGTGATGGGTTGGCCGTAGGAGGTTTCTTTTTCTACCATCTGCATGGTTGTGACTTGTGAAAGAATTGAAGAGAATTCAAGAAATTAAAGAGATATTATTTTTGGAGTTGAAGTTTTAGAATCTGAAGAAATGGAATGGTTTGGTGGTGTATATATATAGCCTAGGACTAGGACTAGGACAGTGGAGAGAATGAGAATTGAATGGGGGTGAGTAGTATAGAAAAAATAAATAAAGACAAGATAAGTGTGTTTTGTAGTACACTCGGATATTTACTACTACATGCAACTTTTGTGTGAGCTAGCTATTTTTTGAACTATCAAGTATCAACTATGGTTTCGAACATTTTAAAATAACTATAGAAAAGTATATATACGTACGTAGAGCAGTAGTAGAATCATCTTGAGAGAAAATAAATTGCAGGGTTTACTAAATTAAAATCTAACGCTTGATGAGTTTTCGAAACATCTCGATCTTGAAAATGTACAAAATGGAAGTGACGTGGTACAAAACTTGATCTTTAGAATACATTGAGATAAAATTATTTTTATTTTCGAAACAATGTGATAAAGTTTAATATCATATCTTTATGACTTCAGGATTTATTTTGATTTTGAGACTACTAACTTGATCAAAGATGTCAATAGTGTGATGAAGCTTTATACATGCTTGACTCATTGTGTTCTATACGTACACTACATAATCTATACTCCGTATGCTTTTAATTTGTTCCATTAAATCTTAAACGTTTATGCCTGCTAATAATCAATTTCATGTCAAGTTTTCTTAGCGACTATCGTAGAAGTATACAACTACGGAATATTAATTTTACAAATTAAGAAGAGTATAATATAATACTATTAAAAAGAAAAAAGAATGAAATTGTAATGGAAAAGGAGGCAAAGTACTGTGAGACTAATACCACAAATCCCCGGCAGATTCTGCAAAGCCTTGATCTTGCCTACGTGTCTCCTTGTACTGCTTCTTCTTCTACTTCTATTGCTGCTGCTCAGTAAACAAAAAATTGCAACTTTACCGCCTCAACAGTACAAAAGATATAACAATGGCCATAGAAAATCAATGTCAAAAAAAAAAAAAAAAAACGGCCAACTGTCTCATTCTCATTCATTCTTATGCGTTACTCCTTTAATTATAGGTTCGATTTTTAGAACCAAATCCTATTGCTTTTTCGAATGAAATAATAGACCCTTAGTGTTACATATTTCTACGTGTGATATCATTTTCCACGTTTATACATTTGTTGAATTGTTGTAGTACTATATATTATAAATTAAAAAATTATGATAACTGACATTGGAATGCATGAAGTAGAGAAGAGATGTAAATGTAATGCATGTGAATAGCTTATTACTCCGTATGTATGCAAGTAGCACAACAAAAAAAAATACTAACTGACATAGAATTGCAGCAGAGTAAAGCTTTTTACAGTAGGCGTGATGGGATCATTATTATTGCTTGCAGCTAGTACTATATGAGTATATGTATAATACCAATCTCATCACTATTCACTACGTAACCCAAAAAAAACCATGAGCTAGCTATCGAGCTACTCACATACAGTAGCTTTTTGAGTAACATTGTGAAGGAACAAAAAAGTTTACTCTAAATTTTTAAGTTAATTTTAAGTAAGCATTGGGACAAGTAGACAAATGAACGGCGTTGTTGTATTAACGGAAACTGGCCGGAAAAGTGATTTCAATTAATGCTGGTGACGATGAATTAAACAACCGTTGTTGACAGCCACGCCGTCTCTTATGGGATCTTTGTCTCTTTGTTCCATTCTTGGGTTCTGTAATTTTGGCTTATTAGTCTTTAGTCTTTACCCTCTGGTTCTACTCACTTTCTTGCTTTCTCGTATGCATACATCAATTGTTAGAGTTAGACAAATCAAATTAATGCCCACATTTATACTTACTACTACTGTAGTTACAAGTTATATATCATGACCATAAGGTGGAGTTCTTGCTTTCGTCAACCCGTTAGTCCAAAGTTTAAGCCCGAGATCGAATCCCACCGACATCTATACCCATAAATCAAATCAATCAACTAGATAAATGCCCTTTCGTTTGATACTCGGGGGCCTAGTGTGCCTCCCCACTGTAGCATGTGGGCCCACAGTGGGGCCACATGTACAATGAGAGGGCACACATTATGGCCCAGGATCAAATAGACCATGAATGCCTAAAAGTCCATGGATGGATCCCATTTCCCATCAACAACATTTCCAGTTTTCCACCGATGAAGGGCGAGTTAAATCCCTACCTCGACATCTATACTACTCCATCAGTTAAGTGACGTTTAATCCATTTGTAAAAACAGTTCGATCGTACGAATAAGGGATCTAAAAGGTGTCCCTCTCCTTCCAAAAAAGGTTGAAATGAGACCATAAACGAGGCGTTCCCGCTCATTACAGCTCAATTAAACAGTGGAAAACGGCAACATAAGACTTACACGTTCCGCAACAAACAGTCTCTTGAAGATCAAGACATGCGAAATAAATTGCCAAAAGGAAACAGGGTCAGAGCAGGAGCCAGGAGCTATGCTTTCTCTCAAGTATATTTAGACATATTTCAACAAGTAATAATGTCCAAAGGGTTATTACAAAACTCTGTTCCGAAGTATAAGGTCGAAGAAAATACTTATGCAATGTGCTCTGCGAGACTCAGAATCTTGAGATGCTTCTTCTTCCTCAACTCATGAGGAACCGGGCCAAACACTCTAGTACCGATTGGCTCGCCTTGCTTGTTGATGAGTACAACGGCGTTATCGTCAAACTTGACTTCACTCCCATCACAACGACCTCGCTGCATGGCAGCACGTACTACAACACCGTAATGAACCTCGCCCTTTTTAACTTTCCCACCATTTTGTGCGTCTTTTACTGATACGACAACTTTGTCCCCCAGCCTTGCTCCTTTTCTTCCCTTTAATGCTTGTATGCACATAACTCTTTTCGCACCTGAGTTATCCACCACTTTCAGATTTGTCCTCATTTGTATGAAGGTCCTGTGTTGCTGCAGGAAGAAAGACATACGTTCTCATGCATAAGCAATCATCTTCGGCAAGTCATGCATTATTAAAATCGGAGGAACTTAAAGCAAAGGGATACATGAGCTAGACCTATAAGCAGGGAGGGAGAACCGGAGAAAGAGCATCACTATCCCTTTTAATTATATTCAGCTACTTTACATGACTCTTCAAACAGAAAACATTACTTCCGCAGGTTCCAAGTATCTTATGCATCAAATACTATCTCGGTATCTTCTCTACCATAGTACGGAGTATGGATTTAGAAGTACAATCATCCACAATCAAATCACATCATCAAACCATGCGACTGAAATCCCAACTCCACAAATTACTTCACAAGGTTAATATAATTGTGACGTGATATCTAAAATGTAATCACACATTGACTCAGCCAACATACACTAACCATATTTAATCTCTAGCAGACGCTACATTTGTAATCAGTACTCACAGTAAAACCATAGAGCACATTGATTGTGATTTGTGAAGTTCCCTGTGTTGCCGCATGAAGAAAGATACAAGTTCTCATATCTAAGCAAACATCTTTTATTGCCATACTTGGTAAGTCAGTTATTAACCAAATTGGTCTTTGTGTGATGGAAGAAGTGCTTAAAGCAAAGGCTTACGTAAGTTAGACGATCTATACGCAGGGAGTCTGAGCATAAATATCCCTTCATCTAAATTTGGCTACTTTACATGATCCGGAAAAAAGAAAACATCACTTCCACAGGTTCCAAGCAAGATTCATTACGTTATAAATCAAATACTATCTCCTATGCCATAGTATGATTTTAGACGTACAATTATCAACGTTTAAACCACGTCAAACCATGCAAGTATGCAACTGAAATCCTGTCAAACTCCACACAAGTTACTTCACAAGGTTAACATAATTCTGACCTGACATCTATAAAATGTTAATTGCACAATGGTGCAGCCAACATAAACTAACCATATTGAATTTCTAACAGGCGCTACATTTGTAATCAATACTCATGTAAAATTATAGAGCACAGTGATTGTGATTTGAGAATAGATTAATCAAATGTCGCCGTCCTAAGGGAAAAGGGAGGACATAAGTTACATAACGTAGTCACTAAATACTATACATAGCAATCTAAATGTAGCAAGTGTCAATAAAGAAGAAAGTCATTCGAACCACTAGGATAGCATATCACCGTACTCTCGTAATGCAGCAAGTTACAAACAACACTAACCTGAGATATAAAATCCATATGAGCCATTTCAGATGCTGAACCCACTGATCCAACTGAAGTATTGCTGAGTCCTCCAAGAATTGAACGACCAACTGACATCATTCCACCCGATATGGCACGAAGTTAGCAAAACAACGATAAATAGCTTACGATCGCTAGATAAGTTCATATTTACAGGTCCATACAGAACTGATAAAAACTAGATTCAGCATATTACTCCATATAATCAAAACTTTCCCAGCATGACAATTGACAAGCTAGACACAGTCTCACACAGATAAAGACTTGAAATAAGAACCATAAATTAGCTCTAATTTTACATTTCTATTAAATCTATTATTGCAATTTAAATTCTAAACCATACATCTGATTCTAAAGCATATAAAGATAGCCACATTGCAGCATACTACTCCCTCCAATAAATACAAAATCAAATCCGAAAAATAAGTAATGAAATTATATTACGAAAGTATCAAATCCGGAAAACTCTCAAATGAATTAGGCATCATTCTTTCTCCAATCAGCTCAATTTGACAGAAAAATAACATGTAGCACTGTAACAATACATAACAAGCGAAAACAACGCTTCAATTCACTCAAATTAACGAAACTGAGCTGAATATGTGACTTAGCTGAAACGATAAGCAACGGAAAATGGATAGTAAAGGTAGATTCATACCTCGAAATAGCTTGGAAGTAGTTGAAGCAGCCATTTGTGAGGATTTACGTGCTTCCTGGGGAGGTTTTGGGAACCGAATCACAGATTGATAAACCTTGATTTGCTATGTTCTGATTTTTGGGGAAGAAAGTGAAAGGAATGAATTGGGCTTTTTCAATATACGGGTTTGGTCCATTTACTAACTTGTACGAGTATATTGGACTCCTCACAGGCCCATTCACCGTGTATGGTCCAGTACCCCCACACCAACTTGGGCACTTCCAAAAAGAAAGGTCTTTAAGAAAAATTTACCAAAAATCAAAAAAAAAAAAAAAAAAACTTAAAAAATCCAAATCTTTATTTTTTATGTTTTTAGAAGATCATTTTATTACGTCATCATATGTTCCGAAATACTCATATGCAACCCAACTAACTAACAGTGCGGCTTCATTTCGAGTTAGCAATCCAAGACTAGGCTCAACTCGATCGAGCATACCCAATTGATCTATATTCTAGGCTCCATTCCAACCTATCTACAACAGTCGAGTTTTCTAAGCTCGATTGATCCTCCTCCGATAAGTTTTTAATATTGGGTGGAGAGTATTGCATCTGCATGCATGTTCCAACGACAGTAAGGACCAAATCAATCCAAATTATATTAGAAGTTAGAACCTAAAATATTCGAGACAACTAAATCAACGCATACTTTGCTGGGGAAAAATATATGTATGCTCGGTTTGAAAACGTTTGGAAGTACCTCTTTGGTGGGGGTAAAGGGAGGTAGATTACGAGCCCGTACCAATAGAGGAAACAAAAATTGGGAGAAATGTTGCCAGAGTTCACATTCAAATTTGTAAAGTAGATGTGGGCTAGCCCATGTTACTCCATCGAAGATAAATGGATCAGCCGAAGCCGAAACCCAACAGCTTTTTCTTTTTCATTTGACAATATTAAGCTTTTTCCCAGCAGTGAAAATTAGTTCGTGTTGAAGTTTCAACTTTCAAAACGTGTGTCCTACTACTAATTAAAGACATGTTTTAATCTCACAAAGCATCCCAAATTAAAAAATTATATTATGGCGTGTCAATTTCAGAATTTTAGATTGAGCAATTAAGTTGAATGAATGAATATTACCGAAACATAAAACGTCACGTCATTTGGTAGAGTAGTAGATAATTTGCCACTATTTGTGTGTATTGCTAAAAATACTTTAGATAACACAACATCCTTGACATTGAACAGAATCTTACCAAACAACACTTGAGAATTGACTGCACTATTTTGGTTAATATTGCTAATTATAGAACGTCTATGGCTACTCGGCCTACTTGATTTCACCTTTGACAACTATGCAAATAACCAAATTGCCATAAATCTCCTCCAATAATATAATACTACACATTACGACAATACCTAACCTAATAGTAGTATTAATCACATCATTTGACCTAAAAAATATCATTATCAGCAGTGATAAGATACCGAAAGAAAGCCAAACACGTCGTTCTTTTGACTATGTATAGAAAGGACAAACATTTATAAATAGCAAGTGAGATTGAAAAGAAGTACTCTACTAAATAAATAATCGCAAAACCAGTCACTTTTGGACAAAAACAATACAGTATTATTCATTGCGATCTGTTTGGTGCATAATCATATGCAGTTCAATACTATCTTTAAAGAAAAAAAAATACAGTACATATTTCTTTGTAAGTTGAGTCATCACTAATTGGTACGTACGAAAGCTATTGCAGATTGAGTTAATTAGTTTATAACAAAATACGCTTAGACCACTTTATGCTTCGTCGGGGTTCAAACCCCCAACCTCTCATGCACCACTTCAGCAACACCCTTTCTCAGCTACCATTAGATCACTTCATAACTCTGACGCACTATAGACCGTAGTAGGGGAGAGAATAGTCTCGTATGTATTGCTTAATGAAGTTAAGCTTTTTTTTAATGGTCGGGGTAAATTTGCAAGGGGAACAACGTGTATGGAAGTCATCTTGCAATGGAACAAAGTCGTGAGGTGCAGCACGAGGCTAGGTTTTAAAATTCGGGTCCGACCGGCCGGCTGAACCGTTCAGACCGTGAATCGGTAAGTGTCCGGCTGGTTGTAGCACATAAAATCGGGGTTAGGCCGGATGGCCCAGAACCGTTCAAAGCCGCCCAAAACCGGGTTGAACCGCTAAGCCGATCCCAACCTAAGTCGACGATTTTTACGGTTTAATAATAAAATTAAATAATAATTGTCAATAGTGGGGACTGAACACAAACCATAACCACTTGAACTAAGACTTGTTTTGTACTTGGTGTTATCTATATATATATATATATTACTAGAAACACTATATAAATGAATTTATATAAAAACACTATATAAAGTAATCATTGTTCAATTGTATTTTTTATTAAATAAATATATTTGACACACACATTAAAATAGGAAATGAAATATTAGAAATAATGATTATCAAAATATATAAAATATTAATGTATACTTTTATCCTTTTCTTTTTAAGGAAAGAATAATAATTATGATATTTTTAGTAATTTTGTAAGATATGTTTTTTTTAAATATAATTGAACAACTTATTCTTTAATTGTAATTAATAATAAATTTGGTGACTTAAATTTACCTTATGAAAAGATGACAAAGATTGAGAAACTAAAAATAGGTTAATTCAATCAATATAGTGATAATGTTTATATATTTATATAAGAATAATATATTTATTTAATGTGTTTATATATGTAATGAAGCCATAGTATTTGTATATATGTATACCGGTTCAATACGGCTCGATACTGCTGAACCGGTCCGACCCCGATCCAACTTTTTTTAGGGGGTGGCCGGCTTGACTTCCGGCTCCGGCTTTTAAAACATAGGCACGAGGATAATGTGAAACATGTAAGAAAAACAAAAGATGGGGTAAAATTAAAAAGTAAAAAGAATGAAGGTAAAAAAGTAGAGCTTGAAAGGTCATGAAGGTAAAAAATAAATAAGCAAGGGTCAGTGGGTCACGAAGACCACGACACGTGCAGCGGTGAAATGATCGAGAAGAGTTAATTTATTGAGAGTCCGTCTTTTTTCTTCTTTTTACCCCTGCTCTTACTCCACGCCATACTGTCCACTTCAGACATCGACACGTGCCCATGCTTCCCCTCTTAATTATACTTGTACTGCTTCACTTAATGCACTTATTTGGGTCATTAAACTCCACTAATCACTATCTTGTGCAGTTTGCATTTGCTTAACTATGGGTTAATGGTTATAGTAGTTGTAAATGACATAATCTTAATGATTAGTGACTGTTCAGTGGTTGGGGAGGCGTTCGTGCGTCACAAAACAATTAATTTAATATGCATACAGATTTCATCATGCATTCATGCTATACACCAGTTGGGTGACAGACGTAGACATATGAATTTGGGATCTATGTACTTTAAGTACGAACATTTTGATTTTTTAAAGCTTCTTTTATACTTCTTACGCTCCGGTTAAAGTTTTTTGTTAAGTTTTGTTGACTTTTTTTCGATCTTAAATTAGTTATATATCATAACTCAACATGTGATAGGGTATGGGGTAAAACTAGCTACCATCCTTTGTCGATGAGGGTTGAGTGCACACCCTAAAAATATCAATCAAACCACACCTATTGAATTATCATTCTCCACTAAGACGTGAGCTCAAAGTCTTCTCATCTTTGAAAGATACCCATCAATGACAGAAAAAATTATAATGTATGATAAATCTCCACCGTTCAATTGATTCAGGTAACATTTATTAAACTTCCCAATCACAAATTTAAATTATCGAGCTCATCGTCTTGAAGACATGCATGCCCATACTCCACAAGAAGAGAAAAGGGACGTTTGATAATTTGGATGAGTCAAGAAGAAGCCATTTCTATTTCAAACCATATTGCCTAGTCCAAGTATTAACCCGTGCAATGTGACATTTTAGGCTTTTGTATCAATCATGGTTTGATTTTATCTCCGAAGGCATCATATGGATTTGAAATAGTACTAGGTTAAGTGAACATAGTCTTGAAAGAAATCACATGCTTGCTTTAATGTCAACTTCATCACTTACTGCATTGTAGGCTTGTAGCATTCGATCCGAATAAGTATGTTTGATCTTGTGATGTCAACAAGACAATACCGATCATGATCGGACCATACCTTATCGACCCCTCATTTTGGACCTTAGTCGGTCCAAATTAGTGATAAGAATTGCGGTGTGATTAAAGTATAAGACCCTCATTATTTCGCCTTAAATTCAATTTAAATCATTTAAAGTTTGCTTATTTAAGATTTACAATGAATAAATTCAATTCAGGATTTTTCAGCAAATCAAACAGAGCCTAAATTTTAACAAAGAAAACTTTAACTGATCTAATCTAAATGAAGATTGTGTTAAAAAAAAAAAAAGTTGAATCAAATATAAACTTAAACTATTTGATAAATTTTTTTCTCAATTACATATTTAAGTTAACTAGTAAATAAATAGGCGACTAGTTACGATTTCATGTTACGTAGTTTAATCCCATATGTGCGGATCAATTATAGTTCAGTATCAATTACTCTATGCGTTTTTTTAAACGGTAAATATTACAACTACTCCTCCACAAATATTTTAAACAACATTATAACTGCACACCTAAACCACATTATGTCTCCGTCAGGAATTGAACTCTGCACCTTTCCTTCACTACTCCAACTCATTTTCGATGTATGTAACTGTTTACAAACTTCGAAACGTTGTTATTGGTGAGTAGTAACTGATAACTAATCCATCCACTTGTAGTTTAAAGAAGTAAGATTTCTAAGCATCTCCTTCAGCCACGTGTCATATTCCCATTGATTCTTATTTATTTCAATGCCACATGTCCACTATTCATCAATCTTCAGTTCCTCACTCATATTAACCTTCTCATATAGGAAACAAAAAGGAAAAATCAAACAACACGGACAACCAAATTTGATTCCAGCTTCTTTTCTTCAATTCAATCAAATCTACTATCATCCATCTCAATCTCTCCATAATTATCATTGTCGACCACCAATCAATTTCCTACACAATTACATTTTTCAACTCAGATTCTAACCAAGATGAAGATGAAACTTAACCCAAGTCCCCGTGACTCACTATTAAAACTTAAAAGCCAAGCTTATGCTTAGGAATTGATTCATCAATTGATCTAATTCAATTAATTTGTTTCAGCAATCTGGTTATAACTGGGAAAACTCAGGACTCGAATGGGAGTTCTTATCTGTTTGTCTATATGTGAAATCTTTTTATCTCCAGTTTTATTCTGCTATAAAATCGATATTTTATACCAATGATCTCAATCTATTGCAATGGTCGATATAAAATGGAATACAAAATTAAGTTTCACATGGCAATTGGAGAATGATGCCAAATTCTCTAGGGCTAGCTATATTGCCAATTCAAAAGTGAGAAGAAGATGAAATGTGACTTTTGCTTGCAATTCATATGTGTAGCAACTATGGCTATCGGAGAAGAGGAAAGAATGACAAAGTTTAATGACATTAGTCTTTTCTTACCAAAAAAAAAGTTGTAACCTACACTACTTATTATTCAATCTATTTACCCATTTGACTTAGTGTTAGGATTTTAATTTCGGCATTCAATATTTAATTTAATGTGGAATCTCTTTCATAAAATAAAAGTAGAAATCTATCAATCGTTCAATTATTTCGTAATTTTCTATACGTATAAAATCAACATCTTTATATGGATGATTGATTGATTATGGCACTGTTTCACCAAAATTTAAAAAGTGTGAAAATAAAATTTTAAGAAATCTTTTAATGATAATCTCATGCGTGCAAAAGAGGCCCCCATATAATTATGAATTTAAATCTAAAATGGTTTCTAAATGTGGGTTCGAGATTTGAAACTCAGGACCCATGAGAAAATTACAACTGTAAATGGTGTTGGTTCTAAATGGATTAGATTCAAATCAATTTATTATGTTGTATATTCTTTAATGATATTACAAATAAGCCGTCGTCTCCGACGGGCATATCCCATAATATATAATTTCAGAATGCTTATGTGATACTACATATTAATTCGCATGTTCAACTCATTTATTTCTCAATGGTTTTAAAACATCAATTCGGATCACCAAGTTTATTCCAAAATAATTTAGAATACTAATAGTGTTTGACAAACCTATCATGCAATATATACGTATAAACACTAAGTGCGTTCAACAGGTCTATTTCGCAATACTTTTGAACACTAAGTGTGTTTCATGAGTTTGATTTGCAATATTTTTTAACACGGAGTGCGTTAACGGGTCCATTCTGCAATACTTTAGAACACTAATTGCGTCGTCCGACAGGTGTATTATGCAATACTTTAAAATACAAACTGTGTCCGACAAGTGTTTTCCTCTATACTTTTGAACACTAACTGCGTCTGATGGGTCTATTTTGAAATACTTTTATACATTAACTTCGTCCGACGACGGGTCTATTCCAATATTCTTTTGAACTCCAACTGCACCCGTCGGGTCTATTCAACAAATCTTTTGAACACTATAACTATGTATTACATGTCGATTTCGCAATAATTTTGAACACTAGCTATGTATGACGGGTCTATTCCGCAATAATTTTGAACACTAACCACGTCCGACGAAGGATCCATTCCGCAATAATTCGAAACACTGACTACATATGACAGGTTTATTTCGCAATACTTTTGAGCTCTAACTACGTCCAACGGGTCTATTTAGCAAATCTTTCGAACACTAACTATGTATGATGGGTCTATTCCGCAATAATTTGGAACACTGACTGTGTATGACGGGCCTATTCCGATATACCTTTGAACGCTAAATGAGTTCGAGGGGTCTATTGCACAATACTTTTGCACACTAAATCCGTTTGACGGGTCTATTTCATAATACAATTGAAGACTAACTGTGTTTGATGGGTTTATTCTGCATAACATTATCTACAATTGCATTAGACGAGTTTGTTCCACAATACTTTTGAACGCCAACTACTTTCGACGGGTATGTTCCGTAATACTTTAATTTTGAATGCTAACTGTGCTCGACGGGTATGTTCCACAATACTTTTGAACACTAAATTCGTTTGACGGGTCTATTTCGTAATACATTTGAAGACTGACTGCGTTTGATGGGTTTGTTCCGCATAACATTATCTTTAATTGCATTAGACGGGTCTGTTCCACAATACTTTTGAATGCCAACTACTTTTGACGGGTATGTTCCACAATACTTTTGAACTCTATCTGCTTTCGACGGGTTTGTTTCACAATAATTTTGAAGAGTAATTGCGTCCAACGGGTTTATCCCGCAATACTTTTAAACACTAAGTACGTTACGGGTTTGCTCCGCAATATATTTGAACACTATATGTTTTCAAAGGATCTGTTCCACAATACTTTTGAAAACTAACTGTGTTCCACAAGTCTGTTCCGCAATATTTTTTAGCACTAACCGTGTTCTACTGGTTCTTCCGCAATACTTTAGAACATTATCTACGTTAGACGGGTCTATTCCATATACTTTAGGATACTAATTGTGTTCGGCGAGTTTATTATGCAATACTTTAGGACACTAACTCTGTTCAATGGGTCTATTATGCAATAATTTAGAACACTAAACTTTACTTAATAAATCTGTTCTGCAATATTTTAAGTTTTAAAATATTGATCACATTTGATGTGATTGTTCTACGATATTTTGTCAATAAAAAAAGAAAAAGAATGATATTATTTATTTTTATTGATCTTCATTTAATTATTTGCGAATTTACTATTTCCCGTCGAATTTCGACGGGTTATTTGCTAGTATAACTAATACATGTAGTTGTAGGTAAAAGATAGAACCTCATAACTTATATTATGAACCACATTCTTCTTACTATTCAGATATGATGATATAAAGAAAAATTAATTAAAAGATTAAGATGAACGCTAAACCATGGGTTAGATAGTTGAGCACGTCCTAGTAATAATTAAGTACTTCAAACACGAACTACATCTTCACCAAATTATACGGGAAGAGATTATGACACATGAGAATCATTTGAACCGAACATTTTGACTTTTATTGACTTGTAAGCTCCAAATTGAGAATGTATTAAAAGCTCAAAATTACCTAAAATGTTTTTAAATGTTTGTACAAAATATCTACACGTGTCGATTGTCTTTTAGGTATCCAACTTGTCCTAAAAACTTTTTCTTGAACAAATTAAATTAATCACTTGGCCTTTAACAGCCTTTCTTCCATCTTTCCTTAATCACTTTCCCATTATTTTTCTCCACAACTAATTATTATTTATACGTAAGTAGTACTACAGTAGTACTAGTAGTATAATTTTAATATTTCTACACAAAAGGATAGGATTAGTAGTAATGCAGTATCATTAAGTTTATGAAATAATTTAATTGTGGCTTCTTTTGAACCGGCAAGTGGCTCAGCTTGGATTTTTGTGAACATCACACCTTCACTTAATCATGGTGGATGCTAAATCTATGGTTAAAAAATTCATCTACTTGCATCAAATGTGGATTTACTATTGACGGTTAGTTGGTGGTTTTGATGAATAAAATTTCAAATTGAGACCTTGTGGATGTGAAAATAACCAATGGGAGAGTTGTTCTTCTAAAAGAATTCAACAGTGCTCGACCGTATTTTTTTTAGCAACCCTTTTGTTTATCTCAAATGGTATGGATTTAAGTTTACTTTAATTGGGTATCGAATTCAAGTATAGAGGATATAAAAAAACACCGTTAAGAGAGCCACCACCTTGAAAAAAAGACTATCGATTAAAAAAAAGAAAAAAGGGGTTTGGTACCGACTCGAAAATATGATCGTTTCTGGAATCGGATTGGATCCGCCCATATAGGATCCAAGTCCAGCTGAAATATGATCAAGTAGGGACTTTCTCCCTTTTTTTTTTTTTTTCATAGTTTGGATCGGACCGGGTCAACACATAAATGGGGGGTATAAGTATTTATTGACTATTGTGCTATAGTTGTTTGGAGCTTTGGAGGGTGACAAAATGACCAATGAAAATAGTTAAATTTGTGTAGCAACTTGAGATAATACACTGATAGCAACATTGGCTGCTGAAACACGACATTGAAACAGACATATTGTGGTCCAAAAATCATCAGAATACGAAGCATATATGTATTGATAACGTGAAAGAAGAACAACTTTAATTCAATACTATTAATGCCTGCTACAATCTTGCTCACTTCAGGTGGGTCTCTGGCTTCACTGCATCATCATCCACCATCCACTCTTGACATTGTCCGACCGATTTGTGCCACAACCCTAACCGATTTATTTTTGAATCACCAAAAACACATGCGTTGAATCATATATGTGAGATTGTGTATTTACGTATTACTACTTTCTATCCTCTTCGTTGTAAATTTTTTTTTTTTTTTTTTTTTTTGAAACTGCTCTTCGTTGTAATTGATTTAGATGAATATATTTCACGTATAGCAGATATATGCGATAACAATTGTATATAAGTATAAAAAATATTTGAATAATGAGGTGGCCTTCGAGAGGAGCTAGGGCCCAAAAAATCATTGCAATTTTGGTACTACTATTTGATTTAGTGTTTTGGTTTAGTATACTAACTTCACACAACTGCACAACAGCACAAGTGGCCCATCATTAAATTGCAATTTCACCCATAATCAAGTAATTTTATAATTTGGTGGCACAAGCAAGAAGGGCAATGATACACATCATTGCATGTACGGAGGTTTCTTAGTTTAATTTTAAAAAAGTACTTAATAAACATTATGTTATCCATAAAAAGCCAATTTTATAGTATGGATTCTCTTTAAAATATTGTGTAATCCCACTTTTCTTTCTAAAGATTGATGGCTACTATTTTGCCATTTTACATGTCTCCTATAAGTCCTTTCAAGTATATAGATAATTTTATGGAGTATGATTTTTGCCTTAATATGGTTCTATTTAAGTTACGGCGCGTTATATATGATTAATATAAATGGAATCTTGTGGATGCGAGCAAAGATTTGCAAAATTCCATAACAGAACAAGTATTGGTAGATATTTATAAGTCATAAGACAAGCTGATATGAATGAAATCTATCAAGTTCATGTTATTATCAAAACTTATTAATTTAAATTCAATTCAGATTGGTTCAGTAGTTTTGTTCATGTCTGCTTAGTTATATTTTATACTACAGATAAATTCAGTTCAGTTTAGGTTCATTCAGTTCTATTCAGTTAAGTTCCGTTCAGTTCTGTTCAGACAAAAAAAACATTTTCTAATTAGTTGGATATATAGAGCTTAAGAAAGTCGTTCTACGGGAGAGGTTGATGACATGAAAAGGAAAACCTAGCTTGCCAATTGGATTATGTGCATGAGGAGCCATCGGTTGTTGTATACACGCCTATTTACAAGTTTAATACTTCCTCCATTTCTTTAGATATTTCTTAAATGGTAAAACTTATCAATTTTAAGAAATAATATTAAAGAATTAATTTGTATGAGTATTTAATTGTGAAAATATGATAAAGTATAATAGAGATTGAAAAAAGTGGTTATAAATAAGGAGAGAAAAATAATAAAAAATTAGTAAGTGGGTTTCCAAATTTTTTTCATATTTGATTTAGGAAGTTTGTAAGAGAACGCCCAAAATAGAAATTCAGTAAGTTATTAATGAAATTGAGGAACTAGTATGTTTTATATTTGACATCGAACTGTATATATTTTCCATTTGTTTGCATATAGATCGAATTCACCATCTAAATCTCCACCTATTTTAAAACATTAAACCTATGCTACTTTACACCAATTTGAGACCTTAAAAACGAGTATAAATAAATATTTAGTGCCCAACTTTTACATACATGTTGGAGCAAATCATTATTTTTGCTGAAAATTTGCACTACAAATTGATATTGTGCAGGATCATACACTTCCATTAGCTTCAATAGTATATGCAGTAGTAGTCCCTAAAATGGATTGGATGTCATTGTCATATCACTTTAAACAATTTACATAGAATCACATTTGTTTAATTTCATTCTATATGACTAGTGAAAGTGAGCAAAAGTCTTATTTTAAGGCTTTTTGTGTGCCTTGTTTATTTAGGTAACTGTAAGTCTAGAAGTGGCTATGGAATCAGGTAATTAAAAAAATGAAGATACTACTGTTGAGTTTTAAACTTTGACCATAGTTAGTGAGTTTTTTGGTTCACAATTTTTGCTAGATTCTTGATACACATTAGATCATGTAGCAATCGTGTTAAACACACTCTCACACCCCCTCCTCTCATAAAGAATCCGCTTTTACTTCATGAGCCCGATTTTAATTACAAATTAATTTGATAACTATTATGAGTTCATATTAGTAGGGATCCCATCTTAGTAACACATCGACTTCAATAGAAACTGTAAAAGTATGAATCTTGGTAACTATTATTATGGTTTAAAATATGGCTAGCCATTTTTTTGTGTTTTGTAGATCGAAGATGAGTAATCACTGTAACACCCATAATAAAAATTATGCGATCTACACATGGGACCACATACTCTATTGGATGTTGTCGCAGCTTACGCTTACCCCATGACATCTAAAATAACTACGGGAACACTAGCCATATTTCATGTTTTTGCTGGACATGATTTATCATTATGTAAGTTGTTCTTAATTCATACTATAGCAAAATTATATTATATAACAAGGAAAAATATTTAATTTTATAATATAGTTTTATGGAAGAAAAAGGTTAAGTACTAGTATAAAGTTACTAGTTAAAAAAAAAGGAAACAAAAAAATGAAGTACTCCGTAGAAAGTTTTTTAAGAACATGAGGAAGTAATAATAAGGTAAAAGAAGAGGTGAAATTAATGAGATAGATAACTCTAAAGGTAAAAAAGTGAGTACATGCATCAAAGATAGGAAACGGCGCTATGTCTCTTGTCCTTAACCTTTAAGCTCAGTACAGTAATAAAGAATGTACTCCAACTTATTACGTCCTGGTCAAATCAATTTTTTGATTTTCATTTTTTCTAATCTTTAACATTGAAGAAAAAAATTGAAAATTTATATAAGAAATACAGTACTACTGAATAATTTTTGTCTACAATATAAACAAAGCTAAACATTTGACCGGATTTATTCCTTATTTACTTTTTATTTTCAAGTCCTTTCTTCTTTGTTTCTTCTTGACTTGATTTTTACTGTTCTCTCCCATTTTAACAGAGGGGGCAAGCTTTGGGGCCTGTAAGTTGGGAAATAGGGAAACAAGCACACTGGATTTTCGGGTAATAAAACTACTAAAGCTACAATTACCCCTATTTTTTTAATCAACCCACAAAATCTTTAAAGTCGGTTTCCCTTTTCCATCCCTACATATATGCTCCCTTTCTGCTCCTCTCCTTCCTCAATTTTCCTTCTCCAAGAGTTTCTCCAGGTAAAATGCTCAAGATTTTCTTCTGGGTCTCCACAAGTTCACATTTTTAGCTCACTTCTTCAAAAATCTTGAATAAAAAAAAAAAAAAACAAAAACAAAACTTTCTGGCCTAAATATAGGAAATCTTGAGCTTACAAGTCACAACCATGTATGCTTTTCACAGATCCAATAGAACCTGTCTTGTTTTGTCATCTGATAAACAAGATTCATTTGCTTTGCTTACCTGTGTAAATTTAATGCACTTTATGGTTTATACTTTCTGGCCTAAACATAGTTAGCTGTTTTACTTTTTTTTTTGCAGCTAGCTAGGTTCTGTTTTTTGTGTAATTTTGGTTGGTCTAATGTTTATTAATTATGATGAATTATAATATGTGGTGGTTGTTTAATTTGTTTTAAGTACACACAAACATACACAGCAGCAGCACTAATGTAATAATTCTGCAAATTGTAGACTCAGCAGCTGCAGCCAAGCTAGGAGCTTTAATTACCTTGTATCTTTGCTTTGCATCACCTGTCTCTTTCAACCCTTCTGAGCAAAACCCAATTCTTGAAACAAGAAAAGGTTGTAAGAAAATTCAGGGTTTTTTTTTTTTTTTTTTTGAATTTGTGTCTCATTATTAACTTGCTTTTTTCCCCTCATCAGCACAGCATCTGATTCTTGTACTTTTAATTTTTCTTGTTTTTTTTTAATTGCTTTGTTTTCTTGTTGCAGTGTTGTTATGTTGTAGGAGTAATAATAGCCTTCTGAACAAAGGTAGAACCACTGCAAAAAAGAGATTGTACCATTGAAGGTAAAATTATCATCTTTCTATCTTTCCCCTTTTTTCTTGTTTCTGTGTTACTGTAATTTAATGGCTGTACTTTGTGTGTAATTCTCATCAATGCAAAAGGACTGTTTGTTGTGAAGTACTGTTTTGCTGTAACCCTAATTCAACAGATTTTCAAGATTTCAAGTTTTACTCACACTAGGCCATTAGGCCATTATTATTATGTATGTCACAGCTTGGATGAGCTAAAAGGAATGAAAGTTCTCAAAAATGGATATGGATGAGATTCACTGCAAATTCCCAAAAATGAGCAATGGCAGCAGCAATGGGCGAGTTGACTCAGCTAAACTCGGTCACAAAATGGATATGGACATGTACCAGGATGAAGATGAGGATGAGAACCAGCACAAGATCACCGGGACCGGAGTCGATCCAGCTGCCTCGACCGGCCTAGGACGCTACTACAACTGGCCTTCTTCTCGGATTGTTAGGGTTTCTCGTGCTTCAGGTGGGAAAGACCGGCACAGCAAGGTTCTTACGTCCAAGGGGCTGAGGGACCGGCGTGTTCGCCTGTCTGTTAACACGGCGATTCAGTTCTATGACTTGCAGGACCGGTTGGGGTACGATCAGCCGAGCAAGGCGGTGGAGTGGCTGCTCAAGGCTGCAGCTCCTTCCATAGCTGAGCTTCCGCCGATGAACTCTCCGTTCTTTGATACGTTCCCGGAGACTCCCAATAGCTATGAGAAGCGGTCCAGTACGACGAATCAGCTTGTCGAGTATTCGACCGAGGTTTCGAACCAGCACCATCACCAGCAGCAGAATGTTACTTCTGTCACGAAATCGTGCAGTAGTAACTCGGAGACTAGTAAGGGATCTGGCTCGGGTGGCCTTTCACTTTCCCGGTCTGAGAATCGGATCAAAGCCCGGGAGCGAGCAAAAGAGCGAGTGCAGCTGGAAAAGGAGAAGGAAACTGAAACTTCTCCTCCACATCATCATCAGAATGTTACCTCATTGCACCCTATTTCGCAAGCCACCTCGTTTACGGAGCTGTTGAACGGAGGAATCAGTAATCGGCCTAGTAGTCCTGGTGCTAATGCTGGTGGCAACACACAGTGGGGATCGGCTCCGATGGACTACTTTTCGCCCGGACTATTAGGCCGGTCAGGCCAAATGACTCCACTTTTCGAGCCTCACCAGTTTTCATTCTTACCGGACCATTTGCTAGGAAACAACAATGGCAGTGGAGAGTATAACTTGAACTTTTCGATCTCTTCCGGTAACAACAACAGCAATTCTTCTGGCTATAACAGGGGGACCCTTCAGTCCAATTCTTCGAATTCGTCTCTTTTGCCTCATCAACTCCAGAGGTTCAACAATCCTACCATAGAAGGATCTCAGCCGTTCTTTATCCAACCCTCGGACAACCACCACCAGTTCCTCTCAGGATTTGATGGCCGCCTACACCTCAGCTATGGCGATTCTGCACGCAGGCACGGAAAAGGAAAGAACTGAACATCATGCATCTTCCTGGTAATGATTTTTCCTTATCAGTTCAATTTAGCCTGTGTTTACTCTTTTATTGTCATTATATTCGCGTTATTCCATTAAAGCTTAGTCTGGTGGAACTACATTTCGACTTCCGTACTTGGTAAAGATTAGTTATTGTTCGAATATAAGCAAACTTTACGACTTGGTAAAGGTTAGTTCTTGATTGAATCTGAGCAAGCATTTTGACTTCCATGCCTAGTAAAATTACTTGTTGATCTAATCATAGCGAACTTTAGTCGGGTGGGTCTAATCTTGACTCCATACGTAGTAAAGACTAGTTCTTGATTAGATTCGAGCAAACTTTAGTCGGGAGGGTCAACATTTTGACTTCCATACTTGGTAACGATTCGTTCTTGCTCGAATTTGAGCAACTTTAGTTGGGAGGTTCTACATTTTAACTTAGTCCTTGATTAGATTTGAGCAAACTTTAGTCGGGACGGTCAACATTTTGACTTCCATACGTGGTAATGTGATCAACTTTAGTTGGGAGGGTCTCCATTTTAACTTAGTCCTTGGGTTAAAAAAAAAAAAAAAAAAAAAAAAAAAAAAAAAAAAAAAAAAGACTCGATTTGAATTAGTGTCATGGATAATAGAGTTCACCAGAATGAGTTATCTATCCAGCTTCCATTGCTTAGCTTTTGGGATTTGACAAAATGTAGTACATGGTGCAGATTTTCTATTATCTTGGTATCCACAAAAGGTCTATACCCATTGGTTGTATTAGCATATATTTAATGATGACTAATGCTATTAGTACAGAGCAGTGTGTTGTGTTGTCTTTTAGCATAATACTACGTACTGTACATTACATTATCTTTTATTGCATAGTAGTAGCATAGATATCTGGGAATGGGGATCAAGATATACATCAACGGCTGTCTGTTTGTTTGGTTCCCTTGCATCTAACATGTTTAGCTAGGGGGCGGATGCCGCCAGGTGTTGGCTGCCTGAGTGGGTGGTGCGCATGTTAGCATCATATGGGTGATTCTGCTGGTGAAGGATAGGATATGTAGTTTTTTATTTATTTAAATCCTTAAAATTCTTTTGTCTCCTGGTTGTCCCACCATTGATGAATTACCTCAAGCATGTGATCAACACTTGTCTACTAGGGAATACTTGGCATTTTTTTTTTCCTTGCCTTTGTTATTAATGAGATTAAACTAATGGAATCTTAGCCCTTAGGGTTTGTCTCAAAAGCCTAAGCCTAGGTTTTCTTTGGAGTTTTGCTATAGTTTTTCTTGAAATTTTCTTACTTGAGAAGCAAAAAATATTAATGGTACGCACCCGTCCTTAAAAACGGAATCCAATAAGATCACACACCCGTCTATTATCTTAACATTGATGGCGTATACACTCAATTGGGTAAAAAAACTCATTGTTACTATAAAATAATTAAACTGAAGAACTCGGCGAAACATTAATCTTTTTGGTTGTTTATTTGTGTTTTAACGTGTTTGATATGTTTAGAGAGTGAAAGAGTAATTTTAAAAAACGGCACAATAGTATCGAAGGAGAGTTGTCGTCTAAATAGATGGATGTAAAAATTTCTTGTACCTAATGAAGTTTAGTATAGATTCTAACAGTGAACAGTATATGAATGGGAGCAGCTGTCTTAAAAGTAAATACTCTTTAGCTGTAGTCATCTTCAATACTCCTGGCCTAGTTATGCTATAGATTTTAATACTCATAGTTGCAAGTTCCAGGCTAGATTACCAGCAGAGCTACACAACCCATAACTGCCTATATCCTCATCAAATCTATATGTTCCTTTTCTGAGGGTTATCATTATTCTGAATTTGAAAAAAGAATATTGAAATTTTATGATAGTTCTGTTAAACAAAGAAGTGAATTTGAATAAGTCCATTAAAAAGGGTATATGCATTCCATTCTCGCCATTAATATGCCTAGGCTCGGATAGTTGAAGTGGCTGTATAGGAACGTTGCTATGCTTAATTTAGGCCTGTTCTAATTTACCGAAAACCACATTTCCTGGACATTCAGGAAAATGATTCTAACTGATGCTAGTAAAGTAGCTCCACCAAAAATGGGTCTACTGAATCATCAGTTTCGGTCTTTTGCCAGTATGTATGTACGTATCGAAATGATGCACATGAATTAGGCGCAGTTTGAACATTTCTGCTAGAGTCTGCAGACCGCTGCTGTATATTGTGTTTGGGTAATCTTTCATTTAAACCCTCTTTTTGGTAAATCAAGAAGGAAATGTTATTGTAGAAACACATGATTGCTAGACAGAAAAGTATCTATTTTGTGTATATTACCGGAGTATGTACTGAATTAGGTGCACCATAATGGTGACGGATATAAGACTCGCGTGAGTATCCAGTTGGTATTTCATGTCGAACCTGTGTTGATTTCATTCTTCCATCGAATATTTTGGGTTCATGATAGGTCTTCCATTTCGAATCCTTTGGTGAAATCACTTTTCTTGGCTTGCAGATTGGTAAACAATATCTGCCTGAAAATTCCTATCTCCTCCTAGATTCTTGTTCGAATGCAATCCAACTCTAGATTCATCTCACCAAAATTTGCTGTATGAATCTGAAAATGCTCAAATCTGCTTTGGTGCGTGTTTTGTATGTTCCCAGCTTCCAGGAGACAGTAATGTACAAATTATCAAGATTGTTCTAAGATAGTATGATTCCAATTTATATATTAGTGCAATTCTATGTAGATTAGTTCTTACTAGCATTCTTACGATTCGTTCCAGGGAGAATCCTATGTAGATTTCTAAATGAGATAATTCTTTTCAAAATCTTGAAATACGCCTTGTGCTTATGAACCATGATGCATGAGCTGATTTTGATTCTAAATTTTTATGTGCAGGTGACTAAAGATGAAAAGTTGCCTGAACAATCAAGAAGAAGAAGAAAAAAATCATTGTTTCCAACTGTAATGGTTATTTGGATTTTGGAATGTATTTTGGTATTTGTATGAAATAATTGGATTATTTAGAATTTTTGGATTTTTTTGTGTAATTTGAATTTAGTTCTTTTGCAAAGTTTTGGGTGTAATTTGAAAAAAAAAAGAAGTTAACTGATGTAAAATTTAACACCGTTAAATGTTTGTGCAAGTTAAAATTTTGGTGAAAATTTTTAATGAACTTTGGAGTAGAACAAAAATTTGAGTGCATTTTGAAAATTATGAAAAAGGTTTCCGTGCGAATAAAACTATTATCCTTTAGTTTATTATTAATTTACCTCTATTTTATTAAATTCAAAATTATCCAAGATAAATGTAAAATCATCCTAATTAACTGTTCAACATTATCAAAACTACCCAACAGTACTTTATAAATTTAACTCATGGTCTTAAAATTGAATATTGTCAATTAAAATTCAACGCTAATCATTTTCTCCAAGCTGATATTGATGTATGGAGAATCTCTTAACATTCAAAGTTACTCCAATATATCTACTCCCTCTTATCTTATAATAATAAATTAATACTAAAAGTAATCTAAATACTCATACTATCACGCTATTAATAGTAAAATAACTATTATTAGTATAAGTCAATTATGATAGTTAAGTTAAAAGGACAATTATTTTGCACAATGTTAAAATTCTAAAATGATAACTATTTTAAATAGGAGGGAGTACGCAACACTCCTTCTTGAAGTTGTGCATAAATGGAGATTTCCCTTCTCTTTTCTTTAGGAACCCCAGCATTGAAAATCTCACACTTCTGATAGTTTGATGTTAGCCCAGAGGATTGACTGAACACTTCAAAGTTTAAACACTTCAAGTATTGCATTTATAGACTTCAAATTTCCTTTGGAGAAAAATAAAAGATTATCGACAAAAGTGAGATGTTTAATCTTGAAGTCTTTGCATTTAGGATGATATCTACCTTAAGAAACTAAAGTTACCCTATATGCCTACTTAAGTACACCATACAAAGAAGAAATAGGTAGTGGGCAACGGGGTTGCCTTGCCTTGAGCCTTTTTTTATTTTCAAATGGCTCCAAAAGTTGTAAGATTGATTTGATAGGAAACCATAGTGAGGTATGTGATATCCATCGAACTAATTGGTTTGGAAAACCATAAGTTCTCAGTGTGAAGGTCCATCTTTATTATACAACGGGCAGATATATCTTCTTTTGACTATACAACGAGCAGATATCTTCTTTTGACTATAATCTCTAAGGCCAAAATTTGCAAACACATGCACACCCGCGTAGATAATTCTCAATATATCTAGTTTTTCAACTTGAACATCAAGTGTGAGCTATTGTCTTATATCCTAATTAAACCTTTTGCATTTTCCAATGTGGTACAAATCCACACAACCTTCCAACTTTGAGTAATTCTTCCTCACTAACCCAAGGTCCATTTTGGGCATACAATATATCAATCCGAAACTCTCATTTCATAGTTTTCTACTATATATTTAGTTTTCTCAATTGACAAATAATTAAGGAATGGTCTCCATGTAAATATGCTCCCCTAGACATTATTTACTACATTGTTTTTTTCAATATTTCCAACATGTGTCCCGTACAAGAGCCCTGGATCCATCATGTTTCTCTAAAAAATTAATATAAATGACTAGATTCCGACTTAAACTTTTGGGAGAGTTGGAATAATATCAAAAAGCATATGCAAACACAAAACAAATGTAACCGCATAAAAGTCACCATATAATGTGGTAATTGAATTCGTCACCATTAAAGTAACCGCGCGCATATCCACATTCCAATGTTTCGTCATACCTTTTGATAGTCTTTTTCAAGAGGGACAAGGGTAGCCTCCTTGCATTAAAAATGACACTGTAATAAGAAACCATTGTTAACTCCCACAGTTTTTTATTTTTTTTAATTTTTTATTTTTATTTTTATTTTTATTTTTATTTTTAACTTAACCAGAAGAAATAATTACCAGCAACATTTTGTTCTAATCTTCTTATCGATTATGTATAACTGTATAAGTCGATCCTTGGACCTATTAAACCACATTTTAATCTGTAATACATGAAGGCTTAGTTCTACTTTCTTAAGTTGCCTTATCGAACTTCGAATATGTTTTCGTGTAATGGTTACGTACGCAATGTATTACTATTATGATACATGAAGGCTTCATAAGGTTCTTGTCCAACCATTTCACTAATGCATAAAGCTAGCTATAATTAATATTGCATACACACAGGGTGCTGGATGAACTAAACTAGTGAGTTTAAGCTGGGTTTTTAGCTATGTTACTGAATGATTTCTCAAGCTGCTTTCTTATTTTTCGGAAGGATATGTAATAGTTTGAGAAGAAACACATTGAAGGAGCCATTATGAGCTTTTCTTGATCACATTTACAGAGCAATATATAAGTGACAAAGAATATGATAAGAGAAACGGATGCTGTTAACTTTAAAATATCCCACACCGGGACAAAGGAAATGTTTTCAAGCGTTTATTATCTAGCGAAATTGCTTATCTGTCCGCTGATTTCAGTAACGCGAACTTGTAACTCAAGTGAGGGCATTAAGGTTATTGGACGTTGGACTGGTCCAGTTAGCTGGGCCTGCTTATCTATTTCTGGCCCGCCCGTCCCAAGCGGAGAGTTGGCTCATGTGGCTTGGGCGAAGGCCTGGGCTTCTTGGGCCTTAGAGTGGAGTGAACCGCACGAGGCTGGATTTCACAGAGCAGTGCAAAGTTCCCGCTCTTTGCAGTGGGAGGATAACGGGCCGTGTCTTAGGTCCAATAAAAGCTAGCTTGGCTTGTCCAATTGAACAATAACCTTTTTTTTTTTTCTTTTCTTTTTGCATTTCTTTAATTTTATTATATCTTGCAGCACAATTGGTTTTTCTTTTTGTTTTTTAGTCTGCAGAGAGTCACGCACTTGACTCAAGCTCTGTTCGTTTGTCAACTCCAGTCAACATATTTCCCAGCTTAATCAATCAAGAAGACGTCATAACATCATCTGAGCCATTCATCTATTTCATTAATCATCCAACGGCTGCTCTGAGAGAGCCTATTTTATGAAGATCTCTTTTGCAATTATTACGCGTTCCTCCGATTTTCTTATGTTTCCATAAAGGCCCCTTTTCAATTTTCATATTCGAAGTAGATTTCTGTAGTTTAACAAATGGCCCATACTTTTCAAAACATAATGTCATTTTATATTACATCAATAAACATCACACGGATTTAGCTGGAAGAAAGTATTAGTGAACAAATGAAAGGAAGAACCGAAGAATTAATATTTGGGCTTACCTTTCTTATTTGGAAAAACACAAATTGACCTTTTTTATAACATGTATTGATAGAGTGATGGCTCATGTCAACATTTGGTATACGAAATACCTTTCCTATGCAGGGGAAATTACTTTGATTCAAACCGTTACTAACACGATCCCTGCTTATGCTATGTCTGTGGTTAAAATACCAACACATTGAATCAACAAGATTAACCAAATCAACATGCAGTTTCTTTGGAATGGTACTAGTAAAGAGAAGAAAACACCTAAGATGAAGTGGGATACGGTTTGTAAACCTAAAAATTTGGGGGGGGGGGGGGGGGGGTTGGGAATAAGGAACCTATGTTTATTAAATCAAGCCTACCAACTGAAGCTCATTTGGAAACTCCTTAACGATCAAAACTCACTTTGGGCTAAGGTGTATAAAACCAAGTACTTTCATGAAAAAAAGCTATTGGGATGCGGATGCAAAAACTCACCGCACGTAGCTGGCTTTGGAAATCACTAATGAAGCACAAAAACAAGATGAAAGAGCTAGTCACCATACTTATTGGAAATGGTCAGGAAACAAACTTTTGGTACCATAAATGGCTTTACAACAAAAGGTTGGCAGGGGGCCGTTTCTGGAGGATTATGTGTGGCTACATGGTACCAGGTTAAGGATTAATTACGAGAGTAGTATAGTGTGTCATCTCCTTTGGTTTTTTATAACTCTTTGGTTTGTGGATTTTTGTATTACTTGGGTGGATGTCTTGACAGGGATGCACAGGGCCTGCGGATAGGATTTTTGCTCGTGGTTTTGGTATTATCGGTTTTGGTTGTTAGTTCTCCGTTCATTTAAGCTTGAGGGTTGATACGGGAACTAACTTCTTTGGACTGTCCCTCCCATGAGTTGGATGTGGGGTTGTGGTGCTGCATCATCGCCCTGGGAACTGTGGGGGGTGAGGCCTACTTTTGTCTCCTGGATATCGGATCACAGGCGGCGTCCTGGAGTTCGATTGGCTATTGATATACAGTCTAGGTGTCAGTTTTAGATTCTTAGGGGATCATAGCTTCGCTAGAGTCCCTTGGTTACCTTTCGTGCCGGATTGTTATCTCCATTAGTCTCATTGGCTAGTTGGACCCTCCCTTGTACATACGGTTTTGCTGATACATCTTGTATCCGATCGGGACCCCTCTTACTTGTCTACACTACATTTGTGAGGCTTAATGAACTTTTTTTGCTGTTAAAAAAAAACAAACTATACTAATAACATTCCCAACCCGTCTATGAGAGTAAACGAGATCATCACTAATGGGCAATGGAATTACAATGAACTTCTTAAACTTGTTCCCATAGAAATTGTTGAAGAAATTCTGAGCACCCATCTACCCACTAGTACAGTATCACAAAGGATAGTCTCAATTGGCCGTATAATAAAGATGGAACGTTCACCTTAAAGTCTATTTTGCTATGGAAAGTCTATTTTGTCAAGAATGGAGTCTCTCTGTCCTGATTGGCTTGAAAATGCTATTAGAAATGATCCAAACTCTGTCTCAATCCGTTTAGTCTCTAATGCTAAAACATAGAGTACACCATAAAAAGATGATAGAAAACAAAAACAAAAACAACAACAAATTTAACACTTCATTTTTTAAAAGGCATGCAGGCAGGTAAACTGCAACCTGACCAATACCTACTTCTGCAGGAAAATCCCAATAAACAAAGACAAGTAAAAGAAAGGATCAACGCCGAGTTAAATTGCAAAGCAACACATAAAGTGAAATGTCATTATTTACATCCAAGTTTAATGAAATAAAAAATATTCAGGCAGACAATACATATCAAGCTCAGTACTATATACAACAAAAATGTTACACTATCTTGGATGTATATCCATTCTACATATGATGTTACACTATCTTGGATGTATATCCTTCCACAATGGTACAGTATCTATGAAATACTTCAGGACAAAGGAGAAATGATTTCCAGATCAATCCCAGGTCTAACAACTGCATACAGTCTCTGAGCCGCCTCCTTTGCTATAAACCTGCTCTCTATGGTATTATACATGACACCATCAGCTTTAATCTTGATTTTCTCTTCGCATTTTATCAGATCACAATTCATCTAATAACTCAGAAGCATCAAAGTTAAGATTATGAACATGTACCCAAACATGTCTCTATCTTTTTGATAATACGCTAATACTTCCAGCTTCTTTCAGTGTTAATAATACGGAGAAGAATGTCATCAGGTAATTCAAGCTGACAAGTCTCTGAAATTCAAGCTGAAACTGCCTCAGAAAACCAAAGATGACGACGCCGTTTCTTATGACTCTACCTGAAATTGGGAACACAGCTAGTTCGTCTACAGAGAATCACGCACTAGACTCAAGCTCTGTTCGTTTGTCAACTCCAGTCAACATATTCCCCAGCTTAATCAATCAAGAAGACGTCATCAACATCATCTGAGCCATTCATCTATTTTAATCATCCAACGGCTGCTGAGAGAGCCTATTTCATGAAGATCTCTTTTGCAATTATTATGTGTTTTCTTATGTTTTTCCATATAGGCCCCGTTTCAATTTTCATACTCTAAGTAGATTTTTGTAGTTTAACAAAAGGGCCCATACACCATACATTTCAAAATATAATGTCATTTTATATTATATCAATAAATAAAGTTGCAATAAATCATAATCTTTTTGACAATTTATGCGACAAATTCCCCTTTCCATTCCAAGTTGGACACAGTTTTTTTTTTTCCATTTCAAGTTGGATACAGTTTTTTTTTATACGTGTCAGGCACAAATTTTTTTCATGTGTCGAACTCGGGTTACCTATAAGTAGCAAAGCAAAGTCTTGTACCACACATCAACACAATTTCATTTTCCAGCAAAAACTTTGCAAGATTTAGTCGCGTTGTGGTACCTGTAAAGGAGTTGAGTTTAACTTCCTCCAAGAACAGCAAACACTGCGGAATAGTTTAATCTGGTCATAATCATAGTCATCTATATTGCGCTGAAGAAAAAAACGTTAAATTCAACCAGAAGAGAAGAGGGGGCAAATTTGTAGCGTTGTTGCTTATGGCTTACCACAAATGCATCGAGATATTATGACACACGGGTATAAACACGTCTCATTTTGAATGTAACAAAGCCTTTGCATAGATGAACAGATAAATGAAGTATTTCAGATGAACAGATAAATGATAATTGATTTCGGGGTATTATGGGGTACCCCGAACCCGAATTCATATTCTAACTTCTCCTAAATTTTAGCTATGGGACCGGACTACATTCCATCTTAATTAATCCTTGTAATATCCATTAACCATTAGTTAATAAAAGTCGTGTCCACACTCGAATTTGGATCCATATTCACTCTTGCCATATCAGGATCCTTTGTAAACCCGTAACTTTTGGTGTTTCCTCCAATAATGGACCAAAACAATCTGTCTTGAATCTACGAAATTTACTTGGGGCAATTTACTTTAGAAGGGTACGTAATATGGTACAACTTTTATGTATTATTGTACAATTATGACCCAATTGTTGTCCGATATAATTATGATGAAGGAATAACCAAAGAAATTAACTTAGCAAGAGAGCGTCAATGCGCACCAGATTGGAACAAATCATATTATTCCATATATTGCGTATATTAATACTATAAAAGATTTTATCAACAGACAAAATCTCATCGTTTCGTTTCCCCAATACATATAGGAATAATTACTTAGCTTATTTTCTATACTAGTTCTATTTCTTTTTACTATTCGTGTCATAAACCTTTTCCTATTTGATTTAGTATTATTTTTTGCCCTATAAATATATAGAAGATCAAATCTTAATAGTACTTTAGTGTTCGTCGTTCTCAAGTTTTATACCAGCTGCAGCTCGTGATCACGTTCAAAGATGGCAAAGGAAACAGGGGATTCGTTACTAATCACCCAACTCCCGGAAGAAATTATCAACCTTATCCTCCTAAAGCTTCCTGCAAAAGACATTGGTAAAGTGGCCTGCGTTTCCAAGTTGTTCAAGTTTATCATCTCTCATCCATATTTTTTGAAACTTCACCTCTCTACAAATTACGCAAAGCAGCAGCCCCAGGCTTTGTTCGCTTACGAATTCCATAACAACAACATCGACTTCTACTCGTGTCTGGAATACCATAGTGGTGATCAATCTTGTAATTGTTCGTCATCTGGGTTATGTAAATCGCCACTTGTTGATATTGTATCCTGCAATTGTAGCCTTTATCCTTGTCAGTTCCGGGTTGTGGGTTCAACAAGAGGCCTGTTATGTTTGTATAAGTGGGATGCCAAATGCAGTTTCTATACTCTCACATTATGGAACCCTTTACTTTCCAAGTCCAAGAAACTTCCTCCCTGTCCTTATTTTGATGAATTTCGTAACGGCGTCTGCTACTCTGAAGTTGTTATGGGATTCGCATTTGATCAGGCAACTATTGATTTTAAACTAGTCATGACTGTGTTTGACAGCCGTCTGCTGCCTCGTCCTGGTGGTGGATTAGGGTACCGTGCCAAGTTCTGCATTTATTCCGAGAAGTATAAATCATGGAGTAATTCTATCCGCAATACTGTATTGCCTTGTTATATTTTACCAACCTTTTCTAGGACTGCTGTATCTCTAAACGGGGTTGCATACTGGTTGGCAAGGAAAACTCGACATGTGGGAGATTATTGCATCATCGGATTCGACCTCGTTAATGAGGTGTTCAAGGATGATCAGGTTCTAGAGTTACCACAAGAGATACGACAAAATCATGGTGATTTGGAGCTTACTAGAGTCGATGAGCAGGAGGAATCTCTTGCTTTGTTTGCGAACATGGATAATTCACGTTTTAGGAAATGGACTGTGTGGGTCATGAACATCAAGAATCAGAATACAGGTTGGGAGAAGCGATACAATTTGGAGTTGGATGAACTATTTACCCCCGAATGTTTGGTAAATTCTGGTACAAAAGTTCTTGTAAGTGTTGATGGTATTGGTAGGATTTGTGGTGTGATTGATGTGAACACCAAACATGTCAAGGATCTCCAAGCTTGTAGTTTGCCAAAATCCGCCTGGAAAAGAATTCCATTCGTTCCTAGTTTGGCCTTACTTGATGTATTTGTAATGGAGTAGTAGTATAATGCAAGCTTGATTAATCTAAGAATTTGTTTATTTTCGAAATAAAGTATTTTTCTGTTCCACCACAGGGGTGATGTAAAAATAATCTGTTCCATGGTGCCCAGAAAATTACTCTCGTGCATGATCAAATCTGTTCCACAAGGCACAATCACATTCAACTATGCAACCCTAGATATTTTTCCCAATAGATAGACCATTCAACTATGCACTATATAGTAGTAGTATATATTAGACGTTAATTAATCTGATGCATAATTATGGGAAAAGTAGTACTCCATAGGGGCGATGTAAAAACAACCTGGTAAAAAATAACTACTTTTCTACTCATATAAGAAGTTAATGAGTACTCATCAGTCACACTAATTTCTTTACGTTTGTTTTTTTAACTTTACAAAACAAAAATAAAGAGTTCTATGAACGGAGGAAGTAGATTTTTCATACAGCCAAACAATATGAGAACAAGTTGAGAAAAAAATTACTATGAAACTTGAGTTTATCTCAACAAAAAGAGAACTTGCGAACATGTTGTCCTTGAGGAGCTAGGAATATGTTGTCCGGTCAAATCAAGATACATATATCACACGCCATCTGCAGGATATATTATTTCCAGTTCTGTTTCAGGTTTAACAAGTGCAAACAATCTCTTACACTTCTTCATTGCTCTTAACTTGCCCCGCTTGTCCGTAATGAAATCATCTACCTTGATCGTGATTTTCTCTACTGAAACAAAAGTCTTTATTAGATACACAACAAATCCCATTTCTCCCTCACAACCAGTAAATCCATTAATCTCCAGAATCTTCAACTTGTCATGAGGAAAAACTTCAGCTGCTCTCGTCTCGTCAGTCGTCCTCACATCTTTATATATGAACGGCTGCAATCAACCAGAAAACAAAATTGTAAAAATGCGTAAATCACCTCGAATTCTCATACTTTTACTCGATTTAAGTATATGCTTTTAACTTTATTACCATGTGCTAGTAAAAATAAGAATTTTAGCCCAAATAATATAACCAGCACATGGTAATGAGAAAATCACCTTGAGTTCAAGTTTGTGCAACACAGGACAAGACTTTATCATGTAAATAAGGCAAAATAGTTGTTCGGCACTGTCCACGGGAAATGCAATGTGCAGCATCTTCAGTCTTGGGGCTACTGGGTACACTTTCGGGATTATCTGGAAAGGAAACAACAATACATAAACGTCACAACTTTATTTTCAGTTGAATGATGAGTAAAAATAAAATACGCAAGCAAAGAGAAGGCCTTAAACACTGACCCCAGCTATTGGACATATATTGTGCAGAGAAAATACTTCAAGTTGAGGCATAAACCTCGAAAGCTCTGAAACGTTGCTGAACAAATCCGTGGCGAAGCGACCGCTGACAGAAAGTTCAGTCAGATTTGGTGCGGAAATCTCCAAATGTTCCATCTTCAAGGAGTGCTTGCAGTACCATAACTTTAAGTATTTTAATTTAAGAGGGCCAACAATTTTCAGGCCTACGAGTGAGGCATTGTGTGTGACAGATAAACGTTCAAGATTCGGACAATCAGTTAAGAATTTCTGGAGAACTTCGCCAGTAACATCTACCCGGTTCAACTCGAGAGAGGTTAGCGAGCTCCACGGGGTTAAGCCGGGAAGAGTATATAATGACAGGTCTGTACTTGCAAATATAGTGGACAATGCTAAGACGTTGAACTCAAGCCTCTTCACTCTCTTCTCCATTGCAAATCTGAGCCAATGATCAAATACGTTAAAACGGATGTCTTGGATCATTTGGAAGTTAAACCGTACCCTAAATTCATCAATAGTATGAGTCCGGTGTGAATTTACAACTTGGTCTACCCAACGGAAATACTTCAGCTCTTCGGCTTTTAGAGTTTGCCCCCAGCTTAAATCGTCACAATTTTCTCGCATTTTATTCAAAAACTCAGAAGCATCAAAGTTGAGATTAGGAACATAGGTCCAAAGATGTCTCCATCTTTTTGACAGGACGCTCGTACTTCCAGCCTCTTTCAGTTTTAACGATGAGATTATACAGACGAGAATGTCATCAGGTAAATCACTAATCCGATCATTCATTAACAAGACCTTTTCAGCTGCCTAGTAAAATTCATAAAGAGACGGGTGTTAGTTATATGATCAAAGAATTAGTTGGATAAAAGGGAGTTGAAGAACAGAAGAAGTACAAATCACCTTTATCGACATGATAACTTAATTTAGCTGATGGGGATAATTAACAACCTGAAGAGCATAAAATATCAATTAATTAATGATTCGATGAAGGAATCGAAAGGCAGAGAAGAAGAAACACAGAACAGGATGATATATGCTGAAGAAGAATATCAAATCAAATCAGCATAGCATACAAAAATACAGCTCTAATTAAACATGATAGTTTAATTGTATTTCTAGTGAATTACAACTAATCGCAAACTTTACAAAGTAATACCAGTTAATTAATGACTTGATGAAGGAATCGAAAAGCAGGGAAGAAGAATATCAAATCAAGTCAGCATACAATACAGCTCAAATCAACAGCTACTTCAACCTGAACAGGGCAGGGCAGGGCAGGGTAATATATATTTATATTTATATTATATATTGTATGTATATATGAATGATAATTAATCAGAGACCAATAATAAACCTGAATTGCCTAGAAAATACAAGAGAAATCAAATCAAATCGAAGTTCCTTAATTGTTCTTGAAAAAATCAAATTGGAATGAAAAAAAGAGGAATAAAGTTTAGAAATAGAAATTACTCCTAATTGGTAAAAGTTTCGAAATAGAAATTTGAGCAGTATTTAATTACTACCACGTTTCAATTTGTTTATATTCTAGTTTAGTTCTATTTACTTTTCATAATTGATTCTAATTTCGTATAATAGCTTCTTTTTTTTTTTTTTTTTTCCTATAAATATAAGACCAAATAATCTCAATAGTTCAATATATGTTTGTGGGTTCTTGAGTTTGCAGCTGGTGATTTCGTTCAAGATGGCAAAGGAATCTCTTTCTTTGTTTGCTAGCACGCATTATGTAAGTATGAAATTGTCTGTGTGGGTCATGAACATCAAGAATCAGAATACAGGTTGGGAGAAGCGATACAATTTGGAGTTGGATAAACCATTTACCCCCGAATGTTTGGTAAATTCTGGTACAAAAGTTCTGGTAAGTGTTGCTCTATATATATGGTGGTTTTGGTTGGATTCGTGGTGTCGTTGATGTGCACACCAAACATGTCAAGGATCTCCAAGCTTGTAGTTTGCCACAATCCACCGGGAGGATAATAATTCCATTCGTTCCTAGTTTGGCCTTCCTTGATTTGTAACGGAGTAGTATAATGTCAAGGATTTCTTTAGTAATATTAGTTTTAATCTGTTCCATTGGTTACTTGCTGATGTTGGTAGTCTATCTATCTCTCTATTCAATGCAGAAGGGATGATGGTAGTGCATAAGGGCAAACTGGCGGTCCGCCAAGACAGAGTTCCATGTCTTGGAGACTGATTTGAGTCTCAAGATTGATTTAACCGGGAGTCGACAGAGGATTTCGAGGACCATGTCACCTGGTAACTTGCTGGTGGTTAATGACCGTGTGTTTAGGAGCCCTGGTGGGAGTTTGACATCCTCAAGGTGGTGGAGAGAGAGGCCGTGGCGGGGCAGGATCCTGTATTGTTTCCCATGATTTAATTTGTTATACAAGTTTTGTTGGAGAATTGCAGGCTGCAGGTAGAGCTGTCTTGAGTACAATTTACAAACAAGTGTAGAAAGGACCCTAGTGCTCCAAGTTGTGAACATAATTTTCAAAGAGAATTTGAAGTGTTTTATAGTAGCAAGAATTTTAAACTAACTGGGTCACCTTTATTTTCTTTAAAGATTTTCTGTTTCCGACTAAAAGAAAGGCCCAGAGCTTCCGAACTTGGGTCACCCGGACGAAAGTTGGTTGGCACTGCATAATCCAACCAACGTTACACAAAGGACCAAATAAGACAATGAAGCACCTAATCAACGACGTTTTCTACGACCAAAATTCCCATTACTCAATCTATAATCTCTCACTAATCTTTGCATATATTCTACAGCTTCAACTTGTGAAAAATGAGTAAGAACTGCAAGTTAAAAAGTTAAACAGATCACACTGAGACCAAAATATTAGACTTAATTGGGTGGGGTGCGCCAGGCCCAAGTGGTAGCGCAAAACATAGGCGACACTTGAAGAACCTGTGCAGCAAGCTATACATTGGACTCTTTCCCCTACAAAAATTAGATTAATATCGTTGTAGCCCAATGGACTACTATCAGATACTAAACTGATAAGAACAGATACTACACTTGATGTTAGCCAAAAGGCCAAGAAAGGTATGAGATTTTCAAAGAGCCCAAGGCTGAATACTCTTTCCTTCTGTTAGCAGGGTGGGACAGTAGTGGCATTATTCGGCAGCACACAACGATTGATTATATGATTTCGAGCTAAATTATTGTGTAATTATCAATTCTAGAATTTTACATCATTGAATGTTTGATCATAAACTCAAAAATTATAGAGAAACCGGCCTGGTGGGAATGCGGTCGTATTTCATTCTATTTAACGAGGAACCAAATTCTTCCCATTCCTGCAAAAGATCATGCTGAATACATTCGTAGCGAGGCTAGAGGCCTAGAGCTGGACATTGAAAGCCAGCGGATGAATCATAGTCTTTTGACAAACATAATATCACCTTCAAAATTTGCAAGATCGATCAGAAGAGACTAGACACCAGTAAAATATCATTAGCCTTAGTTAGGTACTGAATCTAATATGGTAAAACGGCCAAACACGACTTGCAAGTTCAGAAAACGTAACCCTTAAACTGGATTGTGGGGTGTTTAGAAATGCAAACAACCCTCCAAAAAATGGCGTATGCTACTTAAATGCGACAAACACACGGTATTCTTTAGTAAAAGGCGAAAGAATAGTTAGCTATGTGCTTATCACGCAGCTGCGTGATTTTATCAGTGTTTCGCCCACATATTTTGTACAATTTGTCCCATGTCCTTCTATTTCTCAACTGATGTGGGATAAAATAACTACTAATACAGCTCTGCCCCTCCGACTTTCCTTGTGCCATTCAACCATGTTAACATAACATAATTGCTGCATAGAATGTAATTATTTGCTTATTTACTTGCAAAACGAAAGATCTAAATTTTTGAATGAAAGAATCAACAGAGAACATAGCAAAAAAGCTCTGTGTAAATGACCACAATAACATATACTATTTCCCTCGTCCCTTTTGGCCTCGCTCGAAAGCCTTAATAGTATTGCATCATTCCAATACACTTTCAAACTGTTGACAAAGTAATCAGCGTCTACATTTTCATCTTATGCAGGCGCTTTTAGAAGTCTTTACTACAACACTAAATTACGAAGAACTTGACTATAGCTTCTCGAGGTTAACTTGGGCATTGAGTAATATCCCGTGTTTGATTTGGTGAGTTTCTGTTGCAAACATGGAGGATTGGTTGCATTTTAAGCATCAACAACTAGGCTGGGAAGATATATCGGGATTGCTGTTACTCTAATATGGGGATTATGGTATAGTAGAAACAAACGAGTTCATGCTGAGGAAGGGAGCTCTGCTGCAGATTTTGGTTGCTTTTGTACGTGCGACGTTTTCTTCATTAGCAACCTGAGGTTTTGCACATCAGCCCACTAGCGCATTCCACACAGTTTGTCCACTTTACAGGTACATTTATAGCTGTTGCTGCCCAGCATTTACCAGCTGTTGCGGATCAATTTTCTGGGTAGGTCCGTGTGTTCTTAGGTCCCTGTACTTGAACGTGTTCTGAGTAATCTTAATTCTGCAGGCATGGATGCTTTATAGAGAAGCAAGATAAGATAGGCCAACCATGTCTTCAGTGGTTACGATGCTGAAAAGTGATGTTACCCCAAGCGAAGCAGCCTGGCTTCTTCACTGAAAGGAATCTAACAAACGTTGAAACTTAAGTTGGATCTAATGCAGCCATTTAACCACCACTAAAGTCCACCACCCTTGCACCTTTGACCACCACCACAACCACTAGAGTCCACCACCCCCATCACCTTTGACCACCACCATTGGACTCCGCCAACAGCAGCCCCCCACCACCACCGTTGGACTTATGACACCACCGCCACCACTTGACTTTTGACACTATGAATACGACCACCACAACTCCGATCATCACGCCACTACACATCGCCATCGCCACCCCACGTACGACCATCATCATCACCACCGACCCCTGCACTCCATCCACCACAATCCTGCACTACCCACGGTGTCTCTTAATAATAAGTTGAACTTGCTTGATTCGGTGATACCGAGTAAGCTTGGTAAGATTCGTAATATTAGGTTTCTTATGTTTTTTTAATTTTATTTTATTATCGCGAGTTTAGGTTTAAGCTCGTTCGAGCCAAAGAATGTTCAAGCCCGAGCCTACGTTTTTACTCATTTTTCTAACGAGTCGAGCTCGGTTTAACTCCGACGATACTTGACCAGTTGACCTGACTCAAATAGCACAACACTACTAATATTTTACGAGTAATTTGTAGTCAAAGTCAAACACAGTTGACCAGTCAAAGTCAAAATGAACACATTACTAATAGATGGATGGAGTACTGTTTATTATTTTCTTCCGATTCAAAATAAAAAAAAGAGTTATTATCATGGAAGGGTATCCTTGTGACACCTAATAACATATTAATACCCTTTAGTTCAACAATAACATTTTAGTACCTTTTTGGTTGACTGCTCAATATTTACAACTTTGCCACCGAGAATTTCATGCCCAAACAAACAAGGTCTTAACTTAACTCCAATAAGAAAAAAATATTTTCCTTTTTTAATTCTTTTATATATTTTTTTCTTTTTATATTTTTCTCCCTTTCTTCTTCTTCGATCTTCTTCTTCAGAACTCCGGTCACCGGAATAATTCCGGTGACCGGAGCTCTGCTCCCACCGGCCGGAATAATGCAAGCTCCCTAACCGGAGCTTACAAGCTCCGGTCAAGGAGCTTGTGCAGCTCCCAGATCGGGAGCTGCAAAGCTCCGATCTGGGAGCACTTAAGCTCCCAGGTCGGAGCTTGCAAGCTCCCAGATCGGGAGCTACAAAGCTCCGATCTGGGAGCAATTGAGCTCCCAGGTCGGAGCTTGTGCAGCTCCCAGATCGGGAGCTGCAAAGCTCCGATCTGGGAGCACTTGAGCTCCCAGGTCGGAGCTTGCAAGCTCCCAGATCGGGAGCTACAAAGCTCCAATCTGGGAGCACTTGAGCTCCCAGGTCGGAGCTTGCAAGCTCCCTGACCGGAGCTTGATCTCCGGTCAAGGAGCTTGTGCAGCTCCTAGATCGGGAGCTGCAAAGCTCCGATCTGGGAGCACTTAAGCTCCCAGGTCGGAGCTTGCAAGCTCCATGACCGAAAAAGCTCCGGTCAGGGAGCTTGTGGAGCTCCCAAATCGGAGACGAGCTCCCAGATCGGAGCTTTTCCGATCTGGGAGTTTTTCAAGTCCGTATCGGATTCCGGTACCAGAATCCGGTACTAGACTTGAAGAAGAAGAAGAGAGGAAAAATAAAAAGAAAAAGGAAAAGAAAAAAGTAAAAAAGAAAAGAAAAATAAAGAAAAGACTAAAAATATGTAAAATTCAATTACATTTTAGTCCTCCCACACAATCTTGTTTGGCTGCCCAAAAATCAGATTTTGGAACAGTTCTTAGAGCGCCAAGTTGGTCAAATTCGACACTAAAATGTTATTGTTTGTCTAATGGGTACTAATCTGTTATTAGATACGCTATTGATACCCTAAAAAGATACCGGCAAAAAATCACAATTACACAGTGTAATTCGTAATCCAACCCGAAGGTGTCAAATTGGCTCAACTTGGGTAGAATTTTCATATCCGGCCCACATAAAACAATCTAAAGAAGATAAATTGGGCCATCTCGAATGTTGGTCCAACAAGTGTAACTTAGTTCAGTAGACTTCCTTTCCTTCCTCACCTATCACCCATGGTTTTTTTCACTTTTTCAATTTCCAGGCTTCATTCAGTCAATCAAACCGCCATTTTTGCAGATTCTTCAAAGCTTCCCTCAATTTTTCCAAATTATCATTTTCAACAAGCTATACAGATACAAAGACTCGAACTCAGTCACCATAGTTGGATCAATTTCATCAGCTGTAAATGGTGAAATCCGCGAGGTTTTCATTCCGATCGGCGTGGCTTTTCACCGGAGCCTCCATTGTGCTTCTGTTAGCTCTTCTCATCGTTACGAAACACTCTCCTGTCACCTCGATCGTCAGCCGCATTCAGAGCTGTTACTGTTCTCAGGTTTTCGCCATTTTTTCGAATTAATTAATTAATTGATTTCATTTTAGTTCAATTCAGCTAAGTTTTGATGTATAGCAATCATGTGAATCTCCTTTCAATTATCTATGGAAACTATGCTTTGTTAGTCTGTTGCCAGTGTCGATTTTCGTATTCCAGCTGAAGTGTGTAGTCTAGGTTTTTAATTTTGTATTGGAAAAGTTTTTAAGTATATTCAGTAACATTGATTGATGAATAAAGACGGATTTTCTCTGTAATGAGCCTTTATTGAACTATTTTATCTATGTACATTTAGGAGGGGGTGAAATATAATGGAATGGTTGAGGACTGTTGTTGTGATTATGAGACGGTGGATCGGATCAACGAGGAAGTGTTGCATCCATTGTTGCAACAGATGGTGAAGTATCCATTCTTCCGGTACTTTAAGGTTTGCTGCATTTCTCTTGTTGTCATTCTATACAACTATATGGTAGTGGTTCAATGATAAGGTCTTGCCTAGAATATTGTTTGGACACCTTTATGATCATTTGTACCACTGATGCATGTTAAATTAAGGAAAAAAATTATTGGCGTAATATGTCTTATTTGATTGAGGAAGCAATAGTAGTCTGGCTGTTTAAACATGTAAACGGTTTTCTGATTTTCCTTCATTCGTAGCTAGTTTCCTATCTGTTTATCTGCTTCGGTGTTCTTTTAATGGTGTACCTTTAGCTGAGGATTGTGCAGATGGTATTCTTGCAATAGCGTTCTTTTCAACTTGTGACATGGCTTGAGCTTGACGCCTTACATATGTTGCAGCTATAGCATTGGTCTGATTAAATGGACCACACAGATTTTGATTATTGTTTTGAGATCAATTGATCTTCTCTAGTCATTTGAGTGAAACAACTTATTGATAAAGATTCTTCTCTGTTCTGAAGCCTTAGCAGTCCCCTTTCGAGATTGCATTTATAGTACTTGATCTCTTTTTGTTCGTAAGGACTGTTGCCTGCCTATCTCTTACTCAAATTACTCGGCTGAGACCTGACTGCATATGTTTTTAATTACTAGTTTGTTTAATCAGGGAAAAGAAATAGGTGCAGGAGCCTGACTGCTGTTAATTGATTCTCTTATCTACCCGAATCTAGCAGTTTAGCTATTTCATGAACTAAGAACCCTATACAAATGACTGGAAAGCTGATGATGGTGTGATATTAACAGGTGAAGTTGTGGTGTGACTGTCCTTTTTGGCCGGATGATGGCATGTGCCGCTTAAGGGATTGCAGTGTCTGTGAATGCCCAGAGAATGAGTTCCCGGAATCCTTTAGGAAGCAATCTGGCAGTATCCTCTCATCAGATGATCTAGTTTGTCAGGAGGGAAAACCAGAAGCAGTTGTTGACCGCACCATAGATACTCGAGCTTTCAAAGGCTGGGTTCAAGTAGATAATCCCTGGACAAGTGATGATGAAAGAGACAATGGTTCTTATCTAGCCTTGTGCATTATTATTGTCTTTGTCAAATTTTCCAAAATATACTCCTTGAACTTTCTTGATTTGAAGCTGAATTTCTTAAAATGGAAGAATATATTCTTGGAATTTTGACATTTGTATGGTGTTTAGTCATATTTAACTCTGTATCTTTTTTATTCAGATCAGGGTGACTAAATTATTCTGGTACTGCATTTCAGTTCTATCTTCTCTAATACCTATTAATCAAATTCATTTCCTGCAGCTGAAATGACATATGTAAATCTTCAATTAAACCCTGAACGTTACACCGGCTACACCGGCCCATCTGCAAGAAGAATATGGGATGCTATTTACCGTGATAATTGCCCCAAATGTGAGTTACTTCTCATCAATATTAAGAATTTTGAAACAGAATGGGACCTTTAAATGCTTGTATCAAATGATGATCCTCAATATGCTTTGATTAGATCCATCTGGGGAGTGCCAGGAGAAAAGAATATTGTACAAGTTGATATCTGGTCTTCACTCCTCGATTTCAATTCACATTGCTGCCGATTACCTGCTTGATGAGAAAACAAACACGGTACATTCTTTATTGTGTATTCTAACATATTGCTTTATATGATACCTCATGCAATCCTTTCTTCGTGGGTATCCGGATGAGCATAATATCTTGCACATCACGTTTTGCGGTCAAATATTCTCTAGGGGTATGTTTGATTTTGAACTGTTGAAGTCTAGTTTTACAAGTAATTTTTTTTCTTTACTTCTTATTCCATGATCATAGATTAAGTTTGATGTATGGTTAAGGAGACAACTGGCAGTGTGATTCTCTGCTTCAGTTACCACCCTTGCTCTCCATACCTGACAAATTTTTTGTTCTTGTACAGTGGGGCCAAAATCTTTCACTGCTGTATGATCGGGTTCTGAGATACCCAGAGCGTGTGAAAAACTTGTACTTTACATTCCTTTTTGTTCTCCGGTCAGTGACCAAGGTTAGTGTTTTAGCTCTCAAAATGTATATATCGTCCTTGTTTCAATTATCTTCACTTTTATTTATGCATCTGATGGACATTTTAGGCAGCCGATTACTTGGAGCAAGCTGATTATGATACGGGTAACTCTTTGGAGGATGTTAATACACAACTTTTGGTGAAGAAGTTGCTTCATGATCACAAACTACAAGCGGCTTGCCCTAAACCTTTTGATGAGGCTAAACTGTGGAAAGGTCAAAGTGGACCAGAACTGATGCAGCAGACCCAAAGACAGTTCAGAAATATTAGGTTTCTACTTATGCCTCATCTCTTTTTTTAACTCTGTTTCATATGTTATTTGTCAACCCCCAACACATCGTAGTATGCTTTGAATGTCAACACAGCTCTTTGAGTTATTGAGTTGCATTTTTTAGAAAATACTCCCCAACATTTCCAAACTGATTTTCCTTACACCTGAAAGAACAAATCTGCAAAACTCTCTTATTCGAATTGTTTCTGAATTGATTTAATTTTACTTGTGAATCTCATCTTCCCAATTGATATGCAGTGCTTTGATGGATTGTGTGGGATGTGAAAAGTGTCGTCTTTGGGGTAAGCTTCAGGTTCTGGGTCTCGGTACTGCATTGAAAATCTTGTTCACTGTCAACGGACAGGAAGTATCTGGCGAACATGTAAGTTGTTAAGTTGGACAATTTTCTAATTTAGTGTCAACTGAAGTTGCTCATGTATAATGTGATGTGACCAGTATAAAATTGTGCTTTCAGCTGCAGTTGCAAACAAATGAAGTCATTGCTTTGGCAAACCTGCTGAATAGGCTCTCCGAGTCTATCAAGTTTGTTCATGAGGTGGCACCTTTAGCTGAAAGTACGTATGGGAAAATTGTTTCTGAAACTGGATCTCGGATCAGTGAATGATTGTAGAATTTGGGTAAGTACTTGAGAAAATGAATCCAGGTCTCAGATGAGTGAATGGCAGTAGAATTCTGGCGCATACTAAAGAAAATGGTTTGTTGATTTTTGATCTTAATGTTATGTACCTGGAGGCGGAGCGTATGCAGTCTCAGTTTTCACTAACTAGGGTCTAGTAGCATCACACGCGCATATAACTTAAGTGTTTGTAAATTGTAGTTTTGTACATACATTGTATTGGGTGAATGTACATTCTTATGAGTACCATTTTTAAAAAAAAAAATTACCTTTAGTCAGAACTGGAACTGGATAAATCTTGTAACACAAACAGCTCCTTTTTTTATCAAAGCCAAAACATACACATACTGAATGATGTTCTTCAGACCGAATGCGTCGCAGCATGAAGAGAGATGGTTCATTTTAAGAATGGGATATCAAAGGAAAAGTATTGAACAGAAACAAACTGATAACAGTAGAATTTAGGCGAGTCATTGAGAAAATGAAACCGGGTCTCATCTCAGATCAGTGAATAGCAGCAGAATTCTGGTGCGTACATGAGAAAATGGTTTGTTGATCTTGATTTTAATGTAATGTACTCGGAGTGCAGAGCCAATTTTCACCAAAATAGTGTTTGTAAATCACAGTTTTGTACAGAAACTGTATTGGGTAACTAAACTGTACTATGTCGTTATGTTACCATTGTTCCCCCTTTCAGAAAACTCAGAACTGGAACTGGATAAATCAACAAAGATATATTTGTAACATTCTTTTTTTTTTTGCCCGTCCTTCATTCAGGGAAGATCGAAAAACATACACATACTGAATGATACTCTTCAGAGCGAATGCAACGCAGCATGAAGAGATACAACACTTTAACGGCTCACACTACTCCTATTTGAAGCCAAGCATGGTTAGTTTAGGAACAACTACATGAAGGGTAGATTGATTTCACCTCTAAATTCATTATTGGGCATGTGTACATTAACTAGGCCAGTATGTACAGAAATGCGCCTAATGTATATCCTCATATTAGCACGCTCAGATAATCAATCAGAAGGTAGCAGTCTAGCAGAGTACTGATCAACTGCAGGACTTCTCAAATCCACCTAACGGCGTTTTTTCTGGCGTTTAGTAGGTCTCATGCTTTCTCTCCTTGAATCTTCTCCAACTTTGTTGTCTATAAATGGCTGCAAGAATTTCAAACAAACGAGTTACCATCCAACAGAAAGTACATTCTGTGTGAATGCAGAAAAGATAAAAGGAGCAAGTCATCAAACTGCTTTAAAATCACAAGCTTGAAATCAACAAGATGAGCAAGATGTGATGTGAAGCAGATACAGGTATATCACAAGCTTAAAATCAAAATTTTCACTTAGCAGAGGTTACTTGCCTGATCAACCTTATTCTGAAGCTCGAGAATCTCCTGGCAGTGTGTGAGGCACTCCGCGTGGAAAGCAGCCGCCAAATCTCTAATCAACGCCTTCCTTCTAATGATTCCAATCACTTCAACAGCCACAAAAACACACACGTAAGCAATAATAAAAAACCGGACACAGTCCATGGAGTAGGTTTTATGACTTTATCTAGTGGAAGCCACATACAAGATACAATTACGTGATACAGTTTACATGCTTAAGCACCTTAAAATTGGAGGTTGTTTTCTTAACAAGCCCAATCTACACATTGCAGCTAAAAGTCCAATCAGAGGACCGTAAGTCTGTAACAACAATATTGGCATAAAAACGAGGGCTGGCCTTCATGGAAGTACAAATTAGAAACCAATAAAAACGATTACACTCAATAAGGTCTTTATTATCAACAAGACAGTGCTCATGCGCCTTTGCACAGGAGTAGTAGCAACTGATTTCCGGCATTCTTTACAATGACAGGCATTCTTTTCCGAGCACTAGTCAATTCCAAGACATGAACAAAAGTGTATATGTCCGAAAGCAATAATTTCACTTGCACTATTATTTAGCAATAAACTAACTAACAGGTAGCTTAATTACAGTGTATACACCAGACTAATTACAGATAGCTTAACGATCGATGTAGTTAGTGACTTTTTCATATTTTTTCCACAACTGTAGGTGCAAATCCAAATTATGACACTACTGATTCCATTTCGATTCAATCAATTTTGTAGCAATTTGAATTTACTTGTATTGTATAGCATCTTAAGCATCACATATGAACATGAACTAATTACAGTATACACCAGACTAATTACAATTACGAATTTCAATTTTGTATTTCGACGAATTAACAGTAAACATTGCACCAAAATCATCATCGAGATTAAGCGAATCGATAGCTAATAATTAGATTGCACCGATAATAGAAGCAGAAAACGAAGAGCAGAAAGGGGCTAGGGCTTACTACGACTGGGATCGAAAGATGGACGCTTCGGAGGATCTTCGGTGGAAGAGGACGGCGGTGGAATAGCTGGATCATCCTCCACGGATGACGGCGGAGGAAGAGATAATGGGTGTTGGATTTGGAGTTCTCCCATTGAGAATTTGAGGGAGAGCTGAAGCCGGATTGATTTTTTGTTTTTAATTTTAATTTTTTTTTGAGTGAGAATTATTTTGCTGCTTATTTGGTGTTTTTTACTGTGAAGAAGAAGAGAATGGGAAAGTCTGGAAATGACTACCGTACCCTCCTTAATTGACCAACTTTATTTGACAAGGGTTTTGCTGGACTCGCGGAGGTGGACCATATTGACACATGATGAGTCGAGTTTTGTAATTTTCATATACTTCGTTCAAAACAAAAAGTGGTGTAAGTATAAAGCCTGTTTAAGGGCTTAAGCTGGCCTTAGCCGCGTTTAAGCAGTTTTCGCCAGTCACTGCTTAAACACGGTTAAGGCCAGTTTAAGGCTTGCCACATCAATATTTTTTCATTTTTTTTTTTTTTTTTTTAGTTAAGGTAAAGAAGAAGGAAGATTTGTTGTAAATAATTTCATAAGAAATCAAGTTAATAGATGGAAATTACAAATATATTACATTAAGTTGTACCGAATTTGGAGTGTTGAGAGTGTTTTGATTTTAATTAAGAAGGGAAGATGAGTTGGAAAAGGTGTGAGCAAACATATCCAAAAGTGGTGTCTATTTATAGATATCGAAAAATTCTAGGTAATTTTTATTTATTGTTAGCATTTTTATTTTAGAAGTTATGACCTTTTGAAATTTAAACGGGAAAAAATTTAAAAAAAGAAAAATAGGTGGAGTCCCTTCATCAATATTACAATTTATGTTATCATTATTTTTTTTAATAATAAAAATATTTAAAACATTATTGTCATTTAAACATATGCCCATGTCCCTTCATTATGTCTGAATTTTTTGTGCTCCAAAATAATTCAAGTACTTCTAATGACAATTATATTTTAACATGGGTTTTATCACTAATGATTGTGATTTCAATTTTTATTTTAAGGTTGTTACATATACTACCAGTTAGAATTATTATATATAATCTATATTCATGTTAAAATTGGTTCAAAGTTATTGCATCATTAAAAATAACCTTCAAAACAAATCCAACATACACAGATTGGAGGGAAAATTCAAAAATGCTAATTGACCAATATGCCCTCCCTTTGAAGAACAAATCATTTCAGCCAAAAGGGTATTTTTGTACATCTAATTAGGTAGTTATAACTACCTAGCACAACTTACGAAATCCCTCGCACGGAGTCTGAAATACGTCACAAATCTCTCGTCACCCAAATGAGCTATTTCATTTCAAATCATTCGAAATCTCTATTTGTGGAATATCAACCAAACAACAATTGGAGGGATTTGCCTCATCAAGCCCAAAAAAGATTATGGGCTGAAATCCCTCATCTCAAATCTCCAAATTTGTCATTTTGAACCAAACATTCACCAACATACTATAGAAGCCTGCCCTCACCACCACCACTTCATGATTGCTATAGACTATAGTTAGTATCAGTTATGCTATTGATGAATTCAGGGTATGGTTTAGCTTCCAAGGCAACCATCATGACAACTTTGATCATTGGCTTAGATTTGCAATGGATAAGAGAGTGAAGAGGCTCGAGTTCAACATCTTAGCTTTCATTGCGGGTGCCTATGTGTTACCCTATACTTTTCCTAGTTTACCTCCGTCAACCACCTTAAACTCTCTTGAGTTGGCCCATGTAGAAGAGACCGTGGAAATTCTCCAAAAAATCTTATCTGATTGTCCAAACATTGAACATTTATTTGTCTCATCCTCGGACTTACTTGAAGACCTGAAAGTTTGTTCGCTTAAATTAAAATCTTTAAAATTATTGCAGTGCTTCCAGATAGAACATTTGGAGATTTCTGCACCAAATTTTATATCCTTGTATTACTATGGGTATGAAATTAGTTGTGAAAGAATGTAGGATCAGTATAACTTGCTTTAGATACAAATTACCTCAGCCAACAACGTAGATTGACTACGGGGTTCAGTGAGCACCTACGTCAACCTGCAGATTAACAAACACAGATAATATATAAATTAAAGCACAGCGGAATATAAAGAACCTGTGTTTGAAACTTTTCAAGCAGCTTTTGTAAGCTTGCTTGATGCCCAGTCAATGCAGAAAATAAACTAGAAAAGATCTTGTTCGTGCAACGTTGTATACTCTCAATATCTATCCTAGTAAAACAACACTAGTCACCTATAAGATGATATAGAAACCAATCTATCTATTCTACCTCCAATACGATGTTAGAGAAATCTATAATATAAACTAGTGTAAAAGACACGTAAACTAAAACAATAAAAGAACCTAAACTCTCTGTAAAACTGATTGCTCTTCGTCTATGTCGTGTAATTTCTGTGTAGTCGACCCTGATGTATATATAGTAGTGAAAAGCCTTGTCGAATACCATCAGAAAACACGTCTTGATGAATCTGGACAAAATTTGGAATTAGTCTTCTATTAGGAATAAACTTCTTCTTCAAGAACTCCTTTTCCTATTAAGACTTGATTTTATTTTTGAGTTCTTATTTGAATAAGTATCTTCCTTCTTGTAATCTAACAATTCCCACGTTCTAATAAACTTCATGCACAAGTAAGACAACTACAGCTCTAGAACAATTAGTGTTAGAATAGGTAAAACCAAAATAGACAGCAAAGTGCTCTGTTTCTCGAAACTAGGGGTTGAGTGAACCTATAGGTGAATCCCTACGTCAACACCATTGAAACAGCACACTTACAAGTTGGGTTTGAAAGATGCACCCAATGTGACTGAACTTTTCGTAGGTGGTGACTTTGGCATGGATTTGTTGTGTGACTTTTCATCTCTTTCGAGTTGTATGTCTCAACTTGAAGTGTTTACTCTGGCTGATATTGGTGGATTTGGGAGCCCTCAGGTATGTGTTTGAGACCTTCTCTTTGCATATTTTGTTTTTACTGATTCAACTGAGAATAAAGTTGTGACATTCACGCATTATTGTGTTCCTTTTCAGGATGTTCCGAAAGTGTTTCCAGTAGCCTCAAGACTGAAGACGCTAAACATTGAGTTTCAACCATTAACTGCGGAAGAACTATTCTTCCTTAATTACCTGATAAAGTCTTGTCCTTTGTTGCACAAATTTGAACTCGAGGTTAGATTTTGTTATTGCCATATGCTAGTATATATTTGAGTTAAATTTCTCATTCATCAGAACTCTACATTACCGATGAAGTTGGACACGAAAATGGTGACATTGAGGTACTTTTGCATTAGACTCGGTCAGGAATATCGTATTCGGTGTGGTTGTGAACATATCATCAGCAGTATGTACACGAGATTGTGATGATATGGTCTTATTTTTTTCAGTTAGAAAATGTTGCATTAAGTTGTACCACAAGTAAAATGAAGTCCGTTGTAAAATCCTATACTTGCTCGGCGTACATGTCAATATTTGGTTGTGGTTGATCTGTTTAATTGGTTTTGACATTCTTTATTTTCGATTGCAGTTGTTGTGTATATCTGGCAACATGAAGATGACTGAAGCGACGAGGGAAGCTGAAGTTTTTCCCCATGACAATTGACAAGTTGAAGATTCTGGAAATAAAAAGGATTTGCTGGTTCTGAGGCGGGGTTGGGATTTGCCATGCATCTAATCAACACTTTTGTTTCGGTAGAGAAAATCACGATTAAAGCAAATGATGCCATGACTAATGCCTTAGATGGAAGGTTAATAGCAAAGGAGGAGGCTAAAAAATTGTATGCAGTTGTTAAACCTGGGGTTGACCTGGAAGTTATTTCTACTTTGTCCTCCTGGAAACACAGAGCAAAACTCCATGATGAAGTACCTACGCCCATACCATTCCCACCTTCTTGATCACATTGGTAACAGTACATCTGGAGATTACTAGGTTTTTCTTTACATTTGTAACATTGTTGTATAACTCAGCTTTATATGTATTTTGTCAACTTGTATATTTGAATTTGACGGTAATTAAGTTACCTCTTATAGATTTTATGTGGGATGATTTTGGTGTAATTGTTTATTGTGACAGCCACTACGGATGCTAATAAATAATGGAATGGAAACTGTTGCTAACAGACTTATGTGGCTGTTGAAGTGATCGGAATCATTAAAATTAGAAGGCGATTATGAATTGATTCAAATCGGAGATAGTACTGGAGCAGTTTCCCTGTTGGCATAGAATATGGTGGTTGATTGAGGGACTCTTGAAATCTTGAACAATTGGAGCAGTTTCACAAGATCAGTGAAATTTGAAAACATTACTTATGCATAGTAGTACAGAGCTGAAAGGCTTTCAAGAGGGTGTTTCTAAATCTAGCTAAATCAATCTTCAAGTCTTGGCCAAAATATATTTTATGAGCAATCTTCCAACTAATGTTTCGATTCTGTTGAACCGCAAAAGGGTCTGTATATATATTACTATCCCGTGGATATTTCCCGTATAAAGTGCTCTCGTTCAGGCTTGCCTTGTAGTCTATGTATGTAAAGTTCATTCCCAGCGAAGGATATTCAAAAAAATCCATTGATTGACCTTGAAGACCGAATGGTACGATTTGTATCACAATCGCATTTTCAGGAAGATAGACCATGTTGGTAAGCCCAGCCCCATGTACCCCGAGGAACACATCAGCTGAATTCACAGTCGAGGCAGCTAGAGATAAATTCCACTCTGCCTCCTTAACATCCACTTCGAATCCCAACTTCTCAACCATGTCAACTATATCGTGCTCATTTATCAGGCGACGTGTTTTTTCCCTGGAGATCATTAGCATTCTTGGCTTCATATTCATGTCATGACCACACTTTACCACGTCTCTCTTCAATGAATACGCCCCTCGAAGAAGTTTCCTAAAATCCTTCATCGAATGGTAAGGGGGTTCATCAGGATCAATTCCAAGCTCTCTATTTTTCCTCAGGCCAATAACCGCGTTGGAAAAGCACAGCACCTGCTTTGTTCTGTCGACATCCACCACTTCATACTTTGTCAGCTTTTCCAAGATGGGCTTGTACTTGGCTTCCCACCATCTTCCATAGCTCGAGATGAGAAAAATCACCTTGGTGTTATATCGTCGACTAGTCAAGTAAAGTGGAATGAGAATGTCTGTAAACGAGTGGAAATAGCTCGTGGAGAACCCTGCTGTAGAGAACATAACACCTGGAACATTGTCAAATTTACGATCACAGACAGGGAACTCATTTTCGCTCAATGGGACGAGAACTCTCCAGTCCCGAACTGGCTGGACTCTAAAATTTTTGTATCTTCGAGCATAAGGTCCGATGATCCAGCTCGAACTCATGTTTCCAGGTATATGTGAGCTTGATGCCACAAAAATGGTAGCTGTAGGACCATGCACTCTTATATCTCCAATGAGTTCATATGACTCGGAAAATGCAGTTGTGAAATTACTAATTGTGTTCCTACTCCCTGCAAAAAATAAAATAACTTACGTGTTGTTTGATTCGACTTGAAATATCTAAACATTTGAAGTATATATTTAACTAAGCTAATCCCTAAACCCTAAACTGAACTGAATTTAACTAAAAAAATAGACCCTTATACATGTCCCAATGTCATCACAATTTATGGAAGGACAAAAAGAACGAAAAATGGAAACCATTACAGATCTTACCAATTTGTGCTCTTTGCCAGGTTATTCCAAAACTCATCAGCATTCTGAGACCCGAAGACAGTGAGTGACCTAGATTCACACGGAGCGATAATTATTTGTTAGTACAAGGGCTCGAAAGTCTAAGCTGTGTTACCCGAACTCTTTAATCTATTGGACTTACCGTCTGGTATCATAAAGAAAACATTGAGCATAAACTCCATGATGAAGAAAATAAATAGTGCACCCAATGCCAGCTTCTTCAACTCAGTAACAGTGCATCTGGAGATTATGAATGGTTGTTCTTTCATCCTTTCTCTATAAGGGTTAAAAAAGTGAGAAATAAACGAACTTATACTATTTGATATTTATTTCAAGTCACCAAGTATAGTTTATACGAATTATATAGCATGGATATTGTTTTCCAACTAATATAGCAACTTAATTTCATACATGTTTTAGTAGTTTTGCACGGGACATATGACACGTATTATTAAATAAAATCTATATAACATTAATCCGTTGAGTGTGAAAGATTAATTAATTAATGTACAATTTTGACGCTTTCAATGCTTTAAGATAACACCGTATAAAATTATTTATGTGCAATAATAGCATGGTTTAAGAAAGTTGATGTTAATTAATTCGTCAAGAATTAAACTTTAGTTAGTTCGACCCGATCCGACCGGATTCCACCTGGACCGAATTTCAAAGTCCGGTTCAAATTAACATGATGGGCATTACATTTGGATAGACGGCTCAATCATAAATCATAATCGTCTCCATTTCTTACCCCGCCAAAAGCAACGCCCAAATTCTGAATACCTAATTCTCTGCAAAAAAAACAAAAAAAGAAAACAAATCATTTGCTTTCACTTTCTGTTTGATATCTCCTCAGTAATCAGTAGTACTTTACCGTCTATCTCGTCGGTAAGCTGTTGCAGTTAGCCTCTTGATTCTGTTTATTCAAGCACAACAACACTTTTTACTCCATTGTTAGGCAATTGATGAGGTCTATTTATTTTGTTCAAATTGATACCTTGATTCCGTTTCTTCAAGCACAATAAAACTGTTTACTCCATTGTGTTAGGTAATTGATGAGGTTTATTTACTTTGTTCGATTTGATATCTTCATTCTGCTGCATCTGTTTCTTCAATTTCTTGATTCATTCATCGACTGGTGTACAATATTACATTTAGTAAAGTTAGCGATTAGTAGTTGTAATTCTATGATGTCCTTAATTAACACATCAGCCAAATTCACAGTCTGCACGGTTAGAGGAAACTTCCAATTGCCTCCTTAATTAACATCCACTTCGAATCCCAATTTCTCAGCCATGTCAACTATATCGTGTTCATTTATCAGGCGACGTGTTTTTTCCCTGGAGATTATTAGAATTCTTGGCTTCCTATTCATGTCATGAACACACTTGACTGCATATATCTCGCTTCAATGAATACACGCCTCAAAGAAATTTCCTAAAATCCTTCATGGAATAGTATGGGGTTCATCAGGATCAGTTCCAAGCTCTCTATTTTAACTCAGGCCAATAACCACGTTGGAAAAGCACAGAACCTGCTTTGTTCTGTGACATCCACGACTTCATACTTTGTCAGCTTCTCCAAGATGAACTTATATGTTTTCTATACATCAAAATCTGGCTGGCCCATCTTTGTTATCAATTTAATCTGTAAACTTCATAACTTCAAACATACAAGTCCGTCCATATAGTGTTGATATCTGTAATGTCTGAGCCCTCAGTATCTTTTGAAACTTCGTTCATGTGCTAAAAAATGAACTCCTTCGTTCATGTCCGAAAAAGTTGTTTTTGTTTCTTCTTCGGTGCTTTGAGTTGTTTCTCATGATAAAATTATTAGTTGTAATTGTTGTCCAGCTGAAAAATAAACAAATTATTATTATGTCCTTGTTTGACTTGATCTGATTTTCTTCAAAACGCTATATAAATCTGATGATCAGATGTTGATTAGAGCTGTATTTTATGCTGATTTGATTTGATATTCTTCAGCATATATCATCCTGTTATGTGTTTCTTCAATCTGTATTTCGATTCCTTCACCGAATCATTGATTGATATTTTTTGCTCTTCAGGTTGTTTAATTAGCCATCAGCAAAATAAACAAATTATGAAGGATCTTTCTCTTCATCACAATCAACCCCAGATCCAAGAGGTGATAAGTGATTTTCCAATCAACTAACTATTTCCTTTCTCTACTTGGTTTATTCCTTGTACTTCTTTTGTTCTTTTTTTTTTTTCAACTTAATTCTTTGCTTATAGAACTAAACTAACACCCGTCTTTTTTGTATGATAGGCAACTAAAAAAGTCTTGTTAATGAATGATCGGATTAGTGATTTACCTAATGATATTCTTGTCCGTATAATCTCATCGTTAACACTGAAAGAGGCTGGAAGCACTAGCGTGCTGTCAAAGCGATGGAGACATGTTTGGGCCTATGTTCCTAATCTCAACTTTGATGCTTCTGAGTTATTAGATGAAATGCAAAACAATCGCATTTCAACAAGGAAGCAAAAACTTATTGCAGAAGAGGCCAAGTATTTCTGTTGGGTAGACCAAGTTGTGAGTTCACACCGGGCTCAAACTATTGATGAATTCAGGGTACGGTTTAACTTCCAAAAAAACCGTTATGGCAACTTTGATCATTGGCTCAGATTGGCAATGGAGAAGAAAGTGAAAAGGCTCGAGTTCGACATCTTAGCTTTGTGTGTGAATTCCCCACATGTGTTATCCTATAATCTTCCTAGCTTACCCCCTTCGAGCACCTTAACCTCTCTTGAGTTGGACCACATAGATGTGACTGGCGAAGTTCTCCAAACATTAATATCTGATTGTCCAAATCTTGAACTTTTATCTATCTCACGCTCGGAATCACTTGTAGAACTGAAAGTTGGTTCTCTTAAATTAAAAGTTTTTAAAATATCACATTGCTTTGAGATAGAAGATTTGGAGATTTCTGCACCAAATCTTATATCCTTCTATTACTATGGGCCGGGTATTAGTTGGCCTTTGAAAGATGCACCTAATCTGACTGAACTTTTCGTCGGCGGTTGCTTTGGCATGGATTTGATGGGTGACTTTTCAACTCTTTCGAGTTTTATGTCTCAACTTGAAGTGTTTTCTCTAGCTGATATGGTACTATTTGTGACCTTCTCGATCTGTTTTTTTTTTTTTTTTTTTTTTTTTTTTTTTTTTTTTTTTTTTTTGTCAATTGACTGAGAATAAAGTTGTGACCTTTACGTATTGTTGTATTCTATTTTAGGAGCCTGAACTTCCTGATGTGTATCCAGTAGCTACAAGACTGAAGATGCTACACATAGGATTTATAACACAAATTGCGGAAGAACTATTTGACCTTATTTACCTCATAAATTCTTGTCCTTTGTTGCACAAACTTGAACTCGAGGTGATTATCTCATTGCCATATACTAAAAGTAGCACTACAATATATTTGGGTTAAAGTTCTTATTAATGAGAACTCTTTATACAAGGAAATTGTAATATTGATATTTGTCTCGATCAAGTAGGCAGAAGTAAAAGGAAGTGCTGCGTTTCAGTGTACATGTCAATATTTGATGTGGTTGATCTGTTGTGTTTTGATATTTTTTCCCTTCTCGATTGCAGCTGTATGTAGACATCGATACGAAGATGACTGAAAAGACGAGAGAAGCTGAAGTTTTTCCTCATGACAAGTTGAAGATCCTGGAGATCGGTAAATTTGCTGGTTGTGAGGCAGAAATGGGATTTGCTATGTATCTCATAAAGACTTTTGTTTCAGTAGATAAAATTACGATCAAGGCAAATGGTTGCATGCAACCTCTCAGAGCGAACAGGTTAAGAGCAAAGGCGGAGGCTGAGAAACTGTTTGCACTGGTTAAACCTGGAACGGAACTAGAAATCATTTGTCCTGAGACTGAGTAATTCAATACTCCCTTGCAAATTGATTTATGTGAGCCACTCTTTGGTGTGCCTATACTGAACACTTTTTTATGGTTAAACTTGTGTGTGAGATTTCATTTTATGTGTTGTTTTACAGTTTGTTTGTCCTCTAAAAAAAAAAAAGTATGCATGTCAGCAAGTATAAACCCTAACCTTTTAAAACCAAAACAAAATTCCTACTTAAATAATTTAAAATCCTAATCTATCTTCTTTAGATTTCTTTCATTCATCCAAATTTAAAAACCTCACCAACAAGATAGCATCCGAACTCCAAATACAATCAAGATTAGATCCTTTTTACATTATGTAATAATAGAGAGGTTTGCAATAACTTAGTCTAAAATTCAATTTATTTATTTATTTATTTATTATTATTATTATTTTGATCTGAAAAAAATGAATTAACAGCAGGCCAGCGCCTACTACTCAAGGTGAGTGCCAAGAAAATATGTATTATAGAGCCACTTTTTACCCACTGGTTTTTGCTATATAATACAGTATTGAGTATTATTGTTATATTATGATTTATTGTCAAAAGAAAATCAAATTTGGTACCTTAATGTGTGCAAGTTACTAGAGTTACAAAGGCGAACATAACGCTTACCAAGAAGAAAGGTAAAGTGAAGAAGAACAAAGAGCTGGGCGAACTGAACAACATAAAGTTGAAACGAATGGTAAAATTAAAACAGTATCGTGATGAAAATGACATCACATACAGCAAATCCCAAATCAACTTTGGATTAGGGTTTCAGTTGTCGTATTAGTTTGTACCAAAGAAGCACGATTCTCACAGATGGATATGAGGCTTTGGAAGACGCAGAGATCAGATGTGCATATTGTGTGAGACAATTTATAAACATAGATGTTACAAGTTCTTAGAAGGATCGATATGTATCTATAAATAGGGAGCTAGAGTTCTTGATTCTGTACACAATCTCAACTTAGTTATTGAAAAACGCTTATGCAATCTCTCATATTTATTACATGTTTTCATGATTTTCTAGGGCCACTTAAAGTGTAGGGATTATGGCGATAATGGGCGAAATATTAAAAAAAATAAATGGCGAATTGACCCCTTCGAGATGTCTGTCCAGTCAACTCTGGGTAAGGGTCTTAAAACATAATAAAATGCTTTATTTTAACCACATTAAGTTCAATACATACCATATTAGTTCAATTAAGATAATCAAACAAGGCCTAAGTCACCTAAGAAGTCAGTGGAGAATGAATATTTTGTTGTAATACGTGACACTCATGCGCTCTAATCGATTCACTTGGTAGTTCTCCACCTTTCTCATCAACTACTCCTTCCCCTCCTGCTCATACAAAAATTCGCTAGCAAGCGCGTAGACTCAAGCAAAAATGAACGAACAACTACATCTAAATCAAACAGAATGAGAATGAGGATATTGTAAAGATCTACTTCTCTATTTTCGTTATGCGTCTAGAAGCTCTTCACAGATTCATTAAATATATCAAGTTCATATGACCGGTAATCGAAGAAAAACATGCCTTTTGAATTTAAATTTTCCATTTGATTCGTAGTGGCCAAGTTTTTTTTGCGCGGATTTTTTTATTATAAATTATGATGATGAATTCAAATCGCTTTTTTTTTTTTTTTAGTATTTTCTTGGTATTATTTGAAGAAAATTATGTTCCTCATTTGGATAAGAAGCTATATGTCAGTTTACCAAAGATATATTTACCAAAGATATACGTTAGAGTGTATATTCTTATTTCTGAATTAAAAATAAAAATCTAACCACTGTCAGTCTGTCACTGTACTTTGTAAAACTTCGCCCTAGCTCCAGCTCGAAGACGTTCGTTCTTCCTCTTGAGCCTTGAGGTCTTGTTCGATTCAGATCAAAATTCAGAATTCTTCAATTAGATCTAATTCAGAATTCAGTTCACTACCTACCTGTAAGCTTCTTGATTTCATCGTCTGTTTTTAACCATTCATCATCATCATCATCCCACCTTGTGATCAGTACTTGACCTGATTTTGCTTTTCTTCAACACGTTATATTACATTTCGATTTGATTTGATTGTTTTGTTCTAGCTTCTAGAGTTGATTTTCTTCAAAGTAATATATGATTAGAGCTGTATCGTATGCTGATCATTTGATTTGATTTGATATATATGTGGTGTGTGTTTATACCACTTCTTGATTAATTGATGATTTGTTTTATGCTTTTCAGATTTGTAGCTAGTAATTAGCCATCAGCGAAATATACAAATTATCATGTCGATTTCTATTTCAAAGGTGATGTTTGATTTTCCAATCAGCTAACTCTTTCTTCTCCAATATTTCCAACTGCAGATTCTTTGCTCATAGAACTAACTAACACCGGTCTCTTTTTGTATGTTAGGCATCATGCACTAGAAAATTCGATCGGATTAGTGATTTACATGATGACATTCTTGTCCGTATTCTCTCATCATTAACAATGAAAGAGGCTGGAATTACTAGCGTCCTTTCAAAGAGATGGAAGCATGTTTGGGCCTATCTTCCTAATCTTAACTTTGAAGCTTCTGAGGTATTAGATGAAATGTGGAAAGGAATTTCAAGAAGAGAACAAAATAAAGAAGAGGCCAAGTATTTCTCTTGGGTAGACCAAGTTGTGAGTTCACACCGAGCTCGTGCTATTGATGAATTCAGGGTACGGTTTAGCTTCGAAGGCAACCGTCACAAAAACTTTGATCATTGGCTCAGATTTGCAATGGAGAAGAAAGTCAAGAGGCTCGAGTTCAACATCTTAGCTTTCAGTGTGGGTGCCTATCTGTTACTCTATAATTTTCCTAGTTTACCCCAGTCAACCACCTTAACCTCTCTTCAGTTGGCACATGTGCAAGTGACTGGGAGAGTTCTCCAAAAATTCTTATCTGATTGTCGGAACCTTGAACTTTTATCTGTCTCATTCTCGGACTTACTAGTAGACCTGAAAGTTCATTCCCTTAAGTTAAAATCTTTAAAAATATTGAAGTGCTTTGACATAAAACATTTGGAGATTTGTGCACCAAATCTTATATCCTTCGATTACTATGGGCTTGAAATTAGCTGGCCTTTGAAAGATGCACCCAATGTGACTGAACTTTTCATTGGCGGTGACTATGGCATGAATTTGTTGGGTGACTTTTCAGCTCTTTCGCGTTGTATGTCTCAGCTTGAAGTGTTTACTCTGACCGATATAGGTCAATTTGAGATCACTCAGGTCACTGTTTGAGACCTTCACTTTGTGTATTCCGTTTTTACTGATTCAATTGAGAATAAAGTTGTGACATTTACGTATTATAATTGTGTTCCTTTTTTAGGATGTTCCGAAAGTGTTTCCTGTAGCCTCAAGACTGAAGACACTAAACATTGGGCTTGAAGCATATAGTGCGGAAGAACTATTTTTCCTTAATTACCTGATAAAGTCTTGTCCTTTGTTGCACAAATTTGAACTCGAGGTGAGATTTCTCATTGCCATATACTGGTATATATTTGAGCCCTAAAATTCTTATTCATCAGAAATCTACATTACCAATGAAGTTAGACACGGAAATGGTGACATTGAGTAATGTGTGTGTTTTGCACTAGTCTCAGTAAGGAATATCATATTAGGTGTGGTTATGAACATATTAGCAGCAATTATGTACACGAGAATATTGTCAGATTGTGATGATACAGTCTTTTTTTTTTGTCAGTTAGAAACTGTTGCATTAAGTTGTACCACAAGTAAAATGAAGTCATGTGTAAAAAAAATCCTATACTTGCTAAGTGTACATGTCAATATTTGGTTCTGGTTGATTTGTTGGGTTTAGACATTCTTTATTTCCGATTGCAGCTGTTCTTTATATCTGACGACATGGAGACGACTGAAGAGACGAGAGAAGTTTTTCCCCATGACAAGTTGAAGATTCTGGATATAAAAGGATTTGCTGGTTCTGAGACAGAGTTGGGATTTGTTATGCATCTAATCAAGACTTTGTTTCGGTAGAAAAAATCACGATTAAAGTAGATGGTGCCAGGACTAATGCCTTAGAGAAAATAGCAAAGGAGGAGGCTCACAAATTGTATGCAGTTGTTAAACATGGGATTGACCTGGAAATCATTTGACCTTTGTGCTCCACATCCCAGATTCTTCACCTCAGTAACAGTACATATGGATTGTTGTTGTACTAAGTGCTTTTCTCTGAATTTGTCGTTTAACATTGTTGTTGTATAAACTCAGCTTCATATGTATTTTGTCTGCCTGAATATTTTAATTTGATTGTCATTAAGTTACCTGTTACAGCCAGATTTTATGTGTGGTGATTATGGTGTAATGTTTATTGTGACATTCACTATGGATGCTAATGAATAATGGAATTGAAACTGTTGCTAACGTACTTATGTAGATGTTGAAGTGATCGGAATCATTAAAAGTAGAAGGAAGGCGTGGATTGTAATTATGAATTCATTCAAATCCGAGATACTGGAGCAGTTTCACTGTTGGCATAGAATTAATATGGTGGTTGAACTGGAGCAGTTTCACAAGATCATCGAAATTTGAAAACATTAGTTATGCATAGTACAGAGCTGAAAGGCTTTCAAGAGGGTGTTTCTAAACCTAGCTCAAGGTCCGACGTCTATCACTATAAGCCGACCTAAATGGCAGTTAACTTAGAGAGTCTCACAAATTGCCACCGCCCGACCAAGCAAACATAGGTCCGACCTATGTTACTAAAGCCCGAAAGGTCTTGTATGATGGTAATTAAATTGTTGGACCTCAAGTCGGAGCTCAAATCTTTTTTTTTTTTTTAATTTCGCAGTCTGTGTTGGGATCCTTTTTCATAATTTGATTCTAACGTTTTATTATGCGGACCAGATTCTATCCGATCCCACCAAATTCCACCGGGACCGAGTTTCAAAGTCCGGCTCTAATTAACATGCTTATAGACACTACTATCTCCGTCTAGGTTAAAGTTTTTTCGATCATAAATTACTTCTATATCATATAGACTATAATAGAATAAATTTAGAAAAATTATATTAAAATAGAATAAATTTCAAACTATTTTATTATAATATTTATATTAGAAAAATTAATGTGATCCGGAAGTAATTTGTGATGCAAAAGTGGTAAATAAAATTAATTAAACATGACACATTTTACCGGATGGAGGCATAGACGGCTCATCATAGTCGTTTCCATTCCTTTTACCCCGCTAAAAACACGCCCTAATTCTGAATCCCTAATTTTTCTGAAACGAAGAAACATTTGCTCTCACTTTCGGTTCGATATCTTCAGTAATCAGGTACTTAACCTTCATCTCATTGGTAAGCTGTAGCCGTCATCGATCTCATTGGTACGTAAGCCGTAGCAATTAGCTTCTTGATTTTGTTCCTTCAAATATAATGCAACTTTTTACTCCATTTTAGCTAGGTAATTGACGTTTATTTATTTTGTTTGATTTGATATATATCTTCATTCTGTTGCATGTGTTTGATTTGATATATTGTTCATTCATTGACTAATGTAAAATATTACACTTTGTAAATCGCCTGAAAAACAAACCATCATGATCTATCCATTGATATCATGTTCTTGGCTCCTGTTGAGCTAATTAACAAGAAGTTTGCCTGTTTTCGACTTTTGTTCTGCCTGTCTAAAGCCTCAACTTGTATGTCCCCCTTCCATATATACTGAATCTAGTCGTCATCAAATTAACTCCGGCTGGCTCCCATTGTTGTTATCAATTGAATCTGTAAACATCATAACAAACATACAAGTCCACATTCATATAGTGTTGATATCTTAAAACTTCTTTTATTGTGCTAAAAAAATAACTACTTCTACTGTTGCTTTTGATTGTATATATTATACCGAAAGTAGTTTTTATTTCTTGTTTCAGTGCTTTGAGTTGTTTCTCATGTTGGAATTATAAGTTGTAATTGTTGTCCGGCCAGCTGCAAAATACTTGAGCAAATTATTATTGTTTCCATAACTATCTACCTTGTTTGACTTGATCTGATTTTCTTCAAATCTCTACATTCCAATTTGATTTTTTTGATTGTTTACTAGCTTCTAGGAGCAGTTTTACAAGATCAGTGAAATTTGAAAACATTAGTTATACTTAGTACAAAGCTGAAAGGCTTTCAAGATGGTATTTCTTAACGTAGCCAAATCAATCTTCAAGTCTTGGACAATACAAAATTATCTGCAGTCTTTCAACCAATGTTTTGAGCCGCAAATTAAAAGGGTCTGTGTATATATTATTACTACTATATATCCTGTAGATATTTCCCATATAAAGTGCTATCGTTCAGGCTCGCCTTGTACTCTATGTATGCAAAGTTCTTTCCCGTGAAGGATATTCAAAGAGATAACAGGCCAGCTAAATTCACAGTCTGCGCGGTTAGAGGAAAACTCCAATCTGCCACCTTAATTAACATCCACTTCAAATCCCAATTTCTCAGCCACGTCAACTATATTGTGTTCATTTATCAGGCGACGTGTTTTTTCCCTGGATATTAATAGCATTCTTGGATTCCTATTCATATCATAACCACACTTTACTGCGTCTCTCTTCAATGAATACACGCCTTGAAAAAATTTCCTAAAATCCTTCATGGCATATATATATATATATATAGGGTTCATCAGGATCAGTTCCTAGCTCTCTATTTTAGCTCAGGCCAATAACCGCGTTGGAAAAGCACAACACCTGCTTTGTCCTGTTGACATCCATGATTCCATACTTTGTCAGCTTCTCCAAAATGAACTTATATGTTTTCTATTCATCAAACTCCGGCTGGCCCATCTTTGCTGTCAATTTAATCCGTAAACTTCATAACTTCAAACATACAAGCCCGTCCATATAGTGTTGTTGATATCTGTAATGTTTGAGCCCTCAGTAACTTTTAAAACTTCGTTTATGTGCTAAAAAATTAAACTATAAATACCAAGGGTTCAACGTTGAAGAATTAGTAAATCCACGAGAGCATAGAGTTGTACTGTTGCTTTTGTATTATACCGAGAAAGTTGTTTTTATTTCTTGTTTGGTGCTTTGAGTTGTTTCTCATGATGGAATTATTAGTTGTAATTATTATTATGTCCATAAGTATCTAGCTTGTATAACTTGATCTGATTTTCTTCAAAATGCTCCCTCTGTCCCGGTAAAAGTTACGCATTTTGATTTTTTTCGATCAACATCTTTCCACTTTAACTACAAATTACTCTTAAACTATAATGATAAAATACTTTAGCGGAACAATATAATGAAAATATAAACCCTAAATCAATCAAAGTAAAAAACCATTGACGATCTGATCAAATTTTGATTAGAACTGTATTTACTACGCTCATTGGATTTGATATCATCCTGTTCTGTGTTTCTTATTCTCTGCATTTCGATTCCTTCATCGTTTCATTGATTGATATTTTATGCTCTTCAGGTTGTTAATTAGCCATCAGCAATATAACAAATTATGATGTTGTTAAAGGATCTTTCTCTTCATGACAGTCAATCTGAGATCCCAAAGGTGATAAGTGATTTTCCAATAAACTTACTATTTTCTTTCTATACATTTTTTATTCCTTGCTGCTACCCTCACTCCTTGTACTTTTTCCTTTTTTTCCAATTAATTCTTTGCTCATAGAACTAACACCCGTCTCTTTTTCTATGATAGGCAACCGAAGAAGTCCTGGTAATGAAAGATCGGATTAGTGATTTACCTAATGACATTCTTGTCCGCATAATCTCATTGTTAACACTGAAAGAGGCTGGAAGCACTAGCGTTCTGTCAAAGAGATGGAGACATCTTTGGGCCTATGTTCCTAATCTTAACTTTGATGCTTCTGAATTACTATTTAAACTGGAAAAACACTTTTCAAGGGAAAAACTAAATGCAGAAGAGGCCAAGTATTTCTGTTGGGTAGACCAAGTTGTGAGTTCACATCAGGCTCATACTATTGATGAATTCAGGGTACAGTTTAACTTCCAAAACAACCGTTATGACAACTTTGATGATTGGCTCAGATTTGCAATGGAGAAGAGAGTGAAGAGGCTCGAGTTCAACATCTCATCTTTTTGTGTGGATTCCCCCTATCGGTTATCCTATACTCTTCCTAGCTTACCCCCTTCAAGCACGCTATCCTCTCTTCAGTTGGCCCATGTCAATGTGACTGGGGAAGTTCTCCAAAAATTCTTATCTGATTGTCCAAATCTTGAACTTTTATCTGTCTCATGTTCGGACTCACTTGTAGAACTGAAACTTGGTTCTCTTAAATTAAAAATTTTAAAATTATCCGAATGCTTTAAGATAGAAGATTTGGAGATTTCTGCACCAAATCTTACATCCTTCTATTACAATGGGACGGGAATTAGTTGGTCTTTAAAAGATGCCCCTAATCTGATTGAACTTTTCGTCGGCGGTCGCTTTGGCATGGATTTGATGGGTGACTTTTCAACTCTTTCGAGTTTTATGTCTCAACTTGAAGTGTTTTCCATACATGATATGGTAGTGTTTGTGACCTTCTCTGTGTTTTCCTTTTTATTGACTGAGATTAAAGTTGTGACCTTTGCGTATTGTTGTTTTCCTTTTTTTAGGGGTATGAGGTTCCTAAAGTGTTTCCAGTCGCTACAAGACTGAAGATGTTGCACATAGGAATTGAACCACAAATTGTGGAAAGACTATTTGACCTTATTTACCTCATAAAGTCTTGTCCTTTGTTGCACAAACTTGAACTCGAGGTGATTTTCTCATTGCCAGTTTGCCATATACTAAAAGTAGTACTTATACTATATATTTTGGGCTAAAATTCTTATTAATGAGAACTCGTTAAACATGGAAATTGTGATATAGATATTTGTCTCAATTCGGTACATGTCAATATTTGATGTGGTTTATCTGTTGAGTTTTGACAATTTTTTTCGTGTCGATTGCAGATCTATATAGAATTCGATATGAAGATGACTGACGAGACGAGAGAAGCTCATGTTTTTCCTCATGACAAATTGAAGATCCTGGAAATGAGTAGATTTTCTGGTTGTGAGGCAGAAATGGGATTTGCTATGTATCTAATAAAGACTTTTGTTTCAGTAGAGAAAATCACGATCAAGACGGATGGTTACCTGGAACCTCTCATACCGAGCAGGTTAAGAGCAAAGGCGGAGGCTGAGAAACTGTTTGCAGTCGTTAAACCTGGAACAGAATTGGAAATTATTTGTCCTGAGACTGAGTAATTCAATTCTCCCTTGTAATTGATTTCATGGTTTCTGTGAGCCACACTTGTGTGTGAGATTTCATTTTATGTGTTGTTTCATAGTTTGTGACCATCTCTGTGCATATTTTATTTTTTCTGATTGACTGAGAATAAAGTTGTGACCTTTACGTATTGTTGTGTTCCTTTTCAGGAATCTGAGGTTCCTAAAGTGTTTCCAGTGGCCACAAGACTGAAGATGCTGCACATAGGATTTTCGCCACAAATTGCGGATGAATTATTTGACCTTATTTACGTCATAATGTTTTGTCCTTTGTTGCACAAACGAGAAGTCGAGGTGATTTGCTCATTACCATATACTAGTAGTAATATAAATTTCGGCTAAAATTCTTATTCATGAGAACTCCAAGGAAATTGTGATATTGATTAGATGTGATTGATCTGTTGGTTTATGATATTTGTTTTGTGGATTACAACTGCGTGTAATGCGCGACATAAAGATGACTGAAAAGACGACAGAAGCTCATGTTTTTCGTCATGACAAGTTGAAGATTCTGGAGATCCGTGAATTTGCTGGTTGTGAGGCAGAAATAGGATTTGCTATGTATCTAATAATAAAGGCTCTTTTGGTCTTCATGTGGAGTTTAGAAACTGTGACTTGCTGTTGTTTGCTGATGAGTATGTAAAGATAAAGAGGTTTGCTATTGAAAGAGAGTATTTATTCTTCCTGTCTTATGTTCTTTTTTTATTTGGACATGTGGATTTTTCATTTGCTAGGTGCTTTTGATTGAAGGTTTACTTTTAGAATGATTCCTCAGTTCTATTAGTGGTGGCTTTGTTTGATTCTCTATGATTCCTCACATGTCCAACTTCTTTCGTAATGGTTAATTTACAAACCCACACCCCCCCCCCCCCCCCCCCCATTTCAATTGTAATCACCCACAACCGTGAGATCGAATGTAAAGTTAATATTTTACGGACAATGAGCTCCTTTCTTCCAGGATTTTCAACAGCTGTTTTTCTAGCTAGCTAACACTATATATCTCTTCTGAGTAATATTAATGTTGAGTTTCTGTGTACTTTAAAATTAAGGTTGGAGGACTGGAAGATCGAGCTTGATAGGGAAATGAAATGATCGCTAGAAGAACCAAGTTGTATAAAAATTCGGATAAATCTTGAAATATGTACTACATGCTAATTAATTTGTATTTCACTCACATGAAACGGGAAGTATAATCAACAAGGTCATTTTCTTTATCAAACTTCATATTGTGATATTATATATCCCCATAAATTTGATTCAGAAGAAGCTCGTTTGGATTTAGTCATTTAGAACAAAACACAAGTGTACGTGCTCATTTAAGAGGTTTAGACGATAAATTCAATTCAGAGTACGCACGTCGAACAATACTGATATTACGAATGAATTTTCGAGGAAAATAAATAATAAGCAACATATATGCAAGAATTAAATCAACACTTAATTGAATCTCTCTTATTCAATTTTACCATCAATTAAATCATCTTAGTAATAATCAGGAGTAGAATTAGGAGGAACACCGTACCGTAGAATCGTCCCCACTCTCCCAGCCTAACTTTAAATTTTTACATCGTCCCTGATTATATAATATTAATTCAATCTTAATTTATAAATTCTTGTATAAAACTAAATTATTGCAGGACAACAGTCACCCGATTGTAGCACAGTAGCAACATCCAAATAGTTAAACTTTCTACCTCCTCTCATGTATCTCTTCTTTGAAATAATAACACCAAATGAATCAATTTCCAAAAATCTCCTCCTCTTAATACTAAATGAAGCGATGATATTCAGCCAAATGACTCTTAACAACAAAATAATGTAACTCCAAATCGATGTGTATTAATCAAGTATTAACACAAGAAGGAAATTATTTTAATTCTAACAACAGAAAGGCAAGCATTAAAATGGAGATCAAAATCCAGAGTGGTATCATGAGAAAGAAAAATATGAAAGGGGATCCCATATGAAAGCGTAGTAGACAAATAATTGAAACAAATATTGCTTGATTGGTGAGCACAACAAAACAAGAACATAGTACAAACATATAAACAGTGTGCTCAATATGACAATATCATTAAGTTTTATGATTTTCATAGCAGGACGTTAACAAAGTTTACTCGGTTATACAATTTAGCAAATGGTTGGGAGACACTACGAATTTATTCCGCTTTCCAATTTACCTTCCTCATCATGCTGCACCGAAATTGCTCCCAGAACAAACACAATCTCCACGCACATTGATTGGACAATTCGGTTGTCGCTTGAATTTTCACCGACTAGAAAACAAGAATAAGAATGAAATATGCATTTTCTTTTCAAAAAAATCCTTCCCGATTCTTCTTTACCCCCCAAATACGAAATTGTGTTGTAGACGTCATAGGTTTGCGCTTAAAATATGGAGATGGCGCTGCCATGGATATATATGATTTGGAGTCACGTAGAGTAACGAATAGACGTAGTCGTTTGGAAAGAGTGAAGAGGGGCCAATTGGTATGTGGTAAACACCGCTCCAGCATATCGTATAAGTGATTGACGAACAGACATCAACAAATGGAGGCTATCGATCAAGAGGCGTCATAAGAAGAACCGATCTGGGACTAGAGCGAAAAGGTTTCTATCGGCAGATTCTTTTTTTTATAATTGAATCGAACCGGACTACCAAAAAAATTGAGAACCGAATCGAATTACCACAAAAACTCACTCTTATTATATTTATTATTATTTATATTGTTCAATTACACAAAATGTACGTTTGAAGTGAAGTATACGATATGTTTTCGGTTCAAAATATCAATGTCATGTTGATGACAGAACAACAATTGAAGGAAGAGAAAAACTATCACGTACAATGCATGATGATGGCTTATCCGTGCATGAGAGATGAGACGAGGGAAAACATCGAAGGGATGATGAGTGGATTAGAAACAGAGTATTTTTCTTTTTTAAACGTCAAACATTATAATACAACTAATAGACTAATACGTATCACAAGGGCGGAGCCAAGATTGAAAACTGGGGGTGGCGAGATATATTATGACAAGATACTTAATAGAAAGTTAAGAAATTTGATTAAAAATTAGAGGTGGCGAAATGTGAATTTTACAAATATATACATATAATAATTAAAAATTTCAAAAATTGGGGATGACGGTCGCCTCCCCCTGCCACCCCCTGTATCCGCCCCTTTCACAGCGACTAGAAGTAGAAAATCATCCTACTAAAATTCCAATTAAGAACAGTAGCTTTCTTAAATCAAGATATGTAGCTAATGATGAAATTTGTTGTTGTACCAATGAGGTCTAGCTCAATTGGTTAGATTGGGGTGTCATGACACTAGAGTTCATAAGTTCAATTCTCGTCAAGTGCGAGATTATTTATAATTTATTACTAGCTTTGTAATGCTACTTGTCGAATTGTAATGGTTCGATTATTAAAAAACTCCTCCAAAATAAATGTACAATTGTACATGTGTTACGGAGATTGTTATATACTCTTTATTATCTCTAAATTATTATTTTTTTATTTCTTTTACAATCAATAACTTTTAGATTTTAAATTAAATTATATCTTATTTTTAAACTATAATAAAATAAAATTATATCATAAAAATATATAAAACGTACATAAACAAATTAGAAAGTTTGAAACATCCACCCCGTGTGGAAAGCGAGTCTGGATATTGACTTTCTTTATGGCGATTGAACAGATTATGTCCAGTGCACCCTCCCACATCGTATCGCCACCCACCTCGGAAACATGGCTTGCACAGTAGTCAGCTCTTCTTCTTCGTTTTCATCTCCTCTAATCTCTCTGATCCGATTGATAATTTTTATTCAGTAAAACAAAACAATTATAATAATAATAATAAAATAATTACCTCTAAACATTTGTAATCCCATTCAGTCATCCATTCAGTTATAGTTATACGCACAACCACCAATCGATAAAGATCAATTGCTTGCGAATCTTTTCGTTTCTAGATTGCTTATTTTATTGATTTCTTGATTGATTTCAGTTTCTCTTCGTTGTTTCTTCTGCTATAACTCTCATGGCAGCTTCGTTGTTTAGCCCTGCTCCGAAAAGGGTTTCTCTGTTTTGTTTCCTACGCGTCAAATCTCCGATCTGATCTCATAAAAATCAGAGATCCCCTGTTTCTTGTTTTTCTTTCTTTCTTTGTTCTTTGTGGTTTAGAATTTCATTAGTAAAGTAAAGGGAAAGATGAGTATGGCAAAGTCTCAGGTCTGGCAGCCTTGTAAGAAGAAGAGGCTCTAGGGTTTCGAGATTCAATAAAAATAAAATAAAATTACTGTTAGTGAGAGAGGGAGGAGAAGTGTTGGAGTTGAGACATGGATGGGATTTGCATAGAATAAGAAGAAATCTGAAAGGGGATAAAATTTTATTTTTTTATTTTATTTTTTGAATAAAAAAGTGGTGTTGTAGATATACTAGATACAGATTGATACAGAGGTGGGGACTGGGAGTATGGTGATGGCATCGAGATCGAACGCTAGTGGGGCGAGTGGGAGCGGTGGGAGAACTCGGGTAGGGAGGTATGAGTTAGGGAGGACCCTTGGCGAAGGGACTTTTGCGAAAGTGAAGTTTGCCAGGAATGTGGATACTGGTGAGAATGTGGCTATCAAGATTCTTGATAAGGAGAAGGTTCTTAAGCACAAGATGATTGGCCAGGTGCTTTTTCCTTTTTTTACGCCGTGGAAATGATGTTGAGTGTTGTTTTGGAATTGAGTTTAGCTACTTTTGGTCTTTATGTGGAGTTTAGAAACCGTGAGTCGTTGTTGTTGGATATGTCGAGGTCACTTTGGTGGGTCTTTTTATTGTTTTCTGATGATTATGTAAAGATAAAGAGTTTTTATTCTTCCTGTCTTATGTTCTTTTTTCTTTTGGACATGTGGGTTTCAATTTGCTAGGTGCTTAGTTGTAGTGTTTTTGATTGAAGGTTTACTTTTAGAATGATTCCTCGGTTCTATTAGTGGTGGCTTTGTTTGATTCTCTATGGTTCTTGTTTAAGTGGATAATGTTCAAGAAGATTGAGATGATATATATACCTTTTGGAAGATACTATAAATCTTTCCTGTTTGATGCCCCTTTTCGTTCTTGTGATTTACTCTTGGGGCGAATCCTTAGTTCTATTAGTGATTGCTTTAATTGATTCTCTATAGATCTTGTTTAAATATACTTGCATTCTAGCAGATTGAGATAATGTATATTGGGCCCGAATGAATGACTTTATTGGATTTCTTGCTAAAATGCTCGTATTTTCTTTGAATATTTGTTCCATTTGTTTGGTTTCCCTTTGCTGGTGTTAAACGTTGTTCCTTGTATATTAAGTTATTTGGTACATTCGAATGGTTTCCCCGAGTTAATGCCAGCCTTTTTTAAAAGTTATTTTGTGCATTTATTAACTAATTTCGTATATCTTGCAGATTAAGAGGGAAATATCAACCATGAAATTAATAAGGCATCCAAATGTGATTCGCATGTATGAGGTTGGTTCTAACTTTATAATTGCTATCTATGTGAGCCCAATAAAGCATACAGCTTATGTAACGGCTTGCATTTATGAATGTGTTCTGGATATTCTCTTGTAGGTCATGGCTAGCAAGACGAAGATATATATTGTTATGGAGTTCGTCACTGGTGGCGAACTATTTGACAAAATTGTGAGTTACTCTATGGCATCACTCTTTCAATTAAATTTAAGATACCTCTACTTCGTAAATGTGAGTGAATCTCCTGTTTTTCTTTCTGGATTTCAGGCTACTAGAGGCAGGCTGAAAGAAGATGAGGCCCGAAAATACTTCCAGCAGCTCATTAATGCAGTGGACTATTGCCACAGCAGGGGCGTATATCATAGAGACCTTAAGGTGACTTCACATTTCCCCGACCTTGGTCTCATCACTTTTCCGTAAATAACTTGACGCTGATGTAGTGAAAATTGAATTCTCCTTACTCATTGGATATGTTCTTTTGTTTTCGATCTATAGCCGGAGAATTTGCTGCTCGATGCCAATGGCCTTCTAAAAGTGTCTGACTTCGGATTGAGTGCTCTACCTCAGCAAGTCCGGGTTAGATGATTTCCCTGTTTGTCCTTTTTAAAGCATCAATCCATATGCTTTACAGGATATTTCCTTATGTGGTAATTTTTTTTTACACACATGACTCCTAAGTCCTAACATAAGTTGTGTTTATTTTATCTGTTTATTAGGAAGACGGGTTACTTCACACAACATGTGGGACTCCAAATTATGTTGCTCCAGAGGTACATAAATCAGCTTTTGGCATATCTTAAGGACTTGTGCTTCCTGTGACTATTTTGATTCTAATGTCTCACCAATCCTTTGACCACGCAGGTGATCAACAATAAGGGTTATGATGGAGCTAAGGCTGATCTTTGGTCATGCGGTGTTATTCTTTTCGTCCTGATGGCTGGTTACTTGCCTTTCGAGGAATCAAACCTTATGGCATTGTACAAAAAGGTTGTTTTCTCATTAAATTCTTGTCCAAAAATGAATGTTGAGGCATGCGATGATTGTTACACACCCGCTAATCCTAAATTCCTAATCTGCACCTTGTTTTAATTGCAGATATTTAAGGCCGAATTTTCTTGCCCTCCGTGGTTTTCAACCAGTGCAAAGAAACTGATCAAAAGAATTCTGGACCCCAATCCATCGACAGTATGTTCACCTTTCCTTCACGTTAGGAGACAAATTGTCTTGTTCTCTCGTCTTTATTTCCCCTTATTTTTAGCCTTGTTTTAGATACTAATTATGTCTTCTTCTTATTCTTTTTAACTGTGTGAAACAGCGCATCACAATCACAGAGGTTCTTGAGAATGATTGGTTCAAGAAAGGATACAAACCTCCTGTATTTCGCCAGGAAGATGTTAGTCTTGCTGATATTGATGCCGTCTTTAACGAATCAATGGTTTGTCTTCTTCTTTTGTTTGTCCTTTTCTTTCTGCCATGATATTGCAAGTTATTTTATATATTAAGCAATTTTATCTCTTTGTTGCACCAGGAATCCACAAACCTTGTGGTGGAGAGGCGGGAGGAACGACCAACACCAGTGACTATGAATGCCTTTGAGCTCATCTCTACATCACAGGGTCTCAACTTAAGTTCCCTTTTTGAGAAGCAAATGGTTTGTCTTAGTTAATGAATTGAAAATTGCCTGAGTATTGTAGTCACAGGGTTTTCAGAATCCTGATATCTCACCTATTATTTATTTATTTTCAGGGTCTAGTCAAGCGAGAAACCAGATTTACATCTAAATGTCCTGCAAATGAGATTATTTCCAAAATCGAGGAAGCTGCTGGACCTATGGGGTTTGACGTGAAGAAAAGCAACTATAAGGTGATCTAAATACTTTCTTGTTGTATCACACTATATTTATTAGCTTACCTGGTAAGATCATGCACTTCTTGTTACATGCATTTGATCTTGACTTTTCTTTTTCCCCGCCTGAAAAAAAAATGTTGAAGTCTTTTCCTCATTCAAGTTGTTATGTCCTGTGTCTCTATTTCCTTTTTGCGTATTAAATTGGGAGGGGGGGGGGGGAAGGAGAAAGGAACTATCACATCACAAGCTTGTTTTATGCTCATGACATGGTAGATTTAGCATTTTTTGATTTCGGAAATCATTTTTTTCTAGTATGGGTTTAACACTACTGTGGTGGTTACCATTCTCAGATGAAACTTCACGGAGAGAAGTCTGGGCGTAAGGGTCATCTCTCAATTGCGACAGAGGTATGTTTTCTGTGAAATATCGAATCCAAATTTAAAAATCACTAAGTGCACTTATTTTTCTGTCGTGTTTGGTGAAACAACAGTATTATCTTTGTTCAAATGAATTAGAAGTATAAAAGCGAAGACCTAAGACCTTGCTTTTAAGAACTAAGTGTTCATATAAAATCACGAAAAGAAAGTTACTGACCTTTTTCTCCATTATCGTTCAGATATTTGAAGTGGCTCCTTCACTTCACATGGTTGAGCTTCGGAAGTCTGGGGGAGATACTCTAGAGTTTCACAAGGTATAATATACACAATCTTTATCTGCTGCTTTGATTCAATATTGTTGTTGTCAATGATCCATCTCAAGAAACAACATACTTCTTGATACTAGAACATGATCTCGCGGTGGCTAAATATTTGTGTGTTTATTTCTTTCACTTGTAGTTTTACAAGAACCTCGCGACTGGGTTGAAAGATATTGTGTGGAAAACGGGTGATGAAGTGAAAGAAGAAGCAAATAGTAATGGTTAGTTCTTAACTTGAATTGGTACTAATTCAACTCTGATGAATATGCCATGTGCTTTTCAACTATGCTTACCTGAACCTATTAGTTTGCTCGTAGTCTTGGTTGCTAGCCTCGAAATTTATCACATTGTCATTCTTTCTGCAGGTGCTGTTGCAACAACAATTGCAACGTCTTAACCACATTGTCTCCCTACTATCATCGTATCACTTATCAGGAGCCCGCAAAAGAAAGGAAAAAAAAAAGGAATCAGCATCTGTTCGATCTGTATCATTCAGCCCCTTGTCAATAAAGTGAGTTCATCCGTGCTGTTGCTGCTCATCAGCTAAAGCATGTGATGAGCTTACTATCAGATTGTTGGCTTGCGTAACTTGGACTACATTTTTTTCATGACATGGCAGTTAGCATTTTGTAATATTGGCCTTGCTTTGGAATGAATGTGTAGACTTCATGAAAGTTATACAGTGATTTACTTTTGCTTTTGGATTATATAATCAATAGCCTCAGTTTTGCTATGTGAGTTGCTTGTTTGGTAGAAATAGACTGAATGATTCCATCTAATCTGATATATCATATAACTCTGCCTAGTTTTCACCTCCTAGCACGTGTCGTAAATGAAGGAATGTTTAAACTCCTTCAACGCGATGCTTCTCATCAGGCCGAGGGCCGACTACCTGTCTGTATGAACAAAGATCAGGAACGAGTCTTTCGGTAAAGCAAAATCGAAAGCTCAAAACTGTTGATCGGAGTGATTCTTCCAATAGCATTTCTTGCTAATATATGACTTCAAATCTGTCCTATGTAAGAGTAGTATGAAATTCCTGTAACTTGATTACAACAGCTGAAACCTGGGGCTGTTCTTGTCATTTGACACAGCATGATAAAATGTTGTCTCATCCAATGATCCAATCTCAATTGGATATCTTCTTTCAGCCAATAAATATGAACCTAGCTGCCAAGTGTCAATCCAAAAATCAGCTAAAAGAAAAAACATTGGCTCACAACCAACAAATCAAGTAATCAACAGACCAAACCAGAAACTAACCTTCACCACACTCCACGGCTGAGCCACCACCATGCAGGCTGCAACACCACTCCACTCCTCCATCTCCCCCTCTTCACAAAAACCCAGTCCTATCGCCGAACCGCACACCTTAACAACCAAGCCCAAAACTCTCCTCCATGACCATCCACTCTACCAACCAACTGTCTCAAAAGTCTCCCTCCAATTCAAGGAAAAAATCCTCTGCCTCGAAATCATGGGCGTCGACTCGAGTCGCGCAATCGCGCAGAACCCGTCTCTTTGCAACGCTTCCCTCGACTCTATCAACCTGATCATAACCTTCCTCGAGTCCAAAGGCATTCACTCCAAAGACCTTGCCCGAATACTCGGCATGTGCCCGAAAATCCTCACGTCCGATGTCGAAACCGACCTGATTCCCATTTTCGACTTCCTATCCTACCACCTGCGCGTACCGGACGAGCATTTCCGGAAGGTAGTGAACAAATGCCCGAGACTGTTGGTCTCGAGTGTTCGCGATCAGCTCAAACCCGCACTGTTTTATCTAAACCGGCTAGGTTTCAAAGACTTGAACGCGTTAGCATATCAAGACCCAATTCTACTCGTGTCTAGTGTCGAAAACACGATGATACCGAAGCTGGAGTACCTCGTGGGGCTAGGCTTTACGAAAGGCGAGGCAGTGGAGATGGTTCGGAGGTGTCCAGCGTTGTTTACGTTCAGTGTGGAGAACAACTTTAAGCCCAAGTTCGAGTATTTTAAAGAGGAAATGAAGGGGACATTGGCGGAGTTGAAGGAGTTCCCGCAGTATTTCGCGTTTAGCTTGGAGAAGCGGATTAAGCCGCGGTTTGAGGAGGCTGTGGAGTGTGGAGTGAAAGTTCCATTGGCAGTAATGCTTAAGAGTACTGATGAGGAGTTTGGTGAGCTGTTGATCAGGCAAGGGCGGAGTGGATATAAGTCCAAGTAATGTAATTTTTTACTATTCGAGTCTTGAGTTAAAATTCGGGCGATTTTGACTATGCGTGATTCTTTCATTGACTCGGAGGTTTAGTTGCGATTGGTCTTAGAATGTTCGGGTGTCGATTTTATGTACATTACTGATTGATTTTTCCTTTAGTAAATGTAAATCAAAATAAGTTGAAAATAGAGTTGAATATTTCAGTCTCTTGCTTCATGTATGTCCAGTTGCTGAGTACTCGAGTTGTTGCTACGTGTGGTTTTAGATCAACTGTATGTCAAATACTAAGTCGAATATCTCAGTCTCTTGGTCAAGATTCGGAGTACCGGTGACAAGTTTGTTAAGTTGTTAGAAGTTAGAACTGTGGTTCAATGTGAATTTGGGTAAATGCAATTTTATTCGACTTGTTCGATGGGAATTTGGGTGATTATCACTTGATTCCTGTTTTGACTATATGTAAGTTCATATAATGATCCGGGCGCTATGGATCAATACCTTGACAATTTAGGCCGACGTGACGTGGTTATTGGTGAATTGATCCAAAGAAAATAATATCATATACTATAGTAGAGTAGTAGTAAAGGCCTATGGACCAAGACCGGATCCATAATCTTGGGACCGAGGTCCAAACCGTAAAATATTACTGTCCATTTCGATTTTACAAACCGATCTGAATGAATATGAATATGTCAATATGCCCGACACTAGTTGCACTTGCGAAAATGACAATTAAGCTATATAGGGTAAGCTATGGGTGCACATAAAAAATAACTCAAATTGTTACAAATTTTGCACTCCAAAAATAACATCAACTCGAATACTTTACAATTTTGTCATTGGTACAAATTTTCCACAATTGGGGAAAAAATGAAAAAAAGTCACTAAACCATTAAAGTCCATAACATAAACAACTAAACATAAACTATAGGCATTATTATTATTTGTATGGCGAAAATCTAACCACATCGATTTTTGGAACGGATTATTATTATAGAGCATAACTGCATAAGTCGTCGTCGTGGTCTCCATCGGAAATTTACTTCCAATTTCTAAAATCCGATTTAGTCACAAGTATCATGACACCATCATCAATGGCGGCGGATTATTGTAGCAATTACTCTACTCCTAATTAAGCAGGTAAACAATCTGTTCCTCTTTCCTGGAAGCGAGGGTTTCGTGCACGGCACTGTCTTCTCACTTTCGCCGCCAAATTCAACGAACAAAAACTCAAATCACTCAGCTACGGCTACAGTAGAATCGATCACGCACAGCTCCATTACACGTATTGTATTCGGAGATGTTATTTGCTAGGGGATTGAACCGGTTGTCGAGGAACGGTTACAGTCGGTGCAGATATGTTTACTCTTCATTGGTTCAGCAGCATTCCAGTCATTTTCGCTCTCCTGTTTATTCTTCTCAAGAGGTGAGCGAGCGGGCTTACTCACGAGTTAACGATTCGATGTCGATTAATTATACATTCATTTTGATATGTTGTGGTGTGTGTTATGGAACTGTTGCATTGTGCTAGTGGTGATTGTTTTGGAATTTAGGATTTAGATTCATTCGATTTTAGTTTGCTTGTTGATTAGGAAATTATGCTCGTGCTTCGTGTTGTTTGAGTTGCTTTTGGAGATCTAGGAGAGGGGAAATAGCTTAAGAGACCATATGAGATTTAGCTTTCCTACGGAGATTTGATATCGATTAATTAGTCAGTAGTATGTTCATTCTGCAGCTTGTTTGGTTGGACTTTTGTTGTTTTTGGATTTTGATATATTGTGGTGTGTTATGGAACTGTTGTGGTTTGTGGAAGTTAAGATTTAGATTCATTCCTTGTTAGTTTGCTTGTTGATTAGGTAATTATGCTCATGCTTCGTGTTGTTTGAGTTGCTTTTGGAGATTTAGGAGAAGGTAAATAGCTTAAGAGACCATGAATTTTGGCTTTTTTAGGATTGAAAGGATCACTGTGAGATTGAGCTGCAAAACTGTTTTCAGTGTTTAAGGATGTGATTTAGTCCACAGTCAACTAAATTGTTCATGCCAGGTTTCAGCTACCATTTGGTTGAAATGAATAATCAATAATGTTTCATCGATTGAATAGCACTTCGATGCATTACTTAGTAGTAATGCATGGATTTATGCTTGGAGTTTTTGCTTATTCTTGTCTGTGGAATTGTTAAATTGCGTTAGCTTGTTATGTGGCTGTTTACTGGAATTCAGAATGTTGGCTTATGCTGTGCACTTTACGTAATTTTCTTGTTGATTTGGAGATTCTGTTCAATGTGTGCTGTTGTTTGAGTAGTCGATTTAAGTACTTGAGATTTGGGAGAGGGGGAAGGAGGAGCCATGTTTGTTAGCTCTTACAGTTATTAAGATCGTTCTGAGCTTGAGCAAAAATCTGTTTTTAATCTTTAAGGATGAAATTTAGTCCAGAGTTGGCAAAAATTGTAATGTTCGGGACTTTGGGTTTCAGAGACCCTTAGGCCCAAATTATTGATGCCAAAGAACACTTCACTGTAATAATTTATCAGGAAATGTGATTTTGATGTCATATGCTGGTTTTGTTTGTAGCACTATCGTCTATAGTGACTCATTCCATATGTCTTATGGTAGTTTAAAGAAGTTCAGTGGTTTTTGGCAAGTGAAAGCCCGGTATTTGCAGTCCGGTATACACATAAAATAGTATATTAGTTTTGTAACTGTGCTGGACACATGCAATCAAATGTTACAAAAGAAATAGTTTGGCCAATTCTACGATCAATTGTGTCCTAGACATAAAAACCAATAAGATCAAATTGAAACCATTATTTCACTAATAACTTACAACACAGATGTCAGGGTCATGACTTCACACCAAGTGTTGAGACTGTGTGGAAATCAAGAAAGGCAGAAATTCTCAATGGTATATGGGAGTTCCAGTTCAGGTGTAGGTAGGGAAAATGATTGATGGTCTTGGTTGATAAATCATGATGTGGTTATTGATGTTTAGAAATCGCCCATGTGTCTGTTTTGTTTTGTGAGTTGTGACTGGTGATTGTTAATTGTTAATGCAATAACCTTTAAAGCTGAAATTTTCTTTATGTAAATTGAGTTTTTATTGACCTTGTTTGCCTCAAGTAGTGATTTGATTAGTTGTGCTTTTATTGTTATTGTTGCTGGTGATTAAGGTTTTAGGTTGCAGAGTTATTTATTCATGGGTGTCAAATGTCCTAAACAGTGTTGGGCAACAAGCTCACCATCAGAACCGCTCTGAAGTGGAGGTTAGTCCAACTACCCAAGAATCTAGTTATCTTCTTAGTTCAGCTTTTATCTCTAAAAGATTTTGTGGTTATGAGTTATGACACTTATGACTTACACTTCTCTATACTCAATTGTATTTCTTAAAATTTAAAAAGTGTTACATTGTTAGAAAGATCATTGAAGAATACAAAATCACCTCAGTCATTTTCTCTCTCTGACAGGAGACACTAGATCCATTTTCTCTTGTTGCCGATGAATTGTCTATTCTTGCAAATCGCTTGAGGTCCATGGTAGTTGCAGAGGTACATGGCTCCCATTCCATATTGTTTTGCCAATGTATAGAAATTCAATGAGGCCGAAGTTGAATGTGTCATTTGTTTGGTACAGGTCCCCAAGCTTGCCTCTGCTGCTGAGTATTTTTTCAAATTGGGAGTGGAGGGAAAAAGGTTTCGGCCCACTGTAAGATCCCTGTCCTTGGTTATCATTATGATGAAAAATTGTATTTTGAGCAGCTTATACTGGACATGATGTTATACAAGGTCATTAGGTGCTAACTGAACTGAACTAAGTCCATCGTAACTTGCTATGCCTTTATTGCTAATTTTGGCTCTTATTCTTTGTTATTGTTTTATTGGTGGGAGATGAGAGTGGTTGTACTGTCTTACTTCTCAAATATACTATTCTTTGATCATATACCCACTCACTTGACGGAGATATCTATATCAAACTACTGGCTGGTATGATGCACATGATGGTTAACTGGACTTTGTTTGCCTCAGTGGTGGCACCAAAAACTTTGTTATTAACCTAATGAATGTATTTTCACCCTCTGCAGTATGCACCTCAGTGCTCTCTTTTTTCTTTTTTTTTCTTTTTTGGTTGTTGTTGTTGTTGCATCTATCTTGCTATTATATCTTTATGCTATTTGGATGTTGTATTCGATATATTTCATATTATTAGCACCGTCTTGCATGCAAAAGTTACGATAGGAAAGCTTTGTACCATTATGTATTGGCAATTTGGCATGTTATTCTTGTCAGATGTACATGCTTCATGTAATTTATGCTTCAAACTTGTAACTTTGCAGGTTCTGCTGTTAATGGCGACAGCGCTAAATGTTCCAATGCACATACCTCCTAGTACTGCGCATGATGCATTGTCCCAAGATTTACGTACAAGGCAACAAAGTATTGCTGAGATCACAGAAATGATACATGTTAGTGAATTTTGCATTTTTCCATTGATGGTCTTTGGTCTGTTCTCGGCCTAGTCTTTATATATGACCAAATACGTATGGTGCCCATGCTTGTTTAAACCAGGGCAAGTAATCTTGTTCTGGTATGTACTCATGTGCTGGTGTATATTATTGGTTGCTCCACTTTTCTCCTATATTTAATAATCATTACTTTGTAATAGGTTGCTAGCCTTCTTCACGATGATGTGTTGGATGATGCGGATACTAGACGGGGAATTGGTTCATTGAATTTTGTAATGGGAAATAAGGTACTTCATTCTCTTTATTTTCATTTAAAAAAAAAAAACTCATGAATAATGGTTAAATATAAAAAAAATAAAGGGGTCAGAAATTTGTTCATGTAGTGACATTATGATGACCTTGTTGCAATTCCTGATGATTGCAAGACATTTTTCTTCTGTTTTCCATGTGGTTTCTCCTCTTTCTTTCTTGGGACCCATGTGTATGCGTGTTCCTTTATCTGTCTATGCCTGTGATCTGAGTCGTGCTTGTTTTATATAGTTACTTTTTATCTGTGTAGTTAGTTTCTTATAGGGACATTTTCGCTTTTCGTTACTGTGATTTTCTTGTGGCACAGGTGTATGTGTGTTCCTTTATCTGTCTATGCCTGTGAATTCTTCATTGTTTTCGTGTAGTGAATTCCGCTAGTGAATGATATTCATGCATAGTCATACACAAGCAACTGCACTCAACTGGTTTCCATTTGATGTACTTCTATTTTCTTTTTCCATCCTTTTTTTTTTTTTAAGATCTATAGATCCCGTGGACAAATCAATCTTTCCTTTTTCTTCTGCTCTACCAGACATCTAACACATGTTGCTAAAATTTGTTGAGCAAGTACATGGGGTTGCATTAAGGTTGCATTGATAGCATGAATGAACCCTTGTTTTCTTCAAGAGAAAAGGGAACCCTTTTTTCTGGGAGCAACGATTAAATTGAGGATTGGAGAAAGTGAACGTGTTGCATGATATTTAACTTAATGATCGAGAAAGGGTTTTGTTAAATTGTATCACTATAGTTGGACATTATCTTCACAGGATCGGTCTGGGTCACCAAATGGTGTGAAATATGCATGCAGTACTTAGTTTACTCCATTGTTTGTTTCTATATCTCTAGCTGAGTTTGGTACCAAGTTTGCTCATGTTTGTCATCCATTTTGGAATTTAGTTAGCTGTATTGGCTGGAGATTTCCTTCTATCCAGAGCTTGTGTGGCGCTGGCCTCTTTGAAGAACACTGAGGTACAGTTCATAACTTAGCTTCTTTTTTTCTTTTATCTTTCTATATGATGTTGAAGGTGCTTTTTACCACGAGAAAATATTTTCTCAAATTCAATGTTTTTAGCCCCTGGCATGATTTTCTGCGTACTTGAGCTCTAGGAGTTTCTATCTTTTCCTATTCTTTTCTTTCCTCTTTTGTTCCTCAATCATGCTATCCTGTTGCAGGTCGTAACTCTCTTGGCTACCGTCGTGGAGCATCTAGTTACCGGAGAGACCATGCAAATGACTACAACATCTGAACAACGATGCAGGTATATATATACTTGAGTTGTCTTGTCAGTGCACTTCATTTTCAGTTAACTACTTTTTTTCTTTTCTTCTTTTTATTATGCTTGTCACATTGAATTGATATTAAAAAGGGACCTGTTGTTGGGTAAGAGTAGATGAATTAATCTTACACTACAATAGTAAAAGATTTCATCTATATTGTTCAATGTTTTACCATTGAAGTTTAATTTGTAGTCATTTGGAACTGGTGGAATTCGTAGTCATTTGGAACTGGCGGACTAGAAATGGTCAAAATGTAACAACTGTTTTGGGACATAGTTCCATTAAGCCAATATACATTATGGTTCTTGATCGTGGAATTGACGATGCCCTTGTAAAATCATGCCTTTTTTTCTTTTTCAGCATGGAATATTATATGCAGAAGACATACTACAAAACTGCCTCATTGATCTCAAATAGCTGCAAGGCCATTGCCCTTCTTGCTGGACAAACAGCAGAAGTTTCAATGCTGGCTTATGACTACGGGAAAAATTTGGTTGGTATATGATTATCTGTCTGCTGTGCCGACAATTTTTAGATGTTCCATTTAGATATAAGCTACCACTTCTTTACGATATGATCTGGTGAATAGAGGTAGTTTGAGGATCACAGTACTGATTGCACTTGTTACTTGTTTGATATTTTCTGGGTAAATCACATTATATTAGGTTTTGATTCGCGTTCATAGTTGAATGTGCACACACAGGTATCGGACTATGTATATATTTTACTGGAAGAAGAATTCTTCTATCACACACGGAGTTGCTTTTTCCCCCCTAGACTTATGCATCAGCATACTTCATTATAAATGTATTATATGTGTGCATTGGGCAAGATTTTTGCTCTGCTTCCTTCTGCGTGTGTATTCTGCCTCATGAAGGTGGCAGTTGGGTTGTGGCCATGATATCTTGGCCCATGGTGGGTGGTCAACGTTTCTTTATTGAAAACTTGCTGAATACCATGTTCACCATTGCCTTCAAAATGAATCAGCTTCCCCCCCCCCCCCCCTTTTCTCCTCCTCTCTCTCTTTCTCTCTCTCAATGGTGCCACAATGTGGACATTTTGCGATCATGGAAGTACCCCCCCCTTTTAAATATTTTCCCACCATATACCTTTCTTAAATATCTCATTTCTACTTGTGCTTGCAGGGCTTGGCTTTTCAATTAATTGATGATGTACTTGATTTCACTGGCTCATCAGCTTCCCTTGGAAAGGGCTCGTTGTCTGACATTCGCCATGTAATTTTCTATCTACTATACCTTGTGTTTTGTTTTATGTTATAATGCGATGCACAATTTATTTATCCAGTTAAGCACTTCAGCTTCACCTCTTTCCATATGCTTGTAGAAGATATCAACTTCACAGAATCTCTTGCCCTGCGAGGGTGATTTTACTTTGATTTGCATCGTGTTTGCTTATGAAGAAATATATATATTTGCATACATGTTTTGGTGAGAAAGAGAGCCTCCAATGGTATTAGCCAAGATGAACCAGTGTGTAGCATTATATATATATATATATATATATATATATATATATATATATATATATATATATATATATATATATATATATATATATATATATATATATATATATATATATATATGCAAGGACGTTTTCAAGCTTTCAGTTTACTTGAAAGTTGAAACCTCTGAATCCTTAGCATCTCACATCCATGTTGCATGATTACAATCTAGATTTGATCGTGGTATTATGGAGAGCATCTAGTTTACTAGTTCGTTTTCAAGTAGAGAACACCTGAGTTATGCAAGATCCTGCTCTTGATTGCACCAACTTCCAGGGAACGTAACATTTTATATTGACTTGAGATCTAAGTATGACATTTATCAGACTTAGGTTACTCATATGCTTCACAGTTCACAACTTCTGAGTTCGAATAGGTCGTTACAGGTCTCGAAACTGCAGTATATTTTATCTCTATCCTTCCATAACATAAACAAGCATAAGTCCACCTAAAAGCATCTTGTTTACACTTTATATAATATTTTTCTATGCTTTTGTGCACTTGTTTCGATCTCTACTTGGGGATGTTCCAGTGGGCTATTGACTTAATGGTACACTGTAAATCCTGCTGACAATGTTCCGTTTCTTCGTCCTGTAGGGAATAATTACAGCCCCAATACTTTTTGCTATGGAGGAGTACCCTGAGCTTCGATCTATTGTGGATAAAGGATTTGATAACTCGTCCAATGTGGATCGTGTAAGTTTTCGTTGCCATGTGCTATTATAACATGAATTTTGTTTCATTTTTGGAAAAAGCATGAATGCATCTGTTTCCTACTGAGTGTTGTGAGTTGATTTCATTCTGCAATATCTAAAGCAGACATTCAGTAGACCCGAATCTGGAAAAGAACCAGGCATTCTTTGTTTTTTCTTCCTCTATCTGGGGAGTGATTGTGTTACTTTGGACTAAGCCGGTCATCAAATTGTGATTGCAGGCTCTAGAATATCTGGGCAAGAGCCGTGGAATAGAAAGAACAAGAGAGTTGGCCGAAAAGCATGCTAACCTTGCTTCAGCAGCGATCGATTCCTTTCCAGAAAACAATGACCTCGAAGTTCAAAGATCAAGGCGTGCCCTTATAGAATTGACACACAGAGTGATCACTAGAACAAAGTAAAAGGAGATTAGGTGAGGGAAATTGCACTTTTGCTCCCCCATGTCTTAGTTCCCTTGCACTTTTGGTCCGCACTAGTGCGAATTCGGTCCTCTATCAGCGTAGAATTCTCCGTACACAAATCCAGAGCGCCGTATACCCGTATAATTCCCTCCAACTCAGCTGAAGCAAGCTAAGTCACACACAGAACACATATACACACTCCATCAAGCTCTGTTTTCTTGATAATTCTGATTGATAATGAGTCAACCACACATACTACCATAGTTTAACATCTATGAGCTGGCTTAGAGATTATTTTGAGTGAGTTGTTAATTTAACGGTGGATCTTTCTAATCTTATTGCTCAATATCCTGAGGTAGAGTGTTTTAGAAATGTTGCTTATATATTGTCTATATCATCAGGGGAAAGAATGATGATTCCTGAGTTCCGACTCGGTGTTGGTTTTGCGAACCCCTGAAAAAGCAATAAACTGCAACCTTGTTGATGGAAGTTTGGAACAACTATATTTGACGTCTGGGATGACTACTGTTAATGGAGTGACGATGAAATAGAAGAATTAGGTGACTTTCCAGTGGCCTTCTTCAATGGATATGCAATTAATTATGTTCCCTGTCTCAGTTATGTTTAGAAGACGATCACTGCTCTACATTGGAGAAAGTAAAGGAACGGAACAATTGTTTCTTCGAATCAGACTGCTCCTAGATAAGACTCCATCAAGTGCAAATTTTGCTAACCTGTTTTGTAATCACAAGTTGTCAATGTTTTGGGCTGAGAATTTATGTTCTGAATTTGTCTCGGCTAAGAATTTGGCCTCTTTAATATGCTATTTCGTTCAAATCAAAGTGGAGCTTAATAAAGCTCTGTTTTTATGGGGCTTAAATTAAGCTCTGTACAGAGCTTTATTAAAGCTAATCGTTCCAGTTCTCCTTCATTCTGTGGACAATTTTGGGTGTGGATTTAATTCTGTGGACAATTTTCAGATTTTTGTAAGGCCGTCTCCATCTGAGTCAGCCACTCCATCAGAGATGCAACAAGCTCAAGAGTTGACTCTTTTTTTATTCTTATTTTTTCACTTTTTTTAGGTAATGGGTAAACTTTTTCCAACAATTAGTATTATACTAATATAACTTGCATTGAGATTTTTCCGAATCTAGTTAGGTAATTAATGTAAAAAAATAGTCGTCTTATGAACTGAGTGTTGAATGAGTTAAAAGCCATTGATTTTGGTTTTGTGCAAAACGAGAGTTTTTTCATAATGGTGGTTGTAGAGATTTTGGAATCAATATTGCAATTTACCCACTGTACTAATTATCATCCAATCACATAAAAGAAGACTATAACTAGGAAACGGACTAACTGAATATGGATAATTGGATATCCTAGTTCAATTTGGAGTCCAAATTGAATTATGGAATGGAATTACTTCCATATATATTACTGTATCGTTTTTACTCCAGTATATATAAACAACGAAACATCATCATCATATGCATTAATTACTCCGACTTAATTAAGTTCAATAGCTTACATGGCACATCCGGCGATATTGGACGATGTCTGCAAGAGAGATGGCGACAGTTGTGTCTGCCTTATCTGGTTTCCTGTAATCCTAATGAGAAACTGGATAACGGGCAAATAAGGATTGATGTTCGTGTTGTGGAAGGTGCACTTTGTCCAGCAGCGAAGCATCATGAAAAAGAAAAAAAAGAAACGTATCATCATTTACAAAGGAAACTTTTCAAGTATCCGCTTGGGCCTTCCGTGGGCATGAACGTGAAATGTTATGCACTGTGATAAGAAGCATGAACACCCCCTTCCCCTTAGATAAAATCTATGATGATCGGTTGATGATGAATACTCAAACTCTGGAACAACTTGTGGATCGCACGGTAGTTAAGGAAGCCCCTAAAAGAAAGTTAAGATATTTAACCTTCTGGAGCAAGACGCGGGTTATATATGTCGTCAAGTATTCAAGAGTAGCCCTGGAAGAGTATTTAAGTTGGGTTGCACTCCTGCGTGATAATGGCGTCTCTACAACAACAGATCCTTTGAATGATTATTGGATTCATTACTTGGCGGATTATTTCCCAAAGATAAATCCAAAGTGGAGACTCAAGATCGTTTGATATTGCCCTACCAACGGATTAGAAAAGTGTTCAGTGTGCCTCGAGGATTTCACTACAAAATCTATGGTCATACGATTACCATGCTCCCATATCTTCCACATAGATTGTGGTTTGATTTGGGTGAATTCTAGGGTTAATTGTCCTATGTGTCGCTTTCAATTAGGATCGTGTTAACTTTCAACTTAAGGGCTTTATGTATGCTTTCAGTTTTATGTTGTTGATCATTTAGTTTAGCTTTAATTTAATCAACGAGATTCTTGTGCTAAAGTCTAATCCTATCACTAAAATTCCTCAACTCATTCTCACTAGATTTGTTTGTTGGTCCTGTTCTTGAAAGATTAAGGTCCACACTAATTAAATTATTTATGTCGATCAGCTCTAAGTTAATGCTTTAGATTCTACAATTCTACATGGATGGATATTGAACAAGACATGTTTCCTAGTCAAGATAACTAAATACTTTTTTCATTTCATTAATAACTTTCTCTTTTGTCAACAATCACCGTGTTTATCTGTACATTACTCCTAAACTATACGATGAAATTCTTTTCTTTAAGTTATATCATTAAAGTTCACAAGTTAATAGTATTTTTAATATTTTTTTTAAAAAAAATTATCGATATAATTTAAGTATGTAATATACGGGTCAAATATAATTGTCATTGACCAAATAAAAAGTTTGTAATAAAATGGAGGAAATAATTAATAAATGTATTATTTATGGTTTCCAAAATCAGGCTCAAGCTCGACTCTTTTGGCTTGAACAAGCCGAGCCTTACCGAGCTTGAGCCGAGCTTTATGTTATGTTCGAGCTCGGCTCCCAATGCCTTATTGAGTGAGTCGAGCCGCCGATCTGAGCCCCTCAGCTTGCCTAACATCAAATCTCCAAAGTAAAATTTAACACTGAATTTTTATGGATAAATTTCCAGAAAAAAAAGTGCGCACACTATTGGTATATGAGTAGCGTTGTGATCCCTTAAAGCTTAAGCCACTATCACTTCAAAACAGAGCGCGTGAGATATGAAAGAAAAAAACCATGCGCGTGACAATAGATAGCTGATAAAAACTCTTTTTTCTTTTTATTTTCATGGATAAGTAATAATAAGTTGCAGTTTTCAAAACTCTTCGTGTCTCAGTACTCTCCTCTCCGCTGCATATCCAACGGCGATATTGCATATTGTTCCGCCCACAATGATTCCGGAAAGGAGCTCATCGTGTGATTGGGCGATCTCCTCCTGCTTCTCAATCGGCGCTGGAATTTTTGTTATCACTGAACCGATCGTGAGCGAAACGATTATAGCTTTTCTGATTTCATTTTTGTCTACAATTTACTAGTATGTTGTTTATTTTCTGCCATGAGCATGTAAGCATGTGATGAGATATTGAGATACAGTAGTATTATTTTTTTTGAATCGGCTAAATGGTGACTCGAACCCCGACCTATTGATTGGAGGTGAAGCTGCTTACCAACTGAACTATGTTTCGTTGTCAAGATACAATAGTATTATAATATTGATATATTTTTTTCGATTTATATTTATTGATACTGGTATTCGCTTTGGCGACTCATCCAGCGGAGGAGTATAGTAATACAAGTTTAGAGTTTTGGTTGCGTAATGTTAGATTAGTTTCAAGTAGAAAGATATGTATGTTACTTCATATTGGATTATATTGAAAGTGAAAAGCTAGGCAGGAATCTGTGACTATATGGTGCTCTGGTAGAGGTAGAAATCCACAAGGACCAGGCCTAATTGCATTTTTTTTTTCACATCCGCTACAATTACATCTATGTTGATGATGGTTAGTCACCTATATAGGTCAACTTGCCCTCTACGGTGCTGTTGTTGCCACCTCATTTGGACTTTGATATCAACTTTCAAGAAAGTTTTCTTGATCTGTTGTTACTGTTGAGCAAGTGGTTTCGCATTGTGTTTTTTGTTAACAACAACCTGTCTGTTAAGTGTTTGATGAATTGATGATCACCTAGATGTCTTATAAGATCTCATGCAAGCAATGATTCTCTGCCTTGCCCTTTGGCCCCAACTACTTAATATGGATGAAAGAAGCAGGTTAATCAATTTATCTTTACATTCATAGATTAAATTCCTCTACGTAGGTACACATGAGTTTAAGGCCTAACCTTCCCAATCTGATATTTTTATTATTTGTAGTAAAAGCACAATTTTCTGCTTTTATTCAGCTTAAATGAATCTAAAAAACCTGAAGAAAGCTAATTTAGTGGTGATTCCCAGGATAATATTATTTTTAGGACTTTCAAAATAATAGCTCATAAGCATTTGCAAACACGCACTGAGTGTGTCTGAACTCTGAAGTTTTCTCTATTTCCTTTGAGAGGATTGCATCAAGTTTATTCATGACTGTGAAAAGGTCTACCTAAAACCTCTAAGCGTACCTCTCCATGTTTGTGAACAGTTTGAATTGATTTGTTCGTTGCGGCCTTGTGTGGCCAGGCATTTGGAGTGACCAAGCGAAGCAATACGGTAAACTCAGAATCTATATATATAAAGCCATTATTATATCTGTTCTTCTAACCGTGAGCATTAATTGTTTCAGGTTACAGGAAGGAAGTTGAGCTATTACATAAAAAGAGGAAAATGTGAATTTTAAACCAGCTATGTCGTCCACCTGCAGAGTATATGGATATCTGTGAAGTTATCAAGTTTGAGGAGGTGGAATTTGCTAGAAGATCTATGGATATCAGAGAGAGAGAGGCTGACAAATTAAAGGAAAGAGGACATGAGAAGGACATAAACGAGTTTTTCCGGTCCTCTGCCACATTCACGCGCACATAGTTTTGGCATATCAAGATGCATGTCTCGTATTTACATCCCAGGTATAAAACTGCATACCACTGATCTTTTGTATTTCACTTATTGAACTGGGCAAGGCACTAGCTGGCAAAGAAGTTAATTAATTTGGTCCATGTACAACTGAAGATATTAAACGTAGGGGCGTGTGACTCCAGGCCCAAATAGTAACAGTGGCTACTTTATTCATTATGATTATTACTAAAAGGTTTGTTAGGATAATATGTGATTTATATTTTCCCTATGCTGGAGTTGAATGTGAATATGACATTAGTACCTTGTGAGCTTTCTCCGAACACCTGATTAAGATAAACTACATCGATCAGTCACTTTGAAGGTATGTAATGACATTTAAGGAGTCAAAACCAGTTTTTTCGATCATATTCCCTTTTCAGCTTTGCTGATCATATACTTGAGTTTTTATTAAAATTATTCCCGAAGAGAGAGAATGAAGCCTAGTCAAGTTAGGTGTTAGTTTTTCCATGGTTTAGATTCAACACTGTCTGACTTGATTCTGTTTATTTTGTTTACTTGAAGGATGGCTAGCTACCATTAATGTGCAACAAAAAATTGGAAGAATCTCAAAACCAACCCCATAACATCTTTGACCTTGTTGGCAAATGCTTACATCAATTTCTTCTGGATGTGCTTGTTCTCTTCCCTGTTTTTTTTTTTTTTTTTTTTTTTTTTTCCTTTTGCTTTCCAACCAAACTTTACCTTGTAAATCTTCTGTTTTAAACAAAAGAAGTTCAAGACTAGCTAAAGTATTATAAGAAAATTAAGCAATAATGTATTTTGTTATTTTGTTTTATCGAGTTCATATGAGCTTTTGCGGAAATGGTTATCATAGTATAGCAATAACAAATGTAGAAAAGATATTCAGCTTAGTTCTAATACATTTGAACGTATTACGAATATTCTAGAGGGCTATTGGTTTAAATATCTGTGTACCATATAAAGATCATTACCTAGATTAGTCTAACTCATGTCATGATTCAACCCTATACGGATGAAACACAATCTATATGGTTAGAACATGTAGCACATACAGTCGTTTGATTCTGGTAAGTTTTCTTGTCTTCAGTTGTATAGTTAAATTTACATACAGTTGTTTTTACATTGGTGTGTTGATTGGTTTTTACTCGTATTTACAATGTTAGAGATTGTATTTGAGTAACGATTGTTTCTGGTCTCACATTAAGTACTAGTGCCCACAATGAGGAAAAAATCGCAGACGCCATCTCGTATTGCCAAGGTTGATTGTTTTCACGGTGACATGTCCGGTGCAGAAGAAAACAATTCAGGGGTTTTTCCCCAAAGATCTGGTACATAATTTTTTGTTCTATTTAACTTGTTGATGATTTAGGGATTTTAGTCGGAATGGTGATGTAGGGATTGTAGTCGGAATGATGATTTAGGGATTTTAGTCGGAATGACAGATCATATACTATAATACAAATGCAATACGCTTAGTTTATATCAAGCGCAGTCATCAACAGTAAAAACTCTACAAATTGATACTTTTGTGGCCGTGAAATTTTATTACTCGATTTTGAGAGGTTTGTAATTTGTCGGTGGATAAGTTTAAGATGTGTTCCTGTGCCGGGATTGTAGAAATGTATCGATTAATTGAGGTTAATAATCTAACGAGTAGTAATTTAAAAAGTTCTACTGTATTTGGTATGTGTTCTGAGAAGTGAATGTTGTTTCTTAATTATGAGTTACTTGCAATTTGCAATGTCGTAGCTGATAATGATTTTGTTTTCTACTGTTGGGCAATATTCTTATGATTTTCTGGAGTGTGTTTTGTCATATTTACAGATCCTTTATCTATAACTTCTGGACGGGTGATGGATTGTTGGAACACATATTTTGCTGAGTTCACCCCGGAGAATATGAGAGAATTCACCAATGGTTTCAGTGAATGCAACTGGATAGGGCCCACTCAATTTGGCCAAGTGTATCAAGGCAAGATGTGTACTCGTGTAGGAAAGTATTATGATGTTACTGTCAAGATCTGGAACAGAAAGGCTGTCAAGGTCGTCATATATTTGTCAGGGTGAGTGCGCAATTTGTAATCCAGTTTTACAAGTGTACTTAATAAATTTCTTGTTTTCAACTCAAGATTGTCACCTTGTTTACTTTACAGGAAGAGCTGTCGTTGTTCCTGAGGCACCCTCCAGTGTCTTTCCACAGTAACTTGGCAGATGTCATTGGGTATTGTGATGAAGATGGTGTCATGGGAATTGTTTACGATTTCAAATCAAAGGATTCTTTGCATAACATGATAAACCAGAGGTAGCTTCTTTGATGATGTCTTTCTCAAGTCTTTGATCTCTTGTAAAGTTTCCATCCTTAGACCCCATCCCATATGATCTCAAATGCTTTCTTTGTTTATGTTTGTTGTTTGAATAGATGACTTTGGTTGGATGGAAAGGATTAAGGTCGCCCTAAAGTTCGCTCGCCTGTTGCACTATCTTCATAATCTTGGCGAATCCCCCTATATAATAAAAAACATTAGCCCGCTTCATATAATTGATGATGAAGTACATTTGGTTTCATGCTAATCCATTTCATTTTCTAACCTTTTGATGGTTTTTTTGTTTTTAAGTTTATGATGACAACATATCATACAGTATTTACAACAAACTAATCTAGTGGGAATGAGTTGACGCCTGAGGGATTTTAGTGATAGGATTAAACTTTAGCACAAGAATCTCGTTGATTAAATCAAAGCTAAACTAAATGATCAACCACGTAAAACTTCCAGGCTAAGGCTTAAGTTGAAAGTTTAAACTGCGAATATAAACTTTCAAACGTGATCGAAGCTAAGAGAAAAAGGATGATTAACTATAACCGAAATCAATCTCTGACTTGAAGAAAATTAAGAACTTAACTGAACTGATTTTATTAAGAAAATTACGGAAAATTCTCGATACCAAATCTCCTACCAGACTTTAAAATGAAAGAGGGAAAAGAAAAATACTCCAATAACATCAGCGAATCGAGCGAGACCCCAACTGGAAGACGGCTCGATTAGTCCCAATCAGACTATCCAATCCTCTCGGCCACAACACAACCCAATCTTACCCGCCAAAAACACGCCCAAAACTCAAACCCTAATTTTTCTGGAAAAGAGGAATCATTCGATTTCACTTCCAGTAATCAATAGTACTACTACTACTGCATCGTCTATCTCATCGGTAAGCTCATAGATTCTATTTGTCTATCCTTAGATTTCTTCAAGAACAAGTAATTTACGTCTGATTCGATTTGATTTCGCTTGTATTGCTAGCTAATTGTACTTGAATTCATTCATATAAACAATATTACCCTGCCCAGTTCCGGTTGAAGTAGCTGTTCAACTCTATGGACTATGATTTTATTTGCATTTATTTATTTATTTTTACTTCGTTTTGGTGCTTTGGTTGTTTTTCATGTTGGAATTATATTAGCTGCAAAATAGTAGAGCGAATTGGGATGAGTATCTACCTTGTTTCACTTGATCGGATTTCCTTTTCAAAACGCTATATTTCAATTTGATTTTTTTGATTGGTTTCTAGCTTTGTTTTGCTATGTTTGATCTGATCAGATTTAGATTAGAGCTGTATTGTATGCTTTATTCGATTTGATATTCTTCAGCATATACATCAATCATCCTGTTCTGTTTTTTTTCTTCTTGATCTGCCTTTCTGATTCCTTCATTGAATCCTTGATCGATATCTTATGCTCTTCAGGTTGTTCATTGGCCAGCACCAAAATAAACACATTATCATGTTCATAAACGATCTTTCTCTACACGGCAGTCAACCCGAGATTCCAAAGGTGATAAGTGATTTTTCATTCGACTAACTATTTCATTGCTCGTAGAACTAACACTGTAACACACGTGTCTTTTTGTATGGTAGGCAACCGAAAAGGCCTTGTCAATGAATGATCGGATTAGTGATTTACCTGATGACATTCTTGTCTGTATAATCTCATCGTTAAAACTGAAAGAGGCTGGAAGTACGAGTGTCCTATCAAAGAGATGGAGACATCTTTGGGCATATGTTCCTAATCTCAACTTTGATGCTTCTGAGTTATTAGATAAAATGCGAAAAAATTATGATTCAAGGCGGCGAATTCTAAGTGCAGAAGAGCCCAAGTATTTCCGTTGGGTAGACCAAGTTGTGAACTCACATCGAGCTCTTAATCCCGGAACGGAACTGGAAATAGTATTTCCTGAGACTGAGCCAGAGTAGTCGTCCTGTAAGGCTTTAGAACAATCTTTATTACTGGTGTTTTTTGCACTTGGTGGATGCCTAAGAAACTATTGCATTAAGTATATTATGTTGTACAAGAACAATCTTTGATTAGTGGTGTCATTTCTGGAATTCTGTTTGATATTGTACTGCATGTCAATATTTGGTTGTGGTTAGATCCGTTGCATTTTGAGAAATACAAATGGCTAGTGTTTCCACTTCATTTTCTGCAGCAAAAATTACATACGGAAATCGTGCATCCCCTGCACATAGCTGATCGATTAAGTGTTTCCTGCGAGCTACCGGAGCTTGGATCACTTCATTTGAACCTCCCCATTCATCAACATTCAGATTGTTTCCATTTGATCATAAAGATGGCGCAGAGAGCTTAGTCCGAAAGATTAGTTTCGACTTTGTTCTAATAGTAACCTCCAAGAACGAAATTATATTATGAAATTTTAGGTTCTACATTTTCATAATATAATTTCATTAAATACCATATCATTATAGTTTAAAATTAATCGTGAGTCAAAGTTGAAAGTTATTGACCGAAAAAAGTAAAAAACATGACACTTCTCAGAGAACGGAGGGAGTATTTTTTTTGAGAATAAATCAATGCGAGATATATTCTTGTTGTTTTTTTAGTGAAGGATAAAGGATTAAGTGAAACCGTGCCCAGTTTCATAAAATCAGTTTTTCAGTTCCAGTGGTGAACAAGACTGCTTGCTAATTTGGCCGTGCAGAAGAAACTAAGGTGCACTTAGTGAGGAAAATCTAGTTTAGATAGATAAAAATTAAAAGGGTTAAATAGGGAGATGTGGGCAATTAGTGAGGACAATCACATTCCACAATTTTATTTTTGCAATAATTATGAAGAATATTGATTGATAGGGTTAATCCCTAGTACAGTACAGTAACCGACTTCTCAAATTCAAATTACTACGCAAAATTTATTATTTGACTAAGTGTATTACTAGCTAATGCTATTTTGACTATTAATGAGCAATAAAATAAAATTGTACAAGTAGTAGTAATTTTTTATAGATACTATTATAATTACAATGTTTGGCCTATAAATTTGCATCAATAAATTACTAATCAACCTCATTTCAATAATCTCTATACAGAGCAGATAATCACCCATTTCGGGGATCGAACCCGTGACCACTTGGTTATAGGTTATAGGGTGTCTCAGCTTGCCACTAGGCTACAAACGCTTTGAACACAAGTAGTAGTAATTACTGCCACCCATTACGTACTTCGGAGCAAAATTGTAATACTTCCCTTTCTTTAGACAACATACGATAATCATGTTAGTGATTTATTTTTTCTTTTTCTTTTTTCACTTTAAGGACGGTGGGTGGATATATGGTACCCCGCAACGGCAACTACGGGTTTAAAAAAATAGTATAGTCAATTGGAATCGAAACATGTAAAAATCATATTAGCGAAAAATTTCTTTTTAATTGTTGGGGGGTTGGGTAGTCGTGCTTGTAATTACAAGTTTACAACCATCTTCTATATCTATCTACGGAGTATATTTTTTACTAGGATTCGCATGTAAAACGTATTTTTTTAGCGTTGTTGATGTGTATCCGTTTAGTGTATTTGTTAATAATTTTAGGAAGTAATTTTGGAGTGTTTTTGCTATGATTCAAAATCAAGCATTAAAGTCTCCTCAATTTATCGACTAAAATTTCAACTTCCTCGTACTCCCCGAAACAATAATTTACGCAAAGAAAAAGTTAAACTTTTATTAGAGCATTTACAATACTTTCCGTATAAAAATTTCTTTAGTATCGTTTTAAACTCATTCCCTGTGCAAAACTCTTTCTAGAGTGATGAGATCTTTCTCGGATTATACCTCTCCATTGCTGGAGGTCTTCGGATATGGCCGATTCGGTCGGCACCAAGCGCCCTTGGTAGCTCCATTCAAAACTTATATTCTTTAGTATACATGAAAACTCTACATTGCCAATTAAGTTAAAAGTAGGCCTTAAAAGTATACAGATCGAGTAAAATAAAACACAGGCTAAATGATGCAGCGTACGTGGACAAGCAAGGAAGAACGATGATCAAAACTTCATTGATTCCGCAGAATACTAAAGAATTGACGAATTTTATCAAAGTTCGTTGATTCTACCTAAGAATACCGAAAATTGACAGGTTTGTGAGAAAAACTCAACTTTTTTATTAATCAATCAAACATAACTGCTGAAAATAATGATGTACATGTATTTAAATACTAGAACCTAACTTGCTGGAAAATAAAAAGAAAACCTAATTAAAAAGGAATTCTAATAACTAATTAAAAATTAAAAACTAAAGACCCAAAATAATAAAACTCGTTATTGCTCCAACTTCTAATCATACCGCATCACTAAATGTGAAATCAGGTCTACTTAATTCGATCCAAGTGGTTGCATAGTTTGAGTTATGTGCGTTTGTTTCGCATTTAGAGTTTTTTACTTTAGTGGATGCATAGTTTGAGTTATGTGTGTTAGTTTGACATTGTTCGGGGGCACATGTCAATATATGGTTGCGGTTTGATCTGTTGCGTTTTGACATTTTTTCTTGTCGATTGCAGTTGTGTATAGACACCGATATGAAGATGACTGAAACATTGAGAGCAGCTGAAGTTTTTCCCCATGAAAAGTTGAAGATTCTGGAGATGATTTCATTTACGGGTTGTGAGGCAGACACGGGATTTACTATGTATCTAATCAAGACTTTTGTTTCAGTAGAGAAAATCACCATCAATATAGATCCTATCATGACTGATGAGATGCCCGGCACGTTAAGAGCAAAGGAGGCGGCTGAGAGTCTGTTTGCATTTGTTAAACCTGGAACGGAATTGGAAATCATTTGTCCTGAGTAATTCAATTCTGCAGATGTACACTCTGAATTGCAGAAAAGAAAAAGAAACAGTAGCACTCAAGTAATTACTCGCTGTATCCATTAGTATTATTTCTCAAGTAGCAGTGTTAATTGTCACTTAAACTTTCAGGTGGTTTGCGACTATTTTAATTTCTATATATATTAACTAATTTTGAAACCAACATAACGATAATGCAACTCAATTAACAACTGGGTGCACCAGCAAGTGTGGCTAACAGAAACCATTACTCAGGACCTGACTAGATCACATAGAGCGCTAAAAAACAATTCGGATCAACTATAAGATTAATCAAAGATTATGCAACTCAATTAACAACTGGGTGCACCAGCAGGTGTGGCTAACAGAAACCATGACCGGAGAATTGTATTGAATTACTACTCAGTCTCAGGACAAAGGATTTCCAGTTGCGTTCCAGGTTTAACTAGTGCACTTAACCTGCTAGCTCTGATAGGTTCCAACAGTGAATTATCTGCCTCGATCGTGATTTTCTCTACTGAAACAAAGGTCTTTGTCTTTATGAGATACATAGCAAATCCCATTTCTGCCTCACAAACAGCAAATTCACGGATCTCCAGAATCTTCAACTTGTCATGAGGAAAAACTTGAGCGTCTCTAGTCTTCTCAGTCATCTTTATGTGAAGAAGTACAGCCAGCTGCAATCCACAAGAAAAATGTCAAAAAAACGAACAGATCAACCACATCAAATATCAATATCACAATTTCCTTTTCTAACGACTTATCATGAACAAGAATTTTTGCCCAAATTTATATTACTACCTCTAGATTACTTACTACTAGTATATGGCAATGAGAAAATCACCTTGAGTTCTAGTTTGTGCAACACAGGACAAGACTTTATCAGGTAAATAAGGTCAAAGAGTTCATCCGCATATTGTGGTTCAAATCCTATGTGCAGCATCTTCAGTCTTGTAGCTACTGGAAACACTTTAGGAACCTCAGGCCCCTAAAAGGAAACACAAAAATACATAAAGGTCACAACTTTATTCCCAGTCAATCAGCAAAAAGAAAATAATACGCAAAGAGAAGGTCTCAAATACATACCTTAAAGAATTCAAACATACCCATATCAAATAGGGAAAACACTTCAACTTGAGACATAAAACACGAAAGAGCAGAAAAGTCAGCCATCAAATCCATTCCATAGCAACCGCCGATGGAAATTTCAGTCAGATTAGGGGCATCTATCATTGGCCAACTAATGTCATACCCATAGTGGTAGAATGATATAAGATTTGGTGCAGAAATCTCCAAATGTTCCATGTCAAAGCAGTGCACCAATTTTAAAGATTTTAATTTGAGAGAATGAAGTTTCAGGTCTACAAGTGAGGTCGAGTATGTGACAGATAAAAGTTCAAGATTTGGACAATCAGATAAGAATTTTTGAAGAACTTCACCAGTCACTTTTACAAAGGCCAACTCAAGAGAGGTTAGCCGGTTCCAAGGGGATAAGCTAGGATTTTTGAAGAACTTCACCAGTCACTTTTACAAAGCCCAACTCAAGAGAGGTTAGCCGGTTCCAAGGGGATAAGCTAGGAAGAGTATAGGATAACAGATGGGTATCAATGGTAAAACCATTAACGTCGAACGCAAGCCTCTTCACTCTCTTCTCCACTGCGAATCTGAGCAAATGATCAAAGTTGTCATAACGGTTGTTTCGGAAGTGAAACCGTACCCTGAATTCATCAATAGTATGAGCCCAGTGTGAGTTCACAACTTGGTCTACCCAACAGAAATACTTGGCTTCTTCTGCATTTAGTTTTTGCCTTGAAAGGCCGTTTCTTTCCACTTTTTCCATTATCTCGGAAGCATCAAAGTTGAGATTAGGAAGATAGGCCCAAACATGTCTCCATCTCTTTGATAACACGCTAGTACTTCCAGCCTCTTTCAATGTTAAAGATGAGATTATATGGAGAAGAATGTCATCTGGTAACTAAATCACTAATCCGATCATTCATTACCAGGACTTTTTCGGTTGCCTATCATACAAAAAGATACGGGTGTTAGTTTAGTTCTATGAGCAAAGAATTAGTTGAAAGAAAAGGAAGAAGAACAAAAGAAGTACAAGGAGTGAGGAATAAACAAAGTAGAGAAAGGAAATACTGTAGTTAGTCGATTGGGAAATCATATCACCTTTGGAAACTCGGGTTGACTGTCATGAAGAGAGAGATCGTCTGTCGACATGATAATTTGTTTATTTTGCTGCTGGCTAATCAACAACCTGAAGAGCAAAAAATATCAATCAGCGATTCGGTGAAGGAATCGAAAGGCAGAGAAGAAGAAACACATAACATGATGATTGATATATACTGAAGAATGTCAATCAAATCAGCACAGAATAAATGCAGCTCCAATCAAAATTTGCTTCTGGACAACACACACACACAGAGAACAGTCAAAAAATCAAATCGAAATATAGCGTTTTGAAGAAAAATCAGATCAGGTAGATACTCATCCCAATTATTATAATGTTTTCTAATTACACATCAATAACTAAATTCCACTCCCCAAAATAATCATTGCTATTAGCCATGAGTCCATGACACTAAATGCAACTAATTCGGTCCGTAGGATAATAGGAACTTCTCTGTCCCGGCCTATGCTCGAACATGACATCATTCTACGGCTCGATCCATATATCAAAATAACACCTCAACAGCTCAACTCAACATTCATAAATTATGATGATTGCACTATATACTACTGCTCGTGTTAACGAATTATGCACCGAGAAACTTTGTTCTGTGCCTGTGGTTACATAAAATGTTACACCTAGCTAGCAGAACAAATCCAAAAGGAAATACATCAACAGTACCAAAAACAAATCAAACACAAGCTAAAACTAAGATAACCATAGCATACATCATCAATTAGAAGATGGAAATTAATCACAAATAACAAATTCAACACCATTAATCAGAAGATGAATGAATGAATGGATCAAACTAATAGCATAAGTTAATCGAATCAAATACAAAAATCATTGATGAGATTCAATAAACAGAACAAGAAGCTTCTTACCGGGCAAGGAGATAGATAGATAGATAGATAGATAGATAGAAAGTTATGATATGCCTGTGAGCTTACCGAAGAGATAGACGATTAATGGAAATGAAATCAAATCATTCCTCTTTTCAGAAAATTAGGGCTTGATGAGAATTTGGGCGTGATTTTGGCGGGTAAAATTGGAGACGAATTTATTATTATTGTGCCTGAGCCCTGATGATTGGATTGGATTGTATATTGGGTTGGGCGGTTGGGCCAATCGAATTCGAGCCTGTCTCTTCTCCCAACTATAACGCCATGTCGCCATCTCACCATAAGAATTTCAACTTGAGGTCAATGCCTCTTATTAAACTTATCTTACTACTAAGTACTAACAAATCGAGCTTGCTTGATTAGTTGAAATAAGGTATAACTATAAGACTAATGATATGTTCGGCTATTCTGTTTTTTTTTTTTTTTTTTTCCTCTTTCATTTTCTTTTAATCACGAGTTAGGATTTAACAAGTTCGAGGTATAGACAAATATGGCTCAAGTTCGAACTTAAATTTTACTCGTTTTCCAAAGGAATTGGGCTCAACTCAACCACGATACTATACTCGAATGACAACACATGGGTAAATTTGGGATGGGGGTAGTATACATACTATTTATTTAAAAAAAGAAAATTGCATCCGTATTATTTAGGGTAAAATGCATAAAAAACCCTTGTGTTGTTCGAAAGTCACATAAGATTTCCCTGTGGTTTATAAATTGCACAGAATCCCCTCAAATTGCACATAAGAACAAAGGTCGTCCATGGTAGAACAAGAAAGGGAGAGAAAATCAGAGAAAAGGCTTAGGGAAATATTTTTGTGTATTAATCATAATAGCGTAAATAAAATGACTCTAGTAGACTTTATATAGTAGTTCAGACCTGACACGACTAGAACTATGAAGACATAACTAACCAATAGTTAGGGTTTTGGCTAGGTAGAGATAAGAGATCTCATCCTACTTTAACCTTATCCATGCAGACTCGTAAACAAACTGAACAATTGAATAAAATAAATAACTAAATACTCCCCGCTACAGCTACTGGATTTCCCATGGCCCACGAACTAGCCACGACCCAAGCATGTTAGGATTTCTAGAATCCCTACACTACCCCCCTTTAAACGAACCCTGTCCCCAAGGTTCACCAGCTCATGCCGCATATCCATACCTGTTTCGGTTTTGGCCAAGCACGTTCGTGTCACCAGCTGCTCCTGATCATGACCACAACCCTCTTGCTCGTCATGCTTGCACACCACACCTCTTGTGCCGCTTCCCACGTGTTGCACCTGCACCTTGCCGTCTGGTGGCATCCATTCCATACCAAGTGAACTTGTTGCCGAGTTCCCTGCAACCAAACTTGCAAACCATAGAATCTCTTGTCGCTGGTCCTCCTGTAACATTCCAAGCCTTTCGCAGAACTTGTGACGCCATGCATTCACATCAGCTGATCCTACAACTGCTACATGCCACTCCTTGCGCTAAGAGAATCCCCATGCATCACCTTCGAGCGAAGAATCACCAGCCCTTCTCTTGACAGATTCGGGTTTTGGCTCTTTAGCTTTGCCCATGTTACGTAGATGCCATCATATAGCTTCCCAATCGTAGCTAAACCTAAAAGGATTTGATATGGAAATTAATAATAATTCCTTTTCCCGACTGTACCCGAATTTCAAGATTGACTCAACACCTACCCCAACACCTCTCTCTGTGTCTGTGTTGAGATAACACCAACTCCATAACTCTAGTACAAGAGCCTACAAAAATGAGTGTTACGGCAAAGTGCTGATTTAGAGCTGAGAGGGAGGGTTTAAAATGAGTGACAAACGGTATGATTAGTCAGTTTAGGTTTGCCTATTGTAGTACAAATAAAACAATTTTATCTTGTTCTTTCGATCACTATATTGTATATTATTTGTAATGTTTAGTGTATAAAAAAGCGAATTAAATAAAGTTGAACTAAATTGAATTTAATAAATTTTAAATGAATGGAAAATATTGTTTTTAAAGATGAAAAGCCAAGAACTTGTTGTGTCAGTTTCCTTATGTTCCAAGGTTAGAAAATCAGCCCTTCAAATAAATAATCCTAGAGATATCAAAATTTGAGCACTTGCAAGTAATCAAACTTTGCAGAAGAAAACCAATCTTGAAATGCACTTAAATACATACAGAAAGAACCAAAAAGAGTAAAAACGTACTACAATAAGTGACAATTTACCAAAGTAATTAATCCACAAACCATTTCTAACTGAACATATCATCATCCTAACAAGCAAATTACACACTCTAGGCTCTAGCTCTTAATTACACATTCAGACATCAACATGAGACAAAGCATAAGCATCTGCGTTATAATGATAGTCATTGGAGGATTCCTCAGCATTCATGGCAGGCGTTACGAATGACATGAAAACGGTCTCCATGTTCGGAGTTTCCTTCAATTCACGGCAAGAGGTGTGGACTGGAAAGAACGGTAAAACTTGTTGTTGCAAATAAAGAAGAAGATGAAGGATAGAATGGGTAGCGGGATCAAAGTGAAAGTGTAGATGAATTCCTTGATTCCAAAATATCCCAGCATCGTGATCTGGTACAGGATCAAGGAAGCCATGATGCGCTTGTAGATATGTGGCCATATTTTCTCATTGGTCTCGTATGCAGGAACCAACACTTTAAGAGCCTGTTGATGAGAACAAAAGGCGAATATGATTAACCAAGCTATTCTTATACCAGATTTTCAAGAAGTGCCTGTCTGTTTAAGAGTAGAAGCAGGAAAACTGTTAACAAAAACAAGATAGAATTGGTTTTAGCAAAACTTTAAGTAATCGAAATCATCATTGATGCGCATGTCAGCATGTGTGTATTGAATTTCAGCCACGGTTTGTACATCGGTTATGTAACGCCCTAGATTTTTAGTTAAATATTTAAAAGAAAAAATGGATCAAACCCCCTCAACTATTACTGTTTTGTGAGACTATGACTCTCAAACTAATAAATTTGGTGATTAACCTCCTCAACTATCATGTTTTTTACACAATGCCCCCCAAGTTAATAAGTTTAATAATAAACTCTTAATAAATCGACCAAATATGTTAAGTTTTTAGATGTTGTGATACAAAATTTATTTTTGTCGATTATCATGATGTTTAGGTGTCGTTCAAACTTTATTTTATAGTTTTGAAATAATTTATAATTAGTTCATCCTCCATTACTTTTATTATTATTTTTTTATTAAATGTTTCGAAAATTTTTACAACGAATTGCTTTTAATTTATAATGTAAACAAATATATAAAAATGTTGTGAAACTATACTTAAAGTAATTTGATAATAAATATAATATTATTTATATATTTTTCAATGTAATTTAAAGTAATTTGTGGCAAAAATAACTTGAAAAGGTCAATATAAAGTAATTACGGAGGAAATATATTTTGTAATTTTTTATATGTCATGTGAAATATAACTTTGTAACCATGAAATATGAATAAATATTAAAGACCTACAAATGTTATTTTATCTATTTATTTAACTAAAAAAGTCACTTCGGGTGGCATTGTCTCAAAAGTATAATAGTTGAGAGGGTTAATCACCAAACTAATAAATTTTGGGGGCAAAGTCTCAAATGAGTAATAGTTTGGGAGGTTTTATCAATTTTTTCCATATTTAAATGTAAACTTATTACTTTGACAAAGCAAATTAGTGTCGAAGAAATATCTGACAAAATATTATGAACCCCATAAATTTATAATACGTTAAGAGTGAAGTATTTTATCACTTAGAACATATATGTGAAACCCGTGAGAAACAAGTTAGCAAAGAAATAGTTCAATATATATACGATTTGTTCAACGGAATGTCGTATAAGTGATGCTCGGGTACAATTACAAAGACAAGCTTGACCAACAACTTTACTATCCTAAAGGCGAAACCAAAACCTTCACCACCCTAAGAACACCTAAACCTCGATGAATCCTAGTTCGTCCCTCAAACACCTAAACCTGGACGACTCCAAGTTTGTGCCTCAACCACCTAAATCTCGACGAATCCAAGTTCGTCCCTCGATCAAACACCTTAACCTCGACAAATCTAAATTCGTCCCTCAACCACCAAAACCTCAACGAATCCAAATTCATCCCGAAAACCTAAACCTTGACGAAGCAATGTTCGTGCCGTAACCAATAACTAGATTCGACAGAAACCGGATAACCTCAATTTCTCGACAACACTCGTAGCTGCATCAAACCCCACTAATTAACTAAAATATGAGAGATCTTGTGTCAATCTCATTTGGAAGTTGTTGGTTATAATTAGCTAGATTCTAATAGTAATCAATCAATCCATGATTCCATTTCAGTATAGCTATAGTTGGAAAGTTCAAGAGTAATAAGAGAGATAAAGATCTAAGCATTCTCCTTCGATCTCGTATGAGCGGATTAATAATCCTTATAAATTTGGGACGAGTGAGATATCGAATAAATGTATGATTTGTAATTGAAGGGGGATTGATATGCACCTATCATTATTTCATTATTTGGTCGGATATAGGTACACAAGCCGGAACAAAGAATTCCAATTGTATCTAAAGAGTACACTACAAGGCTTATACTCATGTGGCAAGGATTCTAACATTTCAGCATTAATTAATTAATTAATGTGTCGTATGCCATTTGATACATCTATTGATCATACTTGTACTCTTGTTTGTTACGTACATTCAATTGACCTACTTATATCAATTGTTCTTTATCATATCCAATTGTCTATTTATCAATCACCAAACAAGCCAAAATGTTGTTCACTTTTGATACCCAACACCTTTGTTTACTATCTCAACTTGTTCGTTATATTTCTACTCCCTCTCTTGATACCAGTTATTGATTTAAAACTTGACCATCCAATCCATTTGTATCTTTGAGAATTCTTATCGAAAATTAATTCTCTGTTGATTCCTTGTTTGCCATTGACTTGTCTCTCTGTACTTACCTCATTTACCTTGTTCACCTCTTCTCTTGTTAATAATATTTCACTTGCAACTCGGGATCATCTCAAATTCCCTTTCATATATTTTTATCATGGATCTCACCATTTTATAATTATTCTTCTTAAACTTTTACCAAGTACTATTGTTTCTAATACTTTCTCAATAGTTCCACCTTTAACTATTTTTCTTTTTTGTTTCCTTTCTCTTACTTGGGATTGATTCTTTTCCATTTCTATTATTCCTTCGGATCTTATTCAATCTCTTGACCCCTTTAGCTATCATTCTAATGACTTGGTTCTAGCATTTTCCATTGACTACTCTATCAACATTTACTCTTCTTTAGGATCCCTCTTATTATCTCAGATATATCTATGTTCCATTGGTCCAAATGTACTGCCCCACACAATGACTTGTTTCATATTCCGATCACGTTGAAATGATCATGACATTGCCCTTTTATCATCTCACATGTTTGCAATATTCTATCCAAATCACTTATATAGAATTTTTGAGTTTGATACTCTTCTCCCAGATATTACTAAACAATCATTCTATTGTTGTATATGTGTGAATCATTTTATTTCGCTGATAAAGTTCAGGTTCTATCTATCTGAAATCATTGTGTATCGCTTTGCGATATTGTTCTCTTTCAAAAATGATACAAAGCATTATGAACTATGAACACAGTAACTTATCTACTTACGAAACGGGCCCTGGACTGTCATGGGTGCTACAGGGTGGGACGGCGATTAAGGTCATCTATCGTAGATCATACCCCAGACTCCAAATACAACCAGTGGTTGGTGTGTTCCGTGATCTGGTACAACATGAACCTCGTCATGCTATGCTTTTGCATTAACGAAGTCGTGCTTCGAGGGAATTAAGTCATAAGGTTGTCATTCTATACGGGAGTATTATGGTTGGAATCTAATGTTCAAGCTCGTATCATCATCTTATTTCACATTGAAAGTTCTTCATTGTATTCCATTCTTGCAATTCATTTCACATTTAATATTCAATATTGTTGTCCCCTCTCATACCTTACTAAATCATCAAAGACTTACTCCTTTCTTTTGTTCTGTCCATATTTCCTCAGGTGTACCTTTCTACTGTTCTGTCCATATTTCCTCAGATGTACTCTTTTAGGTAATTGACATTCTCTTTAAGAGGGGAACTGAGGATAATTGTTTGACGCCCAACTTTATGTGTATGCATTGATTATATTGAGGATCGATGGGGCACACATGCAGGTTAAAAGAATGTCATTCTATTTTGTTAAATGACATGACTTTTAAAATTATGGATTTTTATTATAGTCCGTTCTTGTAACTTTCTGACAGAGCTGAGATGGCTCTCGAAGGAAAGCTGCAGACGGGCGGGGTCGAGTTAGGGAGCATGATGCTTCCTGGCAGGGCGTCACACGTTCAGTATGACAAAACAAGTAGGTACTGTATAAACGTTCATATTGCAGGAATAACGGTACCTGATTGCGCAGAACAAGCCATCCGAAGCCAAAGTATATTACAGCAAATGGGAGAATGAGAGGCGCTATGATGGAATAGCAGAGGCAAATCGTAACAACAAGCATGTCATTCGGGATTCTAGTTGTATATCTTAGGTCACCGGGAGCCCAAGCTTCTCTTATCTCAGGTTCAGTTTTACAACGATACTTTTTCTTCAGGTGAAATATTATTAAAGGAACTATCCTAGATAGCTGGATCCCGTAACCGACAAAGAACCTGAAAAGTAACTCAAAAACCTAATTGTCTTACTCATAATCTTCCATGTCAATGCTCAGAAGTATAATACTTGGTAAAGATTATTAAAGATAATTGGTACATTAGTGTGCCAGCGAAAATGACTTAAAAGAAACCAAAGAATCTTACTTCAAAGCCACAAAAGTCAGGAAGAAAGTAGAACTTCCAGGGACGCTGCTGCCTAGTAAAGGCACCAGCGAGTCGGGTTTCTTCTGAACATCTTTAAATGTAGTGAAAAGCGACGAATCCAATGTAACCCCAAGAAACACATTCAAGACTGAGAAATAGAAGTACTTCCCCGATGTGGCCCTATATGCATGACTCACAGAAGGGATTCCCTCAGCCTTGGAAAGGAACAACAAAAATTTTGACAATAAAGCCAAAAATAATATAAGAGCCAGCTGAGGCAAGTAGGCTCCCAAAACTGTCCTAATGGCAGTGATTTTCAAGACAGGTTTTGCGAACGGGAGACTTCTCTCGAAATTGTCCACGGTGGTGAACGTCGAAACAAATCCAATGGGTATCATGTAAAAGAAGATGGTTAAGAACACGATGAAGTAGACAATGTATTGGCGAATTTGCCTCTCATAATAGTTTTTCGGAAGATTTGACCAAATGAGCTGTTTGGCTTGCGGAGCATCTATGACAGACCATGAATCAACCATCACGTCATGGAGACTTTGTGATGCAGAGGCTGCGATAACTCAGTTAGTGAAATCAACCAACGAAAGGACCCCACTACTACTTGCCACCAGAAATTTCGACAGTCTCCCCGAAAGATCGACTATCAAAATTTGGGGGACTTATGATATGGGGAAAAGAGGACATCCCCCAAAGACTTGTACCCCCGGACTATGAAGTGCCACTTTCGAATTCTATGTACGGATCGAAGGATCATTAAGGCTAGTATGGGGAAAGTCGTTCCCCAATTAACTTACCATGTTCAAAGATGAGGTCGAAGGTACTGGAGGCCTCGAAGCATACCCTCGAAGCCAACCCATGCCCTCTTATTGTCCGGATAAAAGGAGACAGACATGCAACTGTGGGGACCATATTGTATCCTCTATATATATATGCACTTACTACATACACTTGTTCCCCATATTCCCTCTGTCTCCCCTTATTTCCATCAACATTAAATTGAGGACGACCTAACTGAGGTAGGTCGACTCAACCTCTGCTCCTCTTATTTCCCCACTTTCACTGTAGGTACCGGAGTTCTCACGTGAACATACTCAACGTCGGAAGCTCCCATGGGTTGAGAGATGATAGTGTAGTCCCTTGAACGGATTTTACCCTCATCATCTAGTTAATTATAATCTTATGAAAAACAATCACTCTATCATAGGGTTTGATGAATTGCCCTATGTGGTTATCTCCGGTTGTACAGAATGATGTCATCAAAAGCACGATTCGTTTTGCAACAGTTAAGAATCGAGCTCAAGTAGGATCTAGTAGGCTGCTTTAGTAGTAGCAGCACTGGTATTTGCTGCAGTTGGAGTACTTGTAATCTTTGTACATTATCTATGAATGTTATCAATTTTCAAAAAAAAAAAAAAAAAAAAAAAAAAAAAAAAAATTACACCAAAAAGTCCAAAATAACTTAAAATATCCCAGCGGAGTACATATGAAACTGAGTTTAATAATACAATAACATTGTTAATATGTAGTGCAAGCCTTATTTCCATAAATCAATTACACCAAACTTATAACTTAATTACAATCAAATTAAAAATATTCAGGCAGACAAATACATATGAAACTGAATTTAATCATACAACAACAATGTTACAGGACTACTTCCATTTTTCCTGTCCATGTGGATTTCTGTGCAACAACTCTCGGGTAAAGGGCGCACCAGCAAGAGTGGCTGAGCTCATGAAACCAATTGAATTACTCAGTCTCAGGACAAAGGATTTCCAGTTGCGTTCCAGGTTTAACTAGTGCAAACAGTTTCTGAGCCTCCGCCTTTGCTCTTAACCTGCTCTCTCTGATAGGTTCCAACAGTGGATTATCTGCCTCGATAGTGATTTTCTCTACTGAAACAAAGGTCTTTAATAGATACATAGCAAATCCCATTTCTGCCTCACAACCAGCAAAATCACGGATCTCCAGAATCTTCAACTTGTCATGGGGAAAAACTTGAGCGTCTCTGTCTTTTCAGTCTTTATGTGACGAAGTACAGTCAGCTGCAATCCACATGAAAAATGTCAAAAAACGAACAGATCAACCACATCAATATCAATATCACAATTTCCTTTTCTAACGAGTTATCATGAACAAGAATTTTTGCCCAAATTTATATTACTACCTCCAGATTACTTACTACTAGTATATGGCAATGAGAAAATCACCTTGAGTTCTAGTTTGTGCAACACAGGACAAGACTTTATCAGGTAAATAAGGTCAAAGAGTTCATCCGCATTTTCTGGTTCAAATCCTATGTACAGCATCTTCAGTCTTGTAGCTACTGGAAACACTTTAGGAAACTCAGGCCCCTAAAAGGGAACACAAAAATACGTAAAGGTCACAACTTTATTCCCAGTCAATCAGCAAAAAGAAAATAATATGCAAAGAGAAGGTCTCAAATACATACCTTAAAGAATTTCAACATACCCATATCAAATAGGGAAAACACTTCAACTTGAGACATAAAACACGAAAGAGCAGAATAGTCAGCCATCAAATCCATTGCATAGCAACCGCCGACGGTAATTTCAGTCAGATTAGGGGCATCTATCATTGGCCAACTGATATCATTCCCATAGTGATAGAATGATATAAGATTTGGTGCAGAAATCTCCAAATGTTCCATGCCAAAGCAGTGCACCAATTTTAAAGATTTTAATTTGAGAGAATGAAGTTTCAGGTCTACAAGTGAGGTCGAGTATGTGACAGATAAAAGTTCAAGATTTGGACAATCAGATAAGAACTTTTGAAGAACTTCACCAGTCACTTCTACAAAGCCAACTCAAGAGAGGTTAGCGAGCTCCGAGGTGATAAGCTAGGAAGAGTATAGGGTAACAGACGGGTTAAAAAGTTAAAACCTTTAACGTCGAACGCAAGCCTCTTCACTCTCTTCTCCACTGCGAATCTGAGCCAATGATCAAAGTTGTCAAAATGGTTGTTTCGGAAGTAGAACCGTACCCTGAATTCATCAATAGTATGAGCCCGGTGTGAACTCACAACTTGGTCTACCCAACAGAAATACTTGGCCTCTTCTGCATTTAGTTTTTGCCTTGGAAGGCAGTTGAAGCTTCCCACTTTTTCCATTATCTCGGAAGCATCAAAGTTGAGATTAGGAACATATGCCCAAACATGTCTCCATCTCTTTGATAACACGCTGGTACTTCCAGATTCTTTCAGTGTTAATGATGAGATTATATGGACAAGAATGTCATCAGGTAAATCACTAATCCGATCATTCAGTAACACAGACTTTTTCGGTTGCCTATCATACAAAAAAAGAGACGGGTGTTAGTTTAGTTCTATGAGCAAAGAATTAGTTGAAAAAAAAGTAGCAGCAAGGCAAGGAATAAACAAAGTAGAGAAAGGAAATAGTTATTTGATTGGGAAATCACTTGTCACCTTTGGAACCTCGGGTTGACTGTCATGAGGAGAAACATCGTTTATCGACATGATAATTTGCTTATTTTGCTGCTGGCTAATGAACAGCCTGAAGAGCATAAAATATCAATCAATTAATGAAACACAGAACAGGAAGAATATCAAATCAAATCAGCATATATAGCATACAAAAATACAGCTCTAATCAAAATCAGATCAGATCAAACAAAAGAGATGAAACTGGAAATTAAGTAGAGAAGAAGACTAACATAACAGAAAGCCCAGCCAAGACAAGTACAATGCAAGAAATACAAATACAGACCAAACAAACCTGAATTACTTAGCAATACAAGATAAATCATATCAAATAAAAATTCATTGTTCTTGAAAAACAGAATGTAGAAGGTAGTAAAAAAATTAAACTGGTTGTTAGTATTATTATTGTGCATCTGCTTTTCAATATATTCAATATTCATACCACTAAACCAAAACAACAAAACCATATACCGACCTACTAAAAATCTACAAAAACCAAAACAAAACAACACCCATTACACCAAGCTCCTAAAAATCTTAAAACAATCTAAAAAAAAAGGATGAGCATAGTATTTTGGTAAAGAAATCAAAATCAATGAACCAGAAGATGAAATTAAGCACAAACAACAAATTGAATTGTAGTGAAAATATAGGTAGGGGGTTAATTTTATCATAACAGAATAATTAGTCACACAACAACAGCATACCTTAATGAATTCAAACAGAAAAAAAGTCATTGAGCTTTGAGCATGAGTAAACAGAGTCAAGAAGAATCTAATTACCAATTCAAGGAGATATACAGAAAGATCGATGATGAATGGATGATGATGCCTCAAGATAATCAGATGTGTAGATCAAGAAGAAGCTAGGTAACTGTCGCTTGAGCTTTTTTTGGTCTCCCTCTCTTTTCTTTCGTCTCTCTATATATCGATGATACTACAATAATTAGCGGCGTTAGCTCTAGCCTAGCCTGTAGTCGTGTATTTATACTACCATTAATAGAAAAAGAAAAAGTAATTCAGGAAATACGATTCGGAATCGGATCTATAGTAGTAGTACCAACTATTTTCGACTTCCAAACACAAGTTAGTTTAGTTGAGTTCAACATCACATGGGGAACAGGAACAGTACACATCATGTATAGTACTTACAAGTTACAAGCTATTATTACACACATCATGTACTTACAAGCTATTACAGTACTAATTTCACCATCCTTGTACATGCATCAAATTGTCCATATCACCATCCATCCTTCCGTTTATTACACACATTCTATGTTTCGTCTCTGCAATATGTGAATCGAGATATGCAATATGTCAATCAGGATATGCTTTGATTAGCATACTTTTCTTCTGTGCAATATAGATGCATGCTAAAATTATGGTTTTAGCATGTTGAACATGTTAGATTGGTTAATTATATATTGCGGGGTTGATTCATTATTATTATGAGGAATAATTTAATAATTGGTGTAGTTTTTTTTTCTTAAAAACATAAAAACGGTTAAAATATTTATTAATACGCTCTAGCATAAGTTATGCACAAGAAAATTACAACAAACAAAGAGCACAACATCTACCTAGTTACAATGCTTACGACCTTTAAACTACACTAGAAGCCAACACCGAGGGCAACAAACACCAATGTCTTTACACACCAAAAACCAAACTCTATAGTCCAAAAGCTTCCAAGGTCACCCGGTTTAGGAGAGCCATAGCGAAAACACAAGCCATGGGTCAACAAGAATCACCAAGTGAACCGGAATTCTATGAAAAGTAGATAAACCCAAGAGGATAAAAACTTCCCAACCAAGTCACTAGCTTCGATCGGGTCTCACGAAGCCAAAGAGCAACTCCCACAAATAACTTGAGGGAAAGTATTGTTGGACATAATGGATCGAAAATACATATAATTAGCTTGTACAAAATAGAAAATGCAAAGAAATAACGAAAAAAAAAAACTCTCTTCCTTTGTCATGAAAGACATTTGCATGAAGATTGAATTCGAGGCCTGCACGGACGCAGTCTCCTTAAAGAAAAATACGTCCTCTCACTACGGTGCTTGAGACGCTGAGCGTCTGCATCCCAAGATACAACGAATTCCGAGATTACTAGCCGCACAAGCTAGCAATCCCCAGCGAACGAGAACTAATGCATGGATTATGCACAAGGGGAGAAGAAGAGAGAATAGAATAGACATGGTTTTTCTCTTCATCTTTTTCTATGGATATATGTTTCTTACATTTTCACTTCTATATCCTTTGTAAGTGAGACCTCTTTATATATGTGAGCATAGATAGATATCTGGTGTTAAATATAGTAGTACTTTATAAAGCATGAATTAATATCAGGTAAATCTTTATCATTAGCTAAGAACTCAAGATACTAATTTTATTTCTAAACTTAGTTTGAGAGTGCAGATTCCATCCCAATTCTGGATTCTGTTTTAGCTGCATCTTAAGGTGTAAATATATGATTATTTTATTATTTAGTTTTAGAAAGCACTATGATTGACTCCTGTTCACTTGAAGTTATGGAAAATAATTGTTGATTCTCAGTCTGTTGTAGTAATTCGGAGTTTGGACCAGTTATGGATCATATTTTTCTTAGAAATCTCTCTTATGAGTCGTTTCTCCTAATGTTGTCATAGTCAAAGTTAATTGTGATGCATCTGTACAGACTGAACCTAGAGGTGAAGGACTTGGCGTTGCTAGAGATCATGGGGGTTGTGTTTTGGCTTGGCGTAGGAAGGTGCTCACACATACTTTGAGTCCAGAACCTGTTAAGGTTGCAGCAGCTAAACTAGCTGTGGAAATGGCTCACAATTTTTATTGGTTGAATGTGATAACCAAAGGTGATTGTGCACTGTTATAAAGGCCTCTCATCTGGTCTTCCCAAGTCCCAACCTTTCTTGCTCCTGCTGGTCTGGGACATTTGTTTGTTGAGACTTGAGATATTATTCTGCGCCATTACTTTAGTGGTTTGGATTTCCACTGGATGAAGTTTTTTGAGCTAAGAAGCACGGAAGCGGAAGCAGAAACGATGTTGAAAAGAACTGTCTGGCCGGCTTACCATGTTTTCAGTTTCCATTCACTTGCTTATTTTGGGGATGCTGAAAGCTCAAATGCATGATGCTATCAATTTCCACAATAAAATAAGATCTCTTGAATTGGTTTCTGCAGATTTATCTACCTTCTTCGTGGTTCCTAGGATGATAATAGTAACTTACAATGGCCGCACATACATTTGTAATCTATCGTGGATGGTAATTTTGTCTTGTAAACAAAAGTCAATGGGGCACCGTTCATTAACGCTATTATTGAAATATTAGGGCCTAATTAAAAATGAGGGCATGTTAAAAGGTATTATATGTAAATACACCTTAAAAATAAAGGGAAAATTACATTTACCTACCTTGCTACGGGCTCTAACTACAGAATTGCCCTTCTTAGTTTAACAATTACAGTTAGCCCGGAAAAAGTTTGACTTGGCCGTTATTCACTTTTAAAAAAAAACCGGCCAAACAAGGCCTTAGTTTTTTTATATCATTTTTCCTTTTTTTTCTTCTTTTTTTTTCTTTTTATCTTTTCTCTTTTCTTTTTTTTACATCATCTTCTTCACCTTACAATTCCGATACCGAATTTTGATATCCGGTACCGGAACTGCCGGAGCTGTAAAACAGCTCGACCGGAGCTGTAAAATAGTTCCGATCAGAGCTGTTAACAGCTCCGATCGGGCTCTTTAATAGCTCCGATCGGAGCTATTACCAGCTTCGGTTAGGAGCTGTAAAACAGCCTGACCGGAGCTGTAAAATAGCTCCGGTCGGAGCTATTACCAGCTCTGGTTAGGAGCTGTAGAACAGCTCGACCGGAGCTGTAAAATAGCTCCGATCGGAGCTATTACCAGCTCCGGTTAGGAGCTGTAAAACAGCCCGATCGGAGCTGTTAACAGCTCCGATCGGAGCTCTTTAATAGCTCCGATCGGAGCTATTACCAGCTCCGGTTAGGAGCTGTCCTACCAGAGCTGTGGTCTGGTCGGAGCTAGCTCCGACCAGATCCTTTGTTTTCTTATTTTTTTTTTAATTTTATATTTGGATTTTTTTTAACTTATATTTTTGGGGTAGATTTGAAACAAAACCTTAAATTGGGGTAATTTTACAATTATTATTAGTTCATTATAAATTTATTTACTTTTTCTGGTTAATTTGAAATAAATTAAAGTTAATTTTGTAAAATAAAATAGTTTAGAGGTAAATGTGTAAATAAAGTAAACTTAAGCTGTTTGGCTCAGGCCAAAAACTGAGATTCCGGCAAGGCTAAAACTGTCATTTCCAGCTCTTAGTGCGCGAAAAGTGAAGTTCGTGGGGCTACTTGTAATTGATTTTAACTAACAGGGGACTGCAATTAATTGTTAAACTAAGAAGGTAAGATCTGTAATAAAAAAAACTAACAAGGGGTGTAGATGTAAATTGCCTTAAAATAAATAAAGAAAAGCCGATCCAAAGTTCAACTACATCAAAGTAATTATTGGGTATTTGGGTCATAAATTGTGTTAGTGTAATTAAAACATACAGTATGCAGATAGTGAAAAACAAGTTTGGAACCACTCGGCAAGCCCGAGTTATATAAGGCTGCTCACTATGGTGAACTGCAGTTCACGCAGTTCACCACAGTTTTTTGGGTGTAGTGAACTGTGTGAACAACATTTCAGTTCACTAGCCTGCTATGCAGTTCACCACTCTTTTTTCTTTTTTTTTTTTTAATTTTGTATTTTATTTTTAGGTTATTTTTTATGGTAATTAATATTTTTAATTTCATATTAAATTTAATTTAAAATAACAAATATTTTTTGATTTTTACTATAAAAAAAAAATCAAAACATATACAAAATTGGTGTCTATATGTAGAGAAAACAAAAATAAGAGTGTTGGTAATTTTTTCAGATTTTTTCGAATTTATTTTGTTGATGTTTTTTATACAAAATGAAAGACAAAAAAAAAAAAAAAAGAATGAATCAGGCGGTGACAAGTGTCACCGCCTGATTAAAAGCTCCTTTCTTTTTTGTTGTGAACAGCACGCCACTGCGTGAACAACTTTGCTAGTGAACTGGGGTGAACTGTTTGGTGAAATTGATTGTGAACCACCACAACAGATAAAAAGTTGTTCATGAGGCTGTGAACTGCTCTGTGAACGACTCTGTGAACACCCACAGTGAGCAGCCTAAGTAAAGGTTATGTCAAGTCCAGAGCCGCCCAACAAGCTGGGAGATAAGATAAATAGTTAAGAGGAAGTTGAAATTTATCCGGCAAGCCCAAAAAGAATAAAAGATAATTAAAGAGCAAAATTTAATTAAGAACTTGCAGTCGAGTGAGTAATTTACATAACTAAAGAGTGTCAAAAACGATCCATAAGTTATCTAAACTACAAAACGATCGATATGATATATTAGTAGTGCCAACAAAACATTTAGTAATACCCACCCCAGTGGCCCCACCCAGCTCTCTCTCTCACGGGTACCCCTCTCTCACTCTTCTCTCTTCCCTCCAGTCCCAAAATCGAAACCCCTCTGAAAACCTCTGAAAACGCCACAACTCAAACCCTCGGAAACTGGATCCTCCGAAATTGAGCTCCACCGTGATGATTGATTACCAAACCACTGTGTATCCGAACTGAAGGGGATTCAGAATGAGATAAACACCAATGTCCGCCATTGCCCCAAAGGAGCAGAGCGGTTGAACAGAGACCTGAATAAGAAGTTATCTGATCTCAAAGGTGTATTGGATTCAACTAAGAAGCGGAAATTAAGATGAAGAAACTATTCTATTCCTTAGTTGTTTGTAATTTTGTTGAAGAAACTCTTCTATTCCTTAATTTTATTGAAAATGTGTATTTGCTATTGTTTGTAATTTTCTTAATTTTATTGAAAATGTGTATTTGCTATTGTTTGTAATTTTCGAGGTGTGCTGTAGGATGAAATGCGATTCGTTAAGGACCTGAAGAACGATAAAAAGTGGAATGATACCTGCTGTGCTGTCAAGATAGCTTCCGATTCATTGTACCCGTTTGCAAAACGTTGCGGCCTCAGGGTGGTGAACCCCCCTAATGAATGAGATATATCTTTGATCTTTATTGGTTTGATCTTTTTTCCCTGTTTAAGTTTTCCTAAATTAGTCTATGAGTAGGAATTGGTATATTTTGATCTTTGTGTCCATGTTGCAGAATTGTATTCGTGTGATGATTTGCCCTTTTTCATATGAATATTTCTGCATCATTAATAGTCGGAGTAAATAAGATAGGTTTCAAAAGCAAACGTAAATAATCTTAAAAAATAGATGAGCACTATACTGTACTGTAGTACAAGAGCCTAAAATGAGTATTAGAGCAAAGAGCTTGAATAGAATAGAATAAGTGTTACATAAAAAGGGAATAATCAGCCCAAAGTAGGATTCTATATAATGTCAAGGATAAGAGACTGTGGTTCTTGTGGCTGCATTCTGATCTGAATGGTATTGCTTGCCTTTATATTCTCTAGTAACAGACTTGTCTTTACCGGTAAAAGCTGCTCTTCTTTATATCAACCATCAAGTATTGCTGCACTATAGAAACAACAATTCAGATACTGATAAATTATATACCCATTTGAAATAATTATTATACTCCAATTAATGAAGGATAATATTCAATAGTTATCTGTCACTATACAGTTTTATTAACACATTTGCTTCAGTTGGAGATGATGAATGGTGGTTGTTTGGAAATTGTTTGTGCTTTGTGAATAAAGTAAAAAGTTGGTCAAAAATGCCATTCAATTATTAATTATTGAAGATTTTTCAATAATTAATATTGAAAAAAGCATGACTGGAGTTGCTTTTAGGCAGTGTACATAGAGGCTGTAGCTATGGTGGAGTATCAACAGGCAGTTTCTGGGGCGAATGTTCGTGATATTCAGGGTCTTTACCCTCAGCTTGGTTTGAGAAACTCACCTCAGGCAGTGTACAGCCTCTATGTACACTGCCTAAAAGCAATTAATTATTTTTCAATATTTGCTTACCAAGGAAAATCTTCAATTATTAAGCTTCTTGAATCTTAACATAGGTACCGTCATGCTTTTATGAACGCCTTAATTACTCATAAACACAACATTGTTCACCTCCTTTTTAATGAATTGATTATGTTTTCCACAGGTGACAGGTAGATGAGATGACATGAGTGGATACATCATAGCTGAGGAGGAGTACCAGACTTGTATTTCCTCATTTTGTTGTTACAGCTACTGATGTACCCTAGCATAGGTTGAAGTTATCGAATACTGTATACTGTACCTACCACCGTACTTGTCCGTACCCATACTTGTCTACCGTATATTTCCCCACCCCCAGCATTGACTTGTCTATACTTATAAATCCCACCCCAGCTATCCCCATCCAGCAGCATTTACTTGTCTATTTATTTCCCACCCCAGCTATCCCCATCCAGCATAAGTGTCACTTAGACCATCGTATGGTATGGTGAATGTATGATCATACCTAAGATCACCATACAATCACCTCCATCCATGTTTCGTCACGAGTTTGTTCCCACCAAATGGGTAAGATAGAATATTTTATTATTTTTTCTTTTCTTTAACTTGCCTGTCTCTCCTCACCACAAGAACAAGAATAAAGTAGTTGAAAAAGAAATAGGAAAAGAAAAAGAAATTTTGAGTAAATGGAATATGAGGGTAGGAGAAAGGGTATGATAGAGTTTAATATGAGTAGAATAGTAATGTGGCGTAAGATAAAGTTTTAGGGTCGGAGATAGTATTAATATCCCAACATAGTTATCCTTTCCCCTTTTACTAGTACTAGTATATTTTTTAAAAGTTAAAACTTAAAATGATTTGAACATTGATCCCCGTTCCCTCCCCTAGTACAGGCTGTCTCTCTGAAGTCTGAATCAAGTGCAGAAAAAGTGTGAAGCCAGAAAGTGATTTAATGAACTGTATAAAGAGTTAAGTAATATTCTTAGAACTTAAATTATAAAATTTGCATTTTGATTAAGTAAGTAAACAGTAATATTGGTGAAACACAAAACACTATTTAAAACAACAAAACGTATACTCCCTACCTAGTAAATGGAAAACTTCAATTGCCCTAGTAAATGTTTATGTTTCTACTTACTACTGATCAATAATTGATCATAAGTTCATAAAAACACTTGTTAACCCTAACAAGCAGTGCTAGTAATGTACTTAACTACTTATCTATATTTCACTGCCTATCTTAATGGTAGTAAGTTGAAACTCTTAACTACATAAATGGAACCTTCACCTAGCATTATATAACCAATTTAATGCTATACTTTCCCACACACCAAATGGAACCTTATTTCCCGCTGGTCATGAAATAAAAGTACTGAAACTTAAAGAAACAGTTCAGTGTTTCCGACCCATGATAAGAAATCAACATTTTAAACTATTAAACCACTTGCAAATTTTTCCTGTATAAACGAGCCATTGACAATGACAAAGTTCGAGCTTGACTTTACTTCGAACCGAGTACCCCTTTCTCCATTCACATAACAGTACCATTAACATTAGGGGTGTACACACACACACAAAAACCCTCCCCGGCACGCCCATCATCTTGCCGGCCGGCTAATCATCCTCGACGATTAGATTTTCTGCTCCGAGGCCCCGTTTATTTGTCTTAACGAACATTACACATTCATGAACAACAGTATGCTGTATGCACACAAATACACCACCATTCTTTAATTGGCCACCAATTTATCAGATGACTAGTTAGCAGAAAGCCGAAACAATTTTGCAAAAGAAACCTTTCTAGAGGGTTGGGTCACACAGTTAAACACCACTACACACTACACACTCTGTGGTCTGTACATATAAATATATACACACAGGCCATTCACTTCACTCCTGTCAGCAGCTGCTTGCTTTTCTCACTCTCTCAACTCCATATCTAACACGCCCCATAAGTAAACACACTCTCTCCCATTTCACTTTCATCAACTATGCAACAATCCCACACATAGCTAGAAATCAACAAAAGAGAAGAAACTTCTATCTTTTCTTGATAATCAGTGCCAGAAAACAAGAAAACTTTTTTTTTTTTTTTTTGCGCTTAATAATATTTAGATTGTTAAAAGATATGATTTGGTGAGGTTTGTGAAGACCATTCAGAGAGCAGGGCTTTATGCTCATCTCAGAATTGGGCCTTATTTTTGTGCAGAATGGAATTTTGAGTAAGGAAACCTTCTTACCTGTATGCACTGTCACTTACTTTGGTGCTTGTTTGCAACTGCTTTTTTATAAACTGATTGTGCTTATTTGTAGAAGAAGCAACAAAAGAAGTCTGCTAAAATAGATACTCCTTTACTTGAAAGAAACTAAATGGTTTAGTTAATTGGCCCCTAAAGATGATTCTCAGAATCAGCTTACTTCAGCACTTTCAATAATATATAGTACTTCATGAAGCATTAGCAAACAGGCACTAGTGTTCTCTTTATTGTTAAAAGTGTACAGTCACACTTGATGCTTCTTTTTGCATCTTGTTATGCAGAGGATTTCCAGTTTGGCTTAAATATGTCCCAGAGATTAGCTTCAGGACGGATAATGAGCTGTTCAAAGTTCATCCCAGTTCTTTTGCAGCTTTCATTTATGGTGTTTAGTGTCTTATAGACTCTTTGAATCTGATAAGTGAAAAATGAACCCTTAAATGCTTTGGAATAATCCTTGCATTTTTGTATTTCCTACATTTGGTGCAGAGCTTTCTCAGTTACGAACATTTAGACTAAATGTGATTTGATTTGAAGCACTAAAATGATTTCTTGATGTAACAGTTGAGCCAACAGAGTTGGCTATGAAAGGGTTCACAGAGAAAATCGTCAACCTAATGAAGAGTGCGAATTTGTATGAATCTCAAGGTAGCCCTATTATTATACTCTCTCCCATTTGTGATTCACAATGATTTCATTTTAGGCACTTATAAAATGATTTTGGCTGGTGTATGTTTATCAGGAGATAGCTCTAACTATTGTTTCCTGCAGATTGATAATAAGTATGGGCCGCAATCGAAAGCATTGGGTGCTTCTGGCCATCAATATTCGACATGGGCTGCAAGCATGGCTGTTGGTGCAAGCAAGAAGATGCACCAGATCCTGTGGTAAGCAACTAAAATATACAGAGTTCCTGTGGCTGATTTTTTCTCTATTGTTGACAGATTAATACATGCAACGGATTCTGTTGCCATACGTCCTCACCAAATAGAGCTTACAAACCTACAATGTGGACTGAGGCTTGGACTGGCTGGTACGTAATTATTTTTCCGAATCAATTCCGCTCTCCAGTGTAAGAGATTAGTGGTTGCCTGTCTCATTATGGTTCATGAAACTATCAGGATTTCAGAATTTGGCGGACCAGTTTTAGGATTTGGCATTTGCTGTTGCCAAATTTGTTCAGAAGGGAGGTTTTTCATTTACTGTCTATCTGCTAAAGTATTGCTAGGATTGCCTATATTCGCATGTGAGTTATACACAAGAAAGAAAAATGTAACAATGTACCTTGATTGACAGGTTTGCTCCGACAACCTAAGTATGGTCATATGACAGAACTCCATAAAGCAATTAAATCATGTGAGAAACCTCTGGTTTCAGCTGATTTGAGCCCAACCAAGAATAGACTACAACTAGGGAATAGGAATGCAGAGATTTGAGTCCCTAAAGTTTGGTTTAGATTTTGCTGTGGCTTTGGACGAGTAGCTAGCATGGGGAAGTCCAAGTCTGGGTCAATGGACAGAGTCTTGGAAGATACTGGACTGCATATGCCTCAGTCGATTGCAATCATTGTAATTATGCAGGGTGTAGTATATATATGCTGGGTGATTTTAAAGACTTAACACGAGCAGATTGCAATCATTGTAGTTTTTTATATATGATAGTAGGATGCAACCACTTGGATAGAATATTACATCATGTTTAGCCCGTGGTGTGTCTTATTTTACTCGATCTTATATACTTTTATACTCTTAACTTCATTGGTAATGTATAGAGTTCTTCTCATGAATAAGAATATTAGCCAAAAGATAATTTGCAAAGCCTTTCATATTTCATGTGATGTTTCCAATCTCATGGGCATTTGGTTCAACCTGCTAAACAAAAAGAATACACACATTAAATACACTTCAATTAGCAAGACAGTCAGTAACTTTATGACTACTTAGAATGGGAATTACTGTTAATCGATCACACGATAAAATTAAACAGCAGCTCAAGTTAAGTGAACTGATGATGGTGATGAACAGAATCTGATGGGGGGAGATAAGGAGAAAAGAAAACTATGAAGAATCAAATTGAAAAACTCTTGAGTTTTGACTTTTGATGAATAACGAATTTAAAGGAACTCAAGAGGAAGAACGTCTTGGAGCGCTTAAGCGTTCAAAAGGCCCACGCACCACCTAAACTGTGGCCCATGTGGTTACTTGGTTAGGGTAAATTGTCCGACCCAGTAAGTCTCAGTGTAGATTTTTGAAATTCCTAGATTTTGTTTTATAGGTTGTAATTTTTGTAATCATGTACTACTATTTCTATACGAGTTAGATTTTGTTTACCGGGGGAATTATCCGTTCGAAGACGTCCGTGAATGCTCGGATGATTGAATATATTTGTAAAATCTGACCTAATTACTGTTAAATTATGTTAGATTGTTTTTCAAAATTATGTTTGATTTGCTTGAACGAGCTCATCAAACAAAGAACGACCAGAAAGCAATTGTTATGGATTTTCATGAATACTAACAAGTTATTATGAATTCGAACAATAATGACCGGAGAGGTAGAACGTGATGTAACACTTACTTGCGTGTGTAATATGAATTACGATCACTCCTACGGATTACAATGGTTAAAATTAATAAATTATTTCCCCTCTATTATAACCCACAATGTCCCATGTCCACGACACTTGTATATCTTCCTGAGTTTCTTTTCAGTTTGACCAACATGAGTGTAGACACTAGCTAGACCCAAGCCAATGTGCATGTAATGATGTAAAGTCGTCGAACTTTTGTTTTTTGTTAGCCTTCATTAAACACTTTTTTGTAAGCCTTCATGAAAAATGTGAGCTTTGTCAGAGTGATTGATTGTAGTTAAGTGCTGACACGAGACAACCCGTAATTATAAGTTTCGAAACCTAAAAAGTTATAGAAAGTTTTAAATCATTCCATTAGTTTCCGAATATATATAAAGACTAAAAAGTTATAGAAAGTTTTTTTACCATTTCATTAGTTGTAGTATATATATATAAGATGGTTATATCTACAAGAAACAATACTAAGAATATAAATAGATTTCCGATTTCCATTGACCATTTCATTAGTTCTCAAATATATAATTCTAATAAATACAAAAAAAAAAAAGAATATACATGCGCTTCCCGTAAATGAAGTAATATACAAATCATAATGAACATTTTCCAATCTCCGCGCACAACGAGCAACTATCTTCATTTGTGATTACCATTTAACAAAGTATATTTTCAAATTATGCATACTATTCTCTTGTCATATATTGTACCCTTGTCATATATTGTACCCTTGGACGAGCTATATTATCGCAAAACAATTTTTCCAGCCAACTGTTTGCATATTGCATCTGTTCTGAAGCAAGTATAACAATTTCATAACTTTAACAAGATCCCATCTGGAAAAAATTTCAGTTGCTTCTCCACGGGTTACGGTAAATCCATAGGAAGTTGATATGATGCGTTCACAACATGGTCCTGGAAGCTGTTTTACAGCTCCTAACCGGAGCTCTTTAATAGCTCCGATCGGAGCTATTACCAGCTCCGGTTAGGAGCTGTCCTACCGGAGCTGTGGTCTGGTCGGAGCGACCAGATCCTTTGTTTTCTTATTTTTTTTTTTAATTTTATATTTGGGTTTTTTTTAACTTATATTTTTGGGGTAGATTTGAAACAAAACCTTAAATTGGGGTAATTTTACAATTATTATTAGTTCATTATAAATTTATTTACTTTTTGTGGTTTATTTGAAATAAATTAAAGTTAATTTTGTAAAATAAAATAGTTTAGAGGTAAATGTGTAAATAAAGTAAACTTAAGCTGTTTGGCTCAGGCCAAAAACTGAGATTCCGGCAAGGCTAAAACTGTCATTTCCAGCTCTTAGTGCGCGAAAAGTCAAGTTCGTGTGGCTACTTGTAATTGATTTTAACTAACAGGGGACTGCAATTAATTGTTAAACTAAGAAGGTAAGATCTGTAATAAAAAAAACTAACAAGGGGTGTAGATGTAAATTGCCCTAAAATAAATAAAGAAAAGCCGATCCAAAGTTCAACTACATCAAAGTAATTATTGGGTATTTGGGTCATAAATTGTGTTAGTGTAATTAAAACATACAGTATGCAGATAGTGAAAAACAAGTTTGGAACCACTCGGCAAGCCCGAGTTATATAAGTAAAGGTTATGGCAAGTCCAGAGCCGCCCAACAAGCTGGGAGATAAGATAAATAGTTAAGAGGAAGTTGAAATTTATCCGGCAAGCCCAAAAAGAATAAAAGATAATTAAAGAGCAAAATTTAATTAAGAACTTGCAGTCAAGTGAGTAATTTACATAACTAAAGAGTGTCAAAACGATCCATAAGTTATCTAAACTACAAAACGATCGATATATTAGTAGTGCCAACAAAACACTTTTTAGTAATACCCACCTCCAGTGGCCCCACCCAGCTCTCTCTCTCACGGGTACCCCTCTCTCACTCTTCTCTCTTCCCTCCAGTCCCAAAATCGAAATCCCTCTGAAAACGCCACGACTCAAACCCTCGGAAACCATGGAACCCTCCGAAATTGAGCTCCACCGTGATGATTGATTACCAAACCACTGTATCCGAACTGAAGGGGATTCAGAATGAGATAAACGCCAATGTCCGCCATTGCCCCAAAGGAGCAGAGCGGTTGAACAGAGACCTGAATAAGAAGTTATCTGATCTCAAAGGTGTATTGGATTCAACTAAGAAGCGATTGAGGGAAATTAAGATGAAGAAACTCTTCTATTCCTTAGTTGTTTGTAATTTTGTTGAAGAAACTCTTCTATTCCTTAATTTTATTGAAAATGTGTATTTGCTATTGTTTGTAATTTTCGAGGTGTGCTGTATGGATGAAATGCGATTCGTTAAATGAAAAAAATTCATTTAAATAATTTAAATAAGTTATTACTATTTTATAAGTATTAAATTAAAAATAAAAATTTACTTTAACTAAAATTAAAATTAACCAATATATATCAAATTAATTTCAACAACAATTCAATGGAATATTCATTTTTCATAATCTAATTATCTAATTGCACTAGCTATCAACATTTGTAGAGGACAATAACAGAGACTTATTTTTTTAGCTACGAAATATATTATTTAGAAGTGTTCGATAGTTTATGTATCATTAAAATGGATAAATTAATTGTGATCAATTAACCTTGATTTGTATTTAAGATTAATTAATAAGGTTTACGGATATGTAATCATATAAATTGAAATTAAGGGCATTATAGTTAATTTGTATTTTGTGGTGATTTTTAATATTAAAGAAAATTAATTATAATCCATCGTACCAAAAATGACTTTGAACCGAAATGAATGGATGAGATTAAATTAAGCGCCACATGGCAACTATTGAATGAAGACCTGAGTTTAGGTCGGTACAGAGCCGACCTGAGAATATAAAGCCCCAAGTTTTAAACCATTCCATTAGTTTCCGAATATATAAAGACTAAAAAGTTATAGAAAGTTTTTTTACCATTTCATTAGTTGTAGTATATACTAGGAACCGCGTCACACGCTACGCGTGTGAAGCGTAATCTTGTAAAACATTATTATTTTATTAAATAATATATTGAAATAAATGGAGTGAATATATAATCTTCACATAATGACTTCAAACGTAATAAAATAAAAAAATAACTAATTGAGTAATTAAACTTAATATAAATGGTGTGGTATAAATGTATATAGTTTTTGTAGTTATGCAATTAATAGTTTTGAATTGAACTATATTAGACATACGAAAAGTATACTTCCGATGAGTTAAGAACCATCAGATACATCTCTAGACTTTGGAAACATTAAACTTCAAAATCTGCAATGCATCTTTTTCGCATGTTAATTGATATTCTTCGTCAGTTGAATATATTGTCAAGTGCTTCATATAAACATTCTAGTTTCATAATATGATGTTTTTAGTTATTTTTATCGTATGATTTAAGAATAATTTAAGGTCAAAATGACCATCGAAAAAGTCAACAAAGTCAAGTGTTACATTTATTATTGGACGGAGGAAGTATGTCTTTTTTATAAGAACATATCATCATGGTTATTTTTAAAATTAAGTATAATACGTCATACAACTTTATATTAAAAAATAAAAATTTAAGAAGAGAATAAATAAAAAAGAAAAAAATTACGTCAATGAGATTCGAACCCAACACATTCAACTAAAATAATGATACAAATAATAGAGAAAAATCACGCCAACAAGATTCGAACCAAACACCTTCAATAAAAATAATAATAAAAATAATGGAGAAAAATCACGCCAACAGGATTCGAACCCTTCATCTTTTAATTAACTAATGACACATGTACGCATCAGATTGAAATTGGATAAGCAAGATCAACGGATTAAAATGATTGGTAGGTCAATCAATTTGGTAAATCAACCGACTTATTATATTACTTTAAATATATAAGATGGTTATATCTACAAGAAACAATACTAAGAATATAAATAGGTTTCCGATTTCCATTGACCATTTCATTAGTTCTCAAATATATAATTCTAATAAATACAAAAAAAAGAAGAAGAATATACATGCGCTTCCCGTAAATGAAGTAATATACAAATCATAATGAACATTTTCCAATCTCCGCGCACAACGAGCAACTATCTTCTTCATTTGTGATTACCATTTAACAAAGTATATTTTCAAATTATGCATACTATCCTCTTGTCATATATTGTACCCTTGTCATATATTGTACCCTTGGACGAGCTATATTATGGCAAAACAATTTTTCCAGCCAACTGTTTGCATATTGCATCTGTTCTGAAGCAAGTATAACAATTTCATAACTTTAATAAGATCCCACCTGGAAAAAATTTCAGTTGCTTCTCCACGGGTTACGGTAAATCCATAGGAAGTTGATATGATGCGTTCACAACATGGTCCGGGACATCAAAGTGCTTTGACTCCACTGTAAAATGTAAATTGAGACATCAGTTACCCCATTGAACTAATTCATTCATTAATGATACAATGCATTCATTAATGATAAAATGCATGCATAAGTTCGCTTATAATCTAAAGTCAAGCTAAAGCTATATTATTAAATCCAGGAATCACAGTCAAGATCACTTCATTACATTCATTACTCGAGCAAGGCCTCTATGAAAAAATCATTAGACATCAAATCGAAAGAGGCTAAGAGTAAATGCGAGGAGATGATGAGCGACATTAAGAAATTGTGCCACACTAGAACTTGTGTACTGTCCTCTCTTTTTTTTAAATTTTTTTTTAATTCTAGGGTTTATAGGGAGTTAAGTTCCATTGACAATTGATAATGTCGCTGACAGATAATGATGAAGTACTGTCATACTATGTCGTTACAACCGCATCAGAGTTGCCGTGGGATTTTTTGAATCCTTATATTGCATGATGTAGTTGGTCCAGAAAGTCTGTAGGTGGTGGTCGTGTTAAATTTCAGTGTCTTCATTAAAGAAAGAACTGAACCGTCAACCTAGTTTTTGGCACATGTGTCTGGTTTGTAGGGAATAAATGGAGTTGTGGATTATGATGATAATAATCAAATCATTCCCAATCCTACCTATAATTTGGATTAGTAGCATGGATCCATACTTTTCTTTGAAATTTAGAATTTAGTGTGCTTTTAGCTTATTACATCATTTTTATGTCACGAATAAATGAAACTCAACAAACTTGTTGCCCTCAATTCATTAAATTTCTAACTAGTTGATTCAAGTAGGCTGCTTGATGTCATGATACGGCTCATGTTACCTCACTTTCTTCCTTATATTCCACCAGTATTGCGACATAGTTATAGAACTTAGAGAGTCGACACATGAGAGCTAGGAAGGAATCTGAGAAGTATACCGACAGGAGTAGTAATGAATCCTTTGTTGCAGATTTAGAGATTGATCTTAAATAGTCCATTCATTAATGCCTCAGGCTGACCAGCTCAATGTCAAATATGAGTGTCCTAGTGTGGAGCCTTCTCCATTGGCCATACGAGTCAGGTTGAAAATGGTTGTAAGTAGCCGTTGTCTGTCAAAAAACTGGAGAAAACAAAAATTCAAACTTTCATGTACAGCTTTAAACCTATGCTGGACTGCATGCATATGCCTCATTTTATTATATATTTTAGAGTGAAATGTAGACAGTGAGAGTATTTGTTCACTTTTTATTGTAGACAGTGAAATGTCATCAATGCTTTAAAAGTTTTACATTAAAACTCAACACATGATTGGTTTGTTCAATATCATAATGTTGCTCGCTGTTATCTTATTAAAATCATGTCCTATATAAATTCATGGCTTATTAAATTAGTCTGGATCAGATATAATGTAATGATTTTACATCTATTTTTGCCTTAATTGAGTTGCATAATATTTTGATTAATCTTATAGTTGGATCCGAATTGTTTATTCTACGGCACTCTGTGTTGGTTTCAAAATTGATTGCCATATATATTATCCGAGGCATATGTACCGTAAATAAGATTAGTATGAGTACGTATGACCAACTTGTAATACAATCGCCAAATTTAATCGAAGAATTATGAACTTTGATGAATAAAAAAAGAAAGATCTTAGGAGGAAGAAAGTCGTGGAGCGCGCTTAAGTGCGTAACAAATCACATCAATTCTTACAAATTACAGTTAGAGATGTTAATAATTAAAATTTCAAAAAAATAAAAATAAAAATCAAACCCTATCTACACTAGGAGATGGTATATCTTCCGGATCTCTTTTTGGTTTGACCCATCTACCGTAATGGTTCCTTACCAAACCCTTATTAGCCAACTGGTACCAATTTGGTGGAATCATCAACTCATCCACTAACATATCACAATCCTTGTTCACCAAAGCCACATCCCTCTTTGCATCCGCCCGGAAACCCGACCCGCTACTATGAAATCCGTCTACCAAATGTAGATACGTCTCTAGCATATGAAAACCGATTAAATTCAAACCTTTCTTCAAGTACGGAGAATCCCTCACATCAAGCTTCAACTCGACTCCGACATGAGTGTAGACCCACTCCAACGTGCCCGTAAAGTCATCAAACTTTTGTAAACCTTCATTAAACACTATTCCAGGCATCCGCGGCACCACATCTTGTTTCAGTGTCACACGTAATGTTTTGACACCCATATGGTATAACTCATCGCGGAAAGCAATGTTCCCGACCCGTGGGGCCGCAAACGAGAGAACGCTTATGGGCAAACCCGGAAAGTTTTTCGCGGCCTCGTACGCGTTCAAAAGGCTCAACGCGCCCCCTAAACTGTGGCCCGTGATGGTTAGGCTAACTTGTTCACCTCTTTTTTGGTAGTGCTCTACTAACTTCTTGACCTCTACCATGACTTGCTCCGAGGCGCTTGACTTGTTGTACCTTGTACTATCACACTTAGAAGTGTAAATGCTAAGAAACCCATGTTCCACTTTAGCTTCATCATTTCCAATCGACTCCAATTGACGTTGCATATTGTCGTACCACTCCGACGGCATCACCGTGCCCCGCCACGACACGATTATGTCCCGTCTCCCTATCCGCGCGGACTCTTCGTCATCACTAACGGCCACGAACCCGATCCAATTCGAATCTTTACTCCACGTGTTGGCAAACCGCGACTTTTGCACCCATTGAGGCAAGTCGATTTGCGACATGGCGTAAATGTACTTAGTCACGCTATAGCCACTTTTATCAAGGCCTAGCACGTCAAAAAGTTTGTTCCTATTGTACATGCAACTCCCGCAGTACTCCGAACACGGGTCGAAATCGAAAGCGTCATAATTCGCTTGCGCGAATTCTCCGTACTTCACAATCTCCCGCCTAAGTTGCGGGTGTAGCGGGTCGAGAAGCTCGTCCCAGTCGTTGCAACCGTGGATTTCCCGCCACATGTCGGATATATTCTCCTTCGGCGACATAGTTGGCGTATCGTGCTTCTCCTCGAGGCTCGGAACGTTTGCATTCGAACGGTAGAGGCTCTTTTCGATGTTGAGTTGTAACATGTTGGACCACGACTCGGCCAGCTTGATGGCCTTATTGGTCGATGGGTTTTGGAACCGGATTCGCCTGAATTTCACGGCTTCGTCCGCCCACGTGGCGGACGGAACGCGGCGGGTATGGGTGGTGGGGAGGGTGTGGAGTAAGTTTTTGGTGGCCATTTTGTGGCAGAGAGGTTTGAGAGATTGTGATGGAAAGAGTGTATGGAAGTGTATTTATATATATAATAAGGTGAGATAATGAAATATTCTAATAGTGTTGTTGAGAAGAATAAAAAGCATGGGAAACGAGACTATTCAAAATTTCAAAGTGTTATTTTTATGAAATTGACTATATAAAAAGTGTTAGGAATTGAATTGACCAATAATGTTATAAATAATGTTCCTCACGCGTCTGTTTCGGCTAAGGTCATGTGACTTGGTGAATCTTCCACGAACCCATAGCTGTACTCTTTTTGGAAACAGATTTTTTATTTTATTATTTATTTTTGTTTCGTCACGTTGTAAGTCAACTATTATATTAAGCAAAAGATTTGATTCTTGATTCGTTATTTTTCTCTCTCTGTAATCGAAGTAGTTGTAAGTTAAACAGTTTATTTTACGATTGTGTTTGCAACTTCAACTTCTCCATAAAAAAACACGTCGTAAAATGTTAAAGATGCTATATGCTAGTGTGGCACAGAGATTAAAAGAAAGGGACATCTACCAGCTTTCCGGCCAAAAAATCAGCCGCTATGATGAGATCTGATCCATTATACTAGTTCCCAAGAACTTGGCCGGTGTAGAAGGCCATATATGGAAATATCGGAACAATTTGTATTTCTATTGGAACGTTATAAATTAATGTTATATCTCTTTCGTTTTTTTCTTTTTCAAATCACTAGTTTACGTGTTTATTCTGATTTAAGTTTTTTTTTTTTTTTTTTCGTTTGAAAAATTAAAATTGGACTGAATTCATCTAAATTATTTTGCACCGAAGTGAATGTAACGATAAATGCTAATTAACTTGAATTGAACTGATTGTTTCCATATAAAAATAATTCTTAGTTAGTGTACTCTATGGACGCGTTTGGTTTAGCGGATAAATGGGATAAAACACTGTAGGAGAATACGGTTTCTCCGTTTGATCGACAGATAATCGGGAGAGAAAGAGAACGACGTGACCGGGATAATCACGGCGGGCAGCTCTGTGATTGGCTGGGACGGATGAGTTGGCAATCGATTATCCGTTATCTTCCATTCTCTTTATCCCGTCTTCCAGCCGAATAATGGCCATTATCCGTGATGTGCGGTGATGTCATCGCCGCTACCCCACCATGTGAGCTCCTCCCTTCTTTATCAACAATGTCGGATTATCTCACAATTGAGCCAAATGGGATTTGGTTATCCCAGATAATTGGACCATGAAGCCCATTATCTGTCGGATTATCCAACCATATTTGGACCAAACCGACCGAATTATCTGGCGTATGATCTGCTCCAAATCACTGTTCATCCGTTTATCCAAAAATTCATTATCTAGATAAAATTATAAACCAAACGCGTAATATATATAAGATAATAAGATGTGAAAGGAGTAGTTGGAGATATAAAATATAGTATTGCTTTTGATGGTGAAGAGTAGACATTTGAACAACTCTCAAACAACTAATTGACATCATTAGACGTTGAATTTGAAACCTTTTGATAAGTCGATATGGCAAATCATAAATTGCATTCGTATTATATTTGTTGTACTCTATTCAATTCAACACTAGCTTCTTGACTTTTAGAACTAACTACTATGATGACTTAGCTTCAACTGTTTTGTGGATTGGAAGGAACTATCTAGCTGGTTATTTCATCTCAACATCACCAACCGCGCAGTAACGGATTAAAATATTCCGCCCACTTGAAACGTACTCATCCGTTTAGATTGTCAAAAAAATAAACACAAATACAGTTTATTAAAAAATGAACTACAAAAAAAATACGTAAAAAATCTGAATAAAACATATGAATATTCGAAACTGTTTTATACACCAAGAACTTCACAAAATGTGATATTTCATTCATTCATGAGAAAGTTTGTTAACTTGCAAGAGATCAAAATTTGCACATCAAACAAAATCCTTACATGTAATGACGACTTGAAAAACAGAAGCCTGTTCACTCCAAATTCTGTAATTACAGCTCCAAAAATGGATCAATCTACATCAAACAGGCAATTCTGCAGCAGCTCTAGAAACAGGAGACAGAGCATTTACGGACTGATCCTCGTCGGCTATGCCATCAGACCTCAAGGCAGCTGGCACAAATGACCAGAAAACGTCTTCCATGTTCGGTGTTTCTTTCGGTTCTTGGCAGGCAACAAGAAGAGCGGTGGATTGGAAAAACCGGTAGTGTTTCTTGTTGCAAACGAAGACGAAGATGAATGACAAAATGGGAAGTGGGATCATGAGGGGGGTGTAGAAAAATACCTTTATAGAAAAATAACCCAGCATTGTGACTTGGAACAGGATCAGCGAAGCCATGATTCGCGTGTAGATATGTGGCCAGTATCTCCCATACGTTTCGTATGAAGGAACCAACACGTTGAGAACCTGTTGTTTGTATAAGAATAATAAGGCCAATAGATGTTATACACTATGATTGTAATTCATCCACATAAGATGCTATCTGAACTGAACGATGTATCATGCATCGTTCAGCTCAGATAAGATGCTGTTCAAAGAAAAGGTAACAAGAATTTCTGGAAATGTTACCTGATTGCGCAGAATAAGCCATCCCAGGCCAAAGTAAACTATGCCGAATGGAATAATAAGAGGCGCGATGACAGAGTAGCAGATGCAAATTGTAACGATAAGCATATCAGCAGGGATTCTAATTGCATATCCAAGACCACCAGGAGCCCAAGCTTCTTTCACCTCAGCTTCTGTTCTACAAAGGAACCTTTTCTTGATTTGGAATATTATTAAAGGGATTATTCTTGATAACTCGAAACCGTAGATAACAAAGAACCTGTAAACAAATCGAAGCTATGTTAAGACGGAGACAGAACAGGAAATGATAAACAGGAAACGAACCGAAAATCTTACTTGAGAGCAACAAAAGTCAAGAAGAAATTAGCACTTCCAGGGAGGCTGCTTCCAAGTACAGACACAACTGAGACCGGTTGCTCTTGAACCCTCTTCAACGTAGAGAAAAGCGACTGACCCAACGTAACGCCAAGGAACACATTTAGAACTGAGAAATAGAAGAACTTCCCGGATGCAGCTCGTTGAGCATGGCTTTGAGAAGAGATTCCTTCGGCCCTGGATAGAAACAAAAGAAACATTGGCAATATAGCCAAGACGATTAAAAGCACCAGTTGAGGCAAATAGGCCTCCAAAGCTGTCCTGATTGAAGCTTGTCTCAGGACAGGTCTCAAGAATGGAAGATATTTCTCCATAGAATCCAGGGTGGTGAATGCAGTAATGAATCCAGCAGGTATTACGTAGAAGAAAATGGTCAAGAACACGATGAAGTAGATGATATATTGTTGAATCCTCCTCTCGTATAGTCCTTTACGAAGATTTGTCCATATCAATTCACGGGCTTGTGGAGAAGATGTGACTGTCCACGAATCAACAGCCTTATCATGCAGACTTTGTGAAGCATAAGCTGCGGTAATCCTGTCGTTAAAGAAGATTATGGCAGCACGTTGCTGTTTCTCCTTGAGAGTGAGTTTTCGTTCAGCTTCAAGTATCGGGGCCAAATCTTTTATCTTCTCTGCGTAGTACTCCATTTCGTCAACCTTTGCACCGATAAGCCCTAGAAAGCCGGTTTTGATAGTTGGTCTTGTTCCTTCAGGATTACTACCATCTTTTTTCGATTCTGAATACACAGCTTCAGCTCGTGCGAGCTTCCTTTTGTATCCTTGCAACTTCTCATAAATCCTGTTTACCTGTCATAGATCATCAATTACTACAAAGTTTTGCAAATGTAAGTTTTCAATAGAGATGGCATGAAACAATGTACCTGGCTAATGTTTGTGATCACCATTGACCTGTAAAATGTATCAGGGTAGATTGTCATAAAATACGAGTCCACCTGTTCTTTAATCGAACTTTTACCCTTGGAATCGACCTTCGGTATGTCTCGAACAAGAACTGCAAACTGCTCAGGCTTGACTTCAGGAGACTCGAGTGCTGCTGCTCTAAGCTCCGCAACATGATTGTATGCTTTCCATAGATAGCAATACGTCACAAACGAAACCCAGTATGCTGCTATAAAGAAAGCCCACAACCGCGGACTTCTTTGCTGTTATGCAGATCAAAAAGGAAATTAACAAGATGTCAATGTACGTATCCGTGTTTTCTAATCGAGCATGGGCTAATGAAAGAATGATCATTTAGGAATGAAAGAGATGAGTACAGACTTGAATATGGCCCATAGATAGCTTGTCAAGATCATTGAAACTTCCATGACTGGTGCTCTCATTTGCCCTCATCACCACAGTACGTTCAGTGTACGCGATTGGTAGAAGAACCGGAAGCAGAAAAACGCCAGACAGCACCAATATTCCCAGCACTGCATCAATTGCAAAACAAACCAGTCACTTAGATACTTAAGTTACCAGAATTCTGTTAGACGATAGCTGATTAAGCACGAAACATTGATGTAACCGGTGAGAAGAAAAACGTAAAAATCCAAGTGTGATCAAATGATCATGATCAGCAGCACACTTAAAGACACAAACTGATGATGATATTTCAAGAATATATACATACATTATGAACTTATTGTTTACTAGTTCTTATATATACTTGAGCAAGTCATTAGGCCAATTAGGCTTCATTAACCAGTACTATATAGCAACAGATTATATCAAACAGAAGCTAAAAAAGCTAAAGAAATACTACTCCGTTTCATTAATAACTTTCTAAGAGAACTATTCATCGCGACCTTTGACCACGTATAACTTTTAAATTAAACTGTATCAATATAAATTAAAAGTTGATTATGAAAATATACTCCATTTAATTTCATAATATAATTTTATTATATTTTTCTCGAATGTAATTTAGGAGTTATACGTGGTCAAAGGTCGCGATGAATAGTCCCCTTAGGAAGTTATTAATGAAATGGAGGTAGTAACAAACAAGCCAAAGGTTTAACAAAATTTGCATAAAACAGCTAGCAAGATTAGTCGAAAACCATACCAGTGGAGAGGAAGACAAAGTAGACAGCAGTATCAACACCAGAAAGCCTCAAAATATCAGCCTCAGTGGAGCTAACCGCGTCATGGATCCAAGCAAACGGGTTCCTGGTCGACTGGAGATCCAAACCCTGGAGAATCTTGTTCGGGTAGTAAATGACACCGTTACTCTTCTGCCGAGCAAGCAGAGTGAAAAGGAGCATAAGAATCACGAATATTATAAACGACGTCCCTAACGATGTCAAAAACGATCTGAAATCCATTTCTTCACTGAGTTTTTGTTAACTGTTTATCTTCTATACACTACTGCATGGCCTATATATATGGAATTAAGTTCCATGTTTTTGACATAGTGTGTATGTATATATATAAGTGGTTCTGTTTAGCTTTGCATTCTCTATTGAACTCTGCTTTTGAGCCACTTGAGTTTGGAGGGAAGTCTTGCTTTAAAGCTTAGCCACAAGAGTGTTAATACTATTTTGGAGTGGAATAATTAAAAATCTGCTGTCATATTCGGAAAATATCAGAGAAATAATGTGAAAGTGATGACCCACGAACCGACAGATTACATATGATTAATTAATTCATTTGGTTGTCCATTTATCCAAACCAAACAACACCTTATGATTATTTTACTGTTACCAGAGTAAGTGAAATAGCTTTATTTTGAGCAAATCAAACACACAATTGAAAAATTACTCATTTTAAAAAAAAATTGTTTACGTATTTTCGTTCTATATTGTTTAACGTTTTTGACAAATGTTTATCTCACAAATTTATTATTGTGGGTCCTACCACTAAACCAAACACTACAATTATTATACCAACCTTTTATAAATCAGTTTTAAAATCAAACGTAAATTATCTTAAAAAACAGATGAGTACTGTTTATAATGTAGTACAAGAGCCTAAAATGAGTATTAGAGCAAAGAGCTGATTTAGAGCTGAAAATGGAGGACTTAAAATGAGTGACAAACAGTATGATTCAGTCCGTTCAGGTTTGCCTAGTGTTTTTTTTTACTACAAATAAAACAGTTCTACTTCTACCTTGAAAATTTCAGACCTGATATCGAAATTCAGCACTTGCAAGTAATCAAATTTTGCACATGAAAACCAATCTTGAAATACACTTAAATACATACAGAAAGAACCAAAGAGTAAGGACTACAAGAAGTAACAATTTACCAAAGTAATTAATCCACAAACCATTTCTAACTGAACAACATATCATCATCCTAACAAGCAAATTACACACTCTAGCTAGCTCTTAATTACACATTCAAACATCAACATGAGAAGAGCTTGCAATGTACCATCAGTATCAGAGAGTAGAATCTGGTCCAGAAACTTGAGACAAAGCATAAGCATCTGCAAGATAATGATAGTCATCGGAGGATTTCTCGGAACTCATGGCAGGCGTTACGAATGACATGAAAACGGCCTCCATGTTCGGAGTTTCCTTCAGTTCACGGCAAGCAACGTCAAGAGGTGTGGACTGGAAAGAACGGGAAAACTTCTTGCTGCAAATAAAGAGGAAGATGAAGGACAGAATGGGTAGCGGGATCAAAATGAAAGTGTAGATGAAGTTCTTGATTCCGAAATATCCCAGCATTGTGATTTGGTACAGGATCAAGGAAGCCATGATGCGCTTGTAGATATGTGGCCATATTTTGCCATTGGTCTCGTATGCAGGAACCAACACTTTAAGAGCCTGTTGATGAGAAGACGAATACAATTAACAAAGCTGTTCTTATACCAGATTTTCAAGTGCCTGTCTGTTTAAGAGCAGAAGTAGGAAAAGGGTTCGCAAAAACAAGACAGAACTGTTTTTAGCAAAACTTTCATAATCGAAATCATCAGTTGCAAACAGGCATTTCAAGCCTGATGTGCATGTCAGCATGTGTAATGAATTTGAATTGCAAGAAACCAGTTCGTGTACGCTTTATACATCCGTTCAGTATGACAAAACAAGCAAGTACTGTATAAAGCAGCAGGATGTGCAACTAAGGCAACAATTATTGAGAAATGGTACCTGATTGCGCAGAACAAGCCATCCCAAGCCAAAGTATATTACAGCAAATGGGAGAATGAGAGGCGCTATGACGGAATAGCAGAGGGAAATCGTAACAACAAGCATGTCACTCGGGATTCTAGTTGCATATCCTAGGTCACCGGGAGCCCAAGCTTCTTTTATCTCAGCTTCAGTTTTACAAAGATACCTTTTCTTCAGGTGAAATATTATTAGAGGAATTATCCTAGATAGCTGCAGCCCGTAACCGACAAAGAACCTGAAAAGTAACCAAAAATATGTCAAGAACCAGTCACTCAAAGGCCTAATTGTCTTAATAATCTTTCCATGTCAATGCTCAGAAGTATAATACTTGGTAAAGATTATTAAGACAATTAGTACATCAGTGTGCCAGCGAAAACGACTTGAAAGAAACCAAAGAATCTTACTTCAAAGCCACAAAAGTCAGGAAGAAAGTAGCACTTCCAGGGAGGCTGCTGCCTAGTAAAGGTACGAGCGAGTCTGGATTCTTCTGAACCGATTTAAATGTAGTGAAAAGCGATGAACCCAATGTAACCCCAAGAAACACATTCAGGACTGAGAAATAGAAGTACTTCCCCGATGTGGCCCTATGTGCATGACTCAGAGAAGGGATTCCCTCGGCCTTGGAAAGAAACAACAAAAAGCTTGGCAATAAAGCCAAAAATACTAAAAGAGCCACCTGAGGCAAGTAGGCTCCCAAAACTGTCCTGATGGCAGTGATTTCCAAGACAGGTTTTGCGAACGGGAGCAATTTCTCCAAATTCTCCAAGGTGGTGAACGCCGAAACTAATCCAATGGGTATCATGTAAAAGAAAATGGTCAAGAACACGATGAAGTAGACAACGTATTGGCGAACTTGCCTCTCATAATACTTTTTCGGAAGATTTGACCAAATGAGCTGTTTGGCTTGCGGAGCATCTGTGACAGTCCATGAATCAACCATCATGGCATGTAGACTTTGTGATGCAGAAGCTGCAGCAACTCGGTTATTGAAAAAGATTACAGCTGCACCTTGCTGTTTGTCCTTCAGAGTAACATTTCTTTCAGCTTCTAGTTTTGGAATCAACTCTTTAATTTTCTCATCATAGTACTCAATCGCATCAACTTTTGCACCAACAAGGCCTAGAAAGCCGGTTTTTGTTGTTGGCCTTGTTCCTTCCGGATTACCAACTGTTTTAGATTTTGCGTATATGGCTTCCGATCGTGCCAGCTTCTTCTTGTATCCTTCCAACTCTTCATGGATCTTGTTTACCTTCTTATTGTCTGTGACAACCATCGACCTATAAAACGTATCTGGATAGATTGCCTTGAAATACGAGTCCACCTGTTCTTTAAAGGTTTCTCCCTTGGAGACGGCAGGTATGTCTCGGACAAGCACAGCAAACTGCTCGGGGTTGACTTCAGGTGACATGAGTGCATCAGCTCTAAGTTTGGCAACATGGTTATATGCTTTCCATAAAAGGCAATACGCAACGAAAGATACCCAGTACACTCCTATCAAGAATGCCCATAACCGCGGACTTGCTGGCTGTAGAGTAAACAAAATCAAATTTCATTACAAGAATGTAGTCATTACTGGTGACAATTTAGAAACATCTTCCAAATTTTACTTTAAGGACAGCAACTTAATAACAAATGTAAGTGGTGTTTTTATAAAGCACTCGCAAGCATAACAATCAGTGATTCATCGCATCATGCATGTTTTTAATAGAGCAGGGATACGTTAATAAAAACAATGAGATACTAACTTCAATATTCCCCATTGATAGCTTGTCAAGCTCGTTGAAAGTTCCATTACTAGTGGTGTCGTGTGGCTTCCTCACATGCTCAGTGTATGCGACTGGCAGTAGAACAGGCAGAAGCAAAACAGCTGATAATACGAATATTCCCAGCACTGCAGCATCAAATAACCAAGTGCAAATCAGTTATTCTTCATTTAACATACTCAACACACGTTCAAGTGCATAATTCATTACAAATGGATCAGAAACTCTATTACTTACTGTATTAGCTAAGATCTAGATGCAACAGAGACTTTCCTAAACAAACAAGACTAGATAGATACCTGTTTCAGAAATAGTCCAACATTGAAGCCTAATGAACTAGAGTTGGCTTCTTTTTTTTAGTACAACATATGCAAATTAAACACCCACCAGATTCATTTCATAATAATCAAAAGTTTGTGCTAACAATAGCTATATCATACTGAACCATAAAAGCCCAAGTAAACAGGACAGAGATTTCGAAAACATGTCACTGAAATTCTGAGAATTCCAGCTGAAAATCCCAAAACATTCCAGTTCTCCATTCTACAAACAACTACTAGGAACTAATATAAAGTACTAGATTCAACAGCTCTCTACAAATTGAAGCTTTATCAGCTAACCTCAAAATCCACATGAACATTTACAACACTTTCACTCTATAAAACACAAATCTGAAAAAGTTAACAATATATTCAACAAACATCAAAATTCCCATGAACATTTGCAATACTTTCACTCCAAAAACACAAATCTGAAAATGTTTTAAATTTTTAAACTTATCAAGAAACATCAAAATTCACTACAAATACTTCCACTAAAAAACACAAATCTGATTATTTTTCTATTTTTTTTTCAAGTTTCAAACATATCAAGAAACATCAAAATTCACATGAACATTCAAACACTACAATACATCCACCGAAAAAGGACAAATCTAAAATAGTTTCAACATTTAGCCCACATCAATAAAAACAAAAAAAAAAAAAAAACAACTCATACCAGTAGTGAGAAAGACAAAGTAGACAGCAGTATCAACACCAGAAACTCTAATAATATCAGCCTCAGTCGAAGTAGCAGCTTCCCGGATCCAAGCAAAGGGGTTCCGGCTCAGCCTCATACCCTCATACGGATCCAAACCCTTGAGGATCCGGTTGGGGAAGTAGATAACATCATTGCTGTGCTTCCGAGCAAGCCAAGCGAATAGGAACATGAGAATCAAGAAAATTATAAAAGACGTCCCTAGAGACGTCAAGAAGGAGCTGAAATCCATTTCTAAACTTCACTCTGGTTGGTTGGAGAAGAAGAAGAAGCCGTTATATGGAGCTGTTTTACAGAGGTGTATAATATTGATGGATGGATATTTATTTATTTATTTATTTATTCTTATGAATGAAAAAAATCTGTGTGTACAGTTGTAACATTTTTTTGTCTTGATTGATGAATATTGGGGTTTTGGACACGGATTTGGAAATTGGTTGCTTTGGTAGCTTTAGCTTTTGGATATGGCCATATGGGTTTTTTTTTTGTTGCTTTGATTTTACTGATAGGAGTTTACTCTGCTTTTGCTGCTGATATTGTGCAGTGAGTTTGGAGGAAAGTGATGGATGGTGTGTGTGTCAGTTGCACAAGGTGTTTTTGTTTTCCTTTTTTAATCGTATACTCCATGAGTACTAAAAATAGGGTTTTGTGTGTGTTTTGGTAAATTTATTAAAAAATTTGAGGTGTCATTTTCTTAGAAAGATTTTGGAATGACACACCCATCATATCATATGGGTATTTGAATAAACATTTTAGTGGTTGCTTCATTGCTTGTTTATTTGTTTATGAGTATTTTGGAAAAATATTAACATTGTATAATTGTGTTGTGGAAGTATATAGAGAGTAAGATTAGGCTCAATAAAAAAATTAAAATTCAAACTCTTCAAGTGATTTAGTGGTGTTTGCAACAACTTAGTTTATCACTTATTTTGTAGTTTTTTTTATTGTTTGCAACAACCTATGATCGAACAGATTCTCTTAATCGTTGTTTAAGTTCAGTTTAGATGTATTAAGTTCAGTTCAGTTCAGATTTACCTAATAATATTTTGTACTATAAATAATTTCAGTTCAGTTCAAGTTCAATTCAGATCAGTTCAGTTCATACTTTTTTCAGACGAAGAGAACAAAAACTTATAACTTTAGTGGGGTTTAAGTGTTTTTTTTTTTTCTTCCAAAAAGTTGAGTTTGTAAAAAATACTCTTACAACTTATCTGAATTTTAAGTATTTTTTTTCAAACACCCATCAAATTCTCTAAACATTCAACTTTATCAACTTATTTTATGTTGAATATCACGTGAGTATTTTAATTTATATTGATACAGTTTAATTTAAAAGTTATATGTGGTCAAAGATCACGGTCAATAGTACCTTTAGAAAGTTTATAAAAAAAACATGGAGGAAGTATAATTTAATGTGCTGAATTCTACTTCTCCCTCATTGTAACAACGGGACCCGCATGTGTACCCACTGATATTTCGAGAGATCGGTTTTAGGGTAAGAGACCATGGAAGTTTTATCATATGAACCAACCCTTAAGACCATCTTCAAGATAGGGTTAGAAAAATTTCACAACTTTGAGACCACCTTATTAGACATGGTCTAGTCTAAGTGAACTACTTTCATTTCATGCAGTTGTGTCACGATACATGTACATTTGTATGGATAAGAATGTTACAAATAATACATAAATGGATTATTATTGTGATCGATGCATGAACAAACAACAACCGTACATTTATAGTTCCATAATCCATCTTGTGATTTGTTCACTTCAAAAAAAATCAAACTAAAATTCATAATTTTACATACATATAATAATAATATAAGAAGCAGTTGATAGGTGTTCGATGTGTCATCGTGCCCTATCTATCATTCATTATCCAATTAAGGTCCCACGAAGTGGGGTCAAATTGATTAAAGTTTACACCTACCAAACTGTATAATACAAAGTCTCCAGCTTTATTAATTTTAGGTAGCAAAATATAAAATAATTATTTACAAGTCCATTCCCTTTTCATCACGACGTATTAATTATAAAATAAAACAAGAAGTATATCTAAAGATGAAAAAGAATGACTAGTCAAATATTATTAATATACCGGTATGGATTTTTTAATCACACGTTAATCTCTTTTCAGTCCTTGAACATTTAACGTGGCTCTTTAGTTTAAAATAGCCAACTCTTTAAAGGGTTTCTTGTAGCTTAAACAACACTTGAGTTTTCATTTTTTTTTTTCTTTCTTAAAGAAGAAAAGCACTTGATTTAGAATATCAGTTTTTATTACTGTCGGCCATGATCAAGTTGCATGGAATTGATAACGAATCATTAAAGAAATAACGCTTTTTCTCATTTAATAAACCGTGGTTAATGCGTGGGAGTTAGTGAGTGAACACATTTGTATGCATAAAATAGTCGGCCGTTTTTAAAAATTGGCAATATACATACAACACGACCAGTCAGGTCAAATAATTTGTGAAAAAAATTACTCTTAATAGTGTTTATAATGAAAAAAGTATATGATGAAATAATATGACATACAGTATAATTTTATTATATTTTATTTTGGGTTTTATTTATATAATTTAGTACTAATAATTTGTGTTTTAGTACTCCTATCTGGTAATGATGCTGGCGTTCAGGTAACACGTAGGCAAGTTTGGATATGATCCACACTACTAGGACACGTGTCGGCTCCTTACGAACTCTGCCGACATACTATGAACGTGAGCTTCACTACTGATTACCGAATTGAGCAAGTTGTTGGATTTCATTTGGGCAAATTGGTTGTATTGTGGGCCAGACCAAACGGGCCCAAATCATCTAGTTCTGCTTACAGGTGCAAGTGGACTGAAGTCACGGAACCTTGATCATGAGTTCGTAAAATTTTGTCCGATCAACACATACTTCATGTTTGATTCTGATTCAATTAATCTTGGACAATTCATGAGCATGTTCGTTAAATTTATTATTGTAGTATTTTTACGCAATGTTTTATCTTATGAAATCATTCTTAGATACTTAAGTTTAATTTTTTTAATAACCACTGTAATTTTGACGTTTTTCTTGTATCTGTTAAACACAATTGTATAAAAGAACCGAACAAACAAACGAATATGAAATTACTGTTATTTTAGCTAACAAGTTATTTTAACCTTTAATGAATATAAACACGAACCTTAACCATTCATCTCGAAATATACCTCTAATTCTGAATCTCTGGCAAAAGGAAGGGGGCTCAGAAAAACTAATTATAGAAGTTAATCGACTACAATTGCTATGATGTTCAGATTGATTGATTTATGGTGTAAATATGGACAATACAGTGTCTCGTCTATGCTGATAACAATCAAGGATCATTGATGCTCCTACTCTTTGCAAATGAATTCTCTCTAATTCTATTAAAATAAAAAAAGACTACCGAGTACCGACTGATTTGGTTTTTTAAACGAGAATAAACAGGATGTTACATCCAAGATATTAACGAGTTATTTGTCCCCGCCATCATCGAATCGTTGTTAAGCTAATTTAATTGAATTGAATCGAATCGTGTCATGTTTTTACACTTACCAGCTGCCACGCCTGGACCATATCTTCGATATCGACCAAAAACTTCCAGCCCGGCCCATATCTATCACCATCACGCCACAACACACTTCAAAGCAAATCTCGATTAATTTTTATTTTTTTTGAGATGAAGGTCTCGATTAATTAAATTTGTCCCTTTAATTTTCAGTTTTTTTTTTAATACTCTAAACACACTATAATACGTTTTCTTAATTCATTTACTAGTAGTAACAAACTACTAACAACATTTTTCATATTTAAATACATTTCGTAAATCGTAAACAAAAGTACTGTCGATTTCGAATTCAGAAAATTAAGCATCATAAATTCTTCCGTTGGAAATTGTAACAAACTCTAATCCAGAAGAGGCAATAAATTAATACTCTAATTGCCTCAAAACTTTATCTAGTGTAAAATAAAATAACTACTTAAAAAAAGAAAGAAAAACATATATAGTACCATTAATGAGTATAAACTCGAAGTAAAGATTAATTGTTTGAGTCTCGTACGCGTATAATGCATGCACAAACACAAATCACAAAATGTGAAAATGGAAAATGAACCATCAGTCCAATTAAATAATTTGAATTCAATTTCCCAGATTTACACATTTATATATTCTGGCGAACAGAAATTAATTTTAACCTCAAGTGAAAAAGCTTTTCACATAATACATGCATGGACATTTACTAGTACCACTAACTATTCTCAGAAACTAGTTACCTAAATCTTCCACATTGGTTGCAATTGCCTGGAATAATTGGTAAGCTTTTCTTCTCTTAATTTCCATTTTATTTGCAAGAGATATTCTTTTGTTTTTCTCATACATGCACAGCTAGCTAGCATGCACAAATATATTGTAATCTCAGCTTCTGTTAGTGAAAGTCATACACTAATTTGAGCTTCTATATGTTGATTAGTGAAGCCATGAGCTGCAGCAGTGGAGATGATGAAGACAGGATTAGCAATTTACCAGACGGTCTTATTGGTTGCATTCTCTCCTTTCTTCCAACAAAGGATGCCGTCAAAACATGTGTTCTTTCTAAACACTGGGAACACAAATGGAAACTCTCATACAACATTAAACTTTGTTATATGGATTTCAGACGTGGAGATGTGGAGACTTTCATTAGCGTTGTAGACCAGATGCTTCTAGTTTCACAATGCATAAAACGTTTTGAAATTTCCGGTTCTATATTACACAACTCACACTGCTTGATGAGATGGATATCTACTATATTCAGGCACAACCTTGAGGAGATTCGAATGTATATTTATAGTGAACTGCCTGAAGATCTTGTGTTATCTCTCTTTCTTTTCATGAATTGCAACCCATTGAGAGTTCTAGAGCTAAAAATGTCTTGCATATTCAAAGTTCCTCACAAGATCAGTTTTCCTAACCTCACGAGGTTACATCTTTCCTATGTTCGAATGCTGAATGATCATTCTTCAATAGACACAGTTGCATTTTCTTTCCCAGTGTTGACAAAAAACTAAAATTGAAATTCTGCACATGGTTGTCTATGAAGTCTGTTGAAATCGATCTATGCTCCCTCATTGAGGACTTTTCTGTATAAATCAGAAGATGTTCAAGCTCATAACTTCTCAATAAAATTCCTTGGAATGAACATTACCACATTTGAAGCTTCGGGTGCATTCGCTGAAGATATTCTTTTTACTGCTGGATTGGCCGTTGATTGTGCAAGTCTACGACATGATGTTGATGGCTCAGGTCTCTACATAGAACTGGATGGAGTACGTGCTAGAGAGTTACTTTGTCAACTATCGAATACAAGGAAATTGCAATTGTCTTACCCCATTGTGAAGGTTAATTTGTTCTTCTTAATTCTATATAGTAATGAATAATCTTATCTTATGATGTAATTACATTTTCTCTTATATCTTCCAAGCTCACAAATTTATTTTACTTTCTTCCATGGTGTCTTTGAAGGCTATTGCGATAAATTCTCAAATTCATCTTCCTATGTTTGAAAAGATGGAGCGGCTAGAACTTATAGGTCATGAAATGTGTTCCGATGAATCTGTTTTGGTTGAATTTTTATTTGAGTTGCTACATGCTACCCCATTTTTGGAATGTCTTGTTATTGATTCCGTAAGTTCTTACATTTTCATTCCAACATTATTGTTCTCATTTTATGCTAGTAATTATAAACTTTTTCATTTTGTTTCTTAAAAGTTAAAACTACCTTAATATTTGCTTACTTTTGTTTCTGGCAGGTTGGTTCTCTTTCCTGCCCTTTTGACGATGATTGGGATCTAAATGTATTGATATCATTCTTTATCCTTTTTTTTTTTTTTCCTGTTAATTAATAATGCTCTCTACCTGCATTTTATACAGGATGAGCTTTTGGAAGATGGATACGACTATGGGGCAGTGGAGTCCATACCACCATGTCTTTCTTGCCTCAAGAAACTCAAATTCTCCGGATTTCATGATTGTCCTCATCTTTTCAACTTGGCTCTGTTTTTGCGGAAGAATTGTTCGGAACTGCAAGATTTTTTTGTTGATGATGTTACGTGTTTTAAGGGGATAGCGAAGTTCATTGCATTTCCTAGCCCTTCAACTTCGCTGAGGTATCATATTACTGAAAATTATCAAGGGTTTATTGGTGTTTAGCGTTGCCTTTTGTTTTCGTACGTTTCATTTTCTGTCTGCTGTCACAAAAGTTCTGTAACTCATATTCCAGAACATGATCAAACAATTGCTATGTTAGTTTTCATCCAAATATGCTTGTGCGGTGTGTGATATGGCTCCATTCTGTTATCAATCCCACACATAATCTATATTGGCAAAGTATCAAGTTATCAACCCTTCTAATTTCACTTATTCTAATTTCCACCGTCTACAAATGGGTTCAGTTTAGCTGAGCACAACGATCCAAGATGACATCTCAGTATCTAGAGCAGTTCGTAGACGAAATCACTTCTATTCTATAGAGTATATGGACCTCATTTCAGTGATAACTTATCAGCAGAGGCAACTACCATGTCCAAGCTCGACAGCCTCACCTGATGCACTCACTATCATGTACATATAGAGTTCATTATGGCGAGAGGACTGGTGACGTAAAAAATCTGATTCTAGAAGCAAGTGTATACCCGTGCTCATAAGTTGCAGCAACGAGCATGTCCCGTAAACAGATCATCCCACTGCTGACAGCATTAACTATGCGTCTAATCAGCTACAATAGCAGAGAAAAATGGTTTCTTTATTTGCTTAGAAAAGCGTAAATGCAAGAACTTTCAGTAACCGAGATTTAAACAAGGAAACAAAATGGAACAAAATGCAGTATCATGCCGTTTCATCTAGGTCAACGTCAGTGCCTTTCACACCACCTTTGTTGATGATATATATCAAAACCTGTTTTCCAAAAAATCCCAACGATAAGCATTTCAATTGTGTATGTTGCAGTGTGGGAGTAGAGTTAGGAATGGAATAGTGCTGTGGTACTAAGAGCCACGTTGAAGCTGTGGCTGGACCGCTGGAGATATAAAGTGTGAAGGACTTACCTACAAGGATGCTGGATCCGAACTTGTTCGAGGAATTGCCAACATGGCTTCTGGGATAGGAGGTTTTGGAGGCCTCTTTCCTTTGGGTATGATAGCTATTCGTTATCAATATTGCTTTCTATATCTATATCCCTTCGATAAATTATTTTCATTCAGTGCATTCGTTTGAGCGTGTTTTGATTTATTAGATTCCTGTGGTTTTACTTAAATCGTCATATGTAAATGTTCATTGTAATTCCTTCTGAAAAAAGTACACTTTGTTTTCTGTTTACATGTTGAGGACACTTGATTGGTGATCATGGCATCTCAGTAGGTTTCTGGGCTAAATGCGGTATATATAGATGCAGAAAATTTAAATAAGTTTCCATTCTTACAGTACCTTGTACGAGACGGCCCATTTTCCAGTCCAAAGAGGCTGGTGCAATGAGCTCTCCTTAGGTGCTTGTTCGTTTTCTTTTAAGATGGTTTCTACCCGCAGGAAAGTGTCGTCATCGCACTTCATAATGTATTCCACTAGACTACACTCTTAAACTGACAAAATTAGTGGAGCACTAAGCATATGTACGATCAATGTCAGGCCATACCCCGTATTCACAAATGGCAATAGTTTAGAGTTGTTTGTTTGAATAAATTTCTGAATGAATTCACAAGAACCCTAGCTAGACTATTGATAGTATCTAATCTGCACCATACAAGACATGAATCGGAGTAATAAGACAATGAATGTCATGGAAGTAAGAGATGAAGCTAGACTACACTCTTAAACTGACAAAATTAATGGAGCACTAAGCATATGCACGATGAATGTCAGGCCATACCCCGTATTCGCAAATGGCAATAGTTTTAAGGACTACTAGCTTAATGGCTGAAGATATACATACACTAATCAAGAAAGCACAGAGTTTCCCATTACAATATTAACTTCCATATGAGTATCAATGTCAGAATGCTTATATGGTCAACATATCTGCAATATATTATATCCTCCCCTTACCAGGGAAACCTGATTAACAATAAGAACAGATCACGTTTCACTCAAATTTCAGTTTCGTTCGGTTTCTCTCACATTTCATTAAGCCTGTTTCGTTCTGTTTCTGTCATGTCTCATTAAGCCTCTTCATCTCCACATATTTACACAAGGCTTACGTAGTTAGGTACCTACTGTTGCTTAGACAATGCCACATCTACGTGTAAAACAGAACTACAGAAGTACCAAAATCATACCTAGTGTGTCGTCATCAATTTTGGATGGTACATCATCACACCTCTGAGCTGTTTCCCATTGCATTCGCCATTCTGTAACATGTATTTTGCACAATAACAGGTTGATCGCTCCAGTCTCCTCTCAAACGAGGATACAAGTGCAAAATCTTTGGCGGATCCTCCCCATCCACAGACTTCAGTCCTTGCAACTCAACGATAAATTGTGAGACATATACCAGCGCGTCACCAACTCTTGCTTTAACAGCCCGTCGAACATACTCTTTGTGTACATAACATGGAGTTCCAGTTATCGTAACAGAAGAACCTGCTGCAAGACTACATGGCAAAAAAATGACTATATCACCCCTCTTAGTAAGCTCTTCTGTTCTCCATTCAAGCCATCCCTGAAGGGCAGGACTCCGATTTTTCCCCTCAAGTACCGTGCTCATTTCGATTCTGTTTTCGTCATACTTAATCAATTCTCCCCATGCCTTCACAGTTCACACCCAATGTCCAAGCCTCATCCACCATTTCTCCTAGATTAGATGAGTTACTTATCCTAATCCTAATCATCAACCTCAATACATTTTTTCCAATGACCATCTTCACTCTCCTCCATGGCAGCATGTGATTCATCATCTCCAAAAGATAATCCATCATAACCAACATTGCCATTATCATCACCAAAAACAGATGAACTCTCCGAAAAATCCGGGAACTTGAAGAGAATAAGAGTCAAGTACAACACATCTGCACCGAACAAAATATACAAAAAGCCGAACCTCCTCCCACTTGAAGGCTCACTTTCAATCTCCCCATCAACACAGACTACAAACATACAAGAAATAACTTGCCAACTCATTAATCTCACAACATCCACACTTTCAATCTCCTCATCATCACAGACTAATAACAGTACAGATTGTGACAATACATAACTGTACAAAACTTGACCACGAGAGGAACAAAAACTGTACAGCATCATCACTGAATCCCCTGAACCCCTACAACTAATTAAGCAAGGCAAAACATTCAGTTCCCGGTACTTTCTGGTTCGTTATCTTCATTCAGGCATTTCATCAAACACCTTTAAGACATGCAATGGAAACACTTAAATTAGCATTTATTAGTGAGAGTGATAGACAGATTGTGAAATACCTATATGCAATTGACATAATTTCTTATACTTTAGAGTTGTTTGATTGAATAAATTTCTGAATGAATTACAAGAACCCTAGCTACCCTATTTATACTATCTAATCTGCACTATAAAAGATATAAATCGAAGTAATAAGATATGTAAAATGATCTCTTGTGACCTTTGGTGCAAAGCCCTAAAGCATTCTCTGTTCCGGAGCTCCAATCTCGATTATTAGCAGTTGACCTAATTTTGCTCGATTTGGGGAAGACGATTGTGATTTTCAAATCTCCCGCCCGCTCTTGTTTGATCATCTGTGGGAGAGAATTCGTGTTCCCGCTTGCTTCGTCTCTCTGTTTAACTTTTGGCGTCTTCTCTTTGCACCCTTTTTTCTTCTTTTTCTTTTTTCCAGACCTTGAAGTCTTTTTATTTTTGCACTTAGATTCTCTTCTTTTTTCACTTTGACCCACAAAACTTTCCAACTTCCAATAATATTGAGAAACTCCGAACATTTCAAACTTTACATGAAACAACTTCATACATAAATATAAATAGTGACAAAGACCAGCTAATCATCCCAAAACAATCCCGTTACTTTTGCAATTAAAAAAAAAGTCGTATTAATGTGCGATATTGCTTAGAAGTTATGAATTTGTGATGGTAGATTCGTGGGAGGTATTTCTTTTGTTGTCTTTCACTCGGACATACACTTTAAGAATGTGTGCAAACATGCTTGCGCTGTTAAATCATTTTCCTATGTGTATGTGATTCACTTAGTCAATCCTTTTGCCTTCATACCCAACAATCTAATGTGTACTTCTAACAGGCAACGCAGGGCACTTACCAACAAACATTGACTGTTCTTTTCGGAGTTAAAGAGTCCCTCTGCACGAGTAGACGGGTACCATGTGGTAAGTTTTAATGTACCTATTTCACTCATTATTGACTTTTAACCTTCCTTATTTGTGTACCTCCTACTGTTTTATTTGCACTCCTTTGGCTCTTCAAAGTTTGGTTATGCATAACAAGTGAGACATAAAATTAATGGTGAAGATTGTTGGTGGTCATGTGATAATGATCAGCTTATTCCCAAGTAATGAAGAGGCCCCAACTCATTTATATGTTTCTCAGAAACGTAAAATTTATGGCTAGCGTTAATTGCACGTCACCAAAATCTACATTAAATTCATGCATGTACGATGACAAACGTCAAATTTATAGATTTTATACTAAAGTATGATCTTCTCATTGCTAAAATTGTGATATTATTATAATGAATCCATCTTATAATTTTTTTTCCCCAAAATATGTACTCATATGTACACATGGAGTTTATGTTTAAGATGCATGTGTTTTTTAGTTTTTTCTTTTTCCAACTAGAGGGACAAATATACAATTATTGGGGGCCTTCACGTTATTTACCATTTCTGTAAAATGCGTATGTCTTCTTCTTTAATCTTCACTAATCACTTAAACCCGAAAAACCATCACTTGAAAAATCCCAAAATCACGGCCAGGCAATCATTTCTCCAAAGCCCTAAACCCTAGCAAAAGAGACCGGAGCGATCGAGCAAAGCTGTTCTCCGGCCAGCCACAAGAAGAATCAGGTATCCATCCATCCACCTTTCTCTGCTTCATTTTTCTATACGTCATTTTACCTGATTCTTCGTCTGGACAGCTTTTTTACTGAACATTCCTAAATTTGCATTTGCATACCTTACAATTTCGGAATTCTGTGATATCTATCTGGATGTTGTTTCAAACTCCTTCAGATTTGTTGTTTTGGGGAAGCTAATGGAAGTTTTACAGGAGTCAATCACATTTGTAAACCTGGACTAGTTGTGACCTAGAATGAATGAATGAGTAACCTAGGGTATGCAATTTGAATGTATAATCATCATCTAATAAGGAAGCCATGGAAGTATTCGAGTGATCGAATTTCAGTTGCACATTTGTAAACTTGGACTAGTTGTTGACAATGCATGAATCAGAAAGGGAAATCTAGAAAATTTGATGAATTAGTGTTTGCTAGTCGAACGAACGAGTGAGTAGGGTAGGGTATGCAATTGAATGTCCACGAGCATGTCGCATCGCGAATTGATTGTATAATTAATCATCATCTAATAGGGAAGCCATGGAAGTATTGGAGTGATCGAATTTCAGTTGCACATTTGTAAACTTGGACTAGTTGTTGACAGAGAGAGGGAAATCTAGCTAGAAAATTTGACGAATTAATGTTTGCTAGTCGAACGGGTGAGTAGGGTAGGGTATGCAATTGAATGTCCACATGCATGTCACGTCGCGAATTGATGTTATCATCATCTAAACATGAAACCATAGGTGCACAACTGTATCAGCTGGATTGTACTGATATCCGTCTTACCCCTATAACCGCAGTTATGGTAGCAGGATAAAATGTAGTGCTAGTCTTTTTTGCCATCGGCATTAAGAGAAAAATGCATGCCGTCGTAGAGTGCTGCAGTAGAATTTAGTCCCAGTAATCAGAGGAAAGCTCCTGCCGGGCAATATCTCGGCGGAAAAGTAATTTCTCCTTGATTCCTAAATTCATTTCTGTTAGAATAATGTCATCTCTTCTTTTTACTTGTGGAAGCTCATTTCTCGGATTTGTTGGATTAAACTAATACTCATCCTTTTTTTAGATTATTTATGTTTTTTTTTTTTAATCGTTTGTTTAGGAGGTTGAGGTTGATATGATGTGTGTTTTGATTTAGTGGTAGTACCTACATGAATTTTTCTGAGATAAAGCATGCCAAACCAAAATAATAAAAAAATAAATAAATAAACACTTCAAAAAAATATGTCAAAAAATTAATACGTAAACAGTTTTAAAAAAATAAACAAGTAAAGTAACATAGGTTGAAGGTAATGAAATCTGCAGTTTCATGTGTGAAAATTAAAGAGCAGCTCATTTTCTCGGATTTGTTTGATTAAAATAATACTCATCCATTCTTTTTTATTAGATTGTTAATTTATGCTCTGCTTTTCGAATAGTTTTTAAGTATGTTGAGGTTGACATGATGATGTGTTTGTTGTTTGGTATAGTGTTGGGGCCTAAGATAAATTTGTGAGATAAAATTATGCCGAAATGAAAACGTAAACAATCTAACATAAATAAATAAGTAAAGTAACATAGGTTGAATGTAATGAAATCTGCAGTTTCATGTATGAACATTAAAGGGCAGCTCTGTCTATCTGATTTTTGGGTTTAAGCTCTGCTCTGTATATCTTTTGTTTTTCTCATACATGCACAAATATATTATTGTAATTTCAGCTTCTGTTAAATGGTGAAGTCATGAGCTTCAGTGGAGATGATGAAGACAGGATTGGCAAGTTACCAGATGATCTTATTGGTTGCATTCTCTCGTTGCTTCCAACAAAGGATGCCGTCAAAACATGTGTTCTTTCCAAACATTGGGAACACAAATGGAAACTCTCATACAACATTAAAATCAATCATGATCGTAACCAAGATGAGGAGAGTTTCGTTAGCAATGTACACCGGATACTTCAACTTTCATAATGCATCAAACAATTTGAAATTTCCGGTTCTATATTTCACAACTCACACCGCTTGGAGACTTGGATATCCACCCTTTTTGGGCACAACGTTGAGAAGATTTCAATGGAATTGTATGAAGTGCCCGAAGATCTTGTGTTATCTCTCTTTCTTTTCATGAATTGCAACTCATTTATGAGAGAATTAGAGCTAAATTTGTCTTGCACATTCAAAGTTCCTCCCAAGATCAGCTTTCCCAACCTCACCAAGTTGTTTCTTAGTCATGCTTGAATGCTGAATGATCATTCTACAATAAACAGCTGCACATTTGAATTTTCTTTCCCTGTGTTGAAAACACTTGAATTTGTTTGCTGCACATGGTTGTCCGTGAGGTCTATTGAAATCTTTGCCCCTTCATTGAGTTCTTTGCGGTATGAATCACTTGGTGGTCAACCTCACAACTTGACAATCAACATCCATGGAATGAACATTACCACATTTGAAGCTTCGGGTGCTTTTGCTGAAGATATTCTCTTTACTGGATCGGCCGTTGATTGTGCAAGTCTACTATATGAAGTGGATGAAGCTGAATTCATCGAAGTGGATGGAGTACGTGGTGGAGAGTTACTTTGTGAGCTATCGAATACGAGGAAATTGGTATTGTCTGACCCCGTTGTGGATGTTTGTTCTTCTTAATTCTCTATAGTAATGAATAATCTTATCTTATGACGAAATTACATTATTTTTTTAACTACCAAGTTCACATATTTATTTCACTTTCTTCCATGGTGTCTTTGAAGGCTGTTGCAATATATTCTCAAATTCGTCTTCCTATGTTTGAAAAGATGGAGCGGCTAGAACTTGTATGTGACTTGTGGTTCGATGAATCTGTTTCGGTTGAATATTTAGTTGAGTTGCTACATGCTACCCCATTTCTGGAATGTCTTGTTATTGATTTGGTAAGTTCTTACATAATATTTATTCTAACATTGTTGTCATTCTATGCTAGTAATTAAAAACTGTTTCATTTTCTTTCTTAAAACTACCTTAATCTTAGCATACTCTTTTTTCTGGCAGAACGGTCGTCAATTGAACCATGATGAAGATTCTGATGAAGATCATTGGGAGCTAAATGTAATGATATCATTCTTTATCCTCGTTTTTTTTTTCTTTTCCTGATATTTATCAATGCTGTCTACTTGCGTTTTATACAGGATGAGTTCTTGGAAGATGGATACGACTATGGGGCAGTGGAATCCATACCACCATGTCTTTCTCGCCTCAAGAAACTCAAATTCTCTGGATTTGATGGTTGTCCTCAACTTTACAACTTGGCTCTGTATTTGCGGAAGAATTGTTCGGAACTGCAAGATTTTTTTGTTGATGATGTTTCGTGTTTAAAGAGGATAGCGAACTTGATAGCATTTCCTAGCCCTTCAACTTCGCTGAGGTATCATATTAGTAAAGAATTTGGTAGGTTTAGTGACGTTTAGCTATTTTGTTAGCAGTCTTTTCATGAAATGTCTGCAATCGATATGATTTAGTTTTCATTTTCTGTCTGCTGTCATGAAAGATCTGTAACATAATCAAACAATTGCTCTGTTTGTTTTGGTTCTATGAATTTGCGAACTTGGTTCTAAAGTGAGAATTGATTTTTGCAATTTTGATCGTTGGACTTTATATATATGTACTGTATATGAGTAGTTTGATTCTTTGACAGTATATGCATGTGTATTTTCATCCAAATATGCTTATGCGGTGTGTGATATGCAGGCTCTATTCTGTTATCAATCCCACACATAATCTACATTGGCTTAAGTATCAACCTTTCACTTATGCATTCCACCGTGTACGATTGGGGTCCAGTTTAGCTGAGCACAATTATCCAAGATGACATTTCAGTATCTAGAGTAGTCTCCGTAGACGAAAACACTTCTATAGACCTCATTTCAATGACAACTAACCAGTAGAGGCAAACACCATGACAGGCTCGACAGCCTCGCCTGATGCCCTGATGTACTCACTATCATGTACAGAGTTCATTGCGAAGTTGTGGTGTGACTGGTGACGTGATAGTTCTATATATATTTTCATCGCCTCAAATGGAGTAAATGTATGCCAACGTCTTTGGACTACCTCTTCATAAATTTATCTTCTCTCTGCTGTTACGAAAGTTCTATAATATACTATGCTATACAGGAATTACCAATGTAGTACTAGTGTTATGTATTGTTCTTTTTTATATGTAAGCTTACAACTATTTCCTTCCTTTTTTCATTGTTTTTGTCACGAATTTGAGCTTGAACTTGTTATACGTCTTAAACTCATTATACGTCTCTCAGAAATCCAAGTTAAATTTGGGGCTAGCTTTAATTGCACGTCATCAAAGTATACATTAAAGTCATACATATACGATGACGAAAGTCAAATTTAATAGATTTTATACTGACATAGTATTTGCTCATCTAAAATTGTTCTATTATTAATGAATCCACCTTACAGCATAATATTATTTTTTTCCAACTAGAGGGACAAATAAATCTACAATTATGGGCGGGGGTATTTACGTAATTTAGCATTCGCATTTGTCAAATCGACACTTCTTTCATCCTCTACTAGTCTTCTTCACTATCACTTGAAAAATCCCATTTCTTCTGAGAGACAAAATCCCAGAATCGCTTTCAGTTAGAGGTGGTAACCGGGCCGGGCTGTTCGCAGGCCAGCCCGCAAAAGCCCGCTCCATAAATGTGCGGGCTATTCCTGTTCAGCTTTTAAACGGGCCGGACCGGGCTGAGTTTTTTAAACAATATGGTAGCCCGGCACGGCCCACAACCCAGTTATATATGTGCCGGTCCGGGTTGCATATGTTTTTTTAATTTTTTTTTTTAATATAAGGAAGATGATATCAATACTTAATGCATATCCGTTATCTTATATTTGTGGAATTAAAGAAGTTTGACATTTGCACTTTAATGAAGGAAATTTGACATTTGATACTAAATATTGAATTTGAATTTTGAATTTTAAGTGTTGAATGTGAAAGTTTGACATTTTAACTATGGCAACTTAACAAACAAAATATAGTAACAAAAATACACAAAATATTCAACTCTCGGGAGTGATAATTATAAATATAATTAACATAAATATTAACTATGATGATAACTATTACTACCTCCATTTCATTAATAACTTCCTAAGGGTACTATTCATCTCGATGTTTGACCACGTATAACTCCTAAATTACATTAGAGAAAAATATAGTAAAATTATATTATGAAATTAAATGGAGTATATTTTCATAATCAACTTTTAATTTATATTGATATAATTCAATTTAAAAGTTATACGTGGTCAAAGGTGACGATGAATAGTTCCCTTAGGAAGTTATTAATGAAACGGAGGAAGTAATTAACATAGCTATTTATAGGTGAGAAGACATAATTAACGGAGCATTATTAGTCAATTTGCTATAATTTACTATAATTAATTAGTAGAGAAAATATGAATTATTTAAGGATTTAATGTCTAGGAATACTAGTGTATGGGTTTAACCTAATGGACCATTATTATTGGGATCGAGAGACAATATTATTGGGCTAGTTTACTCGACAATTACAACACAAACTAATTGAATCAGTCCTAAAATAGGCGGGCTAGAGGGCTAAACGTGATAGACTGTTACGGGTCACGGGTTGTCAAGGTCCCGGGCTGTCACTCGGGTTTAACTGTTCGTGAGCCGAGCTGTCGTGGGCCACTGGGAGTAAGGCCCATATAGCTCACATCTTTAAATGTACATGGGCTGTCCCGGACTCATTTTAAACGGGCCGGCTCAGCCGGGCTGTGAAATTTGACGGGTTGTTCTACGAACGGCCCATATAACACCTCTACTTTCAATACCTCCATATCTCGTGCGGGTACGTAATTTTGTCGTTGCTTCCTTATCAAAATAATTTCATCTCTTCCTTTTACTTGTTTGGTTGCTTAATTTTTAATTTTTACCAATGACCTAGGGTTTTGGTATTCTCATAGCATTCCTTGACGACGAGCTAGTGAAGATAAGTAAAGTTAATTTCTCACCCTAAAGAGACGGCCGCCTAAAGAGGCCGGTTCCACATAACACTTTAACCAACTAATTCATCTCCTAAATAAAAGTGAATGAGTTAAGTTATGTTCTCTTCGTCTGAACTGAACTTATCTGAACTGAACTTAACGAAGCTCAACTGAACTGAACTTAACTTAACTGGTCTGAACTGAAATGAACTTAATGCATCTGAACTGAACTGAACTGAACTTAATGCATCTGAACTGAACTGAACTGAACTTAAAATAATCAATTTTCAGACGAAGAGAACAGAGCTTTACGATGCTTAAACAATAAAAGACTGAACTGCTACCTAATAAATAAACTTACCGGCTAAAAAAAGACTAACATACCTTATTAGTTATTACTAACTATGGGCTAAAGCCCAGCTATAGGACTGTTTTAGGAACAGTCCATAAACCCTAATTTAATGGTCAAAACTCAACTAAATAAGTAAATAACATAGTACATAAACAAAATAAGAAGATGACGAGCTCGAGTTCCTAACACAAAGATGGTTTTGTCTATGGGGCAGTTGAATCCATTCCATCGTGTGTTCCTCGCCTCAAGACACTCAAATTCTCCGGATTTCATGTGAGTCGACTTCTATACAGTCTTGCTTTGTTTTTGTGGAAGAATTGCTCGAAACTGAAGAACTTTTGGGCTGTTAATTACTGAATTATCTATTGGCGTGTAGCCTTGCCTTTGTTAGGAGTCTTGGGACTATCTCAGTCATGAAATGTTGGTGATACGAATGAATCTGTTCACAAATTTAACTTTTGTGATCAGCTGCCTGATGTCGCTATTACCAAAGTTCGGAACTCATATAGTTCCATGGGAGGAAAAGTCTGTAGGATATAGGAATGAAATAACAATGTTCTCAAGTAGTATCTTTCGAAAAAAAATAATGTTCTCAAGTAGTAGTACGTATTGTTCTGTTTGATATGTTAGTTTATGACTTTGTTGCTTCCCTTTTCATCCTTTTTTATCACCAATTCGAGCTTGAAAGTGTTTGTTCCCAATGAATAGGTTTGAATCTCATTATATGTTTGAACTAACAACGTCTGATGAATTATGTCGAATTGAAGAAAGACAAATAGAGAAAGCGAAAGGATTTATTGATTTAGAGAGTACAATACGCAGTTAGAGTTGTACATTAGGAATCATAATTGGACTACACCCATATATAAAGCAGATAACATACTCTCATTCTCATCCGTCACATTCCCTTTAACAATTTCTTCTTATTTCAATAAGTATTATTCAATGTAACTTTTTTTTGTTTCGGAGATAGTCATTCATATTAAAAAACATTACGAGCTAGTGTTTAGAGTACGATAAACTACTATATCATCCATCTTAATTCATATTCACTGTAACTTCGATTCATTCAATTGAATAAAGATTCAATTAATTACATTTCACAATACGTTTCTCAGAAATTCAAAGTAAATTTGTGGTTAGCATTAGTTGTACGTCACCAAAATCTACATTTCATATACGATGACAAATGTCAAATTTATAGATTTTATATGCTCATCTATAATTGTGCTTACTATTATTAATGAATCCACCTTATAATTTTTTTTCTTCAAAATATGTACTCATAAGTAGGTCTCTCAGTGGTAGACCCTACCCTTTACCAATTTATTACATCAGAGTTTGGATCGAAGCCCTACCCTATTAATTTTAAACCCTTACCCATACCCTACTCTTTTAATGGGTATGAGTCCGAATCTAGACCCTAATTATTAAGGTTCAAGGATCTAAAAAAAAGGGTCCGATCCGAACCTGACTCAGACATAGACCCGATTCTAGGTAGGATCCTAGTTTAAAGGGTCCATAAAGTATATAAAGTATAAAGTATAAAGTATATGGGTTACTCATTGATCAAACGTCTACTGGTCATAAGTCATATATATACACATTTGAGTTTAAGTTAAAAAACGATGCATGTGTTTTTTGTTTTTTCTTCCCAACTAGAGGGACAAATTAAATAAACCTACAAATTATGGGGGGGCTCACGTAATTTACCGTTTTTGTATAATTTAAAGGGTTTATATCACTTTAGGGGCTAGTTAGGACACCTAATAACATAATAGGCCCCATTAGACCAACAATTACATATTAGGCCATAATATGGGTTTTTTGTGTTGACCAACACATATTTACAACAATGCCATCAACTCATTTTGGACAAAACAAACAAGGCCTTAACTCAATAGTAAAGTGAGACCTAAAATGTAATTGTATTTGAACACTAACTTTATTATTTTTCGATTATATTTTTCTTTTCTTTCTTTTCCTTTATTCTTTTTTTTTTCTTCTTTTTGTCAACAATAACTTGTTTCCTACAAAATGTTAATTAAAAAAAACAAAATTTTAAATGTAGAATTATTGTAAATACTAAATTATTGTAAATCATACACCAACAAAATTTATATTTCAAAACATGTCCTAACATTATTTTAAAAAAAAAGATCAATATTTTTTCTTTTTCCTTTTTCCTTTTATATTTTTCTTTTTTTAATTTCTTTTTCTTTTTTCTCTTCTTCTTCTCCAAAAGCTCCGGTAGCGGAGTTTTGCGAAACTCCGATTATAGTTGTAAGCTCCAGATTGAAGCTGTGCAAGCTCCGAGCTGGAGTTGTGCATGCTCTAGTCGAAGCCTTGCAAAGCTCCGGTGTCGGAGCTTTTGAAGAAAGAAAAAGGAAAAAAAAAAAAAAAAAAAAATATATATATATATATATATATATATATATATATATATATATATATATATATATATATATATATATATATATATATATATATATATATATATAAAAGGAAAAACAATAAAGAACAAATATTCATTTTGTTTAAAAAATAATGTTGGGACATGTTTTCAAATATAGATTTTATTAGGGTTTGATTTAGAATAATTTTGTATTTATAATATATTTATATTTCAAAATTTTCATTTGTGTTTTAAAATAAAATTTGGTAGGAAAAAAATGTGTGTTGAAATACAATTACATTTTGGGCCTCTTGGTAAGGCTTGTTTGGTTGTTCACAAATGTAAATTTGGATAGGCGAATTAAGCCTGGTTTGGTCAAATTCGACTCCTAATCTGTAATTAAAAATCTAATGGGGTCTATTCTGTTATTAGGTGTTTTAATTGACCCCTAAAAAGAAATGGACCTTAATTTAAAAGACCTAAACTAATTGTCTTCTTCACTAATAAAAAACCCTCACTTGAAAAATCCCGTTTCTTCTGAGAGAAAAATCTCTTTTTTTTACCAACGACCTAGGGTTTAGCATTCCTCGACGTTAGCATTCCTCGATGACAAGCTAGTGAAGGTAAATAAAGTTAATTTCTCACCCTTGTTCTCTCTCTCTATATATATATGTTCAGATGTGAGAATTCATGTTCGATCCATTTTTTTTTATTAGTTTGTTAATTGCTTTGCTTTTCAAATAGTTTTTAACATAGGTCGAAGGCAATAAAATCTGCAATTTCTTGTATGACAATTAAAGGACAGCTCTGTCTATCTGATTTTTTGGGTTTAATCTCTGTATATCTTTTGTTTTGTTCATACATGCACAAATATATTATTGTAATTTCAGCTTCTGTTAAATAGTGAAGTCATGAGTTGCAGTGGAGATTATGAAGACAGGATTAGCAATTTACCAGATGGTCTTATTGGTTGCATTCTCTCGTTGCTCCCAACAAAGGATGCCGTCAAAACATGTGTTCTTTCCAAACACTGGGCACTAAAATGGACCCTTGCATACAACATTGAAATCGATGGTAGTGAGCGAGATGATGGGAGTTTCATTGGTATTGTTGACCGCATACTTCAACTTTCACAATGCATAAGATGTTTCCAGATTTCCAGTTATACATTGCACGATTCAGATTGCTTGGAGACATGGATATCTACTATATTCAGGCACAACATTGAGAAGATTTCAATGGATATATATAAAGTGCCTGAAGATCTTGTGTTATCTCTCTTTCTTATGAATTGCAACCTATTGAGAGAATTAGAACTGGATTTGGAATGCACATTCAAAGTTCCTCACAGGATTAGTTTTCCCAACCTCACGAGTTTAAATCTTTCCTATGTTCGAATTCTGAATGATCATTCTTCAATAGACACAGTTGCATTTTCTCTCCCTGTGTTGAAAAAACTAAAATTGAAATCCTGCACGTGGTTGTCTGTGAAGTCCGTTGAAATCTATGCTCCTTCATTGAGCACTTTTGTGTATAAATCAGGAGATGATCAAGCTCAGAACTTCACAATCAACGATCTTGGAATGAACATTACAAAATTTGAAGCTTCTAGTCCTTTTGTAGAAGATATTCGTTTTAATGGTTCAAGTGTTGAGTCTGCAAGTCTGCTATATGAAGTGGATGAAGCTGACTTCATCAAAGTAGATGGAGTACGTGCTAAAAAGTTACTTTGTCAACTATCAAATGCGAGGAAATTGGCATTGTCTGACCACATTGTGCAGGTTTGTTCTTCTTCTCTATAGGAATGAATAACCTTAGTAAACCTTAGTACTTATAAGGAAATTACATTATCTTTTTTAAATTCCAGCTTCACATACTTATTTTACTTTCTTCCTTGTTATCTTTGAAGGCGATTGCAATAAATTCTCAAATTCTTCTTCCTGTGTTTAAAAAGATGGAGCGGCTAGAACTTATAGGTGACATGTGGTTCGATGAATCTGTTTCGGTTGAATTTTTATTTGAGTTGCTACATGCTACCCCATTTCTGGAATGTCTTGTTATTGATTTGGTAAGTTCTTACATATTCATTCCAACATTATTGTTCTCATTTTATGCTTGTGATTATAAACGTTTTCGTTTTCTTTCTTAAAACTACCTAATCTTAGCAGATTCTTTTTTTCTTGCAGGAGGGTCGTGAATTCCACAATTATGTAGATTATTGGGATCTAAATGTATTGATATCATCATTCTCTATTTTTATTTCTCAATCCTTTGTTCTAATTTTTATTTTTATTTTACAGGATGAATACAAATTCTTGGAAGGTGGTTTTGACTATGGGGCAGTGGAATCCTTTCCAACATGTCTTTCTCGCATCAAGAAACTCAAATTCTCCGGATTTCATGATTGTCCTCATCTTTACAACTTGGCTCTGTTTTTGCGGATGAATTGTTCGGAACTGCAAGATTTTTTTGTTGATGATGTTATGTGTTTTAAGAGTATAGCGGAGTTGATAGCATTTCCTAGCCCTTCAACTTCGCTGAGGTATCATATTACTGAAAATTATCAAGGGTTTATTGACGTTTAGCTTTGCCTTTTGTTAGGAGTCATTTCACCCACCTGTATCACGAAAATGTCTGTGATATGGTTTTGTTTACGTACGTTTCATCTTCTGTCTCCTGTCACGAAAGTCTGTAACTCATATTACAGAACATGATCAGACAATTGTTAGTTTTGGTTGTATGACTTTGCGAACTTGGTTCTAAGTGGATTTTGCAATTTTGATCCATGGACTCTATATTGGCAAATTAAGGATCAATCCTTCTAATCTGCACATGAGAACTTTACATATCTCTCCCAGATTACAATGGCTACTGACAGTATCACTTAAATCTTAGTAATTCAGAGTGAAAAAGATTGGTCTTTTCTACATTATTAGTAGTAGAATCAACAAACTTTCAGAAATTTTCCATATAATAAACCTTAATCCACAACAGACTCAGTATTACATTACAAGGCTGACAATCAGGCCAACACGATTGTTATTTTAAAGCTGCAAAGACCTGACATTTAGGCAATATATGATCATGTGTTTCCTGGTCCTCACCACATTCTGGTTCGTTAGGTTCATTCAGGCATTTCATCAAACACCTTCAGGGCATGCAATGGAAACACTCAAAAAAAAAATTAAGAAAGGCAGAGAACATTTCTGAATTTTCGACAAACTCATATTGAACAAGTTGTGGATTTAACTGATACTTGTACAGGAGGATGGCAGCTTACGGCGGAGGAGCTCAGGAGCCAGTGTCAGTCAAAGTGTTTCAACCACATCACATGAAGACTGATTCCTAACATAATTAATAGTTTTATTGAAATGGACAAAGAGATAAATGATGAACTATGCAAACAAATACTAGCATGAGCAAAACTGCCAAGCATCTCTGTCAAGAAACACCACTAGCCCTTCTAAGTTTTAAAAATCCCCTGCACTATTACGTTTAATTTGTGATAATACACATAAAACATAAGGGTTTAACCTGCACTTGTCGAGGCCAGAATGACCAATTTTGTTTGATTCTTATCATTCATAATACATTAGCTGATGAATAGCAGCTCGGAAGAAAGATGCAAACTCATTAAGAACAAGGCATGCAGAAATAGGAAAGAATTTCAGGAAAATGTAAACATACAAAAGAACCAATATGACATGAAACATGCATTGAACTTTAAAGTAGAATATGAAAACAAAGGAAGTTATTTCAATCTATGGACATAGTAGTTTGTCAACAATAATTCTGAAGAACATAAGTTTTTCCCCAGATGTAATTTATGTGATTAAAGCTCAACGCAATGTGATTATAAAGTTCAGTAATCGATCGATGCCAATTTATGTCATGGAATCCAGACTCAACAATACATGGAGTATTTAAAGAGAGATTAAGAATCCTTACAGTTAGATCCCAAATGACAGTTCCCCTGCACCATTTTATCCGCTGAGACGTACACAGTTGAATTGAGTTGCCAGTTTGCTTAAGTACCTGTGTAAAAAGCAAATTTAGAACTCATCCAGATACATAGAAAACCGAGTGCATTGTAATATAATTTGAAGTAGCATAATAATAATCAAGGAGGAACTTAAAGGGTATCAGGTCGAGACAAATAGTACAGTATACTAGTATTAGCAATGACCTCATTATTCCACCTCTTTGAACTCGATCAACATCTAGATCGTCAACAACTTCATCGCCAACATATTCATCGTCATCATCTACACACCGGAAACAAGAAGAAATTAGTACCCCTTAATTATTAGTTATAGCTTACACCTTACCGTATGAACAAATCACATAGCTAGAGCTAACCAAAGCAGACGCAAATATATACACACATCTAGAAATTAAGAGGCTAGGCATGGAAAAAGACTCAAATTACACTTCAGTTCACATGTATGACAGTTAATTACTTAATTATAGTTTAGGGCATTACGGTCTGGGTGCACCGACAAGATGTGTCTCCTCTAGTTTAATATTAATGAAATTTTGGTTATGCTAAAAAACAAAAACAAAAAAAAAGTTTTAGTTGAGGGCATTAATATATCTTACACAATATGAAGACACAATAGTCCTTTTTTTTTTTTTTTAATGATAAACTGAATAATAAATAAAATCCTAAAAAAGAAAAAGTCAAAAAGAAAAGGTGAAGTAATGAAAATACTCGCCAATTGGACGATCATGAATCCAGACCTTTGGGATGTGAGAAATATTGGGCCACTCGGAATCATCAGCAGCACATGAAAAACATGTTCTTTTCTGTTTGCACCTCTCCGCCATAATTGGGCATCTGTCCATTCTCAATTCAATTAATCTGGTAAGGCGTTGCATAGCTTCCACGGAAGGAAAATGCGTTAGCTTTTTACAATTACCAATATATAATGTTTCCAAAGATGAGAAATTCCCAAGCCATTCTGGTAAAGCCTCAACTCCTATATCACTCAAACATAATGTTTCCAGAGCGCTGAGATGTTGAATCTGATCTGGCAGACAATCCCAATGCGGCTGTTTCCATATATATAACTCTCGAAGGGACTGATGTTGGTGCCATTGCACATACTCACTAATCGAATCCTTGAGAGACCGAAGAAGAGTAATACTTGAAACTTGTTGGAGAAATGATGATTCACTGCCGCCGACCTCCATGCTTGGAATTGGAACAAGACCACTGAAATTGCAGCAATTCCATATATATATATAGAAGATAGATACTTGCTATTCACAGAAAACTCATATGGAAGATTTATCAGTCCTGGCGACTCATAGATTTTGAGTTCACGAAGAGATATTGTGCCCCTAAATGCATTTGGCGCTGAAAAATCAATGCTCGTGTAATGAATATGCAATCTTTCTAGGCGTGGAAAGCAACTAGGAGCACTCTTCAGTTGGCGACATCCAGAAATATACAACTCTTTCAAGTTTGGAAATGCATCAGTTCCCTCTCCAACGTCTACCCACTCTGTCAAATTCGGCAAATAAACCAATTTCAGCTGCTCAAGTGCTGGAAATGCAGTTACTCTGTCATTCATACTTGATGATGAGCCACAGTCTTTTAACCCATAGAATAAAAGGCCTATAGAACGCAGATTAAGCAGGCCATCCAACTCAAGACGCTTGAGACATGGGAGGTGGCCAAGATATGGAATTTCTTCACATTGATGGCAGTATTTGATCTTTATCTCTGTCATGTTATTGAATCTCATTTCCTTAGCCCACAAAGGTAAGTACCTACCTCCTTCTCCAAACACTTCAGATTGGAGTGTGGTTGAAGGCCTTCCAGAACATTCTTATCACTTTCACTTGATTCCTTCCACGCCAAAATCAGCTTGAAAATGCCTGGCTTCCCAAACAGGTGTGCTTGCTCTGCCTCTGCTTCACCGCTTACCCATTCAAGCTTGTGAATATTCAGTTCTCCTTTGAGATTCTTTAAATATCCGAGCTCTCCAATTCTGCAACCTTCTTCAATCCACACTCTGTAATTTGGCAACGTTCGAAGAGAAGTCAATTTCCCTATCCCAGGAGGCAATTTTGTATCATCAATGTGGAGATATGTCTCATTTTAACCAAGTTAGTTATTCCATCTGGAAGCTTCTTCACACGATCTGGAACCATAAGAACCTCCAAGTTGAAGAGTTTGCATACAGAATCGGGTAACTTCTCGATCTCTGTATGAGAGATGTCAAGAAATCTCAAGTGTATTTGATTTCCGATTTCAGTTGGTAGCACTTTGATATTCCAACTTCCAATTGTCAGAGCATGCAAGCGGCGGAAGTTGATGCCAGAGAAAAATGTCTCTTCAACTTTACGACTGAGGATGAGAGTGCGGATATATCTTGCTTGTTCTCTTGAGACACAACTCTTTTCATCCGTGTCTACATAAAGATATCGGAGTTTATTCGTGTTGGCCCTCTCACCCCTCCTTCCAGAAACTAAGCATGCTAAATCATGCACAAGGTCGTGCATTCTACAATGCGTTATGTTCCCATAATCATCTCGATAGGGATCTTGGAACAAAGATGCTTGCATGAGATGGTTGAAGAACCTATTACCCACATACTCCAAATCATTTTCTTGATTATCAGCTGGCAGAAGTCCTTCTGCCATCCAAAGCTTGATCAGATATTCCTTTTCAATAAAATAATCTTGAGGGAACATTGAACAATATGCAAAGCACCTCTTCAATGATGATGATGGTAGACGATCGTAGCTTAACTTCAAAATTTTGAGAACAAGACTCTCATTTGGTCCGAAGCTTGAGAGTTGATTCTTTAGAATGGAAGACCACTCAGACTTTGGCTTACCGCATAATAGGCCTCCTAACCCATCAGCAGCTAGAGGCAAACCACCACACTGTCGGGCAATGGATTTTCCTATTTCTTCAAATTCAAGTGGGTCATCCACTCTTGATAAGGTTCTTGCCGATATTATAGACCAGCAATCATCTTCTGACAAGCTGCTTAAACGGTACGGACGAATTGTTTGGACCATTGAAGCAACATCTGTCTCTCTGGTAGTAACAATGATCACATTTTGCTTGACGTCACTAACTCCTGACAAGGAATTCACAAAATCCCCCCACTTCTTAGAGTCTTTAGTCCAGACGTCATCGAGAACAAGCAAGTACCTTTTACTTTTCAAACTCTCTTGAATTTTGCGTAGCAAAACCTCTTTGACTCCTACACCATCACCTATGGTATCTCCGGTTAATGTTTTGAGAATGAGTTGGAATAAACTCAATTCATCAAACTTGAAAGAAACACACACCCATATCCGTTCATCAAAATGAGTTGTTTTATCAAAATGATGGAATATTTTTCGAGCCAGAGTGGTCTTGCCTAGACCACATGCCAACAATAGGAATTACAGAAATTGTTTCCTCTTGCGGAGAATTCATTATGACGCTAATTATCTCCTCCGCATCATTTTCTCTCCCAACAATGTTTTTCTCAATAGAAAATGAGTCAGTTTCAACTGATCCAACAACAATTGCATCACGTGCATCCTCAACTTTTTCTACAAGATGTTTGTCCCTAGCATCTTTGTTAATAGCCTCTAACTTGCTAATAAGACCCTTGATCTTATAAGCCATCTTTCTACGGAAACGCATGCTACGACAACCAGATGAGAAGCTGGAGCAACGTACCTTTTGGGTCTCCTGGTTGTTCTTCTTTTGCTGGAGCTGGAGATGGTAGTAGTTGATTTCATCCAGGACATCATCGCCTTCAAAAGCCACATCTTCGAGCTGCTTTAGCCACTCTTTCACAGCATCGCTGATGATTTCTTTCTTCTCAGCATCACGTAGAAACGCTTGGGTCCTGCTTAGTGACTCTCCCAGATTTGCCAGATCCTTCTTGAAACCTCGTACAAGCTTCATCTCTTCCGACACCATTGAAAACAGATTTTGCAGCAAGAATGTAAGGGCATCAGCAGCAACTTGTTCAGCCATTTCTTTCGTTGATACAATTAGGTAGTTGAAGATAGATAGGTAAACAAAGAGAGGGTATGGAATGGAAAGTTAGAAGTCAAAGGAATCAGGGAGCTAAGATAGGTTTAGAAGCAAAGATGATTGCAGGGGAAATGCAATACGATTCTCTTAGTTTAACTTAATTTATGCCTAACGTGTAAAGGGAAAGGTATTAAAGCAAAAGCAAAGATCATTGTGGGGAAAATGCAAGATACCATTCTCATAGTTCGGAGCACCCTTTTGTGCTGTACGTCAAATACAGCACAAAACTGAATGAATGAGAGACGAAAATGTAAAACATAAGGAAATGAATAGCACTGTTGTTTCAGACGAATCACAGGGCACTTCAATTGTAATATGTTACAAAGATCACATCTAAAAAATCTAAAAAGACAACTGATCTGTTTCAAACAAGCAGATCAATTGTAGTATGTATACATTACATCTGGGATTCCATTTCTACATTACTCTGAAACCAAATTATACACTGCATTACCTGAGCAATTCAGTCCAGAACCAAAATGGGTCAAACCTACATCAAGACCTTAGTAGCCTAGTGGACTGAAGTCGAACTCGTGCCTTTTCACATCTACACGTAGTCTCTTTGATCATAATCGTTGTGACTTGACAAACAAGTTACTCATCTTTTGCATCAAAGTCTAACAGGAAGTCTGTCAAGTTCTCAGATTCATCTATTGCCTCCTCTAGAGATACGTCCTTTTTCGGCTTTGGTTTTGCTTGAGACTGAAAATGTGGAAAAATGTTAGGTCGTTTATATTCTCTGGTACATAACTCGATCACATATGTCCCTGCATTCGCCTTCATTATAGAATGTCAAATTACCTTGGATTTGCCCAAGTCTGCATTGTTTTTCAGTATACTCCAATTACGTGTAATTTTCTCGACTTTTCCTTCACCCTCTTTGGCCTCACTGTCTTCTCCTTCATCCTGTAGTCAAGATGATGGTACCAGTTGTTAAATAATAAAAAAAATAAAAAAGAACTGAAAAAATAATTTATTCGGTGCAAAATAGGAAGTGATGATCTCACATCATTTTCTCCTATGTCCACTGCCCGTGCCATAGCATCATCCATATCTGTCATCTATTGCCGTGCAGAAACAATAAATGAGTACACAATGAGAAACATGTAAAACTTTCATAGCAAATCACTAAATCACACAAAAGAAGATTTTGCTGCAAACTTACATCCTCTTCTTCTGTTTTCTCTTTAGTCAACAACTTCTCAAGATCATCTCTTGATATAAGTTTCCCACTCTGATAACACGTTTCAAATACATTGTTAGAATAGTAGAAAATATGACTTATAGTGTAGTAAACTCGTAAGGTCTTGAAGCAAAATTGTAACTGCTGATACAGAAGGTTATATCAGATTGTGTAGCAGACAAAGTCAATATTTTGAGACACAGCAGATTCAGTGATCAAGTCAATATTGGGTGCTCATTAGTTGTAAAGGCATTTTGGTGCTAATAACACAGATTTCAAATTGCTTGCCATGGACTTCATATTGTTCTAAAATCTGTGAAAAGCACAAAAGTGTAGCCAAAGTGCCAAACATGATGGAAAACTAGCTAAAGTACTGCCTTAACAATTATATTCCTTACATGTAAGGGAAGACGATTCTTCCCACTACTTGAGAAAACTTAAACTTGCAACATATGCAACACAGTTTCAGACCAGGTATTACAAATTTACAATACACATTCGGACATAGTATGAAAGAGTGGAAAAAAATGCTCAAGTATGAAAGTTATAGTATTCGATATTAAAGTAAAAAGAGAACATAGATTGTGAAGTCTCACAAACCTCTTTAAGATAATCAACCATGTTTGGAGTTGGTTCGTGAAACTCCGGACCCCTGTAATCTATCACCTCATCTGGATCCTGAATATAGTTTATTGTTGGATAAACAGGATCTCCACCCCATACTGCAAAATCAGGAGATCATGAGGCAAATTAAAACAGATAATACGCCGTGAAATTCCACAGTTTGTTTATTATTCATGTACTTGTGAAATCCGATGCTTCTTGTATAAGTATATTGCTGGCTGCAAAAATGTGGGCATGGCAAGCTAAATTACAAAATGGGATAATGAAAAAGCGATAAACGTAAGAATATATATACTTTGTTTTATTTGATCTTCCCGCATTCTCATTGCTAGTGGATCACGACGAACACGGCTATCAGTGCCTATCATTATACGATATTCACGATCAGTTTGATGCATGAACATCTTGATGAGTTGGGTGCTCTCATCTTCACCAGTCTCTTCATAATGTTTTTGCACCGCTTCACGGGAAGTGTCTTTTTTCCAAGCTGACACCCACTCCGAATAGTATGCCATAGGGCCTATTCTTGCCAGTTTTTCGTCTTCTGCCTCAACCCTACATGCCATTTATATAAATTTCCCCATTAACTTAATCCAAATAGTTAACCCAAATAATCAGCACTTGCTATGTTTAGGTATGTACTTGTTACCAGTTTGACATATTTACCCTGTAAAGTTCAAAATTAGTGATAAAACACATATACCGAAGTTTATATTTAATTTTCAGTTTTTCACTCAATTAACTATAGAAAATCAATGCTTATTTAATACAGCCAAATTAGTCCATTAAACTTAATCTGAGCAAATCCTATAACTGCATAACATGTAAAATTGTCCCAGTATTTTTAAGATGGCGGAAGCACCATTTAAGGACAGCAGTGTCCAGAAACAGTAGCAAAACTTTGGATGGAGTATTTTGGTAGTACCGGTAATAATGTCATACCTTTCTTGTTTATAAAGATGTCTTCTAGCTCTAAAGAGTGCACATTCAGTAAGCGTTGGTTCTTCTCCATAAAGCTTCACTTGCCCAGTCTCTGCCATAGCTTTGAGAAATACCTGCAAGTTTGGTATGTGTCAGTTGGCTCCAAAAATCACTAATAAGTTTTAATAAAGATTTATATTTTTGCCAGGAAATATAAACAAGGTACTTACCGTCTCAACATCAGGTCTCCGCCTTTGCCATCTCGACCATTGTTCTTTCTCGGGCTTCCTCCAGTTCCACCACAGTTCTTCACTTGTTAGTGTGTCTTCTATTGGCTTCTTAACTTTTGGATCAATGAACGGGTGGGGATTTCCAACCTTCTTGTCCAAGTCATAACCAGTCAACTGTTCTTCCTCGGCTTCTGTTTGGTAAACTACATAGTCAGACACCAATGAATCCTCAGGAGACTCAGATTCCGCTGAATCACTTTCAACCACACTCATAACTGAAGATTCAGAAGCTGATGCCGCCGTCTTATTCTTTTTTCGCCTACTTCCTGGATTTTTCCCAAACGAAGGCTTCCCAGTTGACACACCAGTCGGTTCGGGAGCATTGGCTGCTCTCACCCGACTGGACGTGCCTTCTGGCCATAAGTTCTCCCCTGGAATACTTGCACGGGCCCCAGAAGCTGGCTCCATCTCCCCAGACGTGGAGTCCATGTAGCTGTCGTATGGATAACGCTCAACTCTTACATCCTTGTAATTGCCCTCCTTATCAGTTTTCTCACACTTTACACAAGGAAGCGGACGAGGCTTTTGGAGTGGACTGCTCGTGCCAACTTTAAATTTCCATATTGATGGAGGATTGGGACCTGAAAACGATATCTAGAGAGACCAGAGAAACAACATTAACAATAAAGCCCACAAAACTAAACTATATGAACGGTAAGCATTAACTAAAGCACAGTTCACAAACTTTGTCAGCCATGTTCCGCACAGTGCATACTGAGATTTATAACAAACAGCATATAATTATTGTAAGCCAGATAGGAACATGATCGGAGTAATAACGAAAGAGCAGTATTTTCTCTACTCCATGATCCTACTAGCCTTGGCAAGTACATTTCAAATGCTCCGCGGGTCAGATAACATTCAGCAAACCAACAAGCTATAAGCTTCATAATAGTAGGACACATTAGTCGACAAATTTAATCAGTCATTCAGCAGACTCTAATCTCTAACAAAGACCATGCATCCAAATACACAACGCATATGGTGCAACACAATCTAAGAACAATAATCAACCAACTACTACAATTCCACGGTTCTTACTAGTCTCGGATAAGTGCACTTATCGAAGGTCAAGATAGTACAATTCTTAGACAAACAAATGAGTCTTGGTGTAGCCTCGAAATCATATTTAATTTCAGATAAACTTCATAAATCATAATGCCATGTAATCAAAAATCAAAACTTTACACTTCCAATACAAAGGCAATCACTAATTCAATATTAAGTACAAGCTCATAGAGAGCTAGTAAAGTAAGAACATGAAATTACATACATAATTAAAAAAATTAAAACAGGAAAAATCCCTTAAACAAATTAAAAAAGGACAGCAACCTTTAAATGACTGGTTGTGGGCTTTCTTGAAATAAACCCATCTGATGAAACACTGGTTCTGAATCCTCCATCTGAAACAAGAGAGATACAAAGTCAATTAAAAAAGAGAAAAAAGTAGTAAAATTCTTGAATTGGAAATTGCAGAAACACAAGCAATCACCTTGATAACACCACGAAGGAGATACTGAAGCCATAATTCAGGAGTATAAGGTGTGCATTAAGCACTTCAATTGGTGCTTTTTGGATAGAAATGGGAAGAAAGAAAGAATTCTTGGAGGTTTTCGAGTGAGGTTGGGGTTTAAGCTCTGAGCAGAGTGAAGAAGAAACTAGTAGAGGATAGAGTGAAAAAAACTTATTTCACGATTTCAAACTGAGAAATGCGACTTTTAGATTTTACTGAAATGGTAAATTAGTATGAAGACTCGATGGTTACCCATAATTGTAAATTTGGCCCTCTAGACTCCATGTGCAAGTTATACGGAGAAGAAGTACTCGTAGTAGATTAGATATGATACGACTTTAATGTTTTATGGAAATTATTCGTTACTGAAAAGTTGTATGTGAATTCATGAATGCATAGTTCAAACACTTAGAGATGTTAATATAAAACCTACCCTCTCTTATATTAACTTTTTATAATATATTTTGAATTTTTTGCACGACTTAAGATGGCATTTTACGGGGATGGTAAATTGCATAAGGAATCAATGGTTAACCTTATTTATAGATCCCCCAGGTGAAGAACCTCTTCAGCTCCATGTACAACTTATTTTGGTAGCTACATAACATTTTAACCTGTATAGATAATTCTATAATATAATTACCTACTTGATAATTCTATAATAATTTAGAATTATCTATTTGAGTGGTTTGGAAATTGATTCATTGTGTAGTTCCAAATGTATGGATTACGGTATAACGTATGTATTGTACATGAAATTAATGTTGACTTTGATGACATGTAATGATGTCGTGAGTCCATCCCAAGTGTTTGAGGAACCTATAACGATCTCAAAGTACATTCATTGGAATCAAATGGGTTTAAACCCGAATATAGTACTATGTAAATCGTAACGTATAGCTGTTATCTTGTACGGTCATAGAACAACCCGACCCACCTAAAAATAGACTCGATTTGGACCATTTAAATTTTAAAATAGGCTCGGACAACATTATGTTCCTTTAAATCTAGTGGGTTACATGGGCCAAACATTTCTTGCCCGACTTGTGACCGCCCCGTTTATAGGACGGGACACCCCATATATATATAACCAGGCTATGGGTCGTCTCTCGATCTGAATATCTTGTAAAAAGCTCGGCCCAGATAAGAAGAAGCCCACCTCTTCAATGGACCGGCCTTAGGTGGCCCGGCCCGAATGACGGTAAGGACACAAAACAAAAGGGTGAAGAAGAAAAACCATTAAAAACAGAGGAAGATATGAATTCTAGCATTCTACATGGCCTGATTGGCAAATAACTATTACAGTAGTACCATCTTTTTTAGCCGCTACAATTTGCCTTTCCAGTTTCCTTCCACGTCCAGAATCTATCTCCATTAGTCCACTGTAGCATAGTTTGGTGGAATCAGAAAACTTGAAGAAGAAAGTAAGCAGTCAACTTCACTCCTTGACGTAGATTTACAGTAACACGTAATAGGAGTACAATTTCTGTAAGTATTATATATTGTTAGCTTTCACTTGAAACTATCTATTTGTATTGTCTTCTGGGTTTATTGATTTGATTGATTGATACTTTCCCTTTATTTTTTCCTGCAGCAAAATTAGGGTTCTTGTTTTTAATCAATCCATCACCCTTTCTTGTTGGGTTTTAACTTTTTCCTAAACCTTTTTCTGCAAATATATCCTGGTAAGTTTTATACTCTACTTTCACTTTCAATTTATGCATCAAAATGTGATCTTTTTGTTGATATGCTCATGGGTTTGTTTTTGTTTTTGTGCTCTGGTTTAATTTCTCTATCAAAATGAGATTTTTTCTTCATATGCTGTTTGGCCTATTTCAGTTTCTGTTAAGGCTTTCACTAAGTCTATCTATCTAATTGTAATCTTTATCTTGATATGCTCATGGATTTATTTCGGTCTCTGTCTTTTTAGGCCTTGAGATATTGCTGGCAAGTTAGTTTGCACAAGTGTGGATGTTAGTAAGATTTATGAGGCGGCTTATATATTCCCCGGTTCTTGTATGTTAGTAGTCTGTGATAATGAGGAGATTGAAAGGTGAGCCTTCAAGTGGGAGGAGGTTCGGCCTTTTGTATATTTTGTTCGGTGCAGCTTTGTTGTACTTGACTCTTATTTTCTTCAAGTTCCCGGATTTTTTGGAGAGTTCATCTGTTTTCGGTGATGATAATAGTAATGTTGGTTATGAGGGGTTATCTTTTGGAGATGATGAATTACATGCTGGTGCTGTTTCTTTCAATGAATCTCACCATGTACAAAAGGGTGAAAATCGGGGTGGTTTGTCAAAGGCTCAAAATAATGCCACGGAGGAGAGTGAAGATGGTAGTAAAAAATATGGTCGAATTACTGCTGATGTATTGAGGCGAATGAATAGGATTACGATAAGTAACTCATCTAATCTAGAAGGAATGGTGGATGAGGCTTGGACATTGGGTTCGAAGGCATGGGGAGAATTGAGCAAGTATGATGAAAACAAAATCGAAATGAGCACCGTACTTGAGGGGAAATCAGAGTCATGCCCTACAGGGATTGCAATGAATGGAGAAGAGCTTACTAAGAGTGGTGATATTGTTGTTTTCCTGCCATGTGGTCTTGCAGCAGGTTCTTCTGTTACGATAACTGGATCTCCACGTTATGCACACAAAGAGTATGTTCGACGGGCTGTTAAAGCAAGAGTCGATGACGGGCTGGTACATGTTTCACAGTTTATCGTTGAATTGCAAGGACTGAAGTCTGTTGATGGGGAGGATCCGCCAAAGATTTTGCACTTGAATCCTCGTTTGAGAGGAGACTGGAGTGGTCAACCCGTTATTGAGCAAAATACGTGTTACAGAATGCAATGGGGAACAGCTCAGAGGTGTGACGGTGTACCATCCAAGATTGATGACGACACACTAGGTATGATTTTGGTACTTCTGTAGTTCTGTTTTGTCGTAGATTTGGCATAGTTTAAGCAATATTAGGTGCCTAACTACGTAAAGCCTTATGTAAAAATGTGGAGATGAAGAAGCCTAATGAAACGTGAGAGAAAAATGTAAATGAAACTGAAATTTGTTGTTCTGGTACATGATTTGTTATTATTGTTAAGGAGTTTTTCTGTTTTCTCTGGTAATGGGAGGATATGACATCATGCGGACTTGTCGACTATATAAGCATTCTGAAATTGACACTCATATGGAATTTCCGGCACTATTGTTATATTCTTTCTGCTAGGGAAGTTAATGTTGTAATCGGAAAATCTATGTTTTTTTATTAGTGTATATCTGTACAACGACAATAATAATGTGAAGCTTCCTTACCTCAGCAAAGAGTTATGCAAACAGAAAGAAAATATTTGATAGATTGAGCAGTTTTATACTTATTCAATACATATAGTAAAAACATATAAGGCTGTGTGATGGGCGTGTCTCAAATTTAGTATAATATGCATGGGACCTTATGAGAGATCAGATCTGTTCTAAATTGGCTATTACAGCTTCAGGTGTACTAGGGAACTTCCTATGTAGTCTGATAATCATTTTGCTCGCCGTGATTTTACGTAACCTGCAGCTCCTATTTTCGGAATAAATCAGTTCCAGTTGACTTAAATTTTTGTAATATGATCGAGTGAATTTTTTTATTTTTTAGTTCCCAATATAAGCAAGGAAAACTGGTTATGCAATACCCCCCCCCCCCAGTTCTTATCATCCTGTCACAATATCCCTAGCTAGAAACGTGCAATAGAAAAATAATTGCTCAGATGATTCTGAACTTTCTTGTTGGAACCCTCAGTGGTCGGTTTTTAAGTGATTCTGGAATGACATTCCAGTAATGGCCATTTTTATAGTCAATATCATGATGCCTACATGTCTTTCGTGTTTTCCTTATCTGCATCATGTTGATATGATTATTCTTGGCAGTTGATGGACATATGCGATGTGAAAAATGGCTTCGTAATGATATTATCGGTTCAAAAGAGTCCAGGATATTTTCATGGTTTGATCGATTCGTAGGACGTGCAAAGAAACCCGAAGTTACTTGGCCATTTCCCTTCCGTGAGGGACGAATGTTCATCCTGACTGTACATGCTGGAGTCGATGGATTCCATATAAATGTTGGGGGTCGTCACGTGACTTCATTTCCATATCGAACGGTACGTTACTTGAGGTTGACTCCTTAGTGGTTCATCGATTGTCTTTTTTTTATCTCACTTTATCATTCTTCAGGGTTTCACACTAGAAGATGCAACTGGATTGGTGATCAAAGGTGACGTGGATGTCCATTCAGTGTACGTTACCTCACTGCCAAGCTCACATCCGAGTTTTTCACCCAGTAGGGTAATGGATTTATCCGAGAAATGGAAATATCGTTCAGTCAGTCAGGGATATGTTCGACTCTTTATTGGTGTTCTTTCCGCTACAAATCACTTTGCTGAGCGCATGGCAGTGAGGAAGACGTGGATGCAGTCTTCAGCCATTAAGTCATCTCAAGTCGCTGTGCGTTTCTTTGTTGCTCTGGTAAGACAAATTCTTCATGCCAGTTTATAGGCGGGAGGTTAAGATGATATCTCAATCACTTCAGTTTATTAGCTAAAAGTTTTACGAAACACTTGTAGAATCCAAGAAGCGAGGTAAATGTGATTTTGAAGAAGGAGGCTGCTTATTTTGGTGATATAGAGATCATGCCTTTCATGGACCGATATGAGCTAGTAGTCCTCAAAACTATTGCCATTTGTGAATACGGGGTATGGCCTGACATTCATCGTGCATATGCTTAATGCTCTATTAATTTTGTGTAGAGTGTGGTCTAGCTTTATCTCTTACTTCCATCATTCCATGTGCATTTTCATTGCAGGTTAAAAATCTGACAGCGGAATACATAATGAAGTGCGATGACGACACTTTCCTAAGGGTAGAAACCATCTTAAAAGAAATCGAACAAGCACCTAAGGAGAGGTCGTTGTATATGGGAAATCTAAACCTCTTGCACCGGCCTCTTAGGACTGGAAAATGGGCTGTCTCTTACAAGGTACTAAGTTTGTTGTCTGTAAGAATGGAAATTTATTTAATTTTCTGCATCTATACCATTTTGTTAAGTATTCATAAAGGAAAGTCTGTCAATAGCCCAGATACCTTTGTATTCGCAGGAATGGCCTGAAGAGATATATCCGCCCTACGCGAATGGTCCCGGGTATATAATTTCAAACGACATTGCTAATCACATTGTGTCTCAACGTGCAAACAATAGCCTACGGGTATGTAGTTTCCAAGTTCATATTGATGAAACTTACAGTCATTGATAATTAGCAAATGTTGACACACACACCTAAATTTCCAGCTATTCAAAATGGAAGACGTGAGTATGGGAATGTGGGTCGAGAAGTTCAAGAGCACAAACCGAGTGAAATATTCGCATAGCTGGAAATTCTGCCAGTATGGCTGCATAGAAGATTATTACACTGCTCATTACCAGTCCCCAAGACAGATGATCTGTTTATGGGACAATATCATGAAGGGACATGCTCGTTGCTGCAACTTTTGAGCTCGGTTATACCCTTCTAGAATCAGATTCTTACGTAAACCAGGTCTATGAGCATACCATGTATACTTGTGATTGTCGACCATGCATACAATTGGGTGACGTTGTTCATTTTCAGACAGATCACAAAGTTCGTAAACCTGGTTAAAACTTTTAATTTAAAACTTTTAAAAGTTCCAATTTTCTACTATCATTAATTCTTTATCTCAGCTTTTAAACTTTTAAAGTTCCAAGGTTACATTCATTCTCTATCTCAGCTTATTTAAATTAGAAGAGAACAGGCTACCATGCACTATATATAATATAAACCATTCTCAGAAACTTCTTACCCAGACCCACCTCCATTGATTGCAATTGCCTGGAATAATTGGTAAGCTTTCCTTCTCTTCCCATTTCCCTTTACAAGATTCTTTTGGCATAGTAGTAATTCTTTTGTTTTTCTCATACACAATTATATTGTAATTTCAGCTTCTATAAGTGAAAGTCATGAGCTCCAGAGGAGATAATGAAGACAGGATTAGCAATTCACCAGATGCTCAGCATTCTCTCGTTGCTCCCAACAAAGGATGCCGTCAAAACATGTGCTCTTTCCAAATATTGAGGACTAAAATGGAACCTTGCATACAACAGTAAAATCGGTGATAGTCAGCAAGACGAGGAGGGTTTCATTAGCAATGTAGATCGGATGCTTCTACTTTCACAATGCATGAACCGTATCCAAATTTCCAGTTTTACATATCACAGTTCACATCGCTTGGAGACTTGGAGACATGGATATCTACTATTTTTAGGCACAACATTGACAAGATGTTGATGCTTTTTTTAAGCCTTTTGTGCCAGATCATCTTAGGTTATCCATCTTTCTTTTGAATTGCAACTCATTAAGAGAATTAATACTAATGTTGTCTTGCACACTCTAAGTTCCTCACAACTGCTGACTTCATTGATTTTGATGGAGTATGTTCTCGAAAGTTACTGTCACCTTTTCAATATGAGGAAATTGGCATTGCCTGAGTTCATTTTGATGGTTTGTTCTTTTTCTTTACAGATGCTAATAATGCTTTCTACTTGCATTTTGGACAGGATGAATACAAGTTCTTGGAAGATGGATATGACCATGGGGCAGAGGAAAATTTTCCACCATGTATTTCTACTTGCGTGTTTTAAGAGGATAGGCAAGCTAATAGCATCTGCTAGCCCTTCAACTATTGTGAGGTATGGAGTATCATATCACTGGAAAATCGGTTTGTTTTTTATCTTCTCTCTGCTGTCACGAAAGTTCTGTAACACATTCCAGAAAATGATCAAACAGCTGCTATGATATTGTTAAGGGAGTGTTTACTGTTTTAGCTGCTTCTCTTTTTTTTTTCTTTTTTTACTAAATTTAGAAACTCTGGGCACTCAGCCTCTTTCTTCAGTATCTTTTGAGCACCGGTGACTCTTTATGTTTTACTTTTTGTCCGTCTCGTTCGATTTAGATGAGCTGAGACTTTTTCAGATGAATCAAACGAGACTAAGACATCCACTGCCTGATGTGTAATAGATTGTATCTAGCTAGGTAGCTCTTAAGAATGGACAAAGTTTCTAGATGGGAAAAGAGACCAAAATCAGCATTCATTTTATCCAACTATACAGGTTATAAAATGAAACAGTATAATTCCACACCCTTCCATCCTAAGACCTAACTGTCCTGATTATAAATTGGATCCCACATTTTGGGCAAGAATCATCATGATGGGACCATCTAGCGATAAATTTGTAGCTATCTCAGAAACTTCGCAGTTCAATTATGACCAGCCACAGCAGACGAAGGGAGAAGATGGTATTTGGCCATTTTGGCGGATGTACTCAGCCTGAGCCGCAGTTCTCTCAGCCTGACGATTTTTCTTAGCTTCAGCAGCAGCTCGCCTCTCCTCAGATTTTTGCCTTGCCAATGCTATCTTCTTGACCATCTTTGCTTGAGCTTGGGCTTTCATTTGATCAATTTGTGCCTGATATCACATTATTGATGAAATAAGTATACATAAATGCTACATAATGATAACAAATCAACTGCGAGGAGTATGTAAATGTATATACTATACCTCAATTTTCCTCATTTCTGCTTCAAGCTTTGCTTTCTCCCGGCTCTCCCATGCTTGGATTCGTATTTCCTCCCGTTTGAACCTGAAGATCATCAAAATGCACATAAGGACTTAACTAAAAGCTTAAAGCACGTCCAAGAGAACAATCAACATCAATTACCCCCGAGAATAGAGACAATTCAATTTTACTAAAATAGTTTCCTTAGCTCCAGAGGTTTATAAAATAGAATGAGATGTTGATTTTTTTTATCTTCCTTTGGGATATTTGAAAGAAATGTCAGGAGCAAACCTTGCAGCGTGTTTTGACTTCTCGGCTTCTTCCCAAGCAGCGGCACGTTTCACATTCTCAACATGTTCAAGTTCATCTGCATCAGTGTCATTTCTCAACATGCTCTTATCCTTTACATCCTTGCTCGCCCATTCTGCGATGTTCATCTTACCAAGTTGGACACCAAGAGCTACAATTTCCTGTCTAGTTTTGAGTTTCATTTCTTGCTCAGACAGTCCTTTTTTCCCATTTTCAGCAAATTGTTCTGTTGGTGTGGGAGCTGGTTCTCCCCTTCGAGGGGTTGACGGTACAGAAGATGTTGGGCTCCGAAGTGGAGTTGTTGAACTTACAGGGGTAGCACTCCTTGAAGGCTCTTGACTTGGAATAGGAGTCATCTCCGTTCCCATATCTCTCATGGATACTGATCTTATGGCTGGAGTACCTACATGAATATATGGATTAAAAGAGTCAGAATCTGCTAAAACAGGGAAACAATAATTACAGCATCCCATTTGCACACACAATATTATAGCAATTGCAGCTACGGAATTAACTTGGTAGAAAACTCCAGAATTTCCTCGAGAGAGATTTTCGGGACCTCTCTACTAGCATTTATTTAAGGCTTACTACAGTGCTTGCATTATACTTGTGGCTCCTGTTTATTTTTACATAAGCAACTCTTTTGGTACCCTACTGTGTGTTGTGTTTGGGTGGGGTTGCAGTACCTTAAGCTCCCCCTAACCTTACATAGGAGAAATTGAAGCCCTCCAACAATGTAATGGGATTTGGACTAAGCTAACCCGAGCACTAAAAAACTTGGTTTCAGGGTAATTCGATCACTCTCCCATACACAAATATATCATTAAATGATCTGTGGCCCTTCTGCATGATGATATATTTGATAATTTGAAGTATTTAAAAACTTGATCAAAGGACTCTATTTGACTGGCGTGAATTCACAAGATTGAAACAATGTCATGAAAACACTAACTTACCTGTATTTTCTTCGGTAACGCTCTTAGTGCAAGGCAGTCCGGAATCATTCACTTCCTTCAAATCCTTACTTTCAGGACACAAATCAAGCAACGCATTCCCTCCATTTCCTCGCCCTGAAACCTGTGCAGCTCCATTGGAAGTATGACCCAATTTTCCCATATTTGACCCAGGCTGACAAAAGTCAACCTTCTTCACAGCTAACTTGTTCTCCGAAGTACCAGCCTCTGGCACAACTCTGCCTGTATTTGTCACCATTTGCCGATTCTGTAAATTGGACTTCTTTGCAATATTATTATGTGGCCCATTTTGCCTGTTCATGATCCACTTCTCTGCATCATTCCATTTAGAGGACATTGGCCTTGAGAAAGATCTTGTCAACGAATGATGAAGTGACCTTTCTCCTTTGTGGAACTCAAAACTTGATGTACTATCATAATCAAGATTGTCATCCTCGCATCCTCTAACCGGATGAATTGAACTAGAATTACAGGAATCCCCCTTTGAAGCTAGCTGCATTTTCCTAGGCAAAGTCTCCTTTGGTTGTATCGAATTTCCATCACTCTGACTTGATTCTTGCACAGAACTATCCGATTTAGTTGGTGGAACTTCTAAACTTGAATCTGCCAAAATAAGGGGATTGAAGCCTCAGAAAACAAGTTCTTAGATTGGAAAATCTACAACAAGAAACATAAAGTCACTCTTTATAAATGCCATTCACTGCAAAATTTAAAGACCTGAACATACAACCCTCCAAAATTATGACCTGAACAAAAATCCTAAGCCAAAAATCAGCTCAGGTATTGAAAATTTACCTCATTACTCTATAAGCAATTAATGCCCATAAAAGAAAAAGACAAAAAAATACTTCTCCAGGACATTACTTATGTAACAAAAGAAGTAACTAAATGAAAACAGGTACTTCTATTTGACTTAATTCCTGCATAGTACTTATTAGACATAGTTGATGGTACTTGTAAATTTGAATCTGCCAAAAATAAGGGAACAGATGAGAAGCCTAAAAAAAGCAATTCAATTCTAAGATTTGAAAATCTAAAATAAGGAAAATTGATCAAATTTTCTTCTAAACTTGAATCTAAGAAAGATAAGACAATAGATGAGAGACCTAGAAGAAGCAATTCAATTCTAAGATTTGAACATCTAAAAGAAGGAAAACAGATCAAGTCTCAATTAATGAAATTTTTCATAAAAAATTGAACACCACATAGTATGGACAAAGACTTCCAATACTCATAATAACATCCATATGGCCATAATTAACACCATACAGCTTGACATTATGGAAGTATTCAAATTTTGGTGAAACTACCACTGGCCTATGATCAGCTCTAGTATTTGAAATTTTACATCATTACTCTAAAATGCAATTAGTGCCAAGAGGCAACAAAAAAACAGAACAAATCTTCTTCAAGTTATCATTTCTGTAGACTGTAAAGAAACATATATGTCTTATTCACTTTTGACTAGATTCTTGCAATTTCTAACTTAGTTGGTGGAGCTCACAAACTTGAATCTGCCAAAATGCCAAGGCATGGGTAGAGAGAGAGAGAGAGAGAGAGACTAAGACCTCAAAAAGCAGTTGAAAGATGAACTCTCCATAAATGCAATTTGCCATCAAATGAAAGATCTCAAAGACTCATAATCACAAACAGACACAAGAGATCAATACTAATAAGTAGAGACAAATTTAGGTGAAATTCCTCAACAGCAATCCCTAAAAACTGGCCTAAAAAAACAGCTGTAGCCTTATCAAATAACAGAATCAACTCAACACCAATACAATATCAAACACCTATACTATATCATTTCATTCAATCCAGTAAACAAAAGTCCAAAACGACACCGTATCATATCATCGTCATCAATTAATCAACAAATGTTAATTACCTTCTTCATCTCCAGGTTGAAGCAAGCTGTTCAAGTCGTCAATCCTCACCGGAGACGTCCTGGACGAGTTATTGTTCGATCCGTCCTTCTTCTTCGGGTTATTGGCGCCAATTAGCTTCATCCTCAACTTACTAGGCGAAATCAGTCCAGTCTACAATAGTATATAAACAAACAGCAACAGATCAGACAGAAAAAAAAAAACAGAGGTGAATCAGTAATGAGTGTGAAATCAAAAAACCAGAGCAATGTGTGGTGGTGATATGGAGAAGAAAAGGCCAAAAAGGTACCTGAGCTTTGTGTATCCGTTCGTACTCCATAGGAATCTTTTGCTTCTCTACTTGTTGTGAGTAATTATTTCTCACTCTCTCTCTCTCTATTTCATACAAATTGTTTGGTTTTGCTGAGTAGTACTGGTTGGAAGCTCAAGTAGCAAAGTGTTCTAGAGAGAGAAAGTACAGTAGAGAGAGAGAGAGAGAGGGTGTGTGAAGAAGACAAAGCTTCCTTTATATTTATGGTAGACTGAAAAAGAGAGTGAACAGAATTAAACAGAGATAAAATTTAGAAAAAGCTTCGCGATATTTTACCGCTTTATTGACTCAATTTCAATTTCTCGTCCACCTTTTCTATTTTTCTTTTCCTCCAATTTTCATTTTAGCCCATAAAAAATTATTAAATTTAATTTAATTTATTATTATAAATAAGTTTAGTTCAATTCAATTTAATTTTATTCACTTAAATTTAGTTTAAACTAAGATAACATACACTTTTTGTGTATATCTTATGTTTGGAATATCATATTTTAGGACAAAATATAATTATATCACATTTTAATCATTTGTTATATTCAATTTCTCATAACGATAGCTTTCAAAAATCTACAGCTAAGTTATTTCACATAAATCATCTAAATGAATTTCTTTAATTTTATTTGAACACTTCAACTATGTATAGTTCAACTATGTATAGTTCAACGGTTAAATTTCACATTTATTTTTTATTTGAACAAATCAACATCTATTACATTTATGTTCAACCGCTAAATTTCACATTTACACTTTTATTTGAGTAACTCGCATCTACTATAACTGTGTTCAACGGTTAAATTTCACATTTACTCTTTTATTTGAATAACTCAGATCTACTACAGCTACGTACAACGGTTAAATTTCACATTTACTCTTTTAATTGAATGTCCAGCATCCACTACAACTACGTTCAACGGTTTAATTTCACATTTAATATTCAACTCCTAATTCCTAATGATTGCGGTAGTTGACATTGGGATCAACTTACATAAGTATATTCTTCATTTATAAAATTTGATGAAGATGTTATCGGAACACTTATCAACTTCTTACTACTTTTATTACTTTTTATGCTACTAATCCTAATAGTTTTTTTGAAAAGGTGTTAATACGAACATACATAGGTTTTCAAATCATTTTCACCTCTATTTGACTATCGCAGTGAATACATAATTTAGGTCAATATTTATTTAACTGTAAAAAAAAATAGTGGGTTAATTTAAACCTTATTTTCTTGTCATCTCGCAATATTTAAACTGGTAAGCACCCAAAATAATTTTTAAATAGAAGTCCAATGAAATGCTTTCCATTTAAATGAAACATGAATAGTCACTTCTACACGTATGAGAGAATATTGTAGATACCTTTTTTAGTTGTGAACATGCCATTTGGCACTGGAAATCAGAGATCAATTGTTGTCTTTATGCACAATGTTTGGGGATTTACAATGACATAGATACTTATTTCTAAAGAGGGGAAAAAGAGGACCTCAAAAATGATAAATGGAATAATTTTTCTAAGAGTTGAGTTTTTTTTTTTTTTTTTTTTTTTTTTAAGAATTGAACCGATTGACACAAACTAATTTGAATAGATTGATTTGTATTTCATAAATAAATTTGATTTAAAACAAAATGATATGAACTGAGTTGATATAACTGAATCGAATGAATGAATAAGTTGTATATTAAAATTTGGAGTATCTAATACTAATGATTAGCAAAACTAATTAGCTGTACGTAATACTCTGTGTACGTGACCAAGCATAATGTTTGACCAATTATAAATTGAAATTGACCATGCGTACTACATATCTAAAAATTCTTATTTTAGAATGAAATTGAAATTGAAACCAAAGATATAAGGACATGATTGACTATTTTACTTAAGGTGTCACTTGTCACATGTAAATATTTAAATTTAAACAAGAAACTTATGAACTTCTACTAGTCCCTATAATAGTTTTATAACATGACTTTGTTAAATGTCAATGTAGTAGTTGTAACTTGGTGAGGGATGCCACCCCCACCCCGAAATCTTTAAATTTTCTATTATTTAAGTATATTTATGAAAAATTTATACATTTCTTATTTTACTATATTCCGCCGCTCCGTTTTTAAAGTAGATAACATTACCTTTATTTTCTTAAGTGTGATAATTGTACATGATTAGGGATTTGAAGCACTTTTTTTAATCAAGTAAATTCTTCTGCATGTTCAGTGAAGAGAAATGATAGTAGTAGAGTATAAAACTTTGAAGGTGTCAAACTCAAAGTTCAAATATTTCAAGCTGGAAATGATAGATTTCTGAATATTTGGGGTTACAGATTTTGAAATTGTAATCGATGTCTTGTTACAACTCTTTTGGAACATACTGGAGTGTTTCAACCATCATTATACATCATACCACACCGAACTCAAAACATATCAAGTATAATGTTCGAATTCATTTTGAAATAGTATCGATTTAAAAAATAATTAAAAAAATCTAGGAGCCTCACAGTTGTCCATTGAAATTACTATAAAAGGATAGTACCTTTTACTATGACTGGGAGTAGAAATAATGATAAAGTGTTTGAGGTTTGAAATGCTAAAAAACAATTGATTTTATGAGCATTGAATCCCCAGAACTGGAGGTCTCTGATTTCACAAGTTATATCTTTCTCTGCTAAACTAAGAATTATTAATGCAATAAAATTAGATATACTTGTAGTATCATGAATTGTCTTGTTTTGAATGTACTTTCTTTCTTGCAGTACCAACCACATTGATTCAAGTCTTTCATTTTCACAGGCTCATGTCTATTTCTCAATTAATAATGGACTAGAGCTTTCACCATTTATTTACATTTTATCCTAGGTAATTTTCTGTATTACTAAGGTAATTTGCAATTTATGCTATAGTACTATACATCCATGACACTGTTCTTTCACTGTCTTGCCATTTTATAATGTGAATAATAATTTGAAGTTCACATAAAATGATACTCTAAAATAAAAATGGAAGTTTACTTGAACCAAGGTGTCTGAGTGAAATGTGATGTGTCAGCAAAGCCATGAAATAAAGGCTACTGAAATCAAGAATATGCCCATTTTATTGGCCAAAATAATAGAGGGGCTGACCTGTAATTTCAGTCTATCTTTTGCCTTAAAATCAATACTCTATTGAGTCCTACTACTAGGATACTAGGGGGTACATTTAAAAGTTAGGGATTGTATACTGAACCCAATAGAAGTACAGTATTTGTTTAATGATTAGGGTAGGGATTATATATATTTGTAGGTAATGGATGTCTAGCACAACTGCACAAGTGTCCAAGTAACACCATGCTTCATCATTTACTGTTCAAATTTCAAACTCAAACTTTGATTAGATGAATGGATAAAATTTGTGTGGTAATGAATAATGATTTGACTGACTCAATACGTATCCGATATCATATTTTTTGAATCGGTTAAATGTTGACTAGAACCCCGACCTATTGGTTGGAGGTAAAGCAGCTCACCAACTGAGCTATGCTTCGTTGTCGTATCCGATATCGTATTAATTCATCATACAATTTACTTAGTTCTTATCAATATCTCAAAACAATAGTGTAACTCAACTATTAGGACGTATTCATCATTAAAAAATAATAAAACACTTGTGTGAAATTTATTAATTACGTATACACAACATATCCGGTTTACGTTTAGAGTCTATCAAGTATTATGCTTGTATGTGCTTATATGACAAATGTGTATGTACACTTGATTTTAATATAATGCGGTGAAATGTGATAGTAGAAATGGAGTACATGTATTGACAATAATTTTAAGTTGATACTATAAAGATCCTGAACCAAGAACAAGACAGAAAGATGGAGAAAATAGAGAAATCAAAAGTTCACTTTACCAAATGATGATGTATAGTATCATTCATGATATGGTTGGATACTTGGAATGGACAACCCATGCATTCTGGGAAATCTTATTGTAGTAACTATTCAATCAAGCACATGAATGAACCTTGAAAAGAGTTAACTAGCTAGGACTTGGATTTGCCATGGTGGCATATTAGCATAACAACAATGATTACAAACACAAATTTTCACATAGCTCTAAATCCATATTCAGTATTTAAGCCAATGTATAGTTGTAGTATTCATTTTCAAATAATTAACCCATAAAATAAGGTTAAAACTTAGAGGTATACCCCTCCCTCCCACCCGTCCATGTATGAAATTAAATTTTTACTTTTGATATGAAATTACAAACTGTCAAATTAATTCATTAATCACTATTTTATATTATCAATATAGGTCACAGTCACACCATAATAATGTAGTATGTATGTAATGCCCTATAATTTAAGAGAAATCAAATGAAATGAAACTATTCATACCAATAAGATGTACTATACTGTTATGTCCGACAGTTTTATTCCATAAGAATTTTAAAATAATTTGTGATCACTTTGGAAAAATCTTAAAATGGACGATCTATTAGTAAGTTCCTGATGTGCGCATGCGTGACTATAAAATGCATTGGAGATTAATAACATGTGTTGGTTAGTGGGATCAACATATCACGTCAAAAAGCAGTTTAAGAGTAACCGCATCTGCCCAAAAGGTCAGGTAATTTCCGATGTAGTTTGAATGTAGAGTAATACATAAATCTGTATAAATTATAGTGTAAAGCTTAGCGATCTCGTTCGAGTTCTCAAATAAGGCCAATTTCTATAGAGATCCTTAAAAAATATACTTCATAACGTAGCTTTAATTTTTAAGAAATTACTTAGTTTAGAGTACTTTCCACTTAGTGTACGTAGAAGTAGTATTATATGAATAGTCTAAACTTATAGCGGCCCATAATTTAGATCGGCCATAGGGAACAAAATGCTAATGGTTGTTGTTATCGTTTTGTTTAATTATGCTTGACATTTATACTTTTTAATTTTTTATGCCATCATGATTGATAATCTTACTCAATTAGCAGCAGCACCTTAAACTAATTATCATTATCATGCCCATGTGAAATGTGATCACGTTAACCCATAACCCAAATTCCAGTCGCACGTGCATTATCTAATATATATTGCTCATAATCTCATCATTTTCAACCATTCCACCAAATGTTGGTAGGGTGAAACACCCATAAAGTTTGATAAGATGATCACTATGTTATACTGTATAATAATAGTTGTTCAGTAGGTTGAGAAGGTGAATTTTACTGAAATCAAACTTGTATTATATGACTTATTGATATGTTAGGACGAAAAATTTATTCAGTATACACCTTAATATGAATTACTGTATATGTAGTAGTAAATGATTTCGTATAACTCAAAGCTCATTTATGTGGAGAAGTCCAGAAATTAAGCAAAGCCATTGACTGGGATTTGGAGAATAATTAAGGGCACACAGCCCTAGATTATGCTCTATCATACTGTCAAATTGACAACAATTATCCACTAAAATTAATCAACTAATCACAGGGCCCTAGGTTAATGAATTTCAATCCACCATCTTATACCATGGGACCCACAAGCAATATTTTCCAATTAATTGGAGAAAAAAAAAAGGGGATTAATGGTGTTTAAGCATAAAATCAAAACATTCTTTTCAAGTTATTGGTCGGTTCATTTGGACTTTGATTTATTAGGGCCCAATATTCACGTCGATGGAGTGCTTAATCAACCAAAATGGTTGGCCTTAGTAGATGTTTGACCAAAGGCCCACACGTGAATTTCTATTTGGTTCGAATAGATAATAAGAATATGTTTGATATACCTGAATTAATCTGAACTGAATAATGTGTTTAATCATACACATCAAATAAGGTGTAACCATTTTCAAGATAGCTACTAAGTGTTTCTTCAAATCGATTGATATTTCATTATTTCATTTGCTCTTTATCTTAGTTACCGAATCACATTTTTATAAATGTCTAATATTCGATATATGAAATGGTGATTGTAAATTTCGAGTCAAATAAGCTACTAGTGATTAATACTGATATCATAAGACGGCACAACTACTGGCCTGAGTGTCAATTTATCAACCTTACTCTTGAAGAAATTTAGTATAAATATATCAGTGGTTTTTTTTTTCTTGAATAAGTTAGATATTGTTTGATTTTTCAAGATTAAGGTCACTAATCAACTTAACATAAAAAAGAAACCCATTATTTAAGAGGCATGTCCCAATTAAAATGGTCGGCCATCTTCAATCAAATTTGTCACATGTCTCAAATAGATTGGTTTAAGTTTGGCTACTATGATATGAAATATGAATACATGTAAAATTTGGATAGAGATATATTTGACTACCCTTTCCACGTTTTCAGACAATATGACCCCCAAAATATGTCTATTTTGGGTCAACTGGCTAATCAGGTACTATTGACCTGGTCTGCTCAAATATTGTGGGCTGTTAAAACTTAAAACCATTTGATATTTCAGTTGATATTTTTTTGAGAGGGAAGCAATTGAATTTTAGTACATCCCATAGTACATGTTTCATAAAATAAAATCAAATTTTCAATTCATTTATTATCAATTAAAAAACTGTTATTTTTGTTTGAACAGAAGCGAATGGAATTAAATAGAATTATATATAACTGAATTGAATTGAACTGAACGAAACTGATAATCGTATAAAATATTCAAAATATGCATGAGTGATGTATTAAAATTGGATTGAAAGGTTTAACTCTCATACGGTATAAGTTATCATTCTTAAAATTACATACATATTTACATACTCCGTACATCATTATAGTTTCTCATTTTAGGTTCTTTTCATTGATCATATATAGTTACCCAAGTGATTAAAATGAATGCTTCTTGTTGTGCATATAAAAAATGGCGTTTTTATTTTAGAAATAGTTGATAATGAAAAGCAAGAAAATCATGAGGTCGGAAAAAGAAATGAAGGACAAAATGTGATGAGAAATTGAGAATGGAATCCAATAGTACTAATTACTATAAAAATAAAAAAAAATCAAAACAAAATCTTATAATTCTGCTATTATTATTGCTGGTAGCGCGTAAAATTGTACTACGTCTCTATGCAGTTACTGGCGATTTCAATACAGACACGATTTTGTTTTCCTATACGCCTTCTCTTCCAATGCAGGAAAAAAAAATGTCATCATTAGACATTTGATAGCACTTTCTGTACTCAATATTCGAAAATGATTAAGCTTGATACTATAGTCTAAGTTTCTGGGTACAGAGATATACATACAGTACCATAATTTGACCAAACATACAGTTTGAAACTTTTGTTTTCCCTTCTGTATACAAGTATTTAACTTTATGAAGAGAGTTTTTATCCAGGTCATTCTATATCTGTGTCGTAATAAATTTAAACTTTAACTGAACTCCGAACTGATGTAAACTAAACTCAATGAACATAAACTAAATTGTTTAGTGTAAAAAACAAGTAACTATATTTAAATTGAATTGAATTTAATGAATTAAACGGAAGTGATCAATCTAAATTTAATGAATCTGAACTGAGTATGTTTTTCAGATTAAAAGGAAAACAAAGTTCCATGTACACATCTTTAACAAATGAAACGCATTATAACAGTCTCTTATACACTACAACCCCTCTCATGCTACACCCTCTCAGTGTAGTAGTGGGTTCTATGTGTGGGGTCTCCAATACTACAGTGAAAAGTTGATACGATGAGGGGAAGATCAAGTCACTAGTGTGTAAAAGATGCATTATAATATCACTACGTAAATTAAAGTATGGCATTGTACATCCACTGAACTCATATTCAATGGCATAGGGACACATGCTATACCATTTTTAACAAACATGAACTCAAACTTTCTAAACAAGAAAAATATTCTTCAACCAAAGAAAAAGCAAAACCAAACTCATTCTAGTGATCTAGTATTCTTAGTCTCTAACAACTCCCACCACCCTTCCCTACACAAACAGACCCCAAAAGATTCAAAAAGTCTCTTAATTTGTTCTTAGCATATCAAAAGTTGCATGCTTTTGACTGATATGATATACTACTAAGTTATTTTCTCAATCTGATTCCTTTTAAGGGACCCTCAAATATGTTCACTTCTCTTCCAATCTTTGAAAAGTTTCGGCAAAAAGTGTGTCCTTTACCCCATCATTAGAGGCGGAACAAGAACAAGAACTACAATGCAACCGAGAAATGATAAATCTCTCAATCTTTCCGAATTCTGGGCCTTACTTTTCCAAGAGGCGGCCCACCATATATGATAATCAAGTTTCTTTGGGCTAATTGCATGTAAATACTCGTCAAAATGTAGTAATGTCATAGCGAACTATGTAAAGGGTAAAGACCATTTGAATGAGAAATTACTCAACACCCCCTTGAAATTTTTAAAGTTGCTGGAAAAGATGAACGTTTTCATATTGTTTGTTTCGGGAAAGAGCAAGAATCTTGATCTTAACGCTATAGAGTAGAAGTGTGTACTGTAGTATTTACTTTGGAGATCCAGGGATAGGTCCAATCCAATAACCAGTGTGTATTATAGGCCCAATGTGAGTGGTAGCATTGCCCAGAACCAGAAGAGAGGACTGCTACTCCTATTAACTTTCAGAACATATCATGAATTGAACAAACACAGCTCAGCTTTTCCTGTGGTCATCAGTAAACCAAAGGAAAATTCTTGTCTACACTATGTCTATTGGCAATTAGAAGATTTAAATTAAATTCATCACAGGAACATAAAGTGTCGTGTCTGCGAAAGAACATTGTATATATGGTACACTAAACCAGCAGGGAAAATGTTACACTTCCTCATTCATACATACCCGACTCAGATGCAGATGATTATGATAAATATGCAATGTATACGTTTTGCACTTTTACTTCCCTTTCGTATTTCATGGGGAAGAATGATAATTACAATATTACATAATGTGTATGGGCTATTATCCTGCACACCGGACAAACAGAAAAGAAACGTATTATTGTTCTTTCAAACAAACAGTCAATTGCTCTAACTGCAAGATAGGGATTCATAATTTTGCTAGATTTGTTGCACTGTAGGCTATAGCAGACTTTTATCAGGTCAAGTTTAACAAAGGATTTCACAAGTTTAGGCATTTGTTTGAGTTAAGAAACTATCCTACATGAGCTGCAGTGCACGGGTTTTTTCGTACTCTGGAGATATTTGACGCCATGCTCTACCAAGAAAAACAGCGTATGGCGCGGGGTATGAGACTAAGACTGCATGGACAAAAAAGAACTGTCTTTTTTTTTTTTTTTGGCAAAATCTGTAAACTGCATTGCCAGAAATTTAGTAGATGTTACCCCCTTAAAGCTCTACAGGAACTCTGAGGCCATCATGTGCAAGTTGAACTGGTATTCCTTCTCTGCGAACAATGCCAACAGTAAATATACGCTCGTAGTGGAGACTTTGAATACAAATTTAACAATGGAGAAAGTGTGATCATAGCATGCCTTGCTGAACAGGTAAAAAGAGATACCTAACACAAACAAATGTCAAGTGGTATTGTGGCAGTGATATATAAGCAGAACAGAAAGGTTGACGCTGGCCAAAGCAGTTGGCACTCAAAATATTGATGTAAGTGTTCAAGAGAACTCGTAATTTTAACCATTTGTGTTAATTTTGTAAACAGATTTGTTCAAGAGGTGATTGTAACTTTATACCACCGCAAAATTTAGTGGATTCATTGAGTATTTGAGTGAAGTAAAGAAGCATCACATGATGGCCACTGTCATGACATTTCTGCCAACCAATCAATCATAAGACTTTCTACAAGTGCAAGTAGAATACCTTATAGACCACTCTTTGAGAAATTCATTGTCTTTCTCATGATCAAACTCGTGGGTCATTCCAACGAGCAAAGCTCTCTTTGGGCATAGCTTCTTCACTGCTTCTAGTGTCTGAAATAATAATTTTGGAAATGTAAATCAAACAGCATCTCACATGAAAAATAGCAATGTGGATAGATTATATAAATATGTATATTTTTTTAAACAAAAAAGAACCTGAGGGAAGCAGAAGTGAGTATTGTGCGATCCTTTCTGTAATTTATGATAAATGTTTATAATTAGCAAAGCAATGAATAATATGAGCATGTATCTTTCTCTCGATAATAGACACAAGGAGGAACAAAGAATCATGAAAAGTACTATTGTCTTAGTAAGGCTATTATCTGCTAGAAGGTACTAAGAGCATGATGCATGATACAGGATATATTGTATTGCTTAGTGAATAGTGAAATTTTTGCATTTGCAGCTAATCCAATCAGCAGTAACTGAAATGGATGGAGATTGGAGAAGGCTTCTATATAAATGCTTGATAATTATTGACTATCAAATGAATAAAAGTTGTTACATAATTTAATAGTAAGCAACAGTGAGAAGAAGAAAGTGAACAAAAGATTTGAAGTTTACTATTGTACCTTATACAGTGTGTCCAAAATAAGGAGATCTAACTGTGCACCAGCATCTTTTGAAATATCTACAAAAGGAGAGCTTCCTTTAAAAAGGGGGGTAAAGATGAACATAATCAAAACAGTAAAATGTTACTTTTAGTGTTTGCCAGCAAGTGCTTCAGGCTCCGGCACAATCTGGTTTATTTTGCAGAGGATAATGTAGTGCACAGCCAGCAGCGACTGAAGATTGTTTAGTGCAATATATCTTTGTTCATTCTGATTTTCCCAAGCTGAACTCAGCCCATGTTTCGGTACTTCTAGTTAATGGTGTGACTGTAATTTAGGCTAGTCCACATGATGATAGAGATGGTTATTGATTTTCAAACAAACTTGCTGCTGGCTAGGTGCCCGTTTAACACTTGTCAAATGATATGCTATGAAGAAAATATAGTTGCAGGACATGAAATAATCAGAGCAAAAGGATAAAGATGAAGCAAGGAGAGGACAGTCTTACACTGTTCTGTGGATGGAATAAAGCGTGAAATGTCTGATATATATGCTACTCTGTGCCGTCGTCCAAAAAGAAAACCTAAGCATACATAATCTTCCCCATGCATCACCTACAAAATACACAAGAACAAGGGGAAAGGATATAAGAGCTTTTACGAATAAAATAAGATGCAAAAGGCATACGAAGGTTTAAAAAGATTAAACAGAAAACAGACCGGCAGAGGAACAAACTCTAGCCCTGATGCCAGAAATGGCTTCGTAGAATCACTTTCTATGGTTTTCCATTCAAGCTGTGCCACACGCCTGATTTCCTGGCCAGGTTTTAGCTTTTTCTGAACCAAGTAAGGGAATTTCACATGTATGCTGTTCAATAAGAAATAACACTGATCAGGGCAGGAACCAATATATGAATTAATCAGCAGTTAAACCTAAATTTTGAAAGACAACTGGTTCAGTCAATAGTAACCATTTTATTCACATAAAGTATTATAGTCAACCAAATCATTTGAACCATTGTCAATAAATGAATGCATATGAGTTCTATAGAGATGTAAAGTACCTTTCCACTGAGTGCTGGGTGAGGTAGATTGGAGTCGGATTAATATCATTTGTTGGACTAAAAGGCTGCACGATACGTATATCATCTAAACCAAGAACCGCATCAGCATGTTCATGCGTCAATATAATCTGAAGACATAAGAACAAACATAAGCTAATTTGATCGTCCTATTTGAACATATGAGAATCCATTAATAACAACCAAATTACATAAGAGAAGCTGGGAAGGCTGAATTTTGAAATTCTGGATAGCTGACGCTTTTAGATAGTTACTTTAGAATTGTAAGCATTCTGTATTCCAGTCGAAAATGGCAAGATATAGGGATATAAGACTCACAGAATCGACTTGAGGAATTTTGTATGGGGGGAACCAGCGTAGTACTTGCTCTCTAAACGTCTTTCCAACATCTATCAGAATATATTTATGTTTGCCTTCGCTGTCGAAATAATCAATAAGGAGGGATGTATTGCACCTACAATAACATCATCAAACTATAAGCTAGACACATGGGGTAGAGAACCAATAAAAGTTGTATGCAAGCAAGAAATCTAATGCAATCCCACCAATATAACAGGAAAATCAAGCCTTTAAACTAACAACAACAATTTCTCTTGTTACAAAGATTCATACTAACGGTGTGACATTAACGCATATCCTTTAATCCACCTTCAACCATCCCAACACCACCAAAAAAAAAAAAAATGTTGTAAGGCTTCATGGTAAATGTTGTTTAATGTGGCAATAATTTGAGAGGGACAAGACGGCATGGTCTCACTGACTAAGATGCAGTTACGTATTACACATAAGTTAAGCTGACGGATTACCGACCAACTGTAGAATTTCTGAATCAATTAGGTACTTGACCTGGCTGAAAATCATTGAGAAAATAACTACCTATGTAGAAGCCAGGATGTCATGATAGGTGTAGAGGATTCAGCTGTTTGGTCTATAAACTTTTACTATGTTATTCTCAAACCAAGCCACAGCCCAAAAAATGAAAAATCCTAGACGAGAATTTCCCTTGTATCATTTACCACCAGAGTACTGTCTCCCTAAACATCTTCCCAACATCTATCCGAAATCCTCACTACTAATATAACTAACCAGAGGGATGCACTGCACCTAAGATACCATCATCACCCATAAGGTACACACATACAGTTTACAGAACCAACAAAACAACCGTAGACAGGATATCTTGAATACTTGATAGATAGATAGACAGGATTCGCCAGTTGAGTTTATAGATTCTGCATGGTATATTATTCCCAGACCAAACCAAAACGTAAGTAACATACAAGATTCTAGCTAAGAGTTTCCTTTCAGCTCAATGTGAACCAATGAATAGCTCCCTTTGAGGTATGATCTCTAACTACTTTATCTTCATAAATCACAAGCAGGACCTTTAAACAAACAAGTCATTGATTGAAGAATCAACAGCTCAATGAGTTAACACTGTGAAATTACTTGATCTTTGACTCACTCAACCAATATCTATTTTTAATAACTAAACCAAAAGCATGGACGTCTTTATGTAAAACTGTGATCAATCCACCACGCAATGATGTAGTATAAACATCTCAAATGCTGATAGACTCGATCTCGAATCTCGGTAATCTAGAATCTCGGTAATAAATTACTAATGGAAGTACTAGTTAAATGGCAAGCAGTAGCATAAACATAAAGCATGCCAATAATCTACAAATCGACAATTCGATAAGCTAAAACTGAAATTACTTCATAATCTTCAGTCAATCATTTCTATAAATCCTTCAGTTCACTCTCAATAAAAATCTATAATCGAACAATAATGCCGAATAAAAAATCGTAAATAATAGTGAAAATGCACAGAAGATCTATAAACTACTACTACAGAAGTAGATAAAGCATAAAATTAGGCATTACAAACAACCTGTAATTACGATTCTGGTCCGGTGGTAGGGATAGAGATTGGGAGCAAACAGAGCAAGGAGGATCGGAAGGCCGGATCAGGCACAATGCATTCGGCAAGGCGCTCGAACAGCCGGTGCCGAGAAATATCAGAGCCGATGATTGTTGCTGTGGTGGCTCAGCCGATGCATTGCCGTTGTCGATAGGTTCACCGCTGGTATCGCCCATTTTCTCCGGCGCGCGTGAGGTAAGAGAATGTACTAATTAGATGCTGTTTTTGTTGGGAATAATAATTTTACAGCCACAGGTATAAAATAAGCTCAAGTTTTGACTAAATTGAAATTCATAAATTACCAGATTTGACAAAAGCTTTACTCATTTTATGATACCTAATAAATATGACGGATAAAAAATTGTAGTAGTAAGAAAAATACTATTACGGTACGGTTTCTTATACCCTAGAGGCTAGAAAAAATTGTAGTAGTAAGAAAAATACTATTATGTACGGTTTATTATAACCTAGATCCCTCTTTCATGGTATCTTCTCTCATTATATCACATCAGTGGTTTTATATGTGTGCCCGCTGTTCTCTTGTAGTGAGAGAGTTAGCCGATTGGATGGAGGTCTAGTGTATAAATACGATAGTAGTACATGCATCAAAATGATCAAATCACAATGACTAGCATATCGAACACCTTAATTAATTGATTAGTCTAATCAGCCTGCTTTAGTCCCAATATGCATGCTTACGACTTAACACTCCAATTCAAGAATTGGGCCGAGAAACATATATGAGCACTTGAGCAGTAAATTGAATATTTCCAGTATAAATTAGGAAGGTAGTCCAAGTTTACTTAACACATAACTTTTGAAAACCATAAATACTTACTATTTGGTCTACGACAGTTATATTTGACCCGTATATTAAATCTCAATTGTATTGGTATTTTTTTTTTATAAATATGAAAAGTACTACTAATTTGTGAACTTTAATGATATAGCTTTAAAAAAAAACTGCATCGTATCTATGTTTTGAAATCCGGAGATCGAGCCGGACACCCCTCCGTAAGAGGTTCAACCGATTTAATCGGGAGTCAACCTTGATTTCATCATAATATATATACATGTATTTCAAGGATATTAAAAAATAATATATGAGATTTCGTAAAAAACATTATAGATAGGATATATTCTACAACCACTTATTCAAAAGTTAATTTATAATTCAATATGCCTAAATTCAAACACCATTTTCATCTCTATTTTTGGGGGTTGACCCGGTTTTTCCCGGGATTTTGAACGGTTCAACCTCCGGGCCAAGTGGGTCAACCGGTCCGACCTCTCTAAACGGTTTATTGGGTTTACCACCCACTTTGCCTTTCAATTGCCAGTTAAACCGGTCTGACTGTCGGTTGAACCTCATGTTTTAAAACATAGCATCGTATAATTTAGGAGTAATGTGTGGTCAAACACGAGAATAGTTGACCGAAGATTAAGGTTATTAATAAAATGGAAGGAGTATTTAGTTATCAGGACTAGGAAACATGCATCTATGAATTGTAAAACATTAACTTAGAGTTGATCGATATAAATAATTTAATTAGTGTATACCTTAATCTGTCAAGAACAGGACCAACAAACTAATCTAGTGAGAATGAGTTGAGGGATTCATAGAGCATGTTACGGTTTCTTATACCCTAGACCCCTCTCTCATGTCCTCTCACTATAGCAGTAGGTTTCATGTGTGTGTCATTGTTACAGTTACACTGAGAGAATTTAGACCATTAAACGGAGATTTAGTATATAAAAAAAGGGTATGTGTGTGTGTGTGTGTATATATATTAAAGTAATATAATAAGTCGGTTGATTTACCCAACTGATTGACCTACCAATCAATTTTAATCCGTTGATCTTGTTTATCCAATTTCAATTTGGTATGTACATGTGTCATTATTTAATTATAAGGTGTAGGGCTCGAATCCTGTTGGCGTGATTTTTCTCTATTAATTGTATTATTATTTTAGTCGAAGGTGTTGGGTTTGAATCTTATTGAAGTCATTTTTTTCTGTTTTATTTATTCTCTTCTTAAATTATTATTTTTTAACATAAAGTTGTAAGGTCGTATTATACTTAATTTAAAAATAACCATGATATGTTCTTATAAAATAAGACATACTTCATCCGTCCAATATAAATGTAACACTTGATATGACTGACTTTTTCGATGGTCATTTTGACCTTAAATTATTCTTAAATGATACGATAAAAATAATTAAAAACCATGCGAAAGATGCATTGAAGATTTTGAAGTTGAATGTTTCCAAATCTTTGAGATGTATCTGATGGTTCTTAACTCATCGGCAGAATAGTTTTCGTATGCCCAATATAGTTCAATTCAAAACTATTAATTGCATAACTACAAAAACTATATACATTTATAGGACACCATTTATGTTAAGTTTGAAGTCATTATGCGATGATTATATATTTACTCTGTTCATTTCAATATATTATTTAGTAAAACAATAAAGTTATACAATATTACGCTTCACATGTGTAGCGTGTGACGCGGTTCCTAGTATATACGGAGTGTATATATATATGCTACTATGCATAAAAATTTAATTAAGATTTTGTATCCGATTGGATTTAAGTTTAAATTTTAATTGCATGGGTTTTTTAGGTTGCGGGTTCAGCTGCCATGTCCCTCTTTGTACAAATATATTTTATTTTTCCTTATATATTTGGGCCGGTCTAAAATTTTTGGACTGGGTCTCTAAATCTTAGGACGGGACCTGGTAGTACAAGCATTAAAAAGATCAAATGACAATCATTCAGACTAAGACTAGCATATCGAACACCTTAATTAATAGATTAGTCTAATTAGCCTGCTTTAGTCCCAATATGCATGCTTACGAGTTACGACTTAACAATCCAATCATCGGGCATTCGGGCCGAGATATATGAGCACTTGAGCAGTAAATTGAATATTTCCAGTTAAATCTCTAAACCAGGCCAGAAACATGCTTGCTTATATAAACACGGAGTCCAAGTTTAGTTAACACATAACTTTTGAAAACCATAAACAACACTACATTAATTAATCAATTCCTCCTTTTTCATTACCAACTTATTATTCTTTGGTGAACACAGTTATGTTTGACATGTATATTACACTTAAATTGTATTGATAGTTTTTTTTAAATATGAAAAATACTACTAACGTGTGAACTTTAATGATATAACTTTGAAAAGAAATTACATCGTATAATTTAATACGCGGCCAAACACGAGAATTATTGACCAAATAAAATAAAAAGTTATTAATGAAATGGAAGAAATATTTAGTTATGAGGACTAGGAAACATGTCTTCTTCAATATTCATCCATGTAGAGTTGTAGAATCTAAAATATTAACTTAGAGCTGATCGACATAAATAATTTAATTAGTGTATACCTTAATCTGTCAAGAACAGGACCAACAAACTAATCTAGTGGAAATGAGTTGAGGCCTGAGGATTTTAGTGATAGGATTAAACTTTAGCACAAGAATCTCGTTGATTAAATCAAAGCTAAACTAAATGATCAACCACATAAAACTTCCAGGCTAAGGCTTAAGTTGAAAGTTTAACCTGCGAATATAAACTTTCAAACGTGATCGAAGCTAAGAGAAAAAGGATGATTAACTATAACCGAAATCAATCTCTGGCTTGAAGAAAATTAAGAACGTAGCTGAACTGATTTTATTAAGAAAATTACGAAAAATTCTCGATACCAAATCTCCTACCAGACTTTTCTTTGTTCTGGTGGTCATTCTCTCTGTATCAATTAAGAAAATTAACATGATTCAACTAATTGAAAGCGACACATAGGACAACTAAGCCTAGAAATCAACCAAATCAAACAACAATCTATGTGGAAGATTTGGGTGCATGGTAATCGCATGACCATATATTTTTGAGTGAAGTACCACTGAACACTTTTCTAATCCGTTGGTAGGGCAATACCGAACGATCTTGAGTCCCCACTTTGGATTTACCATTGGGAAATAATCCGCCAAGTAATGAATCCAATAATCATTCAAAGTCTCTATGGTTGTAGATACGCCATTATCACGTAGGAGTGCAACCCAACTTTAATACTCTTCCAGTGCTACACTCTTGAATACTTGACGACATATATAACCCGCGTCTTGTTCCAGAAGGTTAAATATCTTAACTTTCTTTTGGGGGCTTCCTTAACTACCGTGCGATCCACAAGCCAGCGTTTGAGGATTCATCATCCACCGATGATCCTTCCCCGCCTTCCAGGCCTCAGGATTTGCATTCTCTCTTCGTATCTATTTTCTCTCCTTCTCATCCTCAAAGGCTTGGGAGGGGACGACCTTCACTTCTTCATACAGATTCTAGTCCATAGGTCGACCAATCACTGGATAAGGAGGATTGAGCCAAGCCTTGTTCTCCTTTTCATACTTCATAAAGGGCATCAAGTACCAGTACCTAAGAACATCAGGTACGAAACCTGGCAATTGTGGCTCCTGATTAGTGAACTTGAGCTTATCAGATTCACGAGCTACACAACTTACAAATTCATCAGCTCCAAGCTTGGCAAAGTCAGTGAGAGGGATCTTAGGATCTTCGTCACCATCCGAACCAAGGAACATGTCGAGCTTGTTTGCCTCCCAATAATGAGACCAGCCTTGGTGAGTGGGCCTATAGCAGCATTCTATCCATGGATCTGTGCCTGATCATAGCCAAAGACCTTGGCTTATTCGAAGGAGGGGCTCTTCATGAAATCCTGGACCGTATCCATGAGGCATTCGAGACACTCTTGTTGATCTTTGATCAGAGCCAGGGCACCTTTAACCTCAGACTCACGAGTGGCAAGCGCGTCTTTCACGTCTTAAAGCTCCTTCCGTAGATGAGCAGTCTCATGAACTTGGGCTCGTAGCTCAGAAACTTCAGTTTCCAAAGAGGCCATGGACAAAAGGCGAGCCTCGGAACCTTTTAAGTCCACCTTAGCTTTTAATAGCTTATCCGCTAGTAGGGCTCTTGCTACCTCAGAAGCTTCCAAGTCTTTCTCCGGTGTGGATTTGTTGCTACGGGAGGCAGCCTCTATGCCGTCCAACACTAAACCAAGCTACGGAGAAGAAGAATAGAGAGCTATTAAGAGAAGAGCATTTAAACGAGAGATATGGAAGGAAAAAATTGCGACAAAATCCGTACCTTTTTGAAAATTAGATATCTTATGTTTCATATATATAAGGTGTGATTTTGAATTGAGCTAGTGAACCATGTAAATCTTTGTTATGGAATGAGACTTATGCTTTTATGGTACTTTATATTTTATAATAATGTTTTTAATTAACCGTTTACAATTATGTTGTTAAAAGGCTAAAGTACATTTTGACTTGAGTTTCATATATTGGGCTACTGAGTTGTGCCTTGCGATAGAATTAACCAAGACGCAACTTGATGCCAACTATCTAGTTTCATATATATTGCGCTACTGAGTTGTGCCTCAGGAACATCAGCTCTTCCTGTAAAGTAAACAAGGTGACAATCTTGAGTTGAAAACAAGAAATTTATTAAGTACACTTGTAAAACTGGATTACAAATTGCGCACTCACCCTGACAAATATATGACGACCTTGACAGCCTTTCTGTTCCAGATCTTGACAGTAACATCATACTTTCCTACAGGAGTACACATCTTGCCTTGATACACATACACTTCGCCAAATTGAGTGGGCCCTATCCTGTTGCATTCAGTGAAATCATACCTTGGTTTCAGTGAAAGGCTTTGGTCCTTTGGATGTTAAAAGTTTTGCCTAGAACTAAAATATAGAGAAAACAAAGATACAAACAAGGGATAAAAAACATAACAAGACAGTTTTTTACCAATGAGTCTTCATATGTTCTTGCTGGAAGTATCAAAAGGCTAAAGTATATATATATTGCGCTGCATTGCACTACTGAGTACGTTGTGCCTTGCGCTATAACGAACCAAGACACAACTTGACATTTAACAACATCTGAGCTCATGATGATGCCATCCACAACTTCTCCAATAGTTGGACAACATCCAAGCTCTCGATAGCAGCTACGACTTTTCCCATAGTTGGACGGTCCGGTACGTTAGGCTCTATGCACCGCAATCCCAGCTGTGTAAGTAAGAGGGCGTCAGAAGCAACATAGCTTGGTTCCAGCTTCAGGCTCTCATGAACAATTGAGAGGTTATTGCTGCGGTGTTGATTCCGAGCCCAGTCATCCACTGCAACAATATGGACCTCCGACCCACTGTATCTCTTGCCGGATACTTTTTTGGACAGCAGCCCAAGAAGGATAACACCATAAGCATAGACATCAGATTTAGGTGATGCAATCGCTTTCAGACACCATTAGAGATTGCAACAAATCAGGTATCAATGTGAAGAGTCATTATCAACTAAAAACATTAATATGGGTTTATAATTGTGCCGCGTGCGTGGACAAACAGAAAAAGCTACTCAAAACTCTCAGAATACCGAAGAATTAACATATTTGGGGAAAACCTCGATTTTTATTCAATAATCATCAGCAAAAACTATCTATAACAAATGACTCAGACAAGTATTTATTTAAATAAAGCTACAGAAATCCTAATGGGCTAACTAGCCAACAGACCGAAGTAAAACGAATAAGCCCAAAAGTGATTAAAATACTAAAACTATCCGTCTTCGAATTTTATTATTTCGCCTCCCAAGTCCTAGCCCATATTGCATCAGTTTATGTCAGGTTCCATGTTTATACCATATTATTAAGGGCAAATTACTTCTGGTACCCCTGCTATTTTCCGCTATTACAGATTAGTCCATCTATATTTTTTATTACGTAATCCTCCCATGCTATATAAACCTAATTACAGATGAACCCACGAATTTGACTTTCTGCGCTCCAAGGCCTGGAAATGACATTTTCGCCCCTGCCGGAATTTCTAATTCTGAAAAATGCCAAACAACATTAAGTTTTGGTTATTACAAATTTTCCCCAAATGTTTTATTTTTTACAATATTAACACAAACTATTTAGAAATTGGTCCACATACTTTAACTTTACTTCAAAATAGTCTACACAAAGTTATTTTAAAATAAACCCCTAAAAAAATGAATATCAACATGAGTCCTTTTTCTTTCTTTTCCCATTTTTTTTTCTTTATTTAAAAAATAAATAAATACTAATTGAAAAAACAAAAACGAAGAAGACGATCGGAACTGGAACAGCTCCGATTGGAGCTTTTTTCCAGATCCGATCGGAACTGGAAAAGCTCCAATCGGAGCGGACAGTTCCAATCGGAACTGGAACAGCTCCGATTGGAGCTTTTTTCCAGTTCCGATTGGAACTGGAAACGCTCCAATTGGAGCGTTTCCAATTCCGATCGGAACTGGAAAAGCTCCAATCGGAGCAGACAGTTCCGATCGGAACTAGAGCTCCGATTGGAGCTCTGTACAGCTCCAATCGGAGCTGTTCCAGTTCCGATCGGAACTGGAAAGCTCCGACTGGAGCTTTTTTCCAGTTCCGGAGTCGGAGCTTTTTTCCAGTTCCGATTGGAACTGGAAACGCTCTAATTGGAGCGTTTCCAGTTCCGACCGGAACTGAAAAAGCTCCAATCGGAGCAGACAGTTTCGATCGGAACTGGAAGTTTCGACCGGAACAGTAAGTTCCGATCGGAACTTTGTTTTTGATTTTTTATTTTTTTTATTATTTTTTAAATGTGTTTTTTTAATAAAAATGAAGTAAGAAAAATTTAAAAGTAAAAAAAAAAAAGAAAAGAAAAGAAAAGAAAAGAAAAGAAAAGAAAAGAAAATAGAAAAAAGGAATATGGTTAAGGGCTGTTTGGATGTGAAGAAATGAGGAGAGAGAGAACGCCGGAGTCAACATCTGACGGTGACTTGGGTTTTTTTATAATTTTCCGCGATAGTTGGACTAGGATGCAAAGTAGTTGTTTAGTGGGGGTATTAAAAGTAATTATATCTATTATTAATTTATTATTTATAAGGATAGAAAGATGGATATTATACCATCTAGTTAGTTTGGTTTATATACTGTGATTCAAATCAACAAACTATCAAGAAATTTATTCTTTCAAAGCCTCAGAACATATATCTCACAATCTTTCAAACCTCAGAACATACAGCATTCTGTCAAATCCCCAGAACATATAGATGCACTTATTTCTATGTGATCATTCAACTTTACATGGAACATTGAACCTATCTACTTTCTTTTGCTGCTTATTCACATTCAGGTTTACTTTCTTTAGTAACCAAATTTCAAAACTGATGGCTCAATTTAGTTAGAGACCATACATGAACAAGAAAAAGAAGAAAAAGAAAATAGTCAAAGAAGATGAATGTCAATTCAAACAATGTATATATTTATTTATGAAAAACAACGTCCTAGTAAAGGAAATTGTGAGAGTTGGAAATAATTCCAACAGAGTAATCGCACGCCTAGAGTTGAACAGCTACTTCAACCGGAACTGGGCAGGGTAATATTGTTTATATGAATGAATTCAAGTACAATTAGCTAGCAATACAAGCGAAATCAAATCGAATCAGACGTAAATTACTTGTTCTTGAAGAAATCTAAGGATAGACAAATAGAATCTATGAGCTTACCGATGAGATAGACGATGCAGTAGTAGTAGTACTATTGATTACTGGAAGTGAAATCGAATGATTCCTCTTTTCCAGAAAAATTAGGGTTTGAGTTTTGGGCGTGTTTTTGGCGGGTAAGATTGGGTTGTGTTGTGGCCGAGAGGATTGGATAGTCTGATTGGGACTAATCGAGCCGTCTTCCAGTTGGGGTCTCGCTCGATTCGCTGATACTGTTTAGTGTGAGTAAATTAGTAAGACTCATCATGATTCATTATATTTGGTTATTGGTGTATTTTTCTTTTCCCTCTTTCATTTTCTTTTAATATGAATTTCAATTTTACTCGTTTTTCAAAAGAGCTGGCTCGGCTCAATCACAATAATATTCAGCTTGACTTGAATAATAACATTACATGGGTGAATATTATTAGGACGGAGATAGTATACTATTAAAAAAATTATAATCGCATGATTTAAAAATAATTTGTGGATAAACATAAACGCAGTTGAGTAAATATAGATTAAATTGTTTAAAAAATTGGTAGAAGTAGTAGATGTATGTTTGCGATCTATGTAATGTTTTTCTGTTTTCAATAGGTAGCACACAGTACAAACTTCATTAGTCAAGAGTACATGAATACAATCCTTGTTGCGGAGTTATAAGGGTGGGTTAGTGGTAAGGGTGCTGGAGTAGCACATGAGAGGTCGGTGGTTCGAACCCGACGGAGTCATAAGGTGGTACGAGTGTGTTTTGGAGTTATAAGGTGGTTTGGATTAGTGTAGGAGTAAGGTAGTTTAGATTTATAGTTTAAAATAAAATCCTTGTTGGAAATGTTGAAATTTGGATTAATAAACTTTAGGTTGGAGCAGCTAGCATAATTTTTAATTTTTATTTTTATTTTTTTACATGGATTGGATGGATGCATGACTCGAACCCCCGACTTATTGATTGGAGCTGAAATAGTTTATCAACTGAATTCCTTCTCTACCCGTTAATAACATGATAATAAAATAACACACCCCTCGTAGAGTACTTGAGATAACAAAATCCTTCGCGTTGACCAGAATCTTACCAAACAACATCTGCGCGATTTGATGCACTATTTTGGTTAATATTGCTAATTATAGAACTCCATGGCTAACTATAGAACTCTATTTTTAACAATGACATTAGTGTTCAAAACTTGTGCAATTCATTACTTTTACTTTGTAAATTGTAAAATACGATATTTATATACCGCATCGTAATATTTAAGTTTCACTGTAAAAATAAGTGTTCTCATTTATTTAAATAGTTTTCTCTCACAAGCACACTAGCTTGTTACAAGTTCACGATGACTCACATAGTTGTGAACAAATTATTAAATCAACAGACTTTTAAAAACATAATATATAGGCAGAGTTTTAAAATAAAGATGTGAAATTAACAACATATTTTTACTGCATGGTGAGAAGAGCATTGGCATGTTCCTGAATAACCTTCCATGCGTACACAATATGCCTGTTCTCCGTCAAGCTCGCTCCGACCACGAATCGCATAACATAAACGCCTCCTATCACCCCGTGAGTCATGCACATCTTCTCCGATTCGTTAATCGACTCCAACAGCTTCGCATTGAAGACATTCAACGCATCAATCTGATCATTTCCCCTGATTTCCATAGGCACAATACGAAAGCAGACAGTCGAAAAGTTCCTGGGAACAACCACTTCGAATCTCTTGTCCTTTCCAATCATGCCTTCGAAATTCCTGGCCATGCTCACGTGACTACGTAGGAAATTCCGTAAGTTGGCGACTCCGTAGCTACGTAGGACTAGCCAGAGTTTCAAGGAACGGAATCGACGGCTCAGAGTAATCTGCCAGTCCTTGTAGTCAATGACTTGTTTCGTCTCGGATGCCTTGTTGCGCAAGTATTCAGGGTAAGTCGATAACGCCTCGACTAATGCATCTGGGTTCTTAACCCACATGCAACAACAGTCCAACGGGGTTAAGAACCACTTGTGTGCATTGAAGCTTATGGAATTCACTTTCTCTACTCCATCTAGGAAATGGCGAAATTCGGGGCAAATGCACACGCTGCCAGCGTAAGCCGCATCCACATGGACCCACACACCATATTCCTCTGCCACTGCGCAAAGCGGTGTCAAAGGGTCCACCGCGGCTGAAGAAGTGGTACCAATTGTTGCGACAGGGAAAAGTGGGACCAATACTGCTTCAATATCATCCACGATTGTTGCGCGGAGTGCTTTGCCAGTAAGCCCGAAGTTCTCGGCCTTCGTGGTGGGGATTGCACGGAAATGTGAGATTCCGGCGATCTGAGCGGCTTTCCGCAAAGCAGAGTGAGTCTGATCGGACCCATAGACTACGAGCTTGTTAATGTTTTCGCGCCCTATTTTCTTCAACATTTGATCCCTGGCCGCAACGACCGTGCACAGTATGGCCTCGCAAGTCGTTCCTTGTAAAACACCACCTCCGCCTCCAGAGAAGAGAAATTCCTCGGGGAGGTTCATCATTTTTCCGAGCCAATCCATAACGATGGACTCGAGCTCCGTTGCCGCTGGTGACGACATCCAGTTGAACCCAACTATGTTGAACCCGGTGCTTAACATATCCCCTAAGAACCCGGCAGTGTTTCCGCTTTTGGGGTAGTAGGCATGGTAATTTGGGCTTTGCCAATGAGTGATTCCAGGGACTATATCCTTCTGGACATCGCGGAGGATATCCTCGATTGGTTCAGCTTCATACGGGGCCGAATCGGGGATACACTTCTATAGGTAGCCCGGTTCGACCTGTGAACGAACCAGGTACTTTTCAACGGTTTTGTAGTAGTCCGCAAGGAAGTCTATGACCATGTGGCCTTGTCTACGGAAGTCCTCCGGGTCAAGGGGTTTGATGGTCGAACCGGATGAGCCAAGGAAGTTAGGCATTTGGTTCGGGAGGCTACCCATTTTTCTCGTTGTTTTGTTTGGGTTCGGGTTTAGAGCTTACCGGTGAACTGGAGTGAGGATTATTTTCACTCAGTAGCTTAGCTAGGGAGAAAATGTTTGGGAAGATGTATTGGTTTGTGAACGTTTGAGGAAATGAGGATTGGTTAGCTTGGTGCATATATAGGAAAATAATTTTGGGGTAGATGGGCAAATTGTCATTTGGTTAGCTTTAGTCACGTACTCACGTTATTCCCAATCAAGTTTGACATGGTTTTTTTACCTTAATAAAGGAAATGTGGTTTTGGGTAATTATCACATGGGGGTTGACGGGTTGTGGTGTGGCTAATATTTGAACAACGGGCATCTTTAAGTGATAAAAATGTGGCGAAATTGTATATATCGAAATAGGGATATTTCAAATAGAAAAAATCCTAACTATTTCTTTTATTCTTTAATTTTATTTTGTTAACGTTTTCAGTTTCCATTTGACTTCCATTTAATTCTAAATTATAATGAAAAAATAATTTATAAAAATATAATATCTTTTTAGGCTATTTCTATGGTTAGGATCCGGTTGTTTTTTCTTAACGTACGTCCAATATTTCTAAGTGTAGAATATGTGTTCTACGCACAGAATATCACTACCGCTAATCATATTTGTAGAATTATATAAGAGTTTAACAATGGCACAATAGTAAATATAATCTCATATTTGTCCAAAAAAGTTACAGAATTAAAATTATAATGGGCAATTAAAATTAGAAAAGGAAAAAAATTAAATCAATCAGACACTTAAACAATACATTCAAAACCAGAGCATCATATTCATCTCATCGATTAAAATCTCAAGAACCCTAAATCCCCAAATCTCATCCGCCATGTTCTGAGACATTATCGGAATAATCATACAAGTTGGGAGTATCGGTGGTGGGTCGCTGATCAGTGGATACGTACATAATTGATAATTCCACAGAACATAATCGAATTAATTGATTGATCAAACAAAACAACAATACAAGAAACGTTAAGATACAAATACACTAACAATACACAATATACGGCTTTACAAGAGTCCTAGGAGTCGATTAAGGGCACGGAACCGTAAACATGAGGTACGAGCTCGCCTTTGAAATTGTAATTCTCCATTCTGAGAGAGACATCGAGATGTCCGCCACCTTCCTCGCGCTCGTCGCTGCCATGGGAGCTGCTATCCAGATTCTTCAAGATTCCAGTGTCCATGGTAATGTGATTGTGACTCCACCAAATTGACTTCGATGGGTGATGTGTTGTGCAACCTGGAACAAAGTGCGGAAGAAAGTGGAAAAGGTTGTGAGGGAATAGACATTAATGCCTTCGATGACGTGCGAGAGAAAAAGGATATGCCTCTTGAAGAAGAAACGGATTGTGCTGAATATGGAGGATGAAATTTGGAGATTTAGGGTTTCTCGATTTTGATCGATGATGTTGATGAATTTTTTCTGATCGAGTGTGTTATTTTTAAGTTTTGATTGTTGGTAGTAAATTTTTTCTTTTCTTTTTCAATTTAAAATTTTGTATTAATGGACATGATATATATTATATTTACAGTTATGCCACTGTTATATTTTGTTATATAATTATGCCAATTTATTCAACATCGATGGATATTCTATGCGTAGAACGTCTATTATACACTTAGAAATATTGGACGTATGTTAAGAAAAACATTAGGGTCCTAACGCTAGAACCCCATCTTTTTATTATCATTATATAATCTGATTAATTATTTTTTCGATAAAATTTAAAATTTGTTAGATATAAATAGAGTTACCAAACATCAATAAAACGAACCTAAACAATTCTCTGAAACAGAGTAAGTATAAATTTATAAACAGTTATACGTACTGTAATCCGTTTTTTATGAGGCGTTTAGAAAACGAAAATGAAACATTGTTAACCGACGATCCTTGAAAACCTGATTGACAAGGACGGATACCCCTAAAAATCTGATTCACGTGGAGAAAACAGAGTGGGCCAAAATTCACGTGACATTATTTTTTGGGAACTAGAGTGGGCCAGGATTTGGTTACCCAAATTGCATGGTGAAAATGATGAAAATAAGCCGCGGGAATGATAATTACAATTAATTTTTTATTAATTTTTTATTAGTTTTGCTTAAAGTTCAAATAATCTGATTATAATAAAAATCATGGGTTGTTTGATATACATACTAAAATTTGAAGTTAAATAATATTTTATTATTTGGTTAAACAAAAATAAACACTTAAATATTAGCAATTTACTTTATTTAATATTTTATTACTTTTTTTTTAATTGCTTAAAGCTCCAAAAGCATGTATCATGATGTTTTTAGCTTACAACGGTTAGTCTGCTTAATTATAGAGAAGCAAACACATAAGCAGGAAAAGCAAATACCAAAAAATTACTTATTATGGTAGAAAAAGTTGATAATCAATTTAATTAAACATTTACAAACACTCACTAACTTCTTTAGAAAAATTTAATATTAAAATTATTAAAGACAAACTTAAATTATTGCAATTAAAAAAAAAATTACAGTCCCCATTTGCATATCATGTCGTACCGCCATTCAATCCATGCAAGTGTTAAGTTTTGGAGTTGGGGTTTGTTCACTGGTGCAGGTCCAGGTGGATGGTTTATCTTTTCATGGCTTTTAGTGTTTGGAGGTTAGAGGGTGATCGAATTTCATGGCTGTTTCTATGCATTTCAGTGGTGGTTCTTGGTTGTATTTTTATCTTCTTGCCGTGTGGTATCCGTGTGGAAAAAAACTACGTATAAATGTATAAATGTTGAGAAAATATATAAAACATGTGATATCCAATATCAAAAATGATAAACGTACTGGTATAGTACAATTTTTTATCGAATAAAACACACTGCACACTACATATACTAAAAGTTTCTTCTACTGGTACTTGACTCAACAGGTACAATACACATAGGATTGTGTTATAATATAATCCGTTTTGAAGGTTTAGTCTTTAAATGTAAGTGTGAACTTGGTGTTACAACTTAAACTTATAACTACAATTAACATGACCATGAGGTTATAATATTGGTGCAATAATTTAAATTAACAATTCAACTCTTTATGCTATTAATTTCTCCAATCCACATTTAACAAATGAAAGCAACATGCATGTTGTTTTCATATTTGTTCATACCGACAATTTTAGTTCTGAAAATTTGATATATTTGGTCAATTTTCACATTGTTTTACTTTGACTTCTGATGTGGCAACAAAGTCAACGAGTCAACATCGTCACATCATCTGATGACATCAATATGACATCATTTTTATATAAAACAAAATTAGAAAAAATCCAAATTAAGAAGAAATGGCCAGAAAGACAAACTTCTTGCTAAAAGAAATTGACAGAAAATCCCATCTTTTATCAGCATCAAGAAATTGCATTTCACAGGGACTGCATGATCTAACTGTTAATCCAACATCCAAATTCCTTGTGGCAAGACAAACTTCTTGCTAAAAGAAATTGACAGAGAAAATCCCATCTTTTATCAGCACCAAGAAATTGCATTTCACAGGGACTGCATGATCTAACTGTTAATCCAACATCCAAATTCCTTGTGGTTAGTAAGACCGTACTTCCATTGTTGTTAACAGGCAAGAACTTACTAATCCGATCCCATGCTCGGCTATCATTCAATATGATGAGATACTTCCTACGAACCGAACCAAACGTTTGTGTAATTGATCTACCACCAAAATCTTCTAAAAGGGATCGAATAAGTGATTTAATATCATAAACTTGGGATAGTTATAAACACTTACATGGAGTGTAGACTTGCCTATACTTCCCATATATACCAAAACAACAACCGGGACAATTTCTCGCCTGGATTTATCCATAGCAACGTGTCCCAGCAATCGAATCAACTCCTCATCATATCTGGAAATCTTTGCACGCCCAACATGCACATTGCTTCTTGGTTGTTGATTCTATTTGCCCTTTGTTTGATTTCCACGGCTTCATGGATTATGACATCCATTCCCTGGATTGCTTCCTGTAGATCTTGATGCAAGAAGGCGGGTGCCAATGTAGCTTGAGTACTGGATCCAGCACCGCTTTCCTGAATTTTGACTACAACATCTGATTCGATTTTGTCTTGAGCAGCATATATAAGCTAGCTGCATCAGTAATCGTCCTCTCAAAATCTTTACTTGTGTTTTATGGGAATAGGCCTCAAATTCAGCTGTAATGAACATTATAATGGACATTAGAGAAAATGTGATAACCAGAAAAAATGTTCCAAAAGCCAGTGCGGCCAGTGGGAGGATCAAGGAACTTATTACTCATAATTTCTATCTTTTTAAGTGTCTGCAAATTGCTAAGAACACAATCAGTGCGGCCAGTGGGAGGATCAAGGAAAATTACCTCAGTAGAGATCGAAGACAAGATGATTAATGTGCTGCAACTTCCAAATTTCACACGGTGGACTGTACATTCGGTCCTCTATGGGGACATCTCTAGATTCCACAAAATAGATATTGAAGGAATCATCAAGCTCGCAGTCCTATCAAAAGGCCAAAAATGAACTGAAGATTTTACGAATCGTAAATTGGCAAGTTGCATGACATACTTTGTAGTAGTAACTTGATAGGTTGCAAGAAAACGCTTGTAACAAGGGCATGTCAGGGAGTGTAATCCAGTCCCCAAACGAAATAAAGGACTGCATTTGACAAATGACACGTCTAGAACGTTGAAGAATGAAGCACCTGACTTTCAATTGCTCCGACACTATCATACACACTAAGAAACCTCTCTATTTGACAAGCGTTGACACCAAAATTATCTCCGATATATGGAAGATTATAAACACTGACAGCGAGTGTAGACTTGCCTATCCTATCCCGGCCATACCAACAACCAGGAAGATTTCTCGACTGGATTCACCTCCTCCTCAAATCCCACAAACTTAAGCATTCGACTGAGAGGATGTGATGACTGATGAGTCAACATGCAGTGCAACACTGCTACATGGATGATGACATCAATTCCTTGGATTTCTTTCTGTAGATCTTGATGCAAGATGGCATTGCACATCCCTGCGAATCTCAAATGGATTCGAATATTTGATATTGTTCTGGCACTCCTCCAATCCAGACCCATCAGTGACAATTTTTGTTTCTTTTAAACACTAAAATTAAAGGAAGAGTTAAACAGAGGCAAGAGACTCGATATATTGATATACCGAGCTCATATAAGTGCTTTCTTCTGGACCCAGATAAGAATGTACAGCATCGCGTAGCATTTCGACTGGCCACAGTGTTTCAAATGTCTTGGATACAAGATTGTAACGTATGGCACCTCCCGGAGTTTCCAAAATCAAGAACGAATCCATGTCATCTTCAGAACGAATTAAAGCACCCACATCGAAATTTTTAAAGTCCCATGCAGTATCCATATCGCGTGGAATTGTTGATAAATCAACACTGTACTTGGAAAACCACCCGGAATAATCTCTTTTCAGTTCATACACATTGAATTGCAGGCTGAGGATAACATAATGGAAATGATCACAAGACTCACCCACATAATAATAATGACTTACGGAATCACTTGGTTTAATTGGCAGCCTAGGCATTTGCTTGAGCATCTGATCTTCAATATCAAAGTACAAACATTCTTCATGATTAGCATCCATCCAGTGAATGCTACCATTCCAGTACACACCCTTGAAATAATGAATCGGTAAAAGTAGTTCAGTGATGAACGGCTCCCCACTTAATCTCCAAATACAGGTGTCTGAGGAGTACATATAAAACTGAAACACCTTTTTACCTGGTACGTGGAATTTCAACTCCTCGGTGCAGATGACTTTGTAATAAGGAGACTTGGCAGGATCAAAGGCCAGATAAAACCCAACTGCATCATGTCTGTCAGGGAGTTCAGGGAGCGCAAAGCATTTATTGGTGGTTGGATTACAAACATAATATGTCCAGCTCGTGTTCGGATAGGTGCAGCAAAGCAGTAGCCCATTACAAGAGCAAATGATTTTATACAATTGACCAAGAACTCCGGAGATTTTCAAATTGTTCACCGCTGGTATAGTTGTTGATTTCTTTGTGGAGAAGTAATAATAAAAATCCCACACAGTTGAAATCCGCATCGAACAGATGAAACCAACGGGCGTGCGGTTTTGCTTAGAATTCAGCAAACCGCAAAAACTAGGGTCCGCAATGAGAGAGTGCCATTGCTTGGAAACTAGCATGGAGCGGATGAGTGACATTAAAGGGAGTCGTAGCAGAATCTCAATCAACAAATCTTCAATGGAACCAACAATTTCAGCCGAGGATTCGGCTATGTTGGCGGTAGACATAATTCAGTTCTAGGGTATGTTCAATTCTTGAACTCGATTACTACGTGCTCCAACATACAACAGCCCAAATATCGGCCCTTATCATACCTGCATAATTAGTTAACAAGGGAGAATATCAACACCATTGTTATCACTGTATCAAGTAATTCCAGAAAATCAACACCATATTTTTTCCCATTGCAACTTGAGCCCCATTGTTAGACACCATTCCCGTTTGCACGGAAAGAGTGAAAAAAACTACTCTTGCTTTTGGCACTTTGTTTTACTAAACAAACTAAGCCTTCATCTTATCAATTTCAAAACATACAATGATATGAAGCAGAAACAAAACATGCATATTCAGACAATCAGACATGCACTCATTTGCAAAGGAATCATGTTAATCTATTTATATCAATCAATCAAACCACTCACAAATAAGAAGCAGAAATAAATGCACAGATCGAAATTCTCATTTAATTCAACCAATCACCCCTTAATCCCATTTCCATTTCCATCCGTCTCCCCGTTCAAACTACATTCGCATATTAGAAGAAAAAGAAAGCATAATATGAAAAGGCTGCTGCCTATGACTAAGACCTTTACTCGGGTATCAAAGTAGACCTTTCGGTTATGGTCAGCAGAAGGATAATTTTCTTGAAATTACTGCTAACTGGGTCGAATGAAAGGATTATCAAAGAGGGAACAAACGTACTATAAGGGCAGCCTCAAAACTTTCAATTGCTGAACACTTGGAAATTTGAATAATTAGCTGGTGGCTTTTCAACGATAATATTCGAAGCAAAGTTGATGATGATACTTGAGAGGTGGCAAAAGGCCACTATTAGTTTCAGCTAGCTATCTTATGCAAAGACTACACTTTCCATCCGAGTGTTTCACGACTTAAAGACGCATATGAGCCGATGATTAGTTAAGACAAACAGCATATGATCATTTCGAGATCAGAAGCTTTATTTAAGGCTCAAACTCTCCATGTCTCACTGGTTTAAACCTCACGCGAAAACTTTACCAGCGTGAGGCTCTGATACACAGTGATGATAAAAGCAAAGAACATAAACCTCATTCATTCTACTAATGGATGCTAGACAACAGTATACATTAATGGAAGCTCTACATTGAAATTGCAATTGGTCTAAAATAAATCGAATTGAAATTGTATAGCATAACAGTAAACTACGGGTAACTATTCAAACAGAGCATAATACTAGAAAATCGAAAAGAATCTGAACTAGGTAAAATTTACCCCCAAAAATCTCAGGTTTCCAGTCGATTCTTATGTGCTTCGAATTGAATAAGCTAGAGGGCTGTAACACATTCGTAAATCGACAACAAGCAATCTTCCAGGCTCCAGCCCTAAATCTGAAAAATCGGCGGACCAGTTGAAATTGATGCCATTTTCTCGGAGCTGTAAGCAAATTAGCTGAAATGTGTGTTTGGCGAAACTTGAACGACTCTTTAGGCCGACCTCTTTCTCTTTTTAATATGACCTGCAGGCCCATAAATGAAATTAACATATTTGGCCCAAATCATCGAATTTTTTTCGACAATCAAATGAGTTGAGTGGTAATTCGAGAATAAATTTGGTTCACCCTACATTCAAGGTTTCAATCTTTAGTTTATGCCCAATTCTTACCGTACGAATTTCAACTTCCGAAAGTTATGACTTATGAATTATGATCATGAAAATGGAGACAACCCCGAAAAAATGAGTTCAATCCAAGTTTTTCTTACGTTCAGTATGCACAATGATGCAAAAGTACAAAGATATAACACATTAGAATAAGATGATCCTTCCATGATAAAAAATTTCATGAGCTCTTCTTCAAAATGTACTATATTACGAAACTCAAAATCAAATCGAATTTCAAACTTTAATAAACGTGACCAAAACCGTTCAATTCGAAAATTTCAATACTACTCCAACACAGGACCTGCCGTCCGGGCCTAATTAGAATGTTACCCTCCATAAAATGGGTTAGGAAGGTAAACAAAAACACTCGATTAGCTTTATCATTAGCTGTCACTTGAACACTCCATATCTTCCCCCTTTCACCTTTCTTCATCCATAATTTCAAATTAAATTAATTCAGTTCAGTTGAGTTCAATTTTCATTTCCGTCATCCTCATTCATTAACCTCTAAGTAAATGAACTTGTCGGTTTGATTTTCTCTTCTCCTCTATCGAGTATCAATATCCAAACAGAGGAAAATTCAATTCAATTTACATAGAAGATGATGAAGCGACGATTGAAGTACTTCTATGTCAGAAACGAAGCACCTGATGAAACGAACGGACAGCTCAGATTCTACTACCTCTACCTCTCGGTTTACCGGTTCGGGTCGAGTACGGCACTGCTCGGCTCCAGATCTCCACTATTCCTCAATCGACCTTCGGTAACTGTTTTTTTTCTTCGATTTTTGTTTCGGTTTATTCCAATTCGGTCATTATAGTAACTATCATTTACTTAGAGGACTTGTTCAAGTGTCTGAAATTCTGAATATGAAGTTAATTTTGGTTTTGGTAGGGGAGTTGAAGAAGACGCTTACGGTGGAGACAGGATTGCAGCCGGATGAGCAGAGGCTGGTATTCAGAGGGAAAGTGAGAGGAGATGGGGAGTATTTGGATATGTGTGGAGTAAAGGACCGGTCTAAAATGGTGTTGGTGGAGGATCCGGATAGTAAGGAGAGGAAAGCAGTTGAAATGAGGCGGAACGCGAAGAAGATACAGGCGGATAATTGTTTGATTGATGGCGTGGCGGTGGAGGTGGAGGTGGATCAACTAGAGGGGCAGGTTTGTGAATGTTCGTGCATTGTGCTCGAATTTCATCTTAGTTTTGCTTTTGGTGTGTTATTTGGTTTCGAATTCAAAATTGTTTCGGTAGCATTGTAGCGTTTGCATTCTATGACTAGATATGTTGTGTTCATGGATTTTGTGAATGAGTCAAAAGTTGAATTAGTGGCATGTACTATCGGACTAGATGAGATCTTAAGTTTCGATGTTCAAAGATGAATGGGTGGAATTGTCTCAGTGATGTTATACCAATGCAGTATTATGAGTTTTATATGACTAGAGATCATGTAGCACATTCCATGGATCATCATTTCATTGATAAAGCTTTCACGACGTTGTAGTATATGGTCGATTTTACTAGTCTCAGATATGGTGGTTGTACGTATCACGTATTAGCAGTGTTTATTTCCCAAGTTTCAGAGCCTTTGGCTGGTCTATTTAGGTGAGTGATTTTAGCTTTATGGCAAGATGTTTAGAAGAAAAATAATGATAGTGATAATCAGAAAAGTGCAAAAGGTTCACAAGATGGCTATATGTGGTAACACTTGTTTGCTGCTTATGTGGCTAGTTTGAATCTCAAGAGCTGTTGAATAGCTTTAGCTGCTTATCTTTTCACTTTTCTCACTTGTGAGATCTTGTCACAGTTCATGGTGTCACATGAATTTAGGAATCAGTCTCTTTCTATTTACATTAATTAATTAGCTTATTATACTTTTTGCTATGACTAACTGGATGAAGGTTATATTTTCACCCTGGAATCCTATAATAGTTATAATGGCATTTTTCAGCACGGCTTCTATGAGTATTTCTGTGGTTAAACACTTAAACTACTATAATACCCAACACCAGCTAAATCTAGTCTAATTTTTAGGCTTGTGTTTGAGCAAGATTGCTGATTCTCATGATTGAACTAGTACTCTACAGTATTCATACATGTTTTTCACTCTGTAACACGTTTAATGCATGAAAAATGCAGCAATGTAACCTTGTAAACTAGTATGTAATTTAAGTCCATAGCCAAAATTTATGTTGTCAGTTTAGTAAATGTAGAGACTTATGGTCAGTAATTAAGTACTGTGTGTTTGCGTATTAATCTAAAAGATTATTTGTGTGCCTCTAGGTATGTGTGATTGAGAAATCAATTGCAAATGGTAATAAAGTAGCAGAGTTACAGATCACAACGTTGATTGAGATGCTAATGAGACAAGCTGTTAAACTGGATAGTGTCACTGGTCAGGGAGATGCATGTGACAGAAAGGATTTACAGGTATGCATGTTTATATCGTTCTTTGTTTTCTTCTTCATCCATGATTCCTTTCACGGTTACACACCGTTGACATTTGACAATGCAGGGCAAGAGGGTGCAGAAGTGCGTAGAAACTCTTGAGACATGCTGAAGGTGTCGAATGCTAAAGTGAAAGTGCCCATTGTATCGACAACCAGATGGGGAATCTTGGATACAACTCCTCCTGCTACTAATCAATGGGAACTTTTCGAATGACAGGTCATTATCTCCTATGTAAATCAGTAAATGTAATCGATGATCGGGACTGAGGCTAGAAAGAGTAAATAAGGTAGCTGCTGCAATCAGAGTTGTATAATAATATCTGGTGAATTAGTAATTTAGTACAGTTCTTGCCATATTTGTGTAGTTTAGTAGTACTTGTTAATTAGTCCAAATAACAATAATATGAATTTTCTTTCTCATGGATTCCAATTTTAAGACCCTTTTTTGACCGAACTAACTCCCTTATGGTTTAATTAACAATACTGTACTTTGCGAAGCATATTGTCATTCTGTTTCTTACGACCACTAACAAGTTTGCTCATATCATCCATTTCTCGAACTTTCAACCACAGTTCCCTGGCAATGATCTCCTTCTCATTCTCCGCACCACAATACAAGACCTCGAGGCTCTTCTGCTTGGTTAAGCTCGCGTTTAGCTCTTTGGTGAGATTATGTTTCTCATCTACCAAATCTGTATTATCCTTCTCCACACCAGAATACAAGACCTCGAGGCTTCTTTGCTTACTTGAGCTCGCGTTTAGCTCTTTCGTGAGCTTATGTTTCTCATCTACCAAATCTGTCTGAATGGCGACGCCTCAAAGATGGTTTAGAAGTTTCGATACCGTGATGATCATCATCATGAACAACTTGGAACTTCTGAACTTGTTCCTTGACATTATCAAGGATATTTATCATTGTAGTGACTCTACGCCATCTGCAAATACCGGTTTCGTCATTGGAACATGCATGCATCTTTGTGATCTTTGATCAGCTTTTCCAGTAGTCTTATAGGTAATATTAGAGATGAGTAAGTAAAACCCAAATAATAAGTAACAATCCATCATCATCATATATAACAACAAAATAGATACATAATCAAAGTTGGAATTAAGCTGCTCACTTAATTACCTTGTAATGCTGAATCATCATCATGTTCTTGAGTATGCAGAGACGTTGGAGGTGAATTTAACCTCATACTTTCATAATGGTATAACTTCACTTTTATTTATCTGCATATCATAGTTTGATTACTCTGATACGAGCTAGTCTGATATGATATCAGGCATAACTTCCCTTCAATCTGTATTTAGTAAGAACATAGAATATAACCCAGTAAAATCTAAGATTTACGCTATATTTAGTAAGAAGATAGAATATAGCTCAAAATTAGTTATAACTAACATGACCAGGATTTACAAATATGCCTAAGATTCGATTCATTAAATTTTATTTTTAGAGAAACTTAAAATATGAGACCAGATCACTACCGCAGATGTCCAAAAGCATTCGTAGCAGCTCAATCCATAATTCAAATACAACCATTGCCATATTGCAGGATATAAGTGACCACGGTTGTTCGTTCAAGTGAGAGTGATTTAGAGTTCAAATTACACAAAACATCGAGTTTGAAACTTAGTGTGAAATTAAAATACCGTTGAAAATATGACTACTAAGATAAATTACACTGTACGTAGTAGGCGTAAGCGTATTAGTCACATATTTCCTGCGTTTTAAAACAGTTGCACAAAAATTGAATATTTTTATGGTCAATTGTTACAGACTTGACTTTAATAATTACAAATTAATTTCAAACTCTATGGTCAATTGTTATCAACTTTAATTACAAATTAATTCTAAACTCAACTCTGTATATGGCCACTTATCACATCCAATTTTATTATCATATAATTTCAATAAACATTTTAACGTTACAGTTGAATAGTAATTCGTATGTAAACTTGATACCAATTTGCCATAAAATGTACGATCTGTGCAACTCCTCGGTGCGACCGGTCAAATATAATACGGGTACTCCGTAAACGGCGAGCCGAAATAGCCGTGCAATTTCCTAAGATTCCCTAAACTTCCCTTATAAGTTTTATAGCTTTATTTTATTATAATAAATGTGCCACTTGATCACCAAGTGGCGCCAAAACGCCCACGAAACCTCCATAAATAAATACTCCAAGTAATCTCTCCATCATTCTTGCATCCATCAACTCTTCTTATTCTTCCAAGTTCACACCACTCTGGAAATAAACTCATCAATCATCATTTCCTAAAAAAAAAAAAAAAAAAAAAAAAAAAAAAAAAAAAAGAAAGAAAGAAAACTCATCATGCATTTAAACGTGTACATATATTTTCGATTTCAAAATAACTAATTAACCATTTACTTAAACAAGGAATTTGCAGTTTTGCACTACTAATAATTAATCATTGCCGCCCCAGAAGGAGAGAGTTGTGGCCGTCATGGGGCGCCCCACTCGTCTCTTTGGCTGAAGTTATTAATTCATAGAAGATCCCGGTTTACCACTGACTCCACATCGCCACTATCAAAATCACTGACTAAGAGCGGGGAGATTGAGATTTTGTTCGTGGTGATCATGTCGAGTTTGTGATAAATTAACCTGGATCTTATCGGAGTTAATAACCTCAGCGGGTAAAAAGCATTTTTGGTCCTCCAAGTCGCCATCCTCTGCGGTTTTAGTCCCCGCTCTGGTGCTCTCTGCGCTCTTGGTCCTCTGCTTCGTATAATTCACCGTATTGGAGCGTTGAGCGTTCGAATAGTGAATACATATGCTGATGTGCTTGCCAACATGACTGTAGAGAACACTTGTCATTCCATGCCACTCCATGTCATCTCCACATGAGATAAAACACACAAATAACACATTTGGAGGCTCAATTATGCTCTGTTATAGAGCTTGGTAAAATCTGTTTTCAGAGCTTAAATAAGCTCTGGAAACAGAGCCTACAAGCTCTGAAACAGAGCTTAAATTAAGCTTTGTTCAGAGCTTTATTAAGCTCTGAATCGGAGTTTTATTAAGCTCTGAATCGGAGCTTATATAAGCTCTGAAACAGTGCTCAAATAAGGTCTGAGTCGGAGCTTTATTAAACTCCCGAATCGGAGGTTGATATGATCTGTTCATACAATGAAGAGGACTTTGGCAATCCATGAATTGGATAACGAAGAATTCATTTCTGTCAGAAGAAGAGAATTCAAAGCGAATTGAGTTTAGGGTTTTTAGTTTTTAATTTGGGGAAGAAATTTGGGTAAGGTTATAACAAACAATGCCAACTAAGCTAGAGGACCAATGACGGGTCAAATAAGGGACCGTATTCGAATTGTATAAAAAAAAAGGACTAAATACGCGGAGGATGGCGACTTGAAGGACCAAAAATCCTTTTTACCCTAACCTCAGCCGACGGAGGAGTGGCGATGTCGCCGGTGCAGGTGACGCCCATGAAGTTCACAACTTTCTCCTACTGCTGCGGCCATCGGCTGAGGATTTGGTTGGCGAGTGATGGCTGTACTTGTTTAGGTATGGTCTATGGATACATTCTCCACTGCGGCGGCTCCCTTGGACGATAAATATCTCGATTATATTGGTGGCTGTACTTGTTTAGGACCTTAGGTATGATCGAGATCATTGCATGTTGTTACATAACAGAGTTTAATCGCGTGATTAGATGACTCAATATAATCTTTAGACACACGATATGACGTTCTTCTTTACTAATTTAGTTCCTGAAAGATGAAATATATTGATTATTTATATTTTAATCGTTTTTCTTTTCATAGTTCTTGTCAAGTCTTCAAGTGGAGTACATCTATAAAATCAAACTACTTCAAAAACATAGTTAAGACACAAAATCAATTGAATTTTGAATCTTTGACTGCTTGATTATAATTTTTTTAGAAGGAACGTGTTATAGTATGGTGCAAGACAATATATCGATCATAGTATAACTTACGAGACACCTACCCGTGTGTCCAAATTAATACTTATCTATTCTTTAAAATTGTTTACATATTTTATTTTTATCTGTATTTTTCTATATATGTTAAAAAAATATCATAAGTTTTTATCTTACAAATTTATTATTGACCTTATTACACATTATATAAACCTCCTAAAAAAACAACTTAACCAAACTTTGATTGTACATAATAACCGATTGTAATTGTGTAACTGTATATATCTTTCACCTATGGTCCAGTTAGTATAGTATACATAGTCGGGTTGATCCAATAAAAGATGCTTTGATTTGGGCCTGATAAACTTTGTAGCAGCTAGGGATGGCAATGGGCCGGGCTGGCCCGAGCCGCCAGAGGCCCGGTCCTGGCCTGGGACATTTGGCCCAGGCCCGAGAACGGGCCTAAAGTTTAGGCCCAAGCCCAGCCCGTCATGGCCGTGTCGAGCTCGGGCCTGGCCCAAATTAAAAATCCACACATTTTAGGAATTAATTTTTTTTTGAAAAAATTAAAAATTAAAAGATTTAAGAAATTAGAAACCAAAAATGCTTCAAAAACTTATAAATTATTGGTTGTAGTGTATTTTAAAATATATGATTCAATTGAAATTTTTTATAAACACATAAAAACTATGAAAAATGTATAAATTACAACTTAATTTAATAATATTAATATATATAAAACAAATTAAATAGGCATATTTACATATACTATATATAATATATAAAGAAACATATATATACTTGGGCCTGGCCTAGGCCGGGCTGGGCCAGCGGGCTAGAATTTTTTGCCCAGGTCCGGCCCATGGGCCTATATAACAGGCCCAATTTCAGCCCAATATGGTGATGGGCGGGCCAGGCCCAAAAAATTCGAGTCGGGCTGGGCAGGGCTCGGGCTGCCCGACCCAAATTGCCATCCCTAGTAGCAGCCCAATCTAGAATGCTGATATACCAACCACACACCACTATTGTTCGTTTAACGATAGTGGCAGTGACTTGTGAGGTGTGAATGCAGAGTTGAGTGTAAACTATGCGGATGAAGATATGTATTAAATTACATGACTATATTTGTTCGTATTAGTCACATACTCCCTCCGTTCCAGTCTTCCAGAGTAAATGCACCTATTATACTTTCTCCGTTCCACAATAAATGCACTAATTTTTTTATAGTGGGACAGTGAGGTGACTGTGATAGTGTGAGTATCATTGTCTTGGTATACACAAAACGCCGACCGGTTCAAGGCATCACGTTCACCGCGTGGCAAGTATATCCGAAGGTATTTCACTACGGAAGATTCATAGCGGAAGCTATCTATCCCGATGCTATCATTTCTCACTGAATGAGTACATATGCATCAATTCCATTTCATGTGGTGAAGGGTGATTAATGCATAACTGAGTTGATCAATACTTGAATGAGTTAACTCATTTATATAAACATGGGTGAAAATTTCATTGTGCTAAAATTTGAATTAAAGAGTCAGCGTATATCGAAAATCACTTGAAAATTCAACTTTTGAGAAAAGGAACTCTTGAAGCAGCGATGTTCCTTACTCGTTGTAGCATTGATATTGTAGAAACTTACTAGAAAGCTATTGTAAGGCTTCGCTGCATCATTGATGTATAGAATATTGCAACATTGATGTCAAATAAATATCGCTGCAGCATTATGAAATGAATACTACAGCGTTAAGGTTCCTAACTCAATGTAACTTTTTGTAAAAGGTTTTGCAGCAGCGAAACTAAGGCAATGTTGCAGCATTGCGAACACATCCGTCGCAAGATCTTGTAAGACTTTCGTCCTTCTTCTGAACTTGCTGTTTTAGAACGTTGCTCGTTCGATTGAGGTTGAGGGTATTCCTTATTCAAACATCTCCTAGTATTGCATGCCATCAGCTCGACTCTTAGGCTCTTGCACGTATGTGAGCTACTAGCTATTTTGAGGTCAATTCACAGCAAAACTTTTATATACAAGGTATGCTCAAAATATGCTTACACGGTCGAATATATAATTATATGGTGCTAAATGTTAATTGTTCCCGGACCAAGGTAAAAAAAACGAGTTTTAGTCACTTTTTTTTCACCACACTCTTTATATTAATATCATCAATTATAAGTCATAAAATCAATGCGACACAAAACATAATTATGTATAATATTAGATTTACACTGCTCTGCTCTTTTCTGGAGTACTACTTCTTAAGGTAAAAAACACGATTTGGAATTCAAAGAAATGGAAAATGGGAAATCTAAGAAATGGCATTTATGATCTTCTGAAAAAGGAACCGAAAAGCCTAACCTAGCTAACTTACTTTATTATTATTAGTCGTAGATGGTAGACCACGTAAGCCTGGACCTAAACTAGGCACAAGTTACAAAGCATTGAGTACACCTCACGTGATAGACAACCTACTTTTCCTTCCTTCTCTTTCCTCCACCTCTAATTTGCTTTCCGCGCTTAATAATAAGTCCTCAACTTCAACCCAAATTTCAAACCACAAACTAATGACTAATCATCATCCTAAGTAATTCGAGTTTTATATTTAATCCGAGTACAAGTACCGTATAAATAATGTACACATACGGTACAACATAAGTATCTACTATACACGCATCATAAGAAAGTTCTTTGGACCTCCGTAGACCATGCATCATGTTTTTTAGCCGATGTAGCTAATTTTGAAACACAATTTGTTTCACTGTTACATATTTATTTTTATTATCACTCAATTCCTTAGCTCTAACAACTTTCTACCCCTAACAAAAAGTTAACGAACTTTAGATCAAAATCAATTATTATTGGTCCAAAAAATAATTGAATGCTTAGCTAAACTAACAAATAATTCGTGGACCACAAAATACAAACAATTTTTTTGGTACCCATTTGGCCATGTCGTATAACTAATAATTTATCCTCCTTTTCTATGATTGTTGATGCATCTTTTCTTAGGATAATTGTAGTATAATAATTCAATTATTAATTAGTATAATATTATATTGAGATCATTTTTCAACTTTTTGTCTTCAATTCATTGAAACACACAGCAAACTATTCTGCTGTTTTCCAGTCCTTGATTGTTTGTAAAGGACATGGTGTATCATATCTTGAACCCATTTCATGTTTCGAATTGGATTTTTACAGGATTTTATATTTTATTTGTCTACTTCAGTTAACAATATTTGTACAACTAAAAAGAACAAATGTGTTTAGAAATACAAAGGTCAATTCTATCTTTAGTTTATCGTACCTCTCAATATCCATAACTAATCCACAGTTACTTTAGATTTATTTTTTCATATCGATCACATTCAGCATATTCATTTTGTTTTTTATATTCGTCTTTCGATTTTAGTGTGTTATGTGTGACATCACTGATCAATCATCTTATATATGACAATTACACTTTATAAATCGATTTAAAACTACTTCACGGAATGGTAAGGGTTAGAAAGGAGAAAATATGGACATACACAAGACAGAACACTTGAGGAGACAAATTAAGAATTTTGTTTAAATTGCATGCCAAAATGAGAATTTTGTTTGGATGGAAGATTTTATACTCTATATTGCGCAAAAAAGAAAAAAACTCCTATAATCCACGTTGCAGATGCATGCCACATGGGCAGAGTAAGCCAATTGGGCTAAATAGTGGGCCAGATTGTGTTGGGCCGTGTTGGCAAGAGTCCGGGACAGGGAGGGGACAGTTGGTTATAGGCCGATGGTGGGGTTGCCTGGTTGGCAGGTGGGCACATGGACATTCCATGTGTTGTCATGTATCATTAATCATATACTGAGTACTCTACTGTATATAACAAAATTTATAAACCCTAAAATTATTTACAAATTTATTTAATTTTAAATACTATATGTTGATTTTATTGATCAGAATAGTTGATTATATACAAGTACGAAGTATATAATCCAACAACTACGTGGGTTGCATTACCTCACGCATAGGGGTGGGCATTGAATTGGATTGGAGAGCGTCTGCCCTCCTAAAATTTGAAAAAGAAATTTATGAAAGGTATTATTGTCGAATTTTTAGACTTTGTTCCTCTTTTTCTCGAACTTTTAAAATAACCTTATACTGTCTCAACCCCTCCCAAACCCTTGCCATTGACAACAAAAACGAACTCTCACAAAACCCAAGCCGGCCATCGCTGAATTAGATATATAATTAATAATACAAATCTGAGATAAAATTTGTGAAAAAGTAATAAAAACATATCAATGTTTTAGAAAACATGTGATAATAAAATACGTATAAAAATATATACGGTCTCAAAGCATACTTCCTTACTCAATACTACTACTATTCATATAGCATCATTAACAATCGTAGCTATAGGTTTCCATATTACATTATGATTGTCCTTTTTGTTTTTCTTCCCTCACGTTTTTTATTTATTGATTGGGTGATTTTGTCACCCATGAGGCCATGACGACCGTCTCCATGCATGAGTGACGAGACCATACCCCAAATCATTTTTATATACTGCCACAAATTCGTTGTCAAATATCATAAATCACGAACTACTAATAATATATGGTTAAAAGGTACTAAATCAATACTTAGAAACTGTTATTTTCGTATGAACAGAACTGAACATAATTGAACTGAACTGAATGAATCTGAACAGAACTGAACTGAATTTATTTGCAGTATAAAATATAACTAACCAAACCTGAACATAACTGAACAAATTTAAATAAATGAGTTTTCATACGAAGATAACAGAGCCTTAATACTCGTTCGTATGCATTTCATTTTCAATACACATCATCCGGTGTATTCAGTGGCGGATCTAGCTTACTCCTTGTGGGTGCCCTTGCACCCACAAATTTTCATTTTTGCCATTATATCCTTTATGAAATTATTTTTTGCCCCCACCAAATTAGATATTTTGCACCCACTTAATTTTATAAATCTATCTTGCACCTATATAATATATGAGAATATGTATTTTTATATTTATTAAGTACTATAAAAACAATTGAAACATGAAAATAGTAAGCATTTATATCAAATTGAACAATAATTTAAGTTAGAGGAGTGAAAAAACATAATTTTTCATTAGAATTACCGTAAAAATGGTCCATCTAGATATGTTTATAGGTTAAAAACTAATGATTTTAGTATGTAATTATTAAAATCAACCCTAAAATCAATGTATATTAGGAAATTTTTGTTTTACTAATAATTAAGAAATTATTATTTATTCATTTTGATAACAATGAGATATATATTGCATTTATTTGCCCCACTAAGCAAAAGTTTTGGATCCGCCCCTGGGTGTATTAGTGTATTAAAATGCGATATTTAGAAAACATACGCTATGAACTTCACACATAGATTCATAAAAAACAACTAAACTGTTCAGTTTTTTTTTATTATTATTGAAGTGTGTTGAACATGATACCATTATGGAAGTTTCCAATTTAATTGTGCATTTTAATAAGATAGAGTAGCTTTTTAGCATACGTATTCGGATATAATATCACGAACTAGGTCCTGCCCAATTGCTAGGAACAATTATTATCTACGAACCCATAAAATAACATACTTTGAATCATATTATTATACTAACGATAAAGTATATAGTATACTCCCATAGCTTCTAGAACTTCATTTCTTTATACTCCAAGATCTCAAAGCTTTAAAACAAAATTCGTTGTACTTACAAACAGATCCATGACTGAGATACGGTGGATGTAATAAAGTTACATGCATAAAAAGCAAAAAGGAATAAATTAAACAAATATGGGCAATACACTATGTAACCGGATGGAGTAACTCAGTGTCTATTTCTCCCGCCCGAGACTGTCCCACAATTACTTAAGTGATTTTCTATGACTGCCTACTGCCTAGCCCCAAGTAAATCTTAGATCATTCGGGCATGTTGGACGGATTTTGTGCATTCGGGCCAAAGCTAAGACCTTTCCTTGGTAAACGAATCCTAAAGAAAGAACCCTTCGATTGGGTTCACTAAGACCTTGAGAGATAGCGAAAGAAAGGATCTATAAGACCTCTTCCTGCTCCGAAGGAGGATCGCTTTCTGGTTTGATCTCTTGCATCGACCTTTTAGATAGGAGCCTCCTCCCTTTTTCGTCACAAAATGTATAAGTGAGAACTATCTATACGGAGGTAGAGTTGCAACAAAATATTTGATAGCTCTATCGGCGACGTTAATAATGTGTCATTTGATTTATCAAATTGTATTTTAACCTTAATTGTAGACTACCTTCAAACTATTTGAAAAAATAATACGTATCATAGGTAAAATATTTTTTTAAAATCTTAATTTTTGTGATTAAAATCGAACTTGAATTCAAGGCAACATTATTAATGGTGCACATTGAATATTATATAAGTTCAAGTAAGTCGTTGTTGCTTACAAACATGATCCAAACGTTCCACATGGATCCTGATTCCCACTGTCTCCCAGGCGTATTTTAGCCATCACCTCCTTTAACTTACTAGAAACAGAATCAACACTTGGCTAATTGGCATCAACATTTATCCTATTTTTGGCTTATTTTCAACTCACCTTTTTCCTCTTCTTTGTGTTCTTCTCCTTCAAATATTCAATCATATTTGAATTCAATGGCATTATGGTCATACATGATTAAAGTTTTGGTCTATGTTCATCCATCTTTTAAAGATAAGGTTCGACGACGGTTTTACCGTGTAAAATCATATCTTCACGTAATTGATATGTTGTGATTATGTTTATAAGAATGAAACGTGCTAAACCAGTGTATTTATTATATGATTCTCATTTCAATCATATACTCGATGTTGGTGTTACAAGTTTCAAACTTTATAAATTATAGTATAAACTAAGCATGACCATTTTACAAAGTTAAAGTTCGATTAGGATTTCAACGCGTAAAATTGTATATATATTCACATAGTCCAAAGTACTACGTACTATATTTTAATTATAGTGACGCCCAACATCATCAAAATAGATCATCTATATTAAAATTCTATTTGTAAGGTTGAACGCGCTAAACAATTGGTTTTGATCACATGATTCTCATTTTGATCATATTCTCAATACATGGTCATGGAGTAGTATTGTTGTTGTTACATGGATCACTCAATTCATGAAGAAACCCTTTTCAAACTTTTCCTCATTTGTTCTCTATGTTTTCATCCAAAAGTCATGAAGCAAACAGTGGTTAAGACTAATAAGAGCATAGGTGTAAAGTATGGAACAATTAAAAAACTATTCCTTTTCTTTTTGGGTTGCATCACAATTTGTCCTTTTAAGTTATAAGGATGTGTGCCTGCTGCTAGTAGCTATATGGATGAAATGACATTAGCAAACATCAATATCTGGACAAAAAGCTGCTTGATTTTGGGCAGATTTTCTCTCCAACTTTTTTCAGACTTGCTCATCAATTTTCACCCTTTTCACCCCCTTAACTTATCTGCTACTCTACAATATAGGCATAGCATTTTGTTACACTAACAGTTAAGTAGTTAACCCACAAAACAAACCACTCAAAAGTTGCTAGTCCAAGTCTTTAACAGTCTTTTCCTCCGTAACTATTTGATTCATTACACCAATGGCATGTACGTAGTATAAAAGTCATCCATGTAGCTTACAAGTTATAACCACTCCATGTTACACATTAATGACCAGTTATCTAGAACCCGATCAAAGTTCAAACGACACGATACATATTAATCGAGACAACCAGTTAGTGGTTATCGCACTAAATTTGTATAACTATTAAAAAAGACATGGATAACTAAAATTCAATAACATAAGATGATGTTTTCATCAAATCATAGACAATTACAACTCTACATGTCATAATACATATTCCTTCTCCTATTCCCTAGTAGTTGAACTTTATGTACATGCATCTCACAAAGTCAACATTTCCAACTAAATTGATTAACATCTCATGCTCATACTAGCTAGCTAGCTACCAAGATGATCTTCAAGTTTTGAATTATGATTAGACAACAACATCACCTTAATTAACACCCATAATTAGCCTCTCCTAACTATACATGTTTCATCACTTCTTCAACCTAAACCAGCTCATCTACCTAAGTCATGTCTCCTATCCAAAATCGCCACGTGGCACACAGGCATCAGAATACACCGAAGGGCGACGAGTGCTGCTTATGCAACTGCACAGGCATCATCTTGTGTCTTCGTAAACCAGCCACAGCCGGGGGCGTAACTGACCGTATCAAAGCGAAGTTCAAGCCCTTGAAGAAGGGGTGGGTCTTCACATCAGCCGCACCCCTCTTGCACCCTAGTCTCTTAGTGGGATCCTTGTTCAACAACCCGGATATCAAGTCCCGCGCGTGCATCTCACTCGTACTACACGGGCCGTCATTAGGAAACTTCAAAGGCGTTTTCGCAATGTTACGCAATGTAGCCTCATTTGTGGCACCCGCAAATGGAGTCCGTCCGTAAATCATCTCGTAAATAAAGATCCCAAACGCCCACCAATCCACCGCATTTCCGTGGGACCTGTACGACGCCACCTCGGGGGCCACGTACTCATGGGTCCCAACAAACGAACACGACCGGGCAGAAACCGGCTCGGCCACAAACATACGGTTAGACGCGACGGTTTGAATTTTCTTGGACCGGAACAGCCGGGTCGAAATGCACGAAAACGGGGTGAGCGATCTCGAACCCGCACGAGGGGATGATATCGGGTCGTTCATAAAGTCATCGGATTCCACGGCTGCGATCGAATCGGAGCACAATGAGAGGTCAAAGTCAGTGAGCATAATGTGACCATCCGATCGAACCAAGACGTTTTCCGGCTTCAAGTCTCTGTATATTATTCCCAACATGTGCAAGTATTCTAGAGCTACCAAAACCTCAGCTGCATAAAACCTGGACAAATAATAATTCAAAAAGGACCCATGAGCAATTTACTTGATTAAATAAAAAAAGGACTAATTTTAGGAGCCCCAATTGTAGTAAATTAACTACTTGGTGTTAGTGAGATGGGAAACATGATTGGGAAAATCAAAGAAGAAGAAAAAAACTGAGTTGATTGCTTGCTTGTTGTAGTGGTGAAAATAAAGGCCATAGAGCCCGATTTGGTAGTTTTCGTTACAGGGCTCTAAAAGTGTACTCTAACACGATAAACCTAGAAATGGCATAGCATCATTTAATGGAATTTAATCTCATATTTTTTTTAAATGAATAAAAACTCAATTTTTACCAATTGGAAAAATAATCACTTTGAAATTGGAAAAAAGCTGTTGTATCTCTTTAATTGTAGCAGAAAAAGAGAGAGACACATTACAGTTGGTGAAAAAAGCAGTTGCTTCAATGGTCCCTTTTCAGTTGATAATAACCCATCCCTAAATTCCAAAATAACATCACCAAATTCACATGCTCTTCCAATCAATTCAATTCAAGATCGCTTAATTTCTTTTCTGCCCTCAAATTTTGGATAAGTTACACCAATTAACATAAAAAAACAAAGTAATAAAACAACTTAAGCTAAACCTTTAGTAATTTATAATCTGGGTATAACAATACTGACTAACATGGAGAATTAATAAGTAATGAATCCTCCGGGTGAAACAAACAAATAAATGTTGAAAAAAGACGAGAACAAAATAATGAGACGAGAATTAATAGTACCTTGCGGAGGAAATGGAGAAGCACTTATTGGGCTGGCGATATCTGAGCGAATGCAAATCACCACCAGAGCAATACTCCATAACAACACAGCTAAACTGGGAAGCTTCAAACTCGGCATACAAGTTGGGCAGAAACGGATGATCAAGCATCCTCATAATCCGCCTCTCGGTCTCGGCTCTCTCGGTCTTCTTCTTCATCTTCAGCACCTCGCTGTCAACCACTTTCATGGCGTACATTAGCTCGTTGTTGTTGTTGTTGTTGTTTCCTCTGAGTTTGCAGAGGTAGACGCGGCCAATGTCGCCGGAGCCGATTTGGCGGACGAGGGTGAAGTCGCGGAAGGTGAGGTTGTTGCGGGAGGAGAGGGACTGGAAGGAGGAGTCGGAGGAGCGGTGGGGCCGGAGGAGGTGTGTGGGAGGGGAGGAGGTGGGTGGGAGGGAGAACGAGAGGCGGCTCAAGGAGGTGGACTGGGACAGTGTCGTCGTCGTGGTTGTTGTTTCGCTGCTCATTGAATCGGAGTTTCTGAATGACTCGTACAGCATTTTATTTTTTTATTTTTTTTGGGTTTTCAGAGAAGAAGAAAATGGAGATATGGAAGGAGAAGAGGAAGACTTAATTGGGGAAGAAAAGGGTCGTTGGAGGGTATTTAAGCTACTAATCGTACGGACTATATCTATCCAACCAACAATATTTAATAAAACTACTTCTACTACTGTAATACTGTAATAATAAGATTCATCTCCAAGTATCAGGGGCATACTGGTCTTTTTTCATTATCGATCGGTTAGTCCATGTTTTTTCTTTCCTACCGAAACTCTAAAGTTTAGACAAAGTAAGGATTTCATCAGTTGGTTACGGAGGGAAATGTCTATGTTTCTGTATTTGTCTCATTTAATTTAATTTGGTTCGATTGGTTTGCGATAAGTTAGCACCCCAGTCCACTATCAGCTCAAAAACTTTAATAAGATATCCATATTTGCATATTTGTTTGTTTCATTTGGAGTGGTTTAGAAGTTACTAATAGGACTGAAAAGTATATACAAGTAGTCTGTCTTTTTCTCTCTCTTTTCCTTTACTATCTATCTCTTCTATCTTCTTCCTTCTTCTCATCACTCTAAAACCACCATTAATCTTATAACCTATTGACTTCCACCACCACCGACCACCGTCGTCCACCACCGACCACCGCCTTCCACCACCTCCGACCACCGTTGTCCACCACCACCAAGATTCGAGATCTACTCTGTCATCACCAATTTCGCCTCCAACCACCACCCATCTGCGGCTTCCACCACCACCGACCACCGTCGTCCACCACCAAGATTCAAGATCTATTCTGTCATCACCGATTTCGCCTTCAATCACCACTGATCTGCGGCTTCCACCACCAAAATCTTCTCTCCCATCACTGATCACTCCACCATGCCGCCTTCACCATCCCATAAGTTGTTGACCACCACCACCACGTCCGACGCATATCTGTTTCCCTTCATTTGCACCGCCCCAGAACCACCGCCACCCACCACGGCCCGATGGGCAACATGTTTTCTTACTAATTATAATTGTATAAATGCTAACAACTCTGTTAACTTTATTTTTGGGATATTTAATAGTTTAATGAGTTAATTACATTCTAACATTTGTATTAATTAACTTATTTAATGAGTTAATTATCGGTTGCCCATTCATCATCAACTGATGCCCACTGGGTTCTACCGGGGCCCATACCTGCAAACGTCTGGGTGGTCTGTTGTGAATTTTGTTCATTGTCAGAGTGGGATTTGGACCCCTTGCCATATAAAATGCCTAAAATACACCCTATTTTAGCCTATTTGTGGACTGCTTAGAGTGTGATATCAAATTGGGGCTCCTTTTTAAGAAATATGGGTCAATACTGGACTGGGGGTAAATAAACTCATTGGTTTGCATGTTAGCACATGATTCATATCAGTCTTGCATTTAACCTAATGATTCATACGAATTGTACTGTTTCATCTTCGAGTTAATATAAGTTTGCTTTCTACTAAAAAAAAAAAAACCTAATGATTCATATGAGTGTGTGGGGTTTAACCTAATAACATATGTGGGTTCTCAACATTATTTATATTAGAAAAATAAGTGTATGAACACAAACACTAAACACTTATCGGAAGAAATATTTAATAATTTCAAATCTGTTCAAATATTTTTTAATAAAATTATCGGATAACTAATATAAATGATTAGATTCCACATTTTTCAAAAGTTTGAACTTTTAACTTTTGAAAGAATTGAATTTATATCATGGTGATTGAGTCATGTCCTGATTTGAGTTTGAATCGGACATGACTTGGGTCCGTTCGATTTCCCATGGCCTCAAATGGATTTATTATAAGGTTCAAGATCAAATTGTAGTGTAACATGTGGCGTGAATGGTTCGAGTAATTAATCACGTTGACTAAAGGTGAATATTGTGTATAATTGATGTACGTACTATGCTAATTTAAAGCTACAATAAATTTGTAAGGTTAAAAAGTATTTTCGCCTGACCGAGAAGTACACATTACTTTAAATTACCTTATTTATTGACGATCAAATTATTTTTAATAAAAATATACCAGTACTTCACTAAACTTTAAAAATGCAATTTGTTACTATTAAGTTTATTATGGCCCTCATTGAATCGTCCTTTTCAGATGCGTTAATCAATTCGATTCGTAAATTGAGCTTTCCAACAAGCAAGATATCAGATGTTGAAATTACAATAATGGATTAGTAGTAAAAGATAAAAGAGGGAGTTTCATGTGATATGAGTCATATGACAGTTAAATTCAGGGACGGTACCGGAAATCCCTTTGGACCCTTTCATCCTGGGCTGAAATGGTGGTAATAAATTTAAATAGATAGTGGCGGATGATTTTCTTTCTTAAACAAAATCAAAGTTACATTCGTTTATTTTTGTCCGATTCGTTTTTTTTTTTCCGATAATAAAACTGTTGAACTTTAAAAAATACATAATTGTCTTTCATGTGCCTTTTATTTGAAGATATTGTTACTTATTGCAGTTGGGTACTGTACTTCAATCTACAAATCACACATTAATTATCTTTGCGTGGATAATGCGTGGGGGTTTAGTGCCACAAAATGTCCAGGGGAATTGAGAGATGCTCAATCTTAGTAACAAGTTGGTTGGCTTCTCCTTAAGCTAGTCCGTACATCGTACGCCAATACTTGTACATGAAAATGAAAATTGATCAGTTACTCAGGTGGTATACTTAATTTAGGAGTCGATTATATTACAGGTTAACACGTGATTAAAAAGAGGCGGTTCAAAACATACAAAGTGGAACTAAAACTGTTCAAGGCTCAATATTAACTTGAGATTGTAAGAAATGGGATGAACCAGTTCTTAAAGATTTTGTAGTTGGAGATGATACTTTACATAACATACACTGATACAAGCCTAAATTTCTCAAATAATGTGTACTATGAGCGAAATCAATTTTGATTTATAGGTAGTATAGGAAGTACGTTATACTAATAAAGTGTTCTGGACCGATAGTACTTGATAATGTAAATTTAGATCGAAACTGAGTTCATAAAAGCGTATTATTACTTCTCCTACATTTAAGTTAGTTACCCTAATGTGAGGCAAAGCTAATGTATTTCGCAATTCAAAAATATTTTTACCATAGGTAAAAATTAAAATACTACTAAAATGTAAATGATGATGGCACGTGAGAATACCGTGTACAGAACTTCCATTGGATACTGTAGTATATACTACTGTATTTCTATTCTACTAGTGATGACGTACGGTCTGATTAGATACCAAATTTGTGACAAATTAATAACATTCGTTTGCTTATTTTACCATTTTACTTTTTCATCTGTTAACCTCAGTAATAAATTTACTTCTTAATCTCAGACAGAATGTACAGTGCGCGTGGGTTGGACCTTGGGCTGTACAGACTGTACAGTTACCTTTTTAAATGGAAAAGTCAAAATTACCCCTGTCAAGACTTTGTGGTTGCACTTGAGTGTCATGAAATTGGTAGTACTGTTTTGTCATTTGGATAAAAGGTCATCAAAGTTAGGGCCATATCTGCGGAGAAAAAAGTGGCCAGGGGCTGCTGATGTAAATCTTATCAATAATTGTTGTTTTACAAAAGTGAAGATTGGAGAGTTGGAGGTTATAAAATTCTTTGCAAGATGAAAATATTGTCCTAAGACAAGAGATTCTCAGCAAAATATATGATTGATCTATTGTCAATAATTTATACGTTCCATATAAGGTCTAGTTAAATCTCTCTATTGTGATATTATTCGTTAGGCTATATGATAATGAGTTGATTTGATCGAATGGATGAAATAGCACCATCATGCGAATTCTCAACTAGGGCTAAGTAAGCAACTTAGTGTATGGCTCACTATTAAACTAGTAGTATGCATTGACATTTCATTGAGACAATGTTTAGGTTAATAACTAAGCACATGTAACATTGTACTTGTTGTCAAAATGATAGAACACAAAAACAAAAAATAACAGTTGTCTTAAGTGAGTTAGATATGTAACAACTCATAAGAAAGAGACTAGGTACTAACATAACATGGAAAACCGGAGTTGGGAACAAAAAGTGTGTGTGACATGCTATCAATATTATTGGAAAATAAAAGTGTTGGAGATGAACAAATTAAAGGGTCCATCTAGCTAATTATGTTATGGAACAAAACACATATCATGACTATCTTTTTCCATTTCATGAAATAATAGAGTCATTTGAGCAGAAATTTATGGCATAGAGGCTATGATGATACTCAAATTGGTCCCATGCATCATAGTTATACAATCAAATTATTGACCTAGGTAAAGGCACCCAATGAAAGTGGCGGAGGGTAAAATTCTTGAATAGTTTCTAATAGGCGTTGAGGAAAAACTTGGAAATAAGATGCTACTCCTCTAATAGGCGTGATATGAAGGTAGAGCGTTATCCTCGAATGGGTGTTCACGTTTTATTTCTGAAAACTATGAGCAATGGTCTCTATTTCATATTCGTGATTGAACTCGTATTTGACATTTAAAATGTGAAATGTACGCAAAAACACGGGACCATAAATTACATCGTAGTAAAATATTTGAAAGTGAGTTACTCCACTATTTCATTGCATTAGGTTTGGAACCAGCGGTTTGAGAATTTGCAATCTCTATTAATAAAAGTATACAACAAATGCGGGAAAAAAAAATGTTAACATCATTGTTTGTCCTTCATTAAAGGATGAAAGATATGTTATGATGATATTGATATGACACATGAATATATCATTATCAAGAATTATGCAGAAATTATATTGGATCTCTCTTTAAGATATGTGACATTATATTGCTTTTACAAACTCAAATTATATATGTGGGGCAGATAGAAAAACTCACAAGAATATCAAGAAAACTAATTACACAATTATCATTACATTTTGAAGATTAGTTGCTAATCCAATGGTTGTATATATAGTTGAAAGATTTTGTGGGATGCGTTGGGTCTTTTATAGATTGGGAATCTTCTCATGTCTTTCTTTTGTTCTTTCATATATCAGTTTAGAAGTTATAAAATGACTACAATTATAGATCTAAATCCTGAGTGTAAATCCTACTCCTAGCAGCTAGCTAGGTCATCCCACATGATTATTACTAAGATTTAGCTTAATTAATCATCCCATTATTGATAAGTGATGACACATTGATCCACTTCTTCAAGATCCTACCACAGGGTTAAAAATTACAGAACCATCAATTTTATACGTAATTCGTGTCAATTTTGCATATCATGAGCATTTGATTCTTAATTGTACTATGTTATAAAAAATAACAACGCCACGTATGTAATCAAACTTTACAATTAAAATTGAATTTTACACTGTATATTACAGTAAGAAGTCGTGGAAATCCCACCTTCTAAGAAACCAATAAACTGATCCTTCTCATCAAACAAATGTGAATCTAAGAAAAAAGTTTAATGTTAGAATCGATCTATAAACACAATTAACTAATCAAACTTCCATGATAGAAGCTACCAATGTGTATGAGCTAGGGAACATAACCACAGGAAACAAATAAATTAACCACATTTAGAGGAATCATTGAAAATTTAACAAAAAAATATAACCAATAATGAGTTTTAAACAATTATGAATAATACTAATAAACACTGTAGCAATATTCTCGGTGTTTTGATAGGGAGACATAGGGACAAAATATGTTGTCACATCGACAAATCCTAGTCATTGTTGACAATAATTTATTAGAACAACTATTAAACAACGATTAAAACTAATTTGAGCATAATCACTAAACCAAGAGAAACCCAAAATTGGAAAAAGAAATAGGTTTTGGAATCAAATCCAAGTTTTGATGGGGTTCATTGGTAATTGCAAGGTGAAATTAAAATATGTTTATCAACTGCTTGCTTTGTTTCTGTGTCTGCTTAACATGATGGCAAGAAAAATAATCTAAGTTTAATTTAATTTAATCATCTTATATTCTTAGATTTGGTACATATATACAATTAAATTAAACTGAAACTGTTTTGGTGATCATTTCATGAAATGTGTTGAGTTTTTCAAACGTGTTATTAGTTGAAAGATTCGCCCCAGAAGGTTTCTTGATCTGTGTTTTTTGAGATGGCAAATTGGAATATCTATGATGATAAGTCAACTACATTGAGTAGGTTTCCTTAGAAAAAAAAAAAAAAAAAAAAAAAACTACATTGAGTAGGTTTTGCTCGGTGGAGGTATCAATTGGAAACCTCATGAGTTAACGCGTTGTTTAGCAAAATTAAATTAGTTGATAGTTTATAAATAATCAGCAGGTAAAATAAGATAGCTAGTGTTATAGGCTATGTTCTCTCCGAATAAATCTCATTATTTTTAGTTCAGTTCTATTCAAAATTGCTTAGTTATATTTTAAACTACAAATAAATTTTGTTTAGTTCCGTTCCGTTCAGTTTTATTCAGACGAAAATAACAGTTTATAAGTCATATAAGATTTATTCGATTTGCTTGAAAAGTTCTAAAGAGAACTGGACTGAGTTTATTCAAAATATAAATTTCAAATTTAAACTTACAACAAAGCAAATTTGAACGGAACTGAACTGAAATGAAATGATTTGAACTGGATTTAACGTGAAAAAAAAGTAGTTATTCTTTTCATGCAAAAAAACATTTCAGATAAATTAAATTAAATTCAGTTTTGTTTAGATAATTAACAGAGACTTAGTTAACCAGCTATTCAATAGAGATTTATTTAACAAGCCTGTTGTGGTCAAATAGTGAAGTAAGCTCACCTAACTCATAGTTAAACTAGTTGATAAGTTTGTGTTAAACTCAAGAACCTAATGAATGTTACACATATTTTTCTCGTTTTACATCCTTTGCAAGTGAGATTACTGATAGAAAAGTTCGTTGTAGTTTAACTCTTAAGTGTTAGAAAAACAGGAGTTGCAACTAATGTTGAGCTTCTAATTATGTTCAGATACGATATTTTTATTTAATTTGAGAAAAACAAATCGTCTTCATTTCAGTTTAATTCAAATCAATTCGAATTTATTCAAATGAATCAAACTACTCTCTCCACTCCTAAAACTATTTCCCATCCATACTCGTTCAGATAAAGCTTCCCAATATATTAGTCATTTCCATGCATAATTTAGCAAGTATTTCAATTCTTTAACTACAACCCATCATTTTTTTTTTAAAAATGAACTACAACCCATCATTGAAGATGAGACGAATATATATGAAAAACACACATTTAGGCTAAAAATCACTCATAGTATAGAAAATTCAGCCCCAAAACTTGAACGTCAATCTTAATCACTCGAATCAATCATATGAATTTCTAACATTCAAATGCTTCATTTTGACCTAGACACTTAAGAGTTAATACAATATTAAACCAATAAATAAATAATATGAAGTCGTCTTAATCAAGTCTTAATTTACTAAACCGACACAGTACGTACATCTTTTTTCTTCCATTCCCTGGAATCTTATCAATTTGTTTGACTATTTGGGTGGTCTATATGAGCAGCAAACTGGAGAGGCGCGACACTAAACATTAGTTTGGTCAATTTTCAACCCCATAAATTAATTAAAACTTGTAATTATTCGAATTCTTCCATATTAGTCGAAGTGAGCAAGCCCCAAGATCAATGAGTTCGGCATTCCAGCACCGGTCAAAAGCATCCATGTGATAAACCTTGATCATTTTTCGATACTTCACCATATTTTTACTACTATATGATTTATATGGGAAATTTGCTGAAATAAAAAGGACCGATGAAGATAATTTTAGAGGACTTAATTGTAAGAAATTTGAAATTAACTATTGGGGTCAAGAAGAAAGGCGTCAATAAGCTGAAGGATCGAATCACAAATGAAGAAAAAGCGGAGCCAATGAAATTCTAGCACGTGACAAGTACAAAACTAAGCCAAAGAAGAAGCGCGAATTGGAAAAGACGGAATCAATCAAGAGCGGAGGAAATGCGGGACAAACGAACTAGAGCATATCAGTTCAGCTTCTACCATGGTACAATCCTACTGGAGTTGTCAACTCTGTATAATTAGGTTTCCTCCATGTGATTAAAAATCAACGTCTCTTGTAATGCTTATCTTTGTAAATTATAAATTAAATTATTATGAGTTATAATGGGTAAATTATAGTGAGACGGGGGGAGTATAACACTATTATGTACTTAAAATGTGATGACATTAATTACACTCGAATTTGACGCTGAATTTCAATATTAGTTCACATCACATTATTAAGATTGCGAACTTTCCTAGTTTAGGTAGTTTTTGGGATCGGAAGTGAGCCAACAGTTTGAGTCGTGTGATATCCTATTGATGACACGGTTCGTTGTTGTTGATCACACACAGAGGGAACACAAATGCTAATCATTGTTAAATGATCTATCAAGTAAAGTATCTTGAGGTTGATTTAATTATGAAGAAACCTATAAAAATCAAGAATAAATGTGATTGTGAGTGTATGCTCCTGGAATTTATGGCGATTGATTTTTAATGATTGGAACTTGATAAGAAAGAAATTGCAACTAGGCACATGACTGCCCTCCGAATGTTAGCTGGTTAGGAATAACATTGGTAACACTTGAAGACATTTAGAAGCGCAGCCAGCTTTTGCTACATGATGATGATTCATGACGCGAAAAACTACCGCGTTTATGAATTATGAGCAAAATTGGGTTGTAAGCGAAATTCTTTTATGGCATGGGTACGAATCTGCACGCCAAGTAGAGATGTTAAAACGACACTGCAAAATTCTTCTTCAATATACGGACTATGGTACGTGAATAACATCATCTTATCACCTGGGCAAACTGGGCTGAGAAATTTCACACGGTCCAATTACAAAACTGGACCAAATCCAGGGTACATAATTGGGTCAAGATTCCAAATTTAGAGGGGATCGTTTGGACCGGTTGACAATCGGGAAACATAATCGATTAGATCCACTTTATGTACGTATACCCCAAACTCGAAACGTACTACATTATAGTATACAGAAGACTTTTGTATTGTACATTGTTACCGTATATCTAATCGAATAAAGTTTTCTAATCTTAAACTTTTGTGCAATTCACTGAATTTAGAAGCACAAAAATAAAAGGGAAGCCACTTTGAAAATGTTTCTCAGGTTAATTAGAGAAAACCAAGCATTTTTTTAATTTTTTTTTTGGTAACGACAAATTTATTAATGAAATGGAAAAGTACACCGCAAGGGAGTGCATAAGACTTGCACTAAGACCAAAAGTCACAAAATATACTCTCCAAAACTAAAACTAAAGATCACAAATCACAAGCTTGATATCCAATAAATGTTACGGTTAGGATAGAATCTTAATCACCTTCATCGTCTAGCATATCTTCCCACAAGCGAGAAGTGATCAAGAGTCGGATGGTAACGAGTTGGTAATCAACTTTGATTAAGGCCAAAGAGGCGGAATACCAATCGAGATAAGTTTAGAGAACTAAAAACACAATTGATGATGTTTCTCAATGGATCCCGATTCCCGAGCCACTCACGTGTATTAAGGTACCAAACAAGCAATTGATCAAACTAGTCAAAACCAAGTAACAATACAACAACAGCTGCCGAACCAAAAGACAAAAACCACACCGTCAATATTGTTCTCACTTCAGTAAATAAAATCTAAGCTAAAAGAAGGTTAACAATCGGACTATATAGACTACAATATAGGAGATACATCACTCTATGTGAACAACTGAATAATACAGTAGTTTGAAGTCGATGGGGATGAGAAAAAAAGGAAGAAAGCCCATTACATCTTTAGTGAAAATATCATTGTATAGACAAAATTTGACCCTAACACTTTTTATTGGCACCACATAAGAATTACGACTTCACCAATGCGGTATGCTACGACATTTTCACCATTCCGATCCCATGTTGAAGTCCGTTTCATCTCAGCGTTTTCTATACTTACCGCCATTACAATTTTAGCATAAGAACATAATTAATAGTTTTCTTGACATGGACAAAAGATGTATAATGATACTATGCAAAACAAATAATACAGAATTTGTCAACTAAAACCACTTCCAGGTTTTACATTAGACTGCGAAAATCCCTGTGCACTATTATGTTTAATTTGTGAAAATACGCCTAAAACAAAAGGGTTCAACCTGCACTTGTCAAGGCCGCCCGAATGACCAATTTTAACAAGCATTGATTCTTATCATGCATTAGCTGATGAACATCAGCCCGGAAAAAAGATGCAAAGTACTCATGAACAAGGCATGCAAAATCGGGAAGTATTATCTGAAAAATGAACTAGCAACATACAATTAGAATACAGTAGTTGACAATTGCCACAGAGTTTACATGCATTGAACTTAAATGCAACGCAGGAAGTTAGTGCAATTCACAAGGATTCAAATTCACGTCTTGAATCCATTTGAAAACAGGGGGATAACCCAAGAGTCCTAATATGGCAGCTGCGAGGCCCTGTGGGAACACACCGGATATATTATCAGTGAACCACACACCACAAAAAATATGTAAGCTATGACGGTAATGTTAAAAACTAAAAAGAGAAGTAATGTTGGTCCACGATCATCTTGATATAGTATACTCGACTTAAAAAATAAACCGTACAATATTCTTATGAAAAATATAAAATTCTTTTATTCATAAAAATCACATATTTTTTTAATTGGATACACCAATATATTGTATTCTTCTTAATGACCCTTTTGCAATGTCCTTGAAACTCGGACCTGGATAACCATTCCAGAGGGGTTAACTTGGGTCAACTTAACCCGGATGACATAATAACTACATAAATGATTAACATACATTTCCAAATATATTATTTTAAATGAAAAAATAAAAAAATATATATTTGACAAATAATTAACACACATTTCCAAATAAATTAAATGTCATTACCTATATCAAAAAAATAAGTGAAACAAAAATAAAAAATCAAACAACCAAACTTTTAAAACACTCTCTCTCTCTCTAAATTGGTAAAACCTCGAAAAATTTCGTGTTTCGAAACTTTCTCAAGATTTTAGTATCTCGGTCCGCCAATGCTTTAGATAGTGGTTTAACTGGTTTGAAACACATAGCCCTTTCGTGTTGTTGGTCTGTTGGATTTTTAGTTGATGAGAAACATTTCCGACAAATTCTACGACGTTGTTGGTGATCAAATCTGCAGAGGATCGTTACACTACATATTAAATACCAACAAAACAGTAATGAACTTTCAAATTTGTTGGAAATTGAAGAAACAACCCACGAAATTGAAATGAGAAATTAACTTTTATTTGTTGGTAATTAATTTGTCGTTGATCACATATATATGAATTTCCTTTAGTACGTCGTAGAAAGTTGTCGTTGGTAAAGCTTTGTTTCTTGTGGTGATTGTTGTCGCGATTTCACAACTATGTGGATGGATTGCAATAACTTACTGTGTTTTCATAATAATATCATGCCTCATTCGTCTCTTCTCATTTTTTCATAGGGTGAATTTTATTAGTTATATTCACTTCAAATCAACATCACCAGCTTCTCATCATCTGGTTCTCCTAGCAAGCGTTTCCGTAAATGGCTTATAAGATCAAGGTTGTTGTTAACAAGTTAGAGGCTATTAACAAATAAGCTAGGGACAATGGTCTTGAATAGTGCGTTTGATGCAATTATGCTGGGTAAGTTAAAACTAACGCATTTTGTATGGAGTAAAACATTGTTGGGAGAAGATAGTTGACATCATAATGGATACTACACGAGAATAAACAGTTTTTGTAATTCCTATTGCTGACATGGGTGGTCTAGGCAAGACCACTTTGGCTCGAAAAGTATTCCATCATGGGGAGATAACAACTCATTTTGATGATTGGATATGGGTGTGTGTTTCTTGTTTGACTGAATGAATTATGATCATTATGATGTAACGTTTATTTAATTTAAGTTTATTAGATGAAATATACACTTTTTTTTCATCAATTGAGACCCGACGAGCAAGACTTGCGTCTGACACACTATAAAAAAAGTAATAATAAAAAATGGGGTAGACGAACAGTCGCAACGAGCAGCCTCGTCTATCCGCAATTTTTTTTTCTAGAGTATTTATATGCTATGTATTTTACATTCGATTTACTGATCATTATTAGATTAATTTGTTGATTATTGAACAGTTGTTGTGAGCAGAAGGTTAGTCACAACAAACAGTCGTTGATTTATTGATTACTATATGTTCTTATTTTCAGAGTAATTATTACGGTGGTGAAGATGATAAGGATGAAGATCATGAGTATGATGACATCATATGTACATTACGGTGGCGGCTGTCCTATGAGAATAGCCGCCTAAATTTAATTTGACGGTGGTTTTTGCTAAAAGGAAATAAAATAAAATAACTAACCTCAATTAGAGTTGGATGATGTTATGACGTGTTCTTCAAATTTAGGTTATTGAGTTATTTAAGGAGAAGTATTGTGTCGATATTAAAAGTTTTGGGTTAATTTTTTAAATTATAGACTTATACTAGATACTTTTTGTAATTTATAAATAATTTCCCATCATTAATAAATTAATGTTACGACATTTTAGGCAGCTGGTCAGGAACAACATTGGCGAAACATTTATCGCTATATGATAGTTCAATTCATGAATCATGACATGAACAACTACCGCGTATATGAAAAATTGGGCTGTAAACTCATTCCTTTAACACTGTATCAGATAATCCATAAACTCACGTCTCACGGTATGTTTAAAACTTCGTGCCGTCGTGTGTGTAGATGTGAGTATATTCTTTCATGGTCTCGATCATCTCCACGGCAAGCGTTCTTGATCTTTGGATCATTGTAACTGAGTAAGTAAGTAAATGGCTAATTACTCCGTGCACAAAATGACAGAGGGGATGAAATCTTTTACACGGTCCCGTTACAGAATTGTGCCATCATGTTTCCAAATTTAGAATCACAAAATAAAAAGAGAAGGAAACTGTTTCTCGGTTCATTCGAGAAAACCCAGCCTTTGTTGTTTTATAAAATCTAGCTAAAAAATGTTAACACTCGATCGGATTATCAGATACAATAGTTAGTGAAAAACTAATCAATCGGCCTTCAACGCCTTTTATTGGAAGGTCACACCATCACCAATCACGACTTCACCAATGCGGTAGGCTACATTTTTGCCATGAGCTTCCCCGAGTATTCTTAGAGAAGCCTCTGGGCTCACAGCGAGCACCATACCGATCCCCATATTAAAAGTCCGCCTCATCTCAGCGTCTTCTATACTTCCCGCCTTACAAAATTTAACATAAAAATATGATTTTCTTTGGAATGGAGAAAAGATATATAATCAATATAATAATATATATAACTCAGAAATCACAGTGTTTTTCTTTAAAAACATCCAATTCACAGGTTTTTAATATTAAATGCATATTGCTAACAAAAATCATCTTGGGAAAAGCTGAGAAAAGAAAAACAGCACAACACGAATATATACTATCGAGAAATACTTAAAGTATTGGCCTTTAATTCTAAATGCATTGGACAACCAGTATATGCATATATAATGGGGATTTATAACAGAGACAATATTCAGCCAATTACCAAGCACATAAAGTTATTGCAATTTATCCACATAGTTGTGATATTTATGTCAACGTAATTAGCAAAGATTGAAACTCACCTCTTGAATCCATTTGAAAACGGGGGGAATAACCCAGGAATCCTTAAATATGGCAGCTCCGAGACCCTTTGGGAACACACGGGGTATATTATCCGTGAAACCGCCACCAGTAATGTGAGCAATTCCTTTCACACCACCTTTGCTGATGATATCAAGAACCTATTTTCCAAAGAATCCCAAACCAGAGCTATTTCAATTGCATATATTGCAAGAACAAAAGAAATAATGCTCCAAAAAAAAAATCTTTGAATAATACCTGCTTAACATATATGACAGTAGGTGCCATTAGAGATTCACCTAGTGTAACAGAAGTACCAGGAAGATTGTCTTTCAATGAACTGCCACTTCGTTCAAGAACCCTGTGTGAAAAGTATACTTAAAACTTGCCCAACACATGTATCTATAAGCCTAAAAATTGATATGCTTATACTGTTATACAGTATATGACAAAAGAAAATCTTGAAAACGTATCAAGAACAAAGGAAGTTTGTTTGAGCCAGAGCCAGTAATGGGTAGTAATTTCAAGGTTCATGTCTAACCTTCTCACAAGAGAGAAGCCATTTGAGTGAACTCCACTTGATGGTAGGCCGATAAGAACATCTCCTGCCTCTATGTTCTTCCCGTCAATAACAGCCTCTTTTTTCACAATCCCGACGGCGAAACCACTCAAATCGTACTCTCCTTCTTTATAAAAGTCAGGCATCTCTGCAGTCTGAAATATACCAACATTATGTCAAATGCACAAGTCTCAACTATCAAAACATCGCTGTACTAAATGGAAGTTACCTCCCCTCCTAGAAGAGCGCAATCAGACTGCTGACAGCCATTAACTATGCCTCTAATAACCTGCATTATCAGGGGGGGAAATGGTTTATTTATTTGCTTAGGAAAGCGTAAATACAAGAACTTTCAGTAACCAAGATTTAAGGTATCTTGCCTTTTCAGCTAGGTCAACGTCAAGACGACTGGTAGCATAATAATCAAGGAAGAACAGCGGTTTTGCCCCGGAGGTGATTATGTCATTAACACTCATGGCAACCTGATAAAGACTTGAAGGTTATCATTTCATTTGCAAAGAATTTGCAGACGCACAAAACCAAAGATCTTTACCAAATCAATGCCAATTGTATCATGGATTCCAGAGTCAAAAGCCAGTTTCAGCTTGGTTCCTACTCCATCGGTACCAGCCACTAAATAGGAATCACCTGAAGAATCGAAATTGGTGTGGTTCAGACTTGAGATATACAAAAACAACAACCAGAAAGCCATGCATTAAAAAATGGAATGGGAAGTGAAATAAAATCATAAAATCCATTCCAAGGAAGTCTTATGGAACTCCAACAGGCCTTAACACAGTGCCAGCTTTTAAAGTGAAGTTGTACACATGACAACGGATACATAACGTATAAACTCAGCATGATCTTGCACATACTAATATATCAGTCCTCCTATGCCATGATCATCAATCAAGTGTTCTCAACAAGCAAGCAGAAACCCGAATGCATCTTTCCTCAGAATGAATTAAAAGCAGACACTTTCAAATTGAAACCATATGATGATTTAAGTAAAACCACAGGAATCTAATAAAAGCAAAACAAGTTCAACCAAATGCACTGAATGAAAATAAATTGATCTAAGAGCTAGATAGCAACAACGATAACGTCGAATAGCTATCATACCCAAAGGAAATAGGCCTCCAAACCTCCAATCCCAGGAGCCATCTTGGCAATTCTTCGAACAAGTTCCGAACCAGCATCAATGTCAACACCAGCATCCTTGTAGGTAAGTCCTTCATCCTTTTTATCTCCAGCCACAGCTTCAACACGGCTCTTAGTACCACCGCTAGAAATCAAAGGTACAGCACTAGTTTTCCTACCTCTACTCCCACACTGCTTGGGCAAGAAAGGCAGAGAACATTTCTGAATTTTCGACGAACTTGGGTTGAACAAGTTGGCAATTTGACTTGATGCTTCTACATGTGTCTTGCACAATGTATTCATGTTCCTCTAAACTAATTTAACCTACAATATAATACATACATGAGCAGAACAAACATACTGTTCAGTGCATATAAGGTGACAGTGACACAATAGAGCAACAAACAAACTTGAACCATTCTTTAAACGATAATTAAGTTAAGCTTACAATAACAATAATCAAGAAAAACTAATGCAAGTTGGTAAAAAGGTATAAGACTGAGCTGATTGTGTAAAAGAGACTGAAATAAATAGCTTTAATTGATATAGGGTTTGGATTAGAGAACTACTGTCTGACTGTTGAGCAGAAGGTGGCAGCCTACGGCGGAGGAGATAGTATCACTGAGCGGCGCACTTGTAACGGTGGTGGTGGTATAAAATATTCGTTTTCTTTTTTCTTTTTCGTTTTCAGGTGAGAATAAAAAAAAAACAAAACAAAAAGGTCAGAATCCAACTTTTGGATTGGGCCTTGGCCCATTAACGTATTAGGCCGTACTTCGTAAAATAGGTCCGGTTTGGTTACCCATTAGCTGAGTAGTGTTCGAATCTAGAAAACGAATGTCAAGAAAAATGCTATGCGTTGAATAGAATCGATTGATTTATATGGTTGTGCACTTTGTTTCAAGTAGGGGACGGCCGAAAAAAAATCCCAAAAGTCTTCGCCCAAGGGTTAGAAACTTGGTCGTGCTATTTTGTCCCACTCACAAAAAAATGATGCCACAAAATCGTTAAGTATACTCCCACAATCGCCTAAGTACTCTAAGTCAGAATTTAGGACATGGACACTTAATGACGAAAATATGGTGAAGTATTTGATTTAAGGAGGCCATATGTGGAGGGGACAAAGAGCCCAATTACAAGTGAGACGTACTTTTTTTTACTACAGTATGTACTTATCAGTGCATATGTTCGTACATTTTTTTTCTTTTCCAAGGATATTACAAAAGTCTTGTTTATGTGGACTAGTCCATAAAGTTCGATCCTATATGATTTCAACTTGTCGTGATATTTATGTTTCATCCATAGGACGAACGAAGTTTTCAGTTTCTTGTTATTTCCTACTCTGGGTTGTAGAGCCCAAAACTCGTTTTATATATAATTGGGTAGAAGCCCAAACATTTTAACTTAATTACTATTTAGCTTTCTACATACTTTAAAAATAATCTGGACGGTGATCAATATTTATAAACATTTAAAGTTGACAAATTCTTTTAAATTGAGTTGGATAAATTGAAATCTGAAAATTTGAGTTGGACCTACTTAATCAATTTAAAAAAATAAATAAATTGAATTTTAAGTTAGTTTTTAAAAAACAAATTTAAATTTACAATCACTATTCGTATGTTTGGCACTCAATTAGTCAATTTAAAGAGGCCACTCCCCCCTCTAAATTAGACTGCAAGTTTAAAGTTAATTTTAAGTTAGCTCAAACAGTAAACTACACTTCATTTTTTCCTCTATAATTAAAGCAATTACGGTACTATTCAACAAATTTCAACCCGTCATTAAATTAGCATGTCTAAGTTGAATGTCAAATGCTGTATTTTAGAATAAATTTCTAAGCTACTTTTTTTTTTTTGAAACGGCCAATTTATAACAACACATCACCGACAAATACTCCTCCCAATCAGATGAGAAGAGACATCCAAATCTTATCATATTTAGCTCACCCAATGCTACACAGCCATGTCAGCAAAATGTATCTTAGTGTATCCAAAACTGCTCTTCTGAAACCACACAACTGATCTTCACTTGTCCAATACATTCACTACCAGTCAGATAGTTTCAGTTCCTTTTCTTTCATAAACTTATTACACAAACATTCTGGGATCACACAACACACAGAACATAATCAAATCACAAGTTTTAATAATCTGCTCAGCAAAATGGCCAGCGCCGTCATGACCTCCCTCCCACAATTCAATGGACTCAAGGCCCAATCATCATCTCTTTCTCCAGTCAAGAACATGGTTAGTCTCTCCCTTGATCTTACATACACTGTATTATCCTTAGTCGCGTTATCGTACTATGAGGGTTTATTTTTTTAAATTGTCAATTTTTCGCTAGCGAATCGTTATACTTAGTCTATATGCATGGTACTTCAGTTTTGCTTGCTAGCGAATTCCGTGTCTATTAGAAGGCCGTCAAATCTGTTCAAGTAAGATGGAAGTGAGATTTAAGATATCATATATGTGATCTCAAACTTGTTTTGGTCTTTAACTAGGATACTCAAGTATGTTGAATTTTACGCATCCATTTAAACTTTACACATTTAAATTGTTCGAAATTGTTGGTTGATTTCATGCTACAAATGCTCCTACAAGACATGCATATGTGGATCCGTAACACATGATATTTGCATTACACTGATACTTCATATGTCAATTTTATTTTGCACGTGTGTTTTACTCAATTAATGGAAGTATTGATTTCTTGAGACGTGACAAACTAAGCCAAGTTAGAAATAATACGTACTATATTATCCGGTAGAGAATGGTTCTTGGTTGTAATTCAAGAGTATCTCTTTTACTCGAGTTTATAATAAAATTTTAGCCGTTTCAAAAAAAAAAAAATTATCTAGTAAATACTTGTTTTGATTATAGTTTTTCTTTTTAAAATGGAATTGAAGTATTATAAAATAGGCAAAGTTATTAGAACTAATAGCTACTTGTTTTGTTTCGATTGTAGTTTTTATTTTTTAAATGGAATTAATTAATTTTTTCTCAAACCACCATTTTTTTAAAAATATTTATACTAGTATCTGCTTTGGCGACTAATCGTTGATTGTTGTTGGTTATGCTAAGTTGCTAACATGTGATTTTGTTCTGTTCTGTAGGGTGTTTCCCTACCCATGAAACGCAGAACTCTGGGAGTTAGATGTGACTTCATTGGCTCACCAACAAACTTGGTAACTCATATTTCATAGACTCATCCTAACAAATGAGTAACAATTAGTTTTATCCTAGGTTAATCCGATGTCTTGATTGTGCAGATTATGGTAAGTGCAACAACCTTGATGCTATTCGCGGGTCGATTTGGGCTAGCACCATCTGCGAACCGCAAGGCTACTGCTGGGCTAAAACTTGAAGCTAGAGACTCTGGCCTCCAGACCGGTGACCCTGCCGGTTTCACCTTGGCGGATACATTGGGGTGTGGTGTTGTTGGTCACATTATTGGTGTTGGAGTTGTACTTGGCCTCAAGAACATGGGTGCCATATAATTAAGTTTAAAATATCATCATCTTTGTACAATGTAAATCATCGGTTATGAATTGTGTTTCTAGTTGTCACATAATGAGAGCTAGTTTTGTTTCACTTACGTTCAAATTGAGAAATGCTTTGGACTTCTAGACTTTAGCGAATAGCCGAAAACACACAATCAAGAGTTACATACTTAGTAAAAAATGTCCAACATTTATAATCAATCATTAAAACATTCAACAGTTTGATTGTTGCAATAACCCATGACCAATAATAGACTTCATGGATACTTGTTTTTTTTTTTTTTTTCACAATTATCGTGGCTCTTTTAGAAAATGAAATTATACATAAATTGAGCAAACTCTAGAGTGCATTTGTGCGAAGTGACCGGTAAATTTTTTAACCTTACAATTTACCCTTTAGAATTTATACCTCGGTGGAATCTAATTTTAAATTTTACAGGGTCAATTAATTTATCCCTCGAAACTTCAAAGGGTGTGCAATTTGCCCCTGAACGTAAAAGGTAATCAGATCCAAAATATCATACGGTAAACTGCACGAAGTTTGAAATTTCAGGGGGCAACTCGAACAAAGTTAAAAACTTAAGGGGAGCAAATTGCACTAAATTTGAAATCTCAAGTGCAATTCGTACGAACTTATAAACTTCAGGGACAAATTTTGCACAAAGTTTGGAAACTTGGTGGCAATTTTGTATACAAAGTTATCCAATATGGGCTGAAAATCATTTGTTGGGGAATCAGATTTATATTCGTGGTATCGGCTTGTCCGAACAAGTGGGTTGGTCTTCCGTGGAACCAGACACACATATATACGCACGCATGTACTATTCAAATTCCACAATCTATCTCGTCACTGGTGACGCACATATGGCAGAAGAGTACATGTACCGTTCCAATATATTCTATTCTATACCAGTTCATCCACCCCACTCAATTTATCTTTTTCATTAATAATTTTTAATTTTAACTATAATATTTTTTATAAATTATAATTTATAATAATAAAATATTTAATAAAATTATATTCTAAAAGTATACTTCATCCGTCCGTGTTAAATCTTCTTATTTGCTTTTATTGATTTTTTTTTGTTTCGGTTTGACTCCAAATTAATTCAATTCATATGTAAAAAGTAATTTTGAAAATTATATTATGAAAAAAATATAAGATTTGTTATTTCATACTATAACTATGAGTTCAAATAGTATTAATTTTTCAGTATGATTTAGAATTAATTCGGAGTTAAATACGGACTAAAAAAGAATCAACAAAAGTAAATGATAAACTTTAACATGAACAAATGAAGTAGTTTATAAATTTTTATAATATAATTTCGTTAACTATTAGTTCAAGTAAAAAATTATGAATTCAAAAATATCAAAATTGATATATTAGACTATGTTTATTCCGCATGAAAAATTCTGAATTCTCATGTGAACTGAATTGAACTTAATAAATTCGAACTGAACTTAATAAATTTGAAGTCTTAATTGAAATATAAATTTTAAATAAACAAACTTGACCTGACCTGAACTGAACAGAATTTAATTATCGTGAACCGCTGAAAATTAAGATGAAACAAAGGAAGTGAGAGTGGTAGGACTACCAAGTACCAACGAGACAAAACAAAAATGAGTAATAATTCAATCTTGAATACCAAATCAATATTAACCGGAGAAACTGACTTTTAGTATTTTCTTACCCGTCACAATTCAATCTTCACATACACACTGACTTATTATATGGATGTAATGTAATAATGATAACAATAACAGCAACCCAATATCTTCATCTTTAAAAAGATTCTCAATTTCACTTGCTAAAAACCATAACCTTTTGATATCTTCTTGTTGCCATAAAAAGTCCACCTTTGGGTTCACTTCGCTTTCCATCGTCACTCATTTTCTTGGTACTTTCACTCCCTCTTTCTTCTTTCCTTGTACTATTATTATTCTTCTGCACCTTTCTTTTTTCTCGCTGTGTTAATTGGATTCATCATCATTCATCGTTGTCAATCTTGTTTTGTCATCTCTGTTGTTTCGGTATGCGATTCTTATTTCTTCTTTCTAGATCTTTTTGCTGTTGTTTATAAGATTCATGTGATTCTTGCATCTTTAGCCCATTTTGCACCCTCTGGATTACTACATGAAAGCTTAGGTTTTTGTTTGTTTCAAGATTGATTTGAAATTTTGAATATTTTCTGCCTGTGTGTATTTTTTGAGGGGTGCAACAGTATGTATAGTATAGACCTTTTTTTTGTGGTAATAAGCTATTTCTGGTTGTTTGGAGGATCAATGGATGGGAATAAATGAAGCTTTATCTTTTACTCTGTTACACTCCACTTTTTTTATCTGTACTTAATCAGTTTATGGCTTGGACTTGCTTAGCTTGTCTTCTCATATAATGTAAGGGGTGTAAATACTTGTGAATTATGATTATCGTGTTGGCGTAGTATCATATTCTCTGTGGTTTTGTTTCGTGGATGTGGGGTTGAATCTCTAATGCCTTAGTTTGGGGGTATGTACTTGTGAATTTGTAATTATCATGTTGGCATATCGTATTCTATGTGGTTCCGTGGACGTGTGGTTGAATCTTTAATATCTTAGTTTGTTGTCTTGTGGCGCGTGGTAAATAACACGCTGGTGGTTGAGAATTGTGTGATTCTTTCTTAGCTCATGTAGCGACGTTGAACGTTAGGATAAAGGCTTACTTTATGTCTTGTTTTAGTAGTTCTTTTTGCCTTTTTGGTAATGAAATGCTTACTTGGATAATCGCTATTTATGGTTGATTCGAGGATTAATGGATGAGAACGAAGCTTTTATCTTTTACTCTGTTGATTGCTTAGGTTTGCTTTGCTGTATGTATTCTAACAGAAGAAACTATCCAATTGGAATTCTCATGCCAGTTTTAGCTGGTTTATGGTTTTAGACTAAGGATTAACGGATGGCAATGAAACTTTATCTTTTAACTCTATTGATTTCTTCAAAAGAAAGTTAAATGTATTTATACCCAATTTGGACTTACATGGTATGAGGAGCATGCATGCCCAAGTTTTGAACTTTGCTTTAATTGGTTTATAGCTTAGACTCGCTTAGATATCTATCTTCCCATAGAAAGTAAGAAACTTTTGACTTGGGATTTTCATGTTCAGTTCTAGCTAGTGTAAATGACGTGCTCCAGATAGCATATATTTTACTGTCTTGCTTCTATTTCGTGATTTGCAGGATTGTTATTTCAATCACATTGTTTGTTGCAACGTAGTAGCTAGAGGAGAAAGCGGGCAGCAACATGTTTTAGTTGTGGGTTGAAATACAATTTGGGTATTAAGAGTGACCGAGGAATGGGGTTCGGACCTTTGGACTGGTACTGCAAACCAGTCAAGAATGGGGTTTGGTCCAGAGCTGTGGAGAATGCATTTGGAGCTTACACGCCATGCGCAACAGACCTTTTGGTGATCTGCATTTCACATCTGGTTATTCTGGGATTGTGCGTAAATCGGATATGGCGAATAAAAAAGGATTTAACGGTTCAGAGGTTTCGTTTGAGGTCCAATTTATACAACTATTTCTTGGGTTTGTTGGCTCTCTACTGCACTGGAGAACCCTTGGTTCGACTGGTGATGGGAATTTCAGTTTTTAACGTGGATGGTGAGCCGGGGTTTGCTCCATATGAGGTACAATGCTCCTTCTACCTAAATTTACAACTTCTATATTGACCGTGGCTGTGACATGGTTCTCATTGCTTGTGATTTTACACCTAAGTTTATGACTTCTAATTTATAGCATTTCAATTTGTAGATTGTTTCTACAGTGATCGAGGCTGTGACATGGTTTTCATTGTTTGTGATGATTGCACTGGAAACAAGAGTTTACATCCGTGAATCACGTTGGTCTGTTAGATTCGCAGTTATTTATACTCTGGTTGCAGATGCTGTGATGGTGAATCTCGTTCTTTCTGTTACAGAATATTATGATTGGTTAGTTTTCTGGATGTTTCTCAACACAGATGATAACTAAGTCTTCTCTTGCAAGATTGTTTTTGCAAAATAAATAAATGAATGTATTTGAACCTCTCCACTACTCATCTACTGCTGTGCGAACTTGTATTTTTATGTTTTTTGTATCTTTTATCTGCTGGGAAAGATATGAATGCGCATGACATGTGGAATATGCAGTATCATTTCAGCCTTGTTTCTTATCTTTGCAGGTCTACATTTTATCTGTATATCAGTGAAGTTGCTGTTCAGGTTTGTTTCGCTTCCCTTTCACTTTCTACGAAATTCGTACGTTAGCCTTGGCTTAAGTGATGGAAATAATGGTTTTTCTGTATCCATAACGGGTCTCTAGCTGAACTGTTCCTGAACTGAACTCAATCAAGAACATGCCATATAAAAGCAAAACAAAAAAGAGATCAAGTACTAGTTACTTGCCATATAAGTTGATGTACTTTTCTTAGGGCTTCAGTTTACGGTTTGTTTTCTTGTAGGTTGTATTTGGTGTGCTCTTGCTCGTGTATATCCCTAATTTAGATCCATATCCTGGATATACCCCGTTGCAAGCTGAGTCCGTGGAAGACAACACTGATTACGAAGAACTACCTGGAGACGAGCAAGTATGTCCTGAGAGACATGTCAACATTCTTTCTAGTACGTACAGCAGTTTGTTCTCGAATGTTTATTTATATTACCCCTAATGATTCTGATCCTATCACTATGGTTTATTTATAATGATCTCGGATATTGATCTCTTATTGTTTTTTCCTCAGAAATCATATTCTCGTGGATGAACCCAATCATGCAGCTGGGTTATAAAAGGCCCCTGACGGATAAGGATGTTTGGAAGCTGGATACTTGGGACAGAACAGAAACACTCAACGCCTCGTACGTTCACAGCAATGCATTTGTCAATCTTTATTAACTTCGTATACTTTCTTGAAAGAATTCTCTCAGAGCACCAGATAACATTTTCAGTGAACTTTCAGGTTCCAGAAATCTTGGGCTGAAGAACGTCAAAAGAACAAGCCTTGGCTCTTGAGAGCTTTGAATCGTTGCCTAGGGGGAAGGTAATTTCAAGCATATAACTAGGACATTATGGATCATGTATTCTTAATCGGTTTGTATTTTGTGGCAAGCATCTTACACTATTCCTTGTTTGTATTCCCAGATTTTGGTGGGGAGGCTTCTGGAAGGTAATGGAGCTAATTTGTTAGTTCGTTTTTTTTTTCTTTGTTCGGCTCAATTGGTTTCTTCTTTTTCTTTTCAAGTTCGTGAAACTCTAATTTATTTAATAGTTAATTTTTGTTCAACTTGTAGATTGGGAATGATCTTTCACAGTTTGTCGGCCCTGTCATACTGAGCCGGCTTTTAGAGGTAGATTATGTTATGTTTTTATATATTTGATACTCTATATCTAAGCAAATTCTTATTTATTTGCAAAATATAATAAGAAAATAAAGTTCCTTTATTCTCTGAAAGAAGCTGATTATATATTTTTGGTAACATTTGCAGTCGATGCAACGAGGGGACCCAGCTTGGATTGGTTACATCTATGCGTTCGGTATATTTCTTGGAGTGGTATGTACAATGAACTACCTTTTCAGCTATTATTTATTTATCCATTAGTACTCATGTATTAGATTTATTTTATGCCGGATAAAATAGTCAAGGCTCAGCTGGTCTAGATACTTGCTCCTTGTAGTGATATATTCCTCTTTATTCTATTCTTATTATGATAATATAGATGCTATTCATGAATTCTCAATGCATTTATGTTCATTCTACTTTCAGGTTTTTGGTGTGCTGTGTGAAGCTCAGTACTTTCAAAATGTCATGCGTGTTGGTTACCGTCTGAGATCTACTTTGGTATGTATTATTTCATGATCCAATCATTTTTGTTTACCTAATATTTGTGTAGATTGCATATAGAGTATACTCAATTTTACCATAGGTGAGACACTACTGTCCCTGGTTTGGATCAACTGAGTTTGTTCAAGGGTTTTAAGTGGTGAATTTTGAAACAATAATTACCTGAGAGAAACAATTAAGGATTTTTTACCTGAGTTTAATATGTTGGTTCAGTAGTACAGCTAGGAATACCCACTGCAGCTGATTTACTTATGTTTATTCCCTACATATCTAAGCGTAATGTCTTTTATTCCTTCAGAAAAATCTTCTCTTATTACCATTAAAAAAGATTGAAAAAAAAACTGCACGTAAATTTGAGGATGCATTGTAGAGCTATGTTTTTTCTGAATATTTACTGTTCTTATGTACGTGAAGCTTTTCCTTTACTGGATTTATTTAGGCAAAGATCTTAGGTTATTGCTTTGAAATAGTTTAAGGTCTCTTTAAAGCCTCATGGGACTTAAAAAGCCATTTACTTTTCAATAGGTTTCTGTCCTTTATGTACTGCTAGGCTCTTAATTTTTGGGACTATTTCTTGTAGATTGCTGCTGTTTTCCGCAAATCTTTGAGGTTGACCCATGAAAGTCGCAAAACATTTCCCTCTGGTAAAATCACAAACTTGATGACTACAGATGCTGAATCCCTCCAGGTAACTCCTTGTTTTATATGCGAGTGCTTATGTATCTTATAAATCCACTTTTGTATTATATTTTAACTGCCTAGTAAGCTCATCTGCTAAATATTACTGACATTTTTCTTTCTTTGGCAGCAAGTATGCCAATCATTTCACACCTTATGGTCAGCTCCTTTCCGTATCATTGTTGCGTTGATCCTTCTTTACCAGCAACTGGGTTTTGCTTCCCTTCTTGGTTCCTTGTTGCTGCTTATTCTGTTTCCTATACAGGTACGGCTCTTTATTACTATGATTATAGTCTATGACCAGCTTCTTAGATCTGGGCAATCACCCTAAACCTGTTTGGACTAATTTAATTTGGAACCATCTTTTCTGAACAGACAGTTATAATAAGCAGGATGCAGAAACTGACAAGAGAAGGATTGCAACGCACCGACAAAAGAATTGGACTCATGAATGAAATATTGGCTGCTATGGACACTGTGAAGTAAGATTCACACTCAAATGTATGATTCCCATTGATCCACACAATATAAATCGTGTACTTACAAAACATATTTTCATGATCAGATGTTATGCATGGGAGAACAGTTTTCAGTCGAAGGTTCAGACTGTCAGGGACGATGAGTTGTCCTGGTACAGGACAGCCCAGCTTCTGGGAGCTGTACGTCAATATCTGAACAACTCTTTATTTGTTTCCCCTCCTTGCAAATGATTTCAGTTGTTTGTTCATGTGCTCCAAAGAATTGTGAATGGTTAGCGAGAAATAGAATTCCCTAGATTAAGTGTCGAAAATATTCATAAATTTCTATTAAATACAAGAAATACTACATGGATTCGTGTATTTCTAGTTTAACTAAAAATCTATCAAGAGGTTCTCATGTTTCTGATTGAATCTGGGTGAAAGACATTAGAATGGATTGGTGTTCCATCTGATTAAGCAAACTTGTAAAATGGCTGCATCCATTAGACAACATCATATGGCATGCACGTGAAGTTAGAATGTCATTTGTTTGATGGAGCTTATGTATAAGCTTAATTCTATTTAGAGGAAGTTGCAAAAATCGTATCTGTACTTATAATATTCATGTTTTATGGTGATTTTTAATGTTAATTTTTCGGCATAATAATGATGTTGAATCTGATTATCTCTTCAACTCTTTTGCAATGTTTTTCCTGCACTATGATTTTCTAGTAGCTCGGGTTCCAGAATATTTCATATGACACATTCTCTTTTGATGAAATTGCAGCTTAACAGTTTCATACTCAACAGTATTCCCGTTATTGTGATTGTAATTTCATTTGGATTATACACTCTACTCGGAGGAGATCTAACTCCTGCAAGGGCATTCACATCTATTTCACTATTTGCCGTCTTGCGATTTCCTCTCTTCATGCTTCCAAATATTATAACACAGGTAACTCCTCTCCTTATTCGGCTTTTACTATCGACTTCCGTTATACCTTTCACATACTCATCTGTTATATTCTGTATACTGCTCTTCATATAGCTGATGCACATCCTTTTGTTTTATGATTTTCCAGTCTGTCAATGCAAATGTTTCGCTGAGAAGACTTGAGGAACTTCTTTTAGCTGAAGAGAGAGTTCTTTTACCTAACCCACCCATCCAACCAGATCAACCGGCTATTTCTATCAGGAATGGGTACTTTTCCTGGGATCCAAAGGTTTGTCATCGTGACTATGACTCGCATAAAACAGCAATGGTGAACATGTATACATTGTTACATACCTTGGTTCTGTACCAACTACGCAACTAATGGGATTTGAAACCTCATTTGGTGTTTGTATGACAAATTGTCCATTGTTTACAGATACTAGTTTGTTAATTTCACCATTCATTATGATAAGCTGGAAATTTACTTTCAGTTCCATCTGTCTAATTTAATCCATCATGTTAAATTAACATTCCACGAATAGCTGACAATCTTGTGCATTTGCTAAAAATGCAATTTTTTCCCGATAACAGGCGGAAAAGCCAACATTGTCGAATGTCAACTTGGACATACCAATTGGTAGCCTAGTAGCAGTTGTTGGCAGTACTGGAGAAGGAAAGACATCACTGGTATCAGCAATGCTCGGAGAACTTCCTCCGGCAGTCGATGCAGATGCGACCGTTGTCATCAGAGGAAAAGTGGCTTACGTTCCACAAGTGTCATGGATATTTAATGCAACAGTGAGTTAACTGATGTCTCGTGACTTTTATATGTGATGATTTACCCTTAACATTTAACTGTGCTGTATAGGCCAAGATTCTTTATTTATTACATGAAATGAATATTTATGTTTGTTAGGTTCGCGACAACATTCTCTTCGGTGCTCCATTTGACTCTGCAGCTTACTGGAAATCAATAGACATGACTTCCCTGCAGCATGACCTTGACCTCCTGCCGGTAAAAATGCTTATTATTATCTTACGGTTGACTTTATTAGCCGTGTTTATTAAGTAGCCTGAAGTATTCAACTTCAAATATCCTGTAGGGCGGTGATCTTACTGAAATTGGTGAACGTGGAGTCAACATTAGTGGAGGGCAAAAGCAGAGAGTTTCCATGGCTCGGGCCGTGTACTCTAATTCGGATGTATACATATTTGATGATCCCTTAAGCGCTCTAGATGCTCATGTTGGGCGGCATGTAAGTGTTCATGCATGATATGTGCTCTTTAATGATATACCCAACTTTAACATCTCCAACTTAACCAATCAACTAAACTATCATTGCTTTTGATTTTAGAAATTTTAATTCTTTAAAAATGTGCAATGCAAAGAGTAATATTTGTGTCGCTTTGTGATTCTTATTCAGTCTGTCTTAGAAGTCGATACTTTAGATCATTATTTACCATTTGCTTTCATGTTCATTATAGGTTTTTGAAAGATGCATCAAAGGTGAACTGACTGGGAAAACGAGAGTTCTAGTCACAAACCAGCTACATTTTCTATCACAAGTGGATAAGATTCTTCTGGTCCACGATGGTATGGTGAAAGAGGAAGGAACTTTTGAAGAGCTCTCTGCCAATGGAGTTCTATTTCAGAAACTGATGGAAAATGCTGGAAAAATGGAAGAATATGTTGAAGAAGCCGTTCCAGAAGTTGATACTGCAACATCTAAACCCATTGCTAATGGTTTGAATGGTGAGATTTCCAAGGATCCAAACCAAGCAAAAACGAAAGGAAAATCTATTTTAATCAAGCAGGAAGAGAGAGAAACCGGGGTTATCAGCTGGGATGTTTTGATGAGGTAAAGGAATATGGCTCATTTTGAAATTGGATCATACATGCATTTAGTTAAAAGAACTGCTTAATAATTATACTTGGATGCCAAGTAGTTTCCACACCTTGGAAAACCTCTTTTCTGTACTGCCTTGGTTTCGTTCATTTGCAAGATTTTGAAAACCATATTCCGCCAAATATTTTAGATAGATTCAATAGATGCAGATTCGATGATGAACTGAGTTGACAAATTTTCGCCTTCTACATCTGCAGATACAAGAATGCTTTGGGCGGTGCAGGGGTTGTTATGGTTCTGTTTGTTTGCTATATTCTATCTGAAGTTCTACGGGTTTCTAGTAGCACATGGCTCAGTTATTGGACAGATCAAGGCGACTCACACTCACATTCACCAATATTCTACAATGGGATCTATTCAGGCCTTTCATTTGGTCAAGTAGGCTCTCTCTCTCCTCTTTTTTTTTTTTTTTTTTTTTTCCCTCTCTCTTGTCTATGTGGGAATATTAACTTGCATAATGCTCTTCCAATTTCAGGTTTGTGTGACATTCATCAACTCATTTTGGCTGATTACTTCGAGTCTTTATGCGGCTAGAAGATTGCATAATGCCATGCTCAGTTCTATGCTTAAAGCTCCAATGGTCTTCTTTCACACAAATCCACTTGGTCGAATTATCAATAGATTCGCCAAAGATCTTGGTGACATTGATCGAAATGTTGCTCCATTTGCAAACATGTTTCTGAATCAAATTTTCCAGCTTTTCTCAACCTTTGTCCTTATTGGAATAGTGAGCACAATGTCCTTATGGGCCATTATGCCCCTCCTGGTCTTGTTCTATGTTTCCTATCTCTATTACCAGGTACTTACGAAGCTTTGCTTTGCTTCTTTCTTTCTCCATCTTTTTCAGATCACTTGTCACTTTGCAGTGTTTTTCTACCATGAAAATTTTCTTTTCTTCTCTTGGTAAATCTATAATGTTGCATCCTGTTACTTGCAGAGCACTGCCCGTGAAGTGAAGCGATTAGATTCCGTAAGTAGGTCTCCCGTATATGCACAGTTTGGAGAAGCACTAAATGGTTTAGCAACAATACGTGCTTATAAAGCATATGATAGGATGGCTAATATAAACGGGAGATCAATGGACAATAATATCAGATTCACTCTCGTTAATATGAGCGGAAACCGTTGGCTTGCGATACGCCTTGAAACAGTGGGAGGTATTATGATTTGGTTTACTGCTACATTTGCTGTTCTGCAGAACGGCAGAGCGCAGAACCAAAAAGCATTTGCATCTACAATGGGTTTGCTTCTAAGTTATTCACTAAATATCACGAGTTTATTAACGGCTGTATTAAGACTTGCTAGTCTGGCCGAAAATAGTTTCAATGCTGTTGAGAGAGTTGGTACATATATAGAGTTACCTTCGGAGGGTCCTGATGTTATAGAGGATAATCGTCCTCCACCTGGGTGGCCTTCTGAAGGAACTATAAAATTTGAAGGTGTTGTTCTAAGATACAGGCCAGAACTTCCGCCTGTTCTTCATGGAATATCTTTCAACATTTCTCCTAGTGACAAGGTAGGAATTGTTGGAAGAACAGGAGCAGGGAAATCGAGTATGCTCAATGCTTTGTTCCGTATAGTTGAGCTGGAAAGTGGAAAAATCTTTATTGATGGTTGTGACATTTCAAAGTTTGGATTGATGGATCTTCGTAAGGTGCTTGGCATCATCCCACAGTCCCCGGTTCTCTTCTCAGGTTTTCCTCAACCTTCTTGATCTATTAAATTAATAATGAAGTATATGTCTTGCTCAATTGGCTGTGAAATAGTCTTGGTTCTCTAAATAGACAGAATGCAGTTCTGTACTATAAAAATAACATGGAAATTTTGCACATGTATAACATAGGCATACAACATACACATGGTCATTGTCTTTTACCTTCTATAACTAAATACCATCGTTTTATCCAGGTACTGTTAGGTTTAACCTGGACCCGTTCAATGAACACAATGATGCTGATCTATGGGAGGCTCTAGAAAGAGCACATTTGAAGGATGCCATAAGGAGGAATGCTTTGGGGTTGGATGCTGAGGTAGATAATCACATCTTTTACACTAAAACATTTAGTATGAAGTATGGTATAAGGAGATTTTCGTTTGTGTTTACGCATGGATGCATGATGAATCCCCACAATATTGTTAAATTTGTCAGATTCGAGATTAAACAATAACATTTCTGATCTTTCTTGCTGGACTATTCTTTAAAGACGCTTGCTTTTTGTTTATTTGTTTAGGTCTCAGAAGCGGGTGAAAACTTCAGTGTTGGACAACGACAACTGTTGAGTCTTTCTCGAGCATTGCTTCGGAGGTCGAAAATTCTTGTTCTCGACGAAGCAACAGCTGCTGTTGATGTTAGGACCGATGCTCTTATTCAAAAGACTATCCGTGAAGAATTTAAATCCTGTACAATGTTGATAATTGCTCACCGTTTGAATACCATCATTGACTGCGACAAAGTCCTCCTCCTCGAAGCTGGCAAGGTAGTGTGTCCGTCCATCTTTCTTACGGAACTCTGTCGTCTTGAATTGGAATGATTGCACCTGCATTTCTCATGATTTATAATTTTTTACTTTTTAAATGCTAAAGATTAGAAGCCTGTTTCTCAGGTGGTGGAATTTGACACACCAGAAACTCTCCTTCAAAACGAAGCAAGTGCATTCTCTAAAATGGTCCAGAGTACAGGGGCTGCGAATGCCGAGTATTTACGTGGATTAGTTTTTAGAGGGGAGGTAGATGGTAAACAAGCAGAGAAGCAGTTGGATGGACAAAGACGATGGCTTGCTTCTTCTCGCTGGGCTGCAGCTGCACAATTTGCACTTGGCGTTAGTCTCACTTCGTCGCAGAACGATCTCGTCCAGTTAGAAATCACAGATGATGATAGCATTCTAAAGAAAACAAAGGATGCTGTGATTACTCTACAAGGAGTATTGGAGGGAAAGCATAATAAAGAGATTGAAGAGAAGCTTGATGAGTACCATGTTCCAGGAGATAGATGGTGGTCATCTCTTTACAAAATGATCGAAGGTACGGTTTTGTTTCTTTCAGTGCAACACACACACTCAAACATCAGTAACTCAATGAGTGTGTTTTTTGTATTCCAGGTCTTGCAGTAATGAGTAGAATCTCCCGAAACAAGCTCCAGCACGGAGATTCTTACGAGGATAGAACGATCGACTGGGACCAAGCTGGCATGTAGAGACTGAATTTTGGTTTCTGACGGTATAGTTGGATGCATAGATGTCCGGAAAACTACATCAAGATGTCTCGAAAGAACATAGAAGGATCGTATTCCTGGAAAAAATTGTACCTTTTTGTAGGACTTTGTTGCAAAATATAGGAGCATATTTTTGTTGTGAAGCTGCTGTAGTTGACTGGTTGTATCTCACTTGAATGTTGTATCACAAATACTCTCATTGCATACATGGTCACTTTTGTAAAATTGATACATTCAATGAATGCCTCTGCAACTTCTGACTGATATTTGTGAAGCAATGTTATGGATTTGAATTGAGATTAATGGTTTAACTTTTAAGGCCTTGTGCTCTTTCTTAACTATGGATTTGAAGTGACTGCAACGTTTAGTCTCTGATCAGAAAAATTGCAACACTTGACATAAAAGAAACAGAATGACATCAAGATTGAGATGTATAGAAAATGCCTAAATATGGTTAGATTCCGACTCCACCACATACAGGAGACACAACCAACTGCAATGGGCAAGAAAATCATGAAGACCTTTACAACAAGTCACAATCACAGCAGTCACCTGCGCCACGAATCATGATCATCAATCGCCCGTCCTGAACAAGCAGGAAACGAAATGCAGACATTTTCAAATTGATTGGAGTGAAATGACAACAAGTGGACTAATGTAGTTAATGAAAATGAGTGATAGAAGAGGTAGAGAACGATGACAAGTTATGAACAATGAGCCATCTTAGCAATTATTCGACAAGTTCTAAACCAGTTTCAAACTCTAACTACTGCTAGATACAGCACTGGTTTTCCTACTGACCTGACTTCCCACAATGCTTGAGAAAGAAGACAGGCAGAGAACTTTTCTGAAATTTCGAGGAACAAGGATTAATTTAATTGCAGGTCATTGATGACGCTCATATGGTAGACTAGTAACAATGGTACATACTAGGTCAGTGGAACTCCAATATTTTATACAATAATGAATGAAATTCAAGATTCAAAAGTTCAATCACCAATGCCAAATCAACTTCTCCTTTCATTTTCTCTTTTTTTTTTAATGTAACCAGAGAAACTTGACTTTTCTTTTACCAGTCAGTTTATGCTACCATAAAACAATAGTACTACTGTACTAAGTAGTATATATAGAGATGAAACAATGACCCAGAACAAAATCTTGTATTGAGAGAAAGAAAATCCAAGATTATCTTTCACTCAATGTACCACTAGAAATCATATCTTTTGATACATATATATCCTGTGCAAAGTCCACTTTTGGGTTCTGTATATCATCACTCACTTCCTGGTACTTTCACTGCATCATTGTCTTCGTCGGAAATCTTGTTTTGTCTCTGTTCTGGTAGCTGCTTGATTCCAGATTTTCTTGCTAATGAAATGTTCCTGGTTTAAGATTTAACTCCATGTGATTCTTTCTTCTTTAGCTGTGTATAATTCTTAAGAAGGCTTACACAGTACAGTATAGCATAGTGAGTCTGGTGCTGGTAGTGACTTAGCCTTATTTTATTAAAGGTCAAATCTTTTGACACTGTCAAGCTCCATTCACTTCATCCAAAAATCATTAATTTTTCAGCTATATTCAGTTCTTTTGTTTACTTCAATTATGTTAAGTGGTGTTCAGATGAAGATAACCGAACCTTATTATTAGTTGGTAAATCATGTTCTGGTGAGTGGTGCTGGGAGTATTTTATTTATTTATTTATTTTTATTATTATCAGTCTGGTGAATGGTGCACTCTAAAATATTGATGCCTAAAAGAAGTGGGGACCGAAACATTATATGTTCAGAGTATGGTCGTTAAGCTGTAATTTGTTAACTTCAATTTAGTACTACTTGTAAACTATCTAAAATTCTCCAAGAATCACACCACCACCAATGGCGAGTTGAAACTCCCATGCCATGGACGAGTTGAAACTCGCGCGCTCATAGCGAGTTTAAACTCGCCCATGGAGGCGAGTTTCGACTCACCAGATTGAAATGCTTACTCGGTTTCTTGTTTATGAATTATGTGAATATTCTATCTTTAGCTCATGTAGCATTGTTGGGATAAAGGCTTTAGGCTGTATGTATGTATGTATTCTCACAGAAGCAATAGACTATCAAATTTAAACTGTTAAATGTATTCATGCTCAATTTTGTCTCACATAGTATAGAAGGAGCACACTAGAGTTTCATACATTGCTCTATTGATTTGGGTCCTCTACCTAATAGGTTTGTAGCAGCTTAGACTTGCTTATATGTTTGTCTTCTGTAGAAAGTATGAAACTGTCAACTTGTGATTTTCATGTTCAGCTATAAACTATAATCACACTTTCTGCGGTTTCGCGTGGGCGTGAGCTCTTATCACTTCTTTTACTTGTTGTATGAGGTAAATGGTGTGCTGCAGCTAGCAGATTTTTTACTCTCCTGCTTGTATTCTGCGATTTGCAGGATTGTTATTTCGATCCCACTGTTTTTTGCAACGTAGAAGTAGATTCAAATAGAGTCAGGGTATTAAGAGTGACCAAAGAATGAGTTTCAAGCCTTTGGACTGGTACTGCAAGCCAGTCGACAATGGGGTGTGGTCCAAAGCTGTGGAGAATGCATTTGGAGCTTACACGCCATGTGTGACGGACTCTTTGGTGATATGCATTTCACACCTGGTTATGCTTGGGTTATGCATAAACCGGATATGGCGAATGAAGAAAGATGTTACGGTTCAGAGGTTTCGTTTAAAGTCAAATCTATACAACTGTTTCTTGGGTTTGTTGGCTCTCTATTGCACTGGAGAGCCCTTGGTCCGACTGGTGATGGGAATTTCAGCTTTTAACGTGGATGGTGAACGGGATTTTGCTCCATATGAGGTACAATATAATGCTCTTTGTACCTAAATTTACAGCTTATATATTGACCGAAGCTGAGACATGGCTCTCAACTTGCTTGTGAATTTACACCTAAGTTTCTGGCTTCAAAATTTTATAATAGTATTTCAATCTGTAGATCGTGTCTATAGTGATCGAGGCTGTGACATGGCTCTCATTGCTTGTGATGCTTGCATTGGAGACAAGGGTTTACATCCACGAATCACGTTGGTCTGTTAGATTCGCAGTTATTTATACTCTAGTTGCGGATGCTGTGATGGTGAATCTCGTTCTTTCTGTCACGGAATATTATGATTGGTTAGTTTTCTCAATGTTACTCAGCACATACTTGTGAGAGAAAAAAGAAGTCTTTCCCTTGCAAGATTTCCCCTATGAAATCATTAAATTAATCAAATGAATTAGAATCTCTCGGCTATCCATCTAATGTTGCCTTGACTTGTATTTTATTAGTTTTGTACCTTTTATATGCTGGGAAAGATTACATTTTCATCTTTACTTCATATTTTTGCAGGTCTACATTTTATCTGTATATCAGTGAAGTTGCTGTTCAGGTTTGTTTTGCTCCCCTTTTCACGAAATTGTTGCCTTGACTTAAATGACAGAACTAATAGTTTTTTCCATATCCATTATGGGTCTCTTGCTGAACAAATAGTTTTTTTATCCGTATCCATTATGAGTCTCTAGCTAAAATGTTCCTTGACTAAACTCAATTTCAAGCATTTTCCCAGTGCCATATAAAAGCAAAAAATAAAAGAAATCAAGTACTAGTTACTTGCCATATAAGCTGTATGTATGTACTTTTCTCAGGACTTCAGTTTATTGTTTGTTGCCTTGTACTAGGTTGTATTTGGTGTGCTCTTGCTTGTGTATATCCCTGATTTAGATCCTTATCCTGGATATATCCCGTTGCAACCTGAGTCCGTGGACAACAACACTGACTACGAAGAACTGCCTGGAGATGAGCAAGTGTGCCCTGAAAGGCATGTCAACATTCTTTCAAGTACGTGAAAACAGTTTGTTCACTAACGTTAATTCGTATTACGCCTAATGATCCTGATATCCTATCACTACGGTTTCGTTCGCGTTTGATCATTGTGGATATTGATTGTCTTTTTTTTTCTTCTCAGGAATCATATTCTCATGGATGAACCCACTCATGCAGCTGGGCTATAAAAAGCCTCTGACGGAGATGGATGTCTGGAAACTGGATACTTGGGACAGAACTGAAACACTCAACGCCTCGTATGTGCACAACTACACATGTTAAACTTTATTAAGACCACAAATTTTGTATACTCCTTGAAAGAATTTTCTTGGAGAAACAGGTAACATTTTCGTGAACTTTCAGGTTCCAGAGAGCTTGGGCTGAAGAACGTCGAAAGAATAAGCCTTGGCTCCTGAGAGCTTTAAATCGTAGCCTAGGGGGAAGGTAATCTGAAGCCTATTTTGGTAATTATAGATGATGTATTCTTAACCAGTTCATTTTTTGTGGCAAGCGTCTTACACTATTCTTTGTTTGTATTCTCAGATTTTGGTGGGGAGGCTTCTGGAAGGTGATGAACCGAATTTGTTTGCTTGTTTCTATTGTTCTTTTCTTCTTTTAATTATTCGACTATTTTCGTATAGTTAGACAACTTAAATTTGCTTCACATCTTTCAAAATTTGGTATAAATGAACCTATATTTGAATAATAGGGACATAAACCTCTCTTACCTCAGCTTATTGAGTTCTCGGCATCTCATTACATGAGTTGATATTTAAAGTTCATGGGATTCTCTGTTCTTATTTTTAATAGTCTCATGAAACTCTACTTTATCTCTTTCAGTGGAAATGTAATTTGGCTCACATTCTGTATTTGCATATGTCTGGCAATAGAATTCCTGTCTGTGGCTTATTTACTTCTTGTTACTAAGTTCTATTCACATGGCTATGATTCTTGTTCAACTTGTAGATAGGGAATGATCTTTCACAGTTTGTTGGCCCTCTCATACTGAGCCGTCTCTTACAGGTATATATACGTTCTTTTTCTATACATTTGAGCTCATGTCTATCAAATTCTTCATTTGTTCCCAAAATAATAATAATAAAGTTCGTTCATGCTCTGGAAGAAGCTGATTATATATTTTTGGTGACATTCACAGTCGATGCAACAAAGGGAACCAGCTTGGATTGGTTACATCTATGCGTTCTGTATATTTCTCGGAGTGGTATGTAAAAGAAAATACAGTTTTACGATATTGCATTTTTTGTTTTGGAAGAGCTTTTGTGATTAGGACTCATGCATTCGATTTGGTTTATGTTGCTGTTAAAGAAATAAAAAATGTCAAGGTTCAGGTTTTAGGATTTCAGAGAGATAGTATAAAAGAAAAAGTACGTTACTTTTGTTTGTGAAAAGATTGACAAGCCTGCTCAGTGCTCACCTTGATCCTTATAGGAGTCGGAAATCTTATGTAGGGAGTTTTTTCAGTTGTTTATGGTTGTAATATATGCTATGTGCTTTTCCTGTAACGGCTCGAACAAAATGTTCGCCTTGAGCACATTAGTAACCTATATTTCTTTTTATGCAGCTCTTATGATGATAGTAGATGTTCTTCATGAATGCTTAATGTCCTGCGTGTTTATGTGAAGCTCAGTACATATTTATTCTTTTTTCAGGTTTTTGGTGTGTTATGTGAAGCTCAGTACTTCCAAAATGTCATGCGTGTTGGTTACCGTCTGAGATCTACTCTGGTATGCATTTCATTTCATGATCCAATCAATTTCATGAGCATGGTATTATGTAGATTTCATGGTTTTGTGAACTGCTAGTTGTTTACTTTTTTGGGACTATTTCTTTTAGGTTGCTGCAGTTTTCCGTAAATCTTTGAGGTTGACCCATGAAAGTCGTAAAACATTTGCCTCTGGTAAAATCACAAACTTAATGACTACAGATGCTGAATCACTCCAGGTAAATCCTTGCTTTATGGATCTTATACATCAGCTTTTGTATCGTATTTACCGCCTGATCAGCTCTTTGCTTAATTTTACTGAACATTTTCTTTCTTTTACAGCAAGTATGCCAATCGCTTCACACCTTATGGTCAGCTCCTTTCCGTATCGTTATCGCCTTGGTCCTTCTTTACCAGCAACTGGGTATTGCTTCACTTCTAGGTGCCTTGTTACTTGCTCTTCTTTTTCCGATACAGGTACATGCTCTTTGTCATAAGATATCCGGATTGTAGTCTATTACTGGCTTCTTAGATCTGGCAATCACCCTAAACCTGTTTGGACTAATTTAATTTGGAACCATCTTTTCTGAACAGACAATTATAATAAGCAGGATGCAGAAACTGACAAGAGAAGGATTGCAACGCACCGACAAAAGAATTGGACTCATGAATGAAATATTGGCTGCTATGGACACTGTCAAGTAAGATTCACACTTCCAATCCACATAAAATAAATCATGTACTTACAATCCCATTTTCATGTTCAGATGTTATGCATGGGAGGACAGCTTTCAGTCGAAGGTTCAGACTGCCCGAGACGATGAGCTGTCCTGGTACAAGAGGTCTCAGCTTCTGGGAGCCGTACGTCATCACTTGAACAACTTTTTATTTGTTTTATAGGAGTGCTTTGTATGACATTTGCTCTTTCGGAAAAATTGCAGGTTAACAGTTTCATACTCAACAGTATTCCGGTTATTGTGATTGTCGTTTCATTTGGGGTATTCACTCTACTCGGAGGAGATCTAACTCCTGCAAGGGCATTCACGTCTATTTCGCTATTTGCTGTCCTGCGATTTCCTCTCATCTTGCTTCCAAATATTATAACACTGGTACATCCTCTCCCAAATTGATATTTACTATCGCCTGTTGTTATACCTTTCGTATAGTTGTGTGTTTAACTTACATATATTGTTCATACATCTTATGTACATCCGTTTTGTTTTATGATTTCCAGTCTGTCAATGCAAATGTTTCCTTGAAAAGACTCGAAGAACTTCTTTTAGCTGAAGAGATAATTCTTTTACCTAACCCTCCCATCCAACCAGAACTGCCGGCTATCTCTATCAGGAATGGGAACTTTTCTTGGGATCCAAAGGTTTGTCATCTTTTACTATAACACACAAAAAACAGCAATTGTGCAGCTCAATATATATGCACACACTGTATATATGTGTGTATTCGTGTTTGGATGACTAATTTAATTTATCACATTAGATTAAATTTTCAATAATTTGTTTATCAATAACAGGCAGAAAGGCCAACATTGTCGAATGTCAACTTGGACATACCAATTGGTAGCCTAGTAGCAGTTGTTGGCAGTACTGGGGAAGGAAAGACATCACTAGTATCAGCAATGCTCGGAGAACTTCCTCCAGTAGCCGATGCAGATGCAACTGTTATCATTAGAGGAAAAGTTGCTTACATTCCGCAAGTATCATGGATATTTAATGCAACAGTGAGTTAACTGATGAGTTATGCGTTTATATGTGATTACCCTTACATTTTCCCGTTCCATACCGGCCAAGATTTCTTAGCTATAATTAACATCATGAAATGAATACTTCTGCTTGATAGGTCCGTGACAACATTATCTTCGGTGCTCCATTTGACTCTGCAACTTACAGGAAGTCAATAGACTTGACTTCTTTGCAGCATGACCTTGACCTCCTCCCGGTAAAAAAGTAGTATTATTGTATGGTTGGATATGAACTTCTGTTTATTAGTATGTCCTCTGAAGTATTCAACTTCAAATATTATGTAGGGTGGTGATCTTACTGAAATTGGTGAACGTGGAGTCAACATTAGTGGAGGGCAGAAGCAGAGAGTTTCCATGGCTCGGGCTGTGTACTCTAATTCGGATGTATACATATTTGATGATCCCTTAAGCGCTCTAGACGCTCATGTCGGGCGGCATGTAAGTGTTCATGCATGATATGTGCTCTTTAATTTGATCAATTCACCATTGCTAGCTTTTGATTTTAAATGGAGTATACGAGTAATAGTTTTGTCTCGCCTTATGATCCTTATCTAGTCTGTCATAATATTGTATACTTCAACCATCATTTATAATTAGAGCTCATGTATATTATAGGTTTTTGAGAGATGCATCAAAGGAGAACTGGCTGGGAAAACAAGAGTTCTAGTCACAAACCAGCTACATTTTCTGTCACAAGTAGATAAGATTCTTCTGGTGCATGATGGTATGGTGAAAGAGGAAGGAACGTTTGAAGAGCTCTCTGCCAATGGAGTTCTATTTCAGAAACTGATGGAAAATGCTGGAAAAATGGAAGAATATGTTGAAGAAGAAAAGGAAGATGTTCCAGAAGTTGATTCTACAACATCTAAGCTCATTGCTAATGGCTTAACCGGTGATATTTCCAAGGATCCAAACCAAGCAAAAACGAAAGGCAAATCTATTTTAATCAAGCAGGAAGAGAGAGAAACTGGGGTTATCAGCTGGGATGTTTTGATGAGGTACTGGAATATGGCTCATAATGATAACGTTCTAAGATCTGAGACAGTTTTAACATGTGCATTCAAATATAACCTGAGTTACCGGTACATTTTATATCTGCAGATACAAGAATGCTTTGGGAGGTGCATGGGTTGTTATGATTCTGTTCATTTGCTATGTTCTATCTGAAGTTCTACGGATTTCTGGTAGCACATGGCTCAGTTATTGGACAGATCAAGGCAATTCACACACACACACCCCAATATTCTACAATGGGATTTATTCGGGCCTTTCATTTGGTCAAGTAGGTCTCTTGAATAGTCCACTAGCTTTTAATGGATCATATTTTGTTCCATATGGGAATATTAAGTTTCATAATTCTTCCAATTTCAGGTTTGTGTGACACTTGTCAACTCCTTTTGGTTGGTCACGTCGAGCCTTTACGCTGCAAGAAGATTGCATAATGCCATGCTCAGTTCTATGCTTAGAGCTCCGATGGTCTTCTTTCACACAAATCCACTCGGTCGAATCATCAATAGATTTGCCAAAGATCTCGGTGATGTTGATCGTAATGTTGCTCCATATGCAGACTTGTTTATGAATCAAATTTCACAGCTTTTCTCAACTTTTGTCCTTATTGGAATAGTGAGCACAATGTCCTTATGGGCCATTATGCCTCTCCTGGTCTTGTTCTACATTTCCTATCTCTATTACCAGGTATGTACGAGGCTTCTCTTTTCTACTTTCTTTCACCATCTTTTCTGATCACTGGTCACTTATATACTTCGCTCCAACATGTTTTGATGTCTTGTAGAGTACTGCCCGTGAAGTGAAGCGATTAGATTCTGTAAGTAGGTCTCCCGTATATGCACAGTTTGGAGAAGCACTAAATGGTTTAGCAACTATACGTGCATATAAAGCATATGATAGGATGGCTAATATAAACGGGAGATCAATGGATAACAATATCAGATTCACTCTCGTTACTATGAGCGGAAACCGTTGGCTTGCAATACGCCTCGAAACAGTGGGAGGTCTTATGATTTGGTTTACTGCAACATTTGCTGTTCTGCAGAACGGCAGAGCGCAGAACCAAGAAGCATTTGCATCTACAATGGGTTTGCTTCTAAGTTATTCGTTAAATATCACAAGTTTGTTAACGGCCGTTTTAAGACTTGCTAGTGTGGCAGAGAATAGTTTCAATGCTGTTGAACGAGTTGGTACGTATATAGAGTTACCTTCTGAGGGTCCTGCTATTATAGAGGATAATCGTCCTCCACCTGGGTGGCCTTGTGAAGGAACTATAAAATTTGAAGGTGTTGTTCTAAGATACAGGCCAGAACTTCCGCCTGTTCTTCATGGAATATCTTTCAACATTTCTCCTAGTGACAAAGTAGGAATTGTTGGAAGAACAGGAGCAGGGAAATCGAGCATGCTCAATGCTTTGTTCCGTGTAGTTGAGCTGGAAAGTGGAAAGATCTTTATCGATGACTGTGACATTGCGAAGTTTGGGTTGAAGGATCTTCGTAAGGTTCTTGGCATCATCCCACAGTCTCCGGTTCTCTTCTCAGGTTTTCCTCAGTCTTGCTCTACTAAATTAAAAAAAAAAATGTATCTTGCTCTATTGGCCGCGTGTAATAAATAATAATCTTGACATATTCATAGTTAACCTTCAATGGCTAAATACCATAATTTTTTATCCAGGTACTGTTAGGTTTAACCTGGACCCATTCAATGAACACAATGATGCTGACCTATGGGAGGCGTTAGAAAGAGCACATTTGAAGGATGCCATAAGGAGGAATGCTTTGGGGTTGGATGCTGAGGTAGATAATCCTGTCTTTTCTGCTAAAATATAAGGAAATTTTCATCTGTGCATGGATGAACCCAAAATGTTGTTAGATTCATCAAATTCGAGACGAAAATGATACTGCTAACAGTTATGATCTTGCCTGTGGACTGTGGTGACTATTCTTTAATGGAGCTTGCTTTTTGTTTTTCCTTTGGATATATTAGGTATCGGAAGCAGGTGAAAATTTCAGTGTTGGACAACGACAGTTGTTGAGTCTTTCCCGAGCATTGCTTCGTAGATCGAAAATTCTTGTTCTTGACGAAGCAACAGCTGCTGTTGATGTTAGGACGGATGCTCTTATCCAAAAGACTATCCGTGAGGAATTCAAATCCTGCACAATGTTGATAATTGCTCACCGTTTGAATACCATCATTGACTGTGACAAAGTCCTCCTTCTCGAAGCTGGCAAGGTAGTGGCTTCGTCCATCTTTCTGAATTCTAATAACTGCACCTAACGCCCCCGGAGTGTGTCCTTGGCCTTTTTCAATAAATAAAATACACTTTTCAAGAATTACACCGTTCATTTTACACATATTTCTCTTTCTCAGGTAGTGGAATTCGACACACCAGAAATGCTCCTTCAAAACGAAGCAAGTGCCTTTTCCAAAATGGTCCAGAGTACAGGGGCTGCAAATGCTGAGTATTTACGTGGATTAGTTCTTAGAGGAGACGAAGACGGTAAACAACAAGCAGAGAAGGAGTTGGATGGACAAAGACGATGGCTTGCTTCTTCTCGCTGGGCTGCAGCTGCACAATATGCGCTTGGTGTTAGTCTCACTTCGTCCCAGAATGACCTCGTCCAGTTAGAAATCACAGATGATGATAGCATTGTAAGGAAAACGAAGGATGCTGTGATTACACTTCAGGGGGTATTGGAGGGAAAACATAATAAAGAAATCGAAGAGAAGCTTGATGAACATCATCTTTCGGGGGATAGATGGTGGTCGTCTCTGTACAAATTGATTGAAGGTACGGTTTTGTATCGTTTAATTCTCTTGTATGTTTCTTCCAGTGCAAGATTGATGTTTTCATTAACTCAATGAGTGTGTTTTTTCTATTCCAGGTCTTGCAGTAATGAGTAGAATCTCCCGAAACAAGCTCCAGCATGGATATGCTTACGAGGATAGAACGATCGACTGGGACCAAGTTGGCATGTAGAGATTGAATTTTGGTTTCGGACGGTATACTTGGATTCATAGATGTCTGGAAAAACTACATCAACGCGACTCGAGAAAAACATAGAAGGATCGTATTCCTGGGAAAAAAGGTATCATTTTTGTAGGATTTTGTTGCAATATACCAGAGCTTATTTTTGTTGTGAAGCTGCTGTAGTTGACTGATAATTGTATCTCGCATGGATCATGTTGAAACCTCAATACTCAAACAATATATGCTCATTGCCTACATTGTCACTTTTGTAACATTAATTATATTGATCAACAAAACAGTAAAAGAATTTATTGGGGCGGAGGAAATACTTGATACTCCCTCAATTGTAGGATAAGTATTGATTTTACTAATGTTTAAGAAAACCATGAATTTTATAATAATTTAACCTCATGTTTAGATAGAATGTTGATGCAGTGTAAGGTAAAGTTTAGATGGAATGTTGATGTTGAACACATCATGCTTTAAGCAATAGCACATTGTAGACCTGTACGTAGTAAAGAAAAAACACACAAATAAAATAACACAGTACTATATGCTTTCATAGAAATGACTTGTTTGGCAAAAATATGCACACGTTAAATGAAAAAACAAAAATTCTACTGACTAGGAGCTGCTGGAGCAGCCAGCACCGTTCCATCTAAAACGGCGCGGGCTAGCTATTAACCAAAGGCTTTTCTCCTTCCTCAAACTTCTGTAGTAACGCCCTCTCCTCGATTGCCTTTCTCTCATAAGCCTTGGCAGTGTCATACGAAGCGTGCAACCCAAAGAGGAAATAGTAAAGCAGGAGGGCTGCAGTCCACACTCCAAACCTGATGAATGAATCTTTGTCAATTGACCCGAGAAGAAAGACATTGATAGCAATGGATGCTGATGGCAACCACGGGACCAATGGACATCCCCAAACCCTTGGAGCACGAGCTTTAGGGACCATGAATGCAAGCCCAGCAGTAGCTAAGGTCCAAACAGGGACTGTTATGCAGTAACCAATCCAACCTGTCTCGCTTAGTACACTGTCTAACAAAATTATATATCATGTGTTGGCACATACTCCACTTTTAGAAAAGAATATATACCCGCAACTGGGATTTCGCAAAAGACTGAACACGGCAGCTAGACCAGCATCAATACGAGCCTCCTGCCCGGTGAGCACGAAGATACCCGTGCCAACCACGGCTCCCAAGACAAACCACATGAGATCCCACCATGATAGCGTCTTCTTCATCTCATGCTGGCTCTCTGCCTTCGCTTCGAGCTCCTCCTGCATGCTCGACCGGGTGAACATTCGGTCCTTCAGCCGAGCCGGAATCTGCTTAATTGCATTCCCGTAATCCCCCCCAACTCTAGAACGGTTCCTCGGGGAGAAAATCATCTTTGGAGCAAAACATCCTCATCATCCAAGCCCATTTTGGGATCAGATTCAACAAGCCTGGAAAGTCATTAAAACAGTAAACAATCTGATCGAAACAGGGAGAGCAGAGCCCGTTTACCCTCGATGATTTCAGTAAACTAACTTAACAAATGTGATCATGCTTCAATGTTGCTCCTAAAGGCTGCAGTCACACAAGAAAATTGAAAGAATTCCATCCAGATGTTTTCATTCTTTTGACAATTGACAGATAATATATAAACTAGATATTTCTATAAAATGCAGTTAACATGCATATTACTGTATTTGGACAATAACGATAATCTACATATAGAACAGTATACAAGTCGAAAGCTCATTTACTTACAAGTTTGTCTCAAGTTGCTAACCATGGAAGACCCCGGCAGTTTTACACAGCTAACGCGAGTAATCAAGTCATATTTTCACCACCAAACACGGGTTGTCATTTTCCCCAAGCTTGCAGAAATCCTTCCGCCATCCAAAGCTCAATTACTAATCTTGTGGGAAGATTGAACAATATGCAAAGCACTTTTTGTGTGCTGGTGATGGCAAGTAATCGTAGCTTAACTTTATAATGTTCATGACCGCGCCATCATCTAGAATGGATTTCGATAGTTGGTCTTCGAGAATGGACTGCCACACTTTTCTCGACTTCCCAAGTAATACTCCCCCAACAACATTGACAACTAGAGGTAGACCACCACATCCTTTTGCGATGCATTGACCGATTTCTTCTAATTCTGTAGGAACATCTTCACTGATTAGAAAGGCCTTTGATTTAACAATGGACCAACAATCATCTGCAGATAAGATACGTGGTTGGTGCTTGCGTAGCGTTCCTACAAGGGAAGCAACAAGGATGCAATTTTGTTTGGCCGTGTCAGTTATTCCCCGTAGAGAGCTCATAAAATCACCCCACTCTTTGGCATCCTCGTTCCAAACATCGTCAGAACAAGAAAGTACCGTTTACTTGCCAACTTCTCTCCAATCTTTTTCAACACTACAGCCTCTTCGGTTAGAATGTCTTTAACATTTTCTCCAGATAGTGATTCAAGAAACATCTTGAATAAAGTTGTTGAATAAAAATTAGTTGAAACACAGACCCATATCCTTTTCTCAATCGGTTGATCTTTTGGAGCAGGAAGTAGCATTTCAACTAGTTTTGATTCATCACTATCCCGTCCCAAAATATATATATGAGCCTAAATTGAATATGAGTTAGTTGGAGGCAAGACAGAACCAGCACTGCTACTAGCATGATCAGAGCTCATGGCTATCATTTGAAGGCCAAAGTTTGTCGCCTCCTTAGCAATTCCATCCAAGTTTTTGTTAACTTTTGCAAGCTTATGAGCCATTTTTATACGGAAACTCAATTTTATTGGACTAGATGGTTAGAAACTGAGTACCTTGTTTAATGCTGGTTTTTAATTTGTTTCATAACCTTTTGCCGAAGAACTTGGTAGTTGCACTTATCCAACACAGCATCCACTTCAAAAGCCACATCTTCAAGATTCTCCAACCAAAGCTTGACAGCTTCCTTGTTGGTTTTCTTCCAGGCCACAGAATTGTCTGCAGGCCATTGACGCGGACGGAAAGTTGGAAACTTACTGTTCTGATAGTACGTGTCGATTAGTTTCTGGCAGTTTGTTTGATGTTCTCTCTTTCTCTATTACGTATGCGAAGAGTTTTTTATGAACCGTTATTTTATGCCATTTACAAATGTATGAATTAGATTGGTTCATTATGACTCTTATACGAAGTGATTCTCTGCCCAGCTCAGAACTAGTACTTTATTTCACTGTCAAGTCTGTTGTGTTGAATTTGATATATTTGTAAGTTGTTGTGTGTCTTTGTATTTACTTTCCATTTATATACACGTACTCCATCCATTCGTGTGCTTGCAATTTAGAAACATTTATTATGTGGCCGCCCCGGTTTCTAAGGAAACCTGATTGTTATACCGAAAAGCTTGTTATCGAGTACGTTTTCATTAGTTATCAAAGTGGAGTAGCATTTTATGTAACTTGTACTGTAACCCTACCCTAGTTAGTAGTACATTCGACAGTTAAGTAAGTTAGGCAGTACAGTAATAAATTAGATAGACAGAGAACAGAGTCTTTATTTCTGAGATTGTTCATAGTTTCCTTTGCATTAACATTAAAATAAAATAAGATATAAGGTCAAATCTCCCTTAATTTATTCCACGAGCACCCGTTATTGTTAGGTCATATTCTCTTTGTTTGAAAATATAACGACTTCAGTTTCATTCATATACATTAAATTCAATTCAATTCAAGTTTATTTAATTATTTTTTATATAACAAATAAATCATTTCGGTTTAAATTTATTAGGTTTAAATCATACTATTAGATTTATTTATGAATAAATTAAACGACCTAAACGAATAGAACATGACGCAGTCGATTGTAACAAACTAGCACCTGCCTTGAGTACTAGTGCGACACGTACAAGTCACGAGTGATTCAACATTTTCAAATTGTGACATTAATCAAGATCATGGACAAATTGGATAAGTAATTAAAGATCAAGAACAATTAACTAGGGAGTAACTACCAACCCAATGCAACGGGTGATCATCAACATCATGATACTGTAAATCGTTTGAACTTTGAACGATGAACAAATTAGACATGATATATCATTATCAATAAAATTCCTTAAAACTTTAAACCTTAAAACATGATATATCATCATCAATAAAATTCCTGGAGCTACTGTAGCTTAAACGAAGAACAAAGGAAAAAGTGCCGATAAAGACTAGTTATTTAACGAGGCTTTAATGATTTTTTTTTAAGTGGCAAATATTACAACTACTCCTACACTAACACCTAAATCAGTCTACATAAACCAACCTTATAACGCTGGCATCGTCGGGGATCGAAACCGACACCTCTCCTTCACTAACCCAACTCCTTACCGCTGCACCATCTTATGACTCTCCCTTAATGATTTTGTGTAATATATCTCCTTTTCTTCTTGTAAGTTAAGGAGTGTTTCCTGGACAAGAAGTCAATATAAATGCAGCTCCAATCAAAAGACAAAAAGTTACCACAAAGTCACTCATATTTGAGGTCAAATCAAATTTTGAAAACATCAACAAAATAAATTGTTAAATTTATGATAAAACGGAGAACTTACAATACATGTATGATCACATTTGTCTCATCTTGTATTATACTACTTCCTTCATCCAAGTCAAAGTTTTCAGTTTCGCTCTGTTGGTTTTTTTATTGCAAATTATTCATAAATCATATAAAAAAATTAAAAGATTTACATTAAAATAAAATAGTATAAATATAAAACTATTTTATTATAATTTTCTAAATTTTTTACTCAGTATAATTTAAAAATAATTTACAATTAAAAAATAATTAATAAAATCAAATGGGAAATATTTCATCATGCGGAGGGATAAAGTATACAACACACGTATGGTCACACTCATATGATCAGATAGATGCAAATCAGACCCATAAGATGGGTCTTAATCTAAGAACATATTTTTATAAAGGTACATTATACGTGTGCGATTGGAAATTAATAGCACATTTTTAACAAAAAGTTACCTTATACGTGTGCGATTGGAAATTAAAAACATGGTCTTTTAAACGTGTATGGATGATAACATGATAGCAACTAGCCAGTCTTGTCATCAATCATTAATTTATTATGTGAAACCTCAACGTGTATAAACTGAATGGCCTAACTTTGTTACTCCCTGGCCTACCCCAATTATCATGTGAACTACAGATAGTTTTTAAGTTATCAATACAAATACAAATGAAATAATCTGCCACAAACCCCTAGCTCCTCCATCTTCATTGATCAAACGCAACCGGAGCAAAACAATCATCATGTCTGTCGGAGTCGGAGAGCTTGCTTGCACCTACGCCGCCCTCATTCTTCACGACGATGGCATCCCCATCACGGTAAACCATCGGTTCTTAATTCTATGATGTACTAACACGCTCGCATTATTTTTTTAAATGACAAAATAATATTGCTAATGAAATTAAATACACTTAGTATGAGTTATCACAAGTTCACCACACTTCACAGGAGGCCGAAATCAAAATTTTCTTTAACCAGTGCTAATGATAAATTTAAATAATTATATTTTAATAATATATAAAATACATTTTTCTATTTATATTATTAGTCTATTATAATTAGATAAAATTGTATTATTAGAGTAAAAAAAAAAAAAAAAGAAGACGGCTCAAACTAAAAATGATCACATTTTAGGCCGAGAAGATTTCGACTCTTGTGAAGGCTGCCAATGTGAATATAGAGTCGTACTGGCCTGGTCTGTTTGCCAAGCTTTGCGAGAACAGGAACATTGAGGATCTCATAATGAATGTCGGAGCTGGTGGTGGTAGTGCCCCCGTGACGGTTTCGGCTCCTGCTCCCGCTGATGCCCCCGTCGAGGAGAAGAAGGAAGAGGAGAAGGAAGAGACTGACGAGGATTTGGGATTCGGCTTGTTCGACGACTAAGAGGGTTTCGTCTATCTGTTTATGCTAACTTTGCTATTTGTAATATTTCAATGCATGTTTGTGTAAGAATGTAATAGATTTAAATAATTCCAGTTGAGCTTTTGTTTTTGATGGATTATTATCATGAGAATATATAATACTACGTACTATTAACTAATAGGGCAATTTACATCTACCCCCGCTATTTTTTTTATTACAGATCTTTCCCTCTTAGTTACACAATTACATGTAGCCCTATATCACACAAAAACAATTACAGATAACCCCATGAATTTGGCTTTTTTCGAATTAAGACCAGGAAGTTACGCTTTTACCTTTGCCGGAATTTCAGTTTCTAGCTTCAAACAAACAACTTAAGTTTGTAATATTTACACATTTGCCTCTAAATTATTTTATTCTACAAAATTAACTTTAATAAATTTTAAATTAACCACAAAAATTATATAAATTTAAAAATGAACTTATATTTATTATAAAAGAACCCCAAATTAAGGGTTTGTTTCAAAACAACCCAAAAGATTAAAAAAATAATAAAAAAAAAGTTGCCGGAGCTGTAATGCTGATTACAGCTCCGGTCAGGAGCTGTTAAGAGCTCCCTGTCGGAGCTGCTAACAGCTCCGATTTCGGGGCTGTACAGCTCCGATTTCGGAGCTCTTAAGCCCCGATTTTGGAGCTGTTAACAGCTCCAAATCGGAGTTGTTAACAGCTCCGGTTTCGGGGTTGTACAACTCCGGTTTCGGGGCTGTACAGCTCCAATTTCGGGGCTTTTTACAGCTCCGATTTCGGAGCTGTTTACAACTCCGAATCGGAGCTGTTAAGCTCCGATTTTGGAGCTGTTAACAGCTCAACAGCTCCAAATCAGAGCTTTTTACAGCTCCGATTTCGGGGTTGTACAGCTCCGATTCGGAGCTGTTTACAGCTCCGACTCCGATTGGAGCAGCTCAGATTTGGGCAGCCCTTCCAGTTCCGGTTACTTTAAGAGGAAGTTAAGGAGGAAGAAGGATGTGGAAAAAAAAAAGATAAAAGAAAAAAGGAAGAAAAAATTAAAAGAAAAGAAAAAATGATAAAAAAAATAACTTAAGGCCTTGTTTGGTCGGAACCTTTCTGAAACTGAATAACGATCAGGTCACTTTTTTCCGGTCATTGGGAATATACGTAATTGTTAAACTAACTAGGGAGAATCCATAATATGAGTTTCTAGTGGAGCGGTTTAAAGTAATTTACCCTAAATAATATATGTACTTCGTTCCACCCTAAAATTTTCATTTGTATTTGTTTCGTTCACAATGTCTTTCATGGGCAAGGAGTTTCATCAATAAATGGAAAGTACGTACTTATCCATTATGTGTGTGGAAAAATAATTTTGGTAATTGCATACAGTAACTTAACTTATGGCAATAAACGGGTTCCCAAGTGATAAGAAAGTTGGGTGAACATAGAGCACGTGGTAGGACTGAACCCCTCGAAATTGAAGTGGTATTTTCTCCATATTGAGTGCTTGTAAGTTTCAAATGGAGTCATGTTTTAGATAGATGATAGATAACTTGATACAATGTATGTGACACTGTAATGCTATAGTATGTAATCATAAAAGAAAGGAAAAGCAATATCTAGCAAGAAACAGAGTTATTGTGAACTCTGTTCCAATTGAAAACAGACAATATCAAATTAGTGGGAGGTATGTGAACTAACAACAATGAGTAACAATAAATTGTAATCCCTAAAATTAAAGAAAGTACATTTGAGGACAGTACAAGAAGGCGGAGGGTTGGAGTTTAAGATACGTTTATTTTTTTACACTTTGGTTATCAGTCATTCGTCGCAAAATGACATACGAGTCTCGTATGAAATGACCAAGTTACCCTCAGATCCATTATCTTACCAAATAATTCTCTCAATCTTACCAAAATAACTACATCACTCAATCTTACCAAATAACTCTATCACCAAAACTTACCAAAATAACTATATCACCCAATCTTACCAAATAACTATATCACCCCAATCTTACCAAAATAACTATATCACCCAATCTTACCAAATAACTCTCTCAATCTTACCAAAATAACTTTCTCCGCTTAGGCCTGGCAATTATGATCCGGTCCGCAAATTTTGATCCGATCCGGACCGGTCCGATCCAAATCCGGACCAATTCCAATGCTGTCGGATTGAAGAAAGTCCGGACCAATTGGTCCGGGTTCGGATTGGACTTTAGTCCAAGGACCATCGGATCAAAAGATGATCCGAACACAAAATAGTACGGCAATTTACTAAATACTGAAACTCAGCCGTTTTTCCTGGAACTCAAACCTAAAACTATGCCTCTCGCCCCCCTCTCTTCCGGCTCGATTTGCATCTCTCTCGAAATTAAAACGCCTTGATTTACATCTCTCTCCAATCTCGATTCTACTGTCCAGATTTCCAGTGCTTCTAACTGCAATTTCGATTCAGCTACGGAGGAAGAAGATCCGACCCAACTCAATTAGATACTCAAAATATAAGGTATTGTACTACTTTTACTGATTTTTGTGAAGTAATTAGTTATTTCTCCATCTGGGGTTTCAATTTTATTTGAGTATATTTGAAGATTCTAAGTTTAAATGAAACTTTTTTGTTTGAGCACCAACTGTTTGATAATTTGCCTGTGTGAATATTTCAGTTCATCTGGTTGTTGCTTGACTTGCTTCTGTATAGTACTGTGTATTATGCTTGCGTTTTGGCGTCAGGATATCTCCAATTGCTACTGCTTGCATTTTGTGAGATTGTGATTCTATTATTGATTTATCTGGATTCTGGATTATAGAATTTGTGCCTTCAGTAGTAGAGTAGTTTGTATAGCTTGGAATCGATAACCAAGCTAGATGGGATTCTAATTTTGCATTTCTATTACAGTTGGTTTCTAGTGGCTGCATTTTGTCATATTGCAGACTGATAAAATTTACACTAGTAGTAGCTAAATGCTTAAAATTGAGAAAATAAAGAAATGGTTCTGTGGGAGTTTGCTGAATTTATGTATTGCACTATTAATACTTGTATCTTAATGCATATTAGTTTTCTTAGTCAAAATCGTTGTTTGTTCGTCACATAAAAATAGTGCATTTTTTTTAATAATCAAGAAACCCACCTATATAAAATACAAAATGAGATAATAAATTATCCATACATAAAATCCTGAAAACATCCAGAAAAAAAGTCAAAACAATAACAAATCTGGGGCCTGGGGAAAGAGACTACTAAGCAGGAAAAAAAATGCAAAAAAAAAAAAAAACAAGCAAAAAACACGGGTTGGATCAAGGATCCGGTCCGGCCCGGATCCTGGACCGATCCGACCAGTCTTCCTTCGGACCAACAACGGATCCGATCCGCACCGGTCCGATCCATGAAGGATTGGTCCGATCCGGCCCAATTGCCAGGCCTACTCCTGCTGCACACCCCTATGCACACCCATATGCACACCATTTGGTGATAGCACACCCATATGCACACCATTTTGATCAAATTGTCACAATAATATTGGTCGTATTACATTACATAACTGAATGTCACAAGAAATGTGCTTAATTTTTTTTTTTTCCTTGCAGATAGTAAGCAATAGCTAGCCTAGGGTGGCATTTGTGTATATAGAAAAAGTGTCCAAGGGTAAAAATGGTATAATTCTTTGTGACTTTCTACTCTATAGTACATATTTGTATCTCGTTTAATCAATGTAGCAAAATTAAGTGAAAAAAATGAACGTATCTTAACTTGTGGAATTAGGCCATTTGAGAACAGAAAAAGGAAAGATGTTGCAATTTAATTAAGAACCAAGAATCGTTGATTCAACTTTCTAAAGTCACAAACCAAATATCACGAACTAATCCAAAATTTTGGATACAAATACAATATCTTCTTCCCCTTTTCCTTTTTTCCCGTTCTTGTGGTGCCCTAGTTCTATTCAATTCAATTTGGGACTTGCCAATTTCTCTGCCGTGAGTGAAACAATTCTTACTATATACTTCTATCTCTCTGTATCTATTTGCTTTGTTAGCCCTACATATACACGACATGCTTATTCTCCCTCAATAATCCTGCCACTCCCAGAATTTTCAATTCGGAAATTCGGAGCCCAGCAGTAAGTTTCAGTTTCATCATCTGAATCGCATAAAGATCATAACTTCACTTGTTATACATGATTTTTCAGCTCCTAAGCAATCAATTGTTAATTGGGTTTCTTTAAATTACATTAAAATTTTCTGGGTTTTTTTTCTGATTTCATTTTGTATGCTTAAATTCAGCTACCTGCTGGTATTTACTCTGACTTTACTTATCAGTTATGTAGCTAATTTGCTTGACTAAGAGATTGAGCTACTTTTAGTTTGAATTTCACAAGTGGGTTTAGTTGTAAAAAGGGCTACCTGCTTTGTATGCCAGCTTAGGTTCTTTGTTATGATTTGCAATGGTAGAAGGTCTCTGTTGATAATGGTTTCTTGGTTTTCGACAACCTTGAGAAACTACCTCTAGCTAGGAGTGGCAATCGGGCGGGTACGGATGGGTTAGAGTAGAACGATGTGGGTAACGGGTTAAACTTTTATCTGCTTATTTGTACCCACTTACATACGGGTTTTGAGCTGGTGGATAACGGGTGGGTAGAATTGCCAAACCTACCTCTAGCTCACCGTCTCCATTTGTTTCTTATCAAGATCCCAATTGTAGTCCTTATGCATGCATTTTGTGATCCTTTACCTTTAGTCAGTTGCATTAGTCACGGTGATGATTAGATCATTTTGGTTTGTGCCGTCTTTGCTTCAGCGGTTGTTATAAGGGATTGTAAAGGCAAATTCGTAGTATCAGTATTCAGTAATAGTTTTTCCTTCCTGGTTCTGAGATATAGATTGATGAGTTTCATCTCCTGATTAGGTTAAAAATCCAAACAACTTATCATCAGTAAGATAAGGAGAGAGAGAGATGTTTTTCCACATCGTATTGGAGCGGAACATGCAGCTGCATCCCCGCCATTTTGGACGGGATCTTCGTGAGAAACTTGTCGCTAAGCTTATGAAGGATGTTGAGGGAACCTGCAGGTACAGTTTGTTCCTTCTATGATTAGTTTCAGTGTTTTTGCTTGTTGTGGATACATGAAGTCACGGTTTCGGGGTTTTTATACAATCTTGTTGTGTTTTACAGTGGGCGACATGGGTTTATTGTGGCAATTACTGGCATTGAGAATGTTGGGAAAGGTATAATTCGTGATGGGACTGGATTCGTTACTTTTCCAGTCAAGTACCAGTGCGTTGTGTTTCGGCCATTTAAGGGAGAGATTGTCGAAGCGGTTGTGACAATGGTTAACAAGGTTACCTTTCTAGCTTCCTTGTGTTATTATTCTTTGGAATATTTGATCGTAATCTTTTGTGATACTTACAAATACATATGCTGCAGATGGGATTCTTTGCTGAAGCAGGACCTGTCCAGATCTTTGTCTCTAATCATGTGAGTAGTTTGTTTCCATTATCTACTGAAACTTGTTAGCAAACATCTTGTTCTGTTTTGATTGTTATTCTGTAACTTGTTAGCCTTTTCTACTGTCTAGAATGTGTAGAACTGTAGACAATAAAGATTTCTATTATGTCGCCAATTGTAATTATTGGAAAAGTTTGTGGCACTGGATTTGTTGCCTGGGGTATCGTTTTTTAGACGGTTTAACGAAACACACCAATAATGAAGCAGAATCTTCAATCCCATGAAATGTACGGGTGTTACATTATTGATTGGTTTCTGCAAATTTACTGGCTAGCTAAGAATGATGATAGTGGTGCAATATCAGATCACGCTCCCAGACTTTGCGAGAGCGTCTTAAGAAATCTTAATCAAGATTTCTTAAAGTGAACATAAAAATGACCTTTTTTGTCTCTCTTCTATAACCTAGAGATAAAGATGTTTAACTTGAATATTCTCTTCTCTTCAATTGGGTTATTCGTTTAACCGACTCGTGCCCTTCTTTCTCCATTGCCAGCGGCAATTTCAAGCTCTAGGGTGGTATGTTGTTAACTTAGGAGTAGGAGGAAATGAATGATATAAATGATATTTGTGTGTGCATAAATTATATTTGCTTTCTTTTTGCTCTTTTTCTTTGCATAAAGATAAACTGTATATGTACAGAATAAGAGGGGCATGCCCCAATTGAAAGCCCAAAACTCAAAAACACTAAATCGAAATAAATCACGATACTAATCAACTAGGGAATATATGGGCTCTGGACCAGGTCCATGACTCAAGAATAAAGCTTAGAAAAAAATCTTTCCTATGACTCAAGACACTTACAAAATGAGTATAGGAAACAGTTTTACAAACTACAGGTCAGGCCCTTCTCTGCCAGCTCCAGATAAAATCTGTGACTGGTAATCCATACTAATCTGTGGGGTGAAACCATTGCTAGCCTTGAAGTAGTAATAACACAGGACACATACTCAACTACACATCAGCCAACTTCACTAAAACCTGTCTAACAAATCCATTCATTTTATGCTTAAATTTCTACCTGATTCTTACCATGAGTTCAGCAGCTATACCTTTACAAATAATTTACACAGGAACATTTTTTCTGCTAAAAAACTAACAGGTTCCGCATTTGAAAAATATTTGCTAAACATGACCAAACCCCTGCCCTCAACTGGAAAACCTTGCTGTTCTTTTCAAAGATCTGGAGAACATGTCACCCAATCATCCAAGCTAAGACCTGTATATCTCAATCCAGCAGTCTTCATTAAAGTAGTAAGTACTGAAGATGACACATTACAATCAAAGAGAAGATTTATAGTTTCAGTATGCAAACTGCACATAATACAAGTATCATCATCAATTAAACCAAACCTACAAAGTCTGTCCCTTGTAGCAATTCTTTTAATTACTACCAACCAGTAAATAAAAGCAACCCTGGGAGTAATATTTAATTTTTTATCAACTTTTTTTTTGTGAGGTATGTTATTTATAATATTTATTTCTATATTGACTAGGCAGTTTTTAGATTTTTCATGTCTTGAGTTCTCTTTTTTCTTGTTTCTTTAATAACCTTTGTCATTGTTCTGGGTATGATTTTACTTCTGGACTATGTCTTCGATTCTTTCATTTGCTCCTCTATCTGGCATCTCTTTTATTTGGCGAGAAGCTTCCATCTGTTACATGTTTATGATCGTTAACAGCAATTTTTTATGTTGGTTGTATGATTTGATATTTGTAGGAACTGTGCTTTCCAAAGTCTACCATATGAACTTCAGAAACTATTCCTCATAAATTTTCTTTCTCCCTGTAGTAAGCATGATCTCACGTACTAATTTTCTTTTTGTAGTTAATACCAGATGATATGGAGTTTCAATCTGGAGATGTGCCTAATTACACAACATCGGATGGATCTGTATGTATATCCTATTCTATGTGTTTCGTGATGCTCATGTCGAATGTTTCAAATGCATAATGTCAATTGATCATTGAATTATCCACAGGTGAAAATTCAGAAAGATAGTGAAGTTAGGTTGAAGATCATTGGAACTCGAGTTGATGCTACAGAAATTGTAAGTGAAGTTGAACAATATATATGTTCATTTAACCATTTAATGTTTTCGTTTGTTATGATTTGATTATATTTGTTGCGTAGAAGTAGGTTCTTAAGTTATGGCTATTATCATTTTGAATAATATATACGGTGTTTGCTATGGCAACTTTAGACGTCTGTTTCAGATCGCTGCACTTCTTTTCCTGATTCTGTATTTTGTCAACATTCCTTCGATTTCATTTTTGCTACCAAGAGAATGAATTCCTTGCATGAATGTCTTCAGATTAGCTATTGTTTGATCAACAAGTTCTAATTCTTTGATCGTGTTTGCAGTTCTGTATTGGGACTATTAAGGATGACTTTCTGGGTGTCATCAGCGATCCAGGTGCAGCAGTATGAGGACTTTAGAAGGGTAGTTTTTGTCAAGTTGGTCTTAGCCGTGTGGTACTTATGCGCACTTACGCTCTATCAAATTTCCGAAGGCACCAATCGCGTAGTTACACCTGAAGTTACTTCATGTGCACTTTATAAATCTGTTCTGAAGGCACTGATTGCAAATTACAAATCTGTACCTGTAAGAGACATTTATACATATTAAAAAGGCTGACAGTTGTGATGAGGCCGGAACAGTTTCAGGGAGAAACTTCTCTTAATGCATCTGTAATATAATGCACCTAAATACACATGAAATTGGATTCCACACATGGATGTTGTATTAAAGTGCACTGGGTTTCTCCCTAACATCTCGTAAATCGACCAGAACCAAAAGAGGAAAATCTCTTCGGTTGTGTGTATGCAACAAACACTAAAACGGCTGGTTGCAGACCTCACAACAATACCAAATAAAAAGCACAAAACAGATATATTGAAGGAATTTTTTTTGAAAGAAAGTAAACAAATATAAGCACGATTGGTCAAGTTACCCAACTGTAGTGAAAACTGTGGGTGAAGGAGTGAAGTGTATTGGTAAATGGGCCAGTAAGTTAGCTAACCTGTAAGTCTATTGGGCTTTCTCATTAGCTAGGCCTCACAATAGTATTTTATACCCGGTGAACGTTTCCCAATTGCGGAACGGCTTGAATTATTATTATTATTATTATTTTTTAAAGAAATGTGGGAATCGTTCATGCATGTCTAAGGTACAAAATTTTAATTCTCTTAGACTTGATACATACTCAACCGTTATATAAGATAGGTGGTATAGTCTTTAGTATATATATTCAATCATCATTATACTGTATACATGAAATAAAAGCGGTCATATATTTTTTAGTATATACTCAAACGTTATATAAATAAGAGCGGTTGTACTTTTTTTTTAATACACTATACACCAACTGTATGTAAGCAAATTAAAGTTCCCAACCATAAATTTGTGCACAATGCACCGAAGAAGTGACTCTTTGAGCAAACAATCTTTGAACTTTAGGAATTAGTTTTTTATGTTTGTCACCTAAACCATTTTTACTCCATTTGACACAAATTTCTGATTAAAAAAAAAAAAAAAAACTAGTACCATATAATTAATTACATTTTCATACATTAGTCCTCATTCCTACTCTTTTATACCTCATTTTTATACTTAAACCTGTGGAAAAAAGAAGAAGTATAAAATCAACTTTTATAATCTCAACTTTCAACAAAATTGAAATTGAAAATCGAGTCTCATAATCCACTTTGAACATCCCTTATCATACTCGATCTCACTTAGGGCTGTAATCGAGCCGAGCCAAGCTCGAACTCGAATTTTAACACTCGGCTCGAGCTTCAGCTCTTGGACTAGAGTTCGAGCTCGACACATATTTTTCTTATTCGAGCTCGGCTCATGAACTTGAATAAGAAAGAATTTTAAAAAGAAAAAGAAAATAAAATAAATAAATAAATAAATAAATAAATATATATATATATATATATATATATATATATATATATATATATATATATATATATATATATATATATATATAAAATAAATAAAATAAATAATATACATATTTTCTTTCGAGCGGCTCGTCGAACTTTCGAGCCGAGCTTTTCAATATTCGAGCTCGACTCGATAAACTTAACAAGCTAGACTTTTTGCTACAACTAGAACTTGGACTCAAATAAACGATTTTCGACCCAAGCTTTTTTGGAGCGGAACTCTCACTCATGCCTTTTCTTCTCATTTCCACATGTAGTAAGTCGTATGTTTCAATAATCTAATTTTTAGATAGATTATACTCGGAGTTTCCAATTTTGTTAGTCGAGAGGTCACTTTCAAGAAAGTCAAAAATTAATTAATAATTTCCATGGAATCATCATGGTCATCATTCATTCATCATTGATGACACTCGATTGAGAGAGACCCATTCGCAAAGTAGCCCACTTTATTTATTTGAGTTTCCAATCTTCCTTTTCACTTATCCCCTCTTTTGCCACAATTCCACTGTAAAAACCAATGGATATAAATGCTCCACAACAAATTTCAAATACTCCGTCTCGTAAAGGAATCAACTGTTAGTCTGTTAGGCAACAAGCTTAAACCCTCGTCAGGTTCAGTTCTCTGCCAACCCTTTGATTCTTGTTTCTCGATTTTATTATTCGTCATGTCCAATGTTATTGACCCTTTTGCGGATTCTTGGTGTTTGTTTAAGCTTTTTTTTCCCGCCATGGTAGCACATTGCAACTTGCTATTTTATTAATTCTATATTTACTGTTTGAGGGTGTTGATGGTAGAACTAGGAGAAAAGGGCAAAAGGGATTGTGAAGTGTGTTAAATGTTTTAGGTCTTGGTTCGAAATGCTTTGAGTTGTAGTCTTCTTTTTTTTTTTTTTTTTCTTTTTTTAATATATATATATATATATATATATATATATATATATATATATATATATATATATATATATATATATATATATATATATATATATATAGGTTTGTTGATCAATTAGAATTGTAACCTCGTATTCTTCATTGTCTGTGATGACAATGGATGGAAATCTCGGTTTTGGTTTCGATTGAATTCTTGAAAAACGGAGGTATCTCGGAGTTTTTGGGGATGTTTCTTAGTGTTTCGGAAATGAAAATGCATTTTATGAAGAGAGAAATGTTTTTGAACTGTTTTGAGTTTATTTTCATGATTCCATGTTGTAGTCATCGGGATTTTAAGCCTTGGTGAAGACATATGGTTGCACATGAGCTCATCATGTATGTTTTGTGAGTTGTGATGCCTCAGTAACACTAATGAGCATGAAATGATTGGCAGGATCAGGAGATACTTAGCAACGGATATTTCATTGGTTGGCAATTAATAAGAGGATGGGTTTTGACCCGTTAGATTGGTTTTGCCGGCCGGTGGCTGGAGGACTTTGGGCTCGAGAGGCAGACAGCAGTTTTGGTGCTTATACCCCTTGCGCTGTCACCTCTGTTGTGGGCAATGTATCTCATTGGGTTCTCTTGGGGCTGTGCTTGTATAGAATATGGCTCATCAAGTTTAACCCCAGACTCAAACGGTTCCGCTTGAGATCAAATTTCTATAATTACATGTTGTCTGCGTTGGCTGTTTGTTGTGCTGCTGAGCCCTTGTTTAGATTGATGAAGGGTATATCCATTTTCAATTTCGATCCGGGGACGGCTCTTGCTCCTTTTGAGGTAGGTGTGCTGCTTATTCACATTATAATGTCTTCATGCTAATGCTATATGCATACAGTTTCGTTGTTCTGTGCTATTTTGATGAATATACAATATTACAATATATGCATATTGTTCAGTAGGTGCAGTGTGACGCAACAACTTCCTTTCTATTGCAGATTCTTCATTTGGTCACTGAAATGATCTCGTGGTCTTCTGTGGTTCTTTTGTTGCTTGTTGAAACTAGAATGTATGTCAAAGAATTCAGATGGTACATCAGATTTGGAATATTATACGTTCTGGCGGAAGATGCTGTGCTTTTCAATCTTGTCTTCCCACTGAAAGATTTCTATGTCAAGTTAGTTTTCTAACTCTCTATGCCCTTAGTTTTTCTGGTACATCTTTATCTCTGTTTAGGAACGTTACTATCAGATAAGTAATTACTTTTGTGCACATCGATCATGTAGGTCTACACTGTATCTGTGGATTGGATCAGTCTTCATCCAGGTAGATTATCATTTCTTTTGTCATGTCTAGAGAATTCTATCCATTGTACTACGTTTACCAGCTTGTTATAGAAATACATCTCATGTAGAGTTCTAAATCATTGCTGTTCTGCTAAAACAATTTTTGCAAGAAATATGCCTAGTTGAACCCTTATTCTGTTATTCATCATAATAGATTGCTCAACTGTAAGTTTAGCAATTAGTATGAGGCTGACATATTGTATATGATTCCACAAGAAACTTACTGCACAATACTGCTTGAATAGATGAAGTAGTTAAAACACTCTCTGGTCCATGGATGGATGTCATTTACAGTTTTGTGCTACATGCATCTGTCGCCTCACTCCATTGATGCTATGCGAACACCTTTATGTAGCTTTAAAACTGACCAAAATGTCTGAATAAATACTCATTTGCAGGTTTTGTTTGGGACTTGCCTTCTCATCTATGTCCCAGACTTGGAGTTATACCCAGACTATATTCCACTATCAGGTGACTCCACTGACGATCCCAAAAATGAGAAGCTTCTTGGAGAGCATGTTTGTCCTGAGAGATATGCCAATATATTTTCTGGTAAGTGTGAAATCAACAGCTTTCTCACGTCTGCTAAAATGATAGAAGTATAACATTTTACACTGCTTTACTTCTACAGCCCTTTACTTTAGTTGGATGACTCCCCTTATGCAACAAGGCTATAGAAAACCCATCACAGAGAAAGATGTCTGGAAACTGGACACATGGGATCATACTGAGATATTGAGCCAAAAGTTGGTATCTGTATTTGTCTATTTTCCATGAGGACACAGAATGTATAGTCAATCTAATAGTTAAAACATTTTATAGGTTCCAGAGTGCTTGGGAGGAAGAAGCTAAGAGACCAAGACCTTGGCTTTTACGTGCTTTGAATCGGAGCCTTGGAGGCAGGTACAGAGTTAATATTCTGTCAATCCACGTGCCATCTTTTCTCCGTTTACTTTCAGGAGATTGACTAAATTTTGTTAGAAATAATCATTGAATAGCTTTAGTTATTCTATTGTATGGTTAGGATTTAGGAAATCATTTATATAACCCGTGAATATTCTAATTCTTTGCAGGTTCTGGTTTGGCGGCTTCTTCAAAGTAATGAGCTATTTGTGTTACTTCTCCCTTCAATTTCTTTGAAGAATGTTGGCATAATTTGTTCCAGACTCTATCTGTTTAACTGAAAACCGTCATAGTATATATTGCTTGGAAAAATTTATCCACATGGAAAGTCAAATAATTTTCTGATGCAGTGTGTTTAATTTAACTATGCTTAACATTGAGAATCACACAAGGGGTGCGTGTAAGTATTGCCAAACTCCACCTTTTTTCTTTGATAATGATTAAATATCAGTAAATGTCTGCTTTTCGCAGTCTTATGTCTTATGATGATTGAATAATCATATTCTACAGAGAGTAACAGCACAGAGATGTGATAGATGACTATATACAATAAACCCTTAACTTGCCACTTAAACTGTGAGGATTTAGAAATAGTAATATATAGCTCACAGAGAGAGGATTAGGAAGTGTACTCTTTTAATTGTTCCCTCATAAATATCGCTTTGCTGCAGTTGATAATAAATTATGTTGTTACAGTGTGGCTTACTTGATGTATTTCTCTTTCTATCTTGTAAATATCATCAAACATTTTGCAAACACAGAGTATATCTGAGCACGTCATATCCCTTAACAGTAACACTATTTTCTTGGTCTTGTATATGAACTAATTTCTTTAACACTGGCAGATTGGCAATGACCTATCTCAGCTTGCCGGACCGTTTTTTCTAAGCCATCTATTGAAGGTACTCCATCAATTATGATGCAGTTACTTTCTTTTATTGCTTCCATTGCATGCAGTCAAATGCTTGAAAATTGCTTTGATGGAGTTTTTCTTTATATACTGGGATTCAGTAGCAATGCAGTTACATCATATTACTCTTGTTATAGTATAACACTTGTGCTGTAATTTTTTAGGTTTACCGTTTACCTGTGGTTGTTATTAAGTTTAGATGATAAATATAAAGCTTATAGTAGGAGGAATGCATAAAACTGAAGTGTCCAACTGCTCACTCATTAGATCCACACATTCCATTTAGCTTAAGCTGAACTTGTTGATTATGTGCCTTTATTATATCTCAGAATCAAGAATCTGACTGCAGAAAACTGAACATTTTTCAGTTTTGCCCATGTACTTCTGTCTGCAGATAATCAGCTGTCATACTGGTTTTCATAATTAAATTGTCTTTGCTTGCAGTCTCTGGAAGGTGGGGATCCAATTTGGGTTGGATATGTCTATGCATTAGCAATGTTTCTTGGCGTGGTATGGCCCCCCTGTTCACCTAATTTGAAGTAGTATTTTTCCTTTGACTTAAACTTTGTTCGCCAAATTATGATGCTGATGTTCTGATGACCATGCATGTTTAGGATATTTAACTTGCCAACCAAAGTTGGATCTATTGCTATATGCAAACCAAAGTTCCTTTACTTTCGCTCTTTTTTCCCTTCTTAATGAGGTATAACTTTTGGTTGGTGCAGTCACTTGGGGTACTTTGTGAGGCACAGTACTTTCAGAATGTCATGCGTGTTGGTTTCAGGCTAAGATCTACACTGGTAAATGTCTCTATTTAGTGAAGCATACATACTTAAATGTGTGATATATGTCTTCTCTGTTCATGGACTACTGATGCAATGCATTGACATTTCTCAACTTATAGCCTTGTTAGAATGAGAAGACATATATCATGCTAAGATCAAATCCCATCAACATGCAACTCTCTCATGTTTGCTCTGTTTCATGAATCTATAAACTGACATATTACTTTTACATGCAGGTGGCTGCTATATTTCGCAAATCTTTACGGCTGACACATGAGAGCCGCAAGAAGTTTCTATCTGGAAAAATAACAAATATGATGACAACAGATGCTAACTCGCTCCAAGTATGCACATAGATAACTAACACAGTATTTTATTGACATTGCGTATTGATTCTATTCAAATGTCAATACATTTTGAGATTTGGCCAATATTTTAAAACATATTCCTTTTCAATCAGCGAAAGTTGCTAACTTAAAAACATTCTCTCATTTAGCAAATTTGCCAACAACTTCATGGCTTATGGTCAGCCCCGTTTCGCATAACCATGGCCATGGTTCTTCTCTATCAGCAGCTAGGAGTAGCTGCACTTGTTGGTTCTCTTTTGTTAGTTCTCATGTTCCCTATTCAGGTATATTACAGTTTTTTCTGTACCATCTTGCTTGTTTCTGTTTCTTCCTTTTTAATAGCATGCCATAAATTCTTTTTAATTCACTGATGAGTTTTTTATTTATTCTTGGGTCAACCAGGCATTAATCATTAACGCGATGAAAAAACGAACGAAGGAGGGATTGTTGCGAACTGACAAGAGAGTTGGCTTAACGAATGAAATTTTGTCTGCCATGGATACTGTGAAGTAAGCTTCATAGTCCTGACCATCTTATTCTAATACACTCAGATAAAATCTCTATATTAATTGATTTGCACAATAAAAAACAGATATTATTCATGGGAAGCTAGTTTCAAATCAAAAGTTCAGATGATGAGGGACGATGAGCTACTTTGGTTCAGGAAAGCACAATTACTCTCAGCGGTATGGAATTTTTGCAAGTAAAAAAAATGGCTTGGTAAAATTTATGTGGCTATGAATTGGTTCACTAACGCTATTGGTGTTAGCTGGACAGGACTTCCTGTTACATTTCTACTTTTTGCTAAACTAACCTTATGGTATTTGCAGTTCAACAGTTTCATATTGAACAGCATTCCTGTCCTCGTAACGGTGACATCATTTGGGATTTTCACATTTTGTGGCGGAGAGTTGACACCTTCCAGAGCTTTTACATCACTTTCCTTATTTGCTATACTACGGTTTCCCCTAAGTATGCTCCCCAATTTGATTACACAGGTGTGTTCTACTTTCAGATGAATTTTGTAAAGTTATCCTTGTGTAGTAACATCATTGCTGATTTTTTGGAGAATGAGCTCGGGATGAGTATATCCAATTCATCCTAACAAATGGGAAACTTATGAACAGAAAAGGGAACAAAAATATATTTTTCCAAGTCCTTCAAGATCAGAATTGGGGCATGAATGAAAACATTATCAGACTTGAAATAGATGTTCATAGTTCATTTATTTCTCTTTCATTTAGCAATAGATGTTCATAGTTCATTCCACGTAGCTTATCATGTTCATCTATCATTATGCTTTTCAGGTCGTGAATTGCAATGTGTCTCTACAAAGACTAGAGGAGCTGTTTCTAGCGGAAGAGAGATATCTTTCACCTAATCCACCTCTGGAGCCTACACTCCCAGCCATATCAATCGAGGGTGAATCATTTTCATGGGATCCTACGGTCAGTTATGGTTTTGTTAAGTTTGTCAAGCACCCCTGCTCTTATCTTCTAGCTGTAAATCATTTATGTTGATTAGTTTTGTTCCTTTTGTGTCTGATGACTATTAGTGACTTTCACTGATTAATTATTAAATAAAAGAACCTTTTGCAGTTAATTTTATAATAGACACTTTTTACAGGCTGCAAGATCTACGCTATCCAATATCAGTTTGAAGATACCAGTTGGCAGCTTGGTTGCTGTTGTTGGTGGTACTGGAGAAGGAAAAACCTCACTAGTGTCTGCAATGCTTGGGGAACTTCCTCCGATTGGAAATGCAAGTGTAGTGATCCGAGGATCCGTTGCTTACGTTCCCCAAATATCTTGGATTTTCAATGCTACTGTGAGCTTAAATCTCTTTCCTTCTTTTCAGTTTAATATGTGAACGTCTTAGGAAACCTGTATAATCACCTCAAACGTTTCTTTTATAGGTGCGTGAGAATATATTGTTTGGATCTGACTTTGACCCTGAAAGATATCGAACGGCTGTAAATGTGACTGCGCTGGACCATGACCTTGAGTTGCTTCCTGTTAAGTCTCATTATTATCATCAATTTTTGTCATCCAATACTAGTGGTTTATGTTTTATAATCTTATGTGACATGAGTTTATCGTTCTATCATATCAGGGTCGTGATCTTACGGAGATTGGTGAAAGAGGAGTAAACATCAGTGGAGGACAAAAACAAAGAGTTTCAATGGCTAGGGCTGTGTACTCCAACTCAGATGTTTATATATTTGATGACCCGCTGAGTGCTCTAGATGCTCATGTTGCTAGACAGGTACTTATCTTTCAAGAGACGCAATGTATATGATCCAGAAATAATCATGTATTTGTATCCAATGTCAACTGCAATTTTGGATCAGGAAACTGGATAGTTTGCATCAGATGCCTTAAGCTTATGTTCTGTGTAACAATGCCGTTGAACATCTTCCAACCTGAATGTCTATTTCAACCAGGTTTTTGACAGTTGCATTAAAGAAACTCTGGGAAGGAAAACAAGGGTGCTTGTTACAAATCAATTGCATTTCCTTCCCCAGGTAGATAAAATAATTCTGATGTCGGAAGGTATGGTGAAAGACGAGGGCACCTTCCATGAGCTATCCCAGAACAGTGCAGCTTTCAGGAAGCTGATGGAAAATGCAGGGAAATTGGAAGAACATGCATATGAAAATGGAGATGGTGTGAGCTTTTCTGATAGATTGCCTGTACTTTCTCCTCACTCAGAACGACATGAGGTGCCAAAAGGCACAAACTCCACTGACCAAATTAAAGGAGGCAAATCAGTACTTATTAAGCAGGAAGAGCGAGAGACGGGGATTGTCAGCTGGAATGTTCTAATGAGGTAAGGACTATACTCAGTTTTCAAGTTGTGAGTGCATTATGCACTTACTATATCTTCTATATGAATTCTTAGGATACAGACCTAGTTATTCCATTCTGCCAATTTCCCAGGTACAAAAAAGCTTTAGGAGGCTTGTGGGTGGTGATGGTATTATTCATGTGCTATATATTAACAGAAGTTCTGAGAGTTTCAAGTAGCACATGGTTGAGTCTGTGGACGAAAAACAGCACTTCAATACATTTTGATCCTCACATGTATCTTCTTGTTTACGCGATGCTATCCTTTGGTCGGGTACATGTCTAATTTATGTTTGTCATGAATCGAGCTTTCACTTAATGTACTTACAGTTGTGAAGGTTACTATCTTCTAAACATTGATGATAACATGCCATTTCATGTAGGTACTAGTGACGTTGACAAATTCATTTTGGTTGATTACGTCAAGCCTCAAAGCAGCTAAAAGGCTTCACGATACAATGCTGTCTTCTATACTGAGAGCTCCAATTGTTTTCTTTCATACGAATCCTATAGGACGGGTGATCAATAGATTTTCTAAGGATCTTGGTGATATTGACAGCAGTGTTGCCAGTGCTGTGAACTATTTCTTAGGCCAACTATTTCAGTTGCTTTCGACTTTTCTGCTCATAGGATTCGTTAGCACCATATCTCTGTGGGCCATATTGCCGCTTCTGATCTTATTTTATGCAGCATATCTTTATTATCAGAGCACTTCCCGAGAAGTAAAACGTTTGGATTCTATCAGCAGATCACCTGTATATGCGCAGTTTGGAGAAGCACTGAATGGATTGTCAACAATCCGAGCATACAAAGCATATGACAGGATGGCGAATGTTAATGGCAAGTCAATGGACAACAATGTTCGGTTCACTCTGGTGAATATAAGTTCAAATCGCTGGCTTACCACAAGGCTTGAAACTCTGGGAGGTATCATGATATGGTTGGTAGCAACTTTTGCTGTTATGCAGAATGGCAGAGCCGAAGATAAGTTGGCATTTGCATCTACTATGGGTCTGCTCCTCAGTTATTCTTTAAATATCACAAGTATGCTGAGCAGTGTCTTGAGATCAGCAAGTTGGGCTGAAAATAGCCTGAATGCAGTTGAACGTGTTGGCACATATATAGATCTGCCATCTGAGGCGCCAGAAATCATAGAAGGATACCGTCCGCCACCTGGATGGCCTAAACTGGGAAAAATTGAGTTTAACGATGTTGCCCTACGTTACAGACCCAGTCTTCCTTTTGTTTTGAAGGGATTATCGTTTACTGTTCCACCGGGCAAAAAGGTAGGGATAGTGGGTAGAACTGGTGCTGGTAAATCAAGTATGATTAACGCCTTATTCAGAATAGTGGAACTTGAGGGAGGAAAAATCCTGATTGATGATTTTGATGTTGCGAAATTTGGTTTGACTGATATGCGTAAAGTTCTAAGTATCATACCTCAATCTCCTGTTCTTTTCTCAGGTGCATACATCCTCAAGCTTCTTATGAAACTTTTTAACATATATGTTCATCCAGATAGGGAAAATATCCGGATTACAATATATCTCTCTGACCATGTTGCTTCTTAATATCTGACCTAATAGGAATCTGACCATGTTGCTTCTTAATATCTGACCTAATAGGAACGGTTCGATTCAATCTTGATCCATTTGGTGAACATGAAGATCCGGAGCACTGGGAGGCTCTGGAGCGGGCACACTTAAAGGACGTGATCGCAAGAAGTCCTTTGGGTTTAGATGCAGAGGTAACAATAACACGAGAGTTATCTGTTTTGCCTTCCATTTTAACACGAAAACTAACTGAAATACAATTTAATCTGATGTTTCTAGGTTCTGGAAGGAGGTGAAAATTTTAGTGTTGGTCAGAGACAGTTACTAAGTCTTGCTCGAGCATTACTACGTAGATCGAATATCCTTGTTCTTGATGAAGCTACAGCAGCTGTCGATGTTAGGACTGATGCACTTATACAGAAAACCATCCGTGATGAATTTAAATCTTGCACTATGCTCACTATTGCTCATCGGCTGAATACTATCATGGACAGTGACCTGATTCTCGTTCTTGATTCCGGCCAGGTATAACAGAACCACCACCATTAGTCCATTACTTGATTTCCCTCACTACAATCTACACTCTATGTTGTACAAAATCTATTGGATGTATGGAAATGCACCAAGTATTAGAAGCATCTGTTTGATGTCAATACTTCTTTCCATCCTACAGGTGCTCGAGTATGGAACACCAGAAAATCTCCTTAATAATGAAGATAGCGCATTCTCCAAGATGGTTCAGAGTACCGGTGCTGCAAATGCCCAGTACTTGCGGGACTTGGTCCTATGAAAGGAGAGAAACCGTGGTGTATTCAGGAGCTTTATAATGGCGTTTTATACGTCTGGCGCGTCTAAGCTACAATTTTGCAGAGCATGCAATTTTGATTTCTGGGTTCTGTTCTACTTGAATCTAATCCATTGCTTTGGAGAACATAACAAAGCTATAGATATGTGCTGAGGATTCTCAGAGAACTAGGATTTTGGGAGACTTGGGCTAAGAAGCCATTAGACATCTCATTTAATCTGATCATTTCATTGGAGATATCCTATGCTGCCATGTGATATGGACTGCATGTACTAATTACAAAGGCTGAGAGATATTGAGTCAGCAAAAGAAATTACAAATTCAAATTGGAAGCACATCCAATCCCCCATAAAATATAATCATAAGAAATTCACAGTTCCTCAGAGTTCTATAGATTAATAAATTGTTGTGTGATGAGAAATGCTTTACTCATATAATGTTTTCAAAATAATATATCTATGTAGGGATGATTCTACAATAATAATTATTTAAACTTCATCTCAATTATTTATCGCACGTCACACACTCACATGAATCAAATGATGAATTATATTAGTAATGCACGTTAACTTCAAATGAATCAACTTTGTTTGCTCTATTAGTATGAAAATTCTTAGATCTGTTAAGATTCATTTAGTTCAGTTTAAATTTATTTAATTGTTTTTTATACTACAATAATTCCAGCTATGCGTTAGTAATGTTCTGTTCAGTTTTAGTATATCACTAGCCTAAACTTAAATCAAGCATGAAGTTCAGTTAAAGTTTCTTGTTCCACTTCTTGATATTATGCTAATTATGGATTGGAGCTATAATTGAATTTACAAATCTCAAATTCAATACTACTATAATAATTAATAAAATCATCAAAAACATGAAGGCCCACAAGGATGAATAATAGCCACGAAATTACAGTATTTATTATTTCAAACAAAAGACAAGAAGACAAAAAGGGGGTGCAGTGTAACTGTGTAAGTCAATCACATAACACTAAATTAAACATTCAATTCATATGTTAAGTCATTCGCAAATCCATTTTAAAGTACCAAACTTGAATCTTGTTTGCAGAAAAAAAGCCATTTAGAGTAAAGTTCGTCAGCAATGACGCTAGTTTTTGTTGTCGTCTGTTTCCTCTGTCCCTTAGTACTTCATTTTGGATTCATTAGCAATCATTGTTCACCAGTAGACTCTGATGATGATGATGGTGATGATGATGGTGGTGGTTTTATCCTACTATTTAATCTCCTTCTACTTCTCATGCAAAGAGAACCAACACAAGTTTTCTTGGACAGTGAAAACGACGAATTTCTCAGGTTCCCTTCTTTCTTTCTCTCTCACATTTAACATTGTCCGATTTTAAATGAATGGTCAATTTATTTTGTCTTCTTTTTTTAATTGTGGTTGGAAATGTAATGTTGTGTGTTTGAACTTTGTTTTAATGCTTTAAAAATTAATTCAAAGTGTTTCGAAGTGGAGTGGCAAGGTGAGACACTGAACCCCCAAGTGGTCATATTTAGATTCCCAAAATGAGTGATTATTTAGTCTGGGATTGAGTGGGTGATTAGAAGATTTATTGATAAGTACAAACATGGATTAAAATCTTGGCTTGGGATATAGTAGTTCCTAACTTGGAAACCTGAAAGGTTTCAGAACTAAATTAAAAATGGGAACTTTTGATGAAGGGAAATGTTTAGGGTGTGGCGAAGTACATTTTCTGAATGGCAATGAAGCACAATGCTGTCATTTGTCAAAGACAACTATTGGTGTTCAAGTAGAATTATGTGAATTGCCAATAGGAATTATGTTTGTGTTTGTATCGAATGTGATTTGTGTTCTCGATTCCTGGAGGAGTTTTGTGCATATTGTTGTTGTATCAGTTTCACTGATAGTGATTAAATGGATTGGCAGGAAAGCAAAGAGATATTTAGTGGCTGAAGTGTAATATATCAGTTGGTGAACAGAAAGATGAGTGTTGACGTTGACCCCTTAGTTTGGTTTTGCCGGCCAGTGGCGGAAGGAGTTTGGGCAAGAGAAGCTGACAGCGCTTTCGGTGCTTATACACCATGTGCCATTGACTCTGTTGTGGGAAATGTATCTCACCTGGTTATGTTGGGCCTCTGCTTATATAGACTATGGCTCACCATGTTTAATCGTAAAGTCAAAAGATACAGCTTGAGATCGAATTTCTATAATTATATGCTGTCAGTGATGGCCAGTTGTTGTGCTGCTGAGCCCTTGTTCAGATTAGTTAAGGGCATATCAATCTTCGATTTGGACTTGGAGAGGACTCTTGCTCCTTTTGAGGTGTGCAACTTCTTCATGTTATAATGTTGTTTTATGCATATGGTTTTAGAAGTTCTTTGTTGTTTCTTTGATGAATACAATATGGAGTAGTTGACGTGGTTCCACTATTATTTTTGTCTGATAGCTGATGCAGTTGTGAAATGCGAATTCACTGAGTACAGATCAATATTTCGACTATTTTGAGCAAACATAACATGCAGCTGCTTCCTTTTTTGCAGATTGTTCACTTAGGTGTGGAGATAATCTCATGGTGTTCTATGGTTATTATGCTTCTTGTTGAAACTAGAATCTATGTTAAAGAATTCAGATGGTACATCAGATTTGGGATATTGTATATTCTAGCAGAAGACGCGGTGATTTTTAATCTTGTCTTCCCGCTCAAAGATTTCTATGACAAGTTAGTCTATCTGCCCCTAAATTTTTAGTACATTAAATTCCTATAGGTTATTCGAAGATTCTAACTAAAATATTTTGAGATTGAAGTTGCGTATGCTATGCGAAACATGCAAATATCTCAATATTTCATCACTGTTGTTCAATCATGCAGGTCTACACTGTATTTGTGGATCAGTTCAGTATTCTTCCAGGTAATTAGTAGTAGTATTTCCTTTGTCCATGCTCTGACTGAATACTCGAAGTTATGTTATATCAGATACATTTTCCTTTTCAGGTCTTGCTTGGTATTTGCCTGCTGGTCTATGTCCCGAACTTGGAGTTGTACCCAGGCTACATTCCACTATCAAGTGGCTCCGATGATACAGAAAAAGAAGAACCTCTTAGAGAGCATGTTTGTCCTGAGAGAAAAGCCAGCATACTTTCCAGTAAGTGTAATATCAACAGCTTTCACAGTTCTTCGAAGATTGTCAGCAATTATGGATTTTGTCTTGAAAGTCTTCCTGTTTTGACAACGTATTCTTCCAATATTGGTAGCCTGGGCGTTCCTGGAAGTATTATTTAGTGTTGCTTATCGAGTCATCTGACCTTATTATTTTCATCTTCGTGCAGGAATTTATTTTACCTGGATGACTCCCCTTATGCAGCAAGGCTACAAAAGGCCTATCACCGAGAAGGATGTCTGGTCATTGGATGACTGGGATCGAACTGTGACATTGAGCAAAAAGTTGGTATCTCAAAATTGCATGTTCTCCATTTAATTAGCTGTACAGGAAAACTGATAGAGCTTTACAGGTTCCAGAGTTCCTGGGAGGAAGAAGCTAAGAGATCACAACCTTGGCTTTTACGTGCTTTGAATCGAAGCCTTGGAGGCAGGTATAAAGTCATATACAGTCATGTTCTACATGGTATGTTTGTAAAAGTTCGTAATTTTTTCACCAATCCTTGAAGGATAGACAAATAAAGTAAATGAAATTCAAATCTTTCATCGTTATTCAATTGTATGGTTGCATTGTTAACTCACGGATGTTCTGCTTCTATGCAGGTTCTGGTTTGGAGGCTTCTTCAAAGTAATGAGCTTTCCTGTTACTCCATCTGATTCATGCATGAGAGAATGTTGATGCATATTATGTTCTAATTATAACTATCTTAGTAAATTGGTCAGAAATTTGATCAACATGAACTGTTTTCTTGGAAACTCGCAGATTGGAAATGACCTTTCCCAGCTTGCAGGACCTGTTTTGCTAAACCGTCTATTGAAGGTACTCCAATTGTAATCCATTTTATTCTTCTGTTGCATCCATTATATGAATGAAGACACCTTCCTCAGTGGATATCTACTAGAACAATAATAGTAGCCAGTTACATGAAACTTAAATTATCATCTGGGTACAGGACACTGATCTATAAAAATTTAAGGTCACCATGCATAAAAAAGCTGACGCTTTGATGAGATTTACGAGAATAAAACATAAAACTGCAGACACATTTGGTTCCTGTACGCCATTAATCTTAAGCTTGTTTTCTGTTTAACACTTCTCAGTTTACACATTTCTCTCTCTAAAGATACTTCACTGTTGCAAGATTATGGATTTTAATGTTGAACTTTCTTGCTTGCAGTCTCTCGAAGGTGGGAATCCAGCATGGCTCGGATACCTCTATGCATTCTCAATTTTTCTCAGTGTGGTATGACCCCTGGTTTTATGAAAATATTCCCTGCATGATTATTTTTTCCTTAATTTCTTATTGATCTAAAACCTCTGACTGTTGCAGTCACTTGGAGTACTTTGTGAGTCGCAGTACTTTCAAAATGTCATGCGTGTTGGTTTCAGGCTGAGGGCTACTTTGGTAGGTTTCAAAACTTAATTATGCATTAAATACATTTACATGAGCGCGATCTTTCTTATATGTACTGATGATTTGTTAAGCATTTTGACTGCTTGAAAAATTACAAGCTGACCTTTTACTTATACGTGTAGGTGGCTGCTATATTTCGGAAATCTTTACGGCTAACACATGAAAGCCGTAAGCCGTTTCCATCTGGAAAAATAACAAATATGATAACAACAGATGCTAATTCGCTACAGGTGGGCATGCAGATAACTAATGTTGCCTGTGTTCATCAGTAAATTAACAGATGCTGCTTCTTTTGCTAGTACATAATATGATTATGTGATCAGTAAACTAACACTTATCTATTTATTATTTTAGCAAATTTGCCAACAACTTCATGGCTTATGGTCTGCCCCGTTTCGCATAACCATGGCCATGATTCTTCTATACCAGCAGCTGGGAGTAGCTTCACTTGCTGGCTCCCTTATGTTAGTTCTCATGTTCCCCATCCAGGTAGCTTATTTTTCCTTCTCACTGCCTCTTTACGTTACATGACTTTTTGTTAGTGATGCCTCTTACACCACAACTGTGTCATCCAACCTGTCATTCAATGGATTATATCTCTAAAACACTCATGTTATTATCTTGGGAAAACAGACTTTTATTATCAGCAAGATGCGAAGACTGACAAAGGAAGGATTGCTGCGTACTGACCAGAGAGTGGGATTAACAAATGAAATTTTGGCTGCTATGGATACTGTGAAGTATGCTTGATACTCTTCAGAATTTTTTTATTTTTTTATTTTTAATTAACTAACACTTGTATGAAGACTGAAGTTGATAGTAACATTTATGGTTTTTACTCAACAAACAGATTTTATGCATGGGAAGAAAGTTTCAAATCAAAGGTTCAAGTGATGAGGAATGATGAACTATTGTGGTTCAGGAAAGCACAACTGCTCTCAGCGGTATGGCATGACTTTCAATTATTAATCTCTGAAGTTCTAATAAATCAGAAAGCTAGTTGTAGAGTTGACTATTCTCAGAACTGGCATGTACCTAGGTTCAAATGCTCTAATTCAATCATACTTGGAAACTTTCTTTCTGTAGTATATCTATTAAGATCCTTGTTTTCTCCTTGATATAACTGAAAATAGAAAATTACATGTTGCATGTATATGCAAGTGTATACGAATTGATGTTTTTGGATGTTGATAAGCATGAGTTCTTGTTACGTTAATATTGTTAACAAAACTGACCCTGTGTGACTATATTTGTGTATTTTGCAGTGTAATACGTTCATACTAAACAGCATCCCAGTCGTTGTGACAGTCGTGTCATTCGGGTTGTTCACAATGTTTGGCGGGGATTTGACGCCCTCCAGGGCTTTTACATCACTTTCATTATTTTCAGTTCTGCGAACTCCCCTGAATATGCTTCCCAATTTGATTACTCAGGTGTGTTCTGCTTACGGATGTTATCTTATTTGTTGCTGCGTTTGCTTGATTTTGACTTTGAGCTACATTTTTTCAGGTTGTGAATTGTAATGTATCACTACAACGACTAGAAGAGTTGTTTCTAGCTGAAGAGAGACTATTATTACCAAATCCACCTCTTGAGCCTACACTTCCGGCCATCTCAATTGAAGGTGGATCATTTTCATGGGATATTAAGGTACTGTTTTTTGCCAACTTTTTCATAAGATGAAGTTTGCAAACAGCCACCATCCACCTTTTCATAACCAGTTTAACTCAGTAAGGAAATTTTTATTCGGAATTGCTTATGCCGAACTTTTTATGTTTAAATTTCCTCTGATGCACTAGTTACTTCTTTATTTTTAACAACACAACTTTTGAAATGTAATTGACTATAGGAAATTCCACTTTTACAGGCTGCACGACCAACATTATTCGATATCAATTTGAAGGTACCAGTTGGAAGCTTAGTTGCTGTTGTTGGTGGCACTGGAGAAGGAAAAACCTCACTAGTGTCTGCAATGCTCGGGGAGCTTCCTCCCATTGGAAACGTTAGTGTAGTGATCAGAGGATCCGTGGCCTATGTTCCTCAAATATCTTGGATTTTTAATGCTACTGTGAGCTTACTGTCTTATTCTTTCTCATTTTCTATTTAAAATGAAGGATTGTAATGATCTTTTCGCTAGCCTGAGGCTAACACAGACACGACAAGACTGAGATTTTCTTTTCCCTGTCAAGATCTGATTAATTACAACAAAAAACAAAAATTTACCTCGGATGTTACTTTGATGTACAGGTGCGTGACAATATATTATTTGGGTCTGAATTTGACCCTGAAAGATATCGAAAAGCAGTAGATGTAACTGCATTGGAGCATGACCTTGAGCTGCTTCCTGTTAAGTGTCTCATAACAATCTCTGTTTATTTAGGTTCTGTAATATTATCTGACACGATTTTATCTTTCTATTTTGTAGGGTCGTGATCTTACGGAGATTGGTGAAAGAGGAGTAAACATCAGTGGAGGACAAAAACAAAGAGTTTCAATGGCTAGGGCTGTGTACTCTGACTCTGATGTTTATATATTCGATGATCCCCTGAGTGCTCTCGATGCTCATGTTGCTCGACAGGTGCTTATCTGCCAGTATCTTCTACCGTAAATTTTATTGATCTTATTATTTAGACCTTCATGTTAATGTGTGTGAATAATGATTTGAATCCAGGTTTTCAATGGTTGCATTAAAGAAGCACTGGGACGAAAAACAAGGGTGCTTGTCACGAATCAATTGCATTTTCTTCCCCAGGTTGATAGAATAATTTTGGTCTCTGAAGGTATGATCAAAGAGGAGGGCACGTTTGACGAGCTCTCCAAGAATGGTAGTCTCTTCAAGAAGCTAATGGAAAATGCGGGGAAAATGGAAGAACACGTACATGAAAATGGAGACACTGTGAGCTTTTCCCACCAATCTACTCTACTCTCTTCTGATTCAGAACCACTTGAGGTGCCAAAAGATGTGAACTTTGCTAAGAAGAGGAAGGAAGGAAGATCAGTGCTTATCAAGCAAGAAGAGAGAGAGACAGGAATTATCAGCTGGGGTGTCTTGATGAGGTAAAGACTCGTACTCAATGTCTCAACTTTTCTGAGGTAAATAGTGCTACTTGTTTCTGTTCAAGTACAATGTGTATCCCACACCCGGAGCAAAAAAAAAAAAAGGCCTGTCGATTCTGGAATATGGCAATACTTCATTAGATGCTTCTAGTAAAGGTTCTACTTCTAGGTGATAACTATCGTATCCAATTAGCTTCCTGACATATTGCATGAAGTTTTAATCGGACAGCATTGACTGAGTTTTCCTGGTATGCCACCTCTCTCAGGTACAGAAGTGCTTTGGGAGGCTTGTGGGTGGTAATAGTATTGTTCATGTGCTATATATTAACAGAAGTTCTCAGAGTTTCAAGCAGCACGTGGTTGAGTCTGTGGACCAAAAACAGTACTTCAGAGAATTATGCTCCTGGATTTTATATTCTCGTTTACACAGCATTGTCCTTTGGTCAGGTGCTTGTCCGGCATAATCCATTTTTAGTATTTGGCATGAATTCTCTTTGCTTGTGTATCCAAGTTGTTTATTTTAGTCTCCTGCTTTTAAGGATCTTATCCTTCTACATATATATCGTTTGCATGCATGATCATGTGTATGCTTTGCATGCAGGTACTAGTAACACTGACAAATTCATTTTGGTTGATTACGTCAAGCCTCAGTGCGGCTAAAAGGCTTCACGACTCGATGCTGAACTCCATACTCAGAGCTCCAATGGTTTTCTTCCACACTAATCCTATAGGACGAGTGATCAATAGATTCGCAAAGGATCTCGGGGATATTGACCGCAATGTTGCCAATCTAGTCAACATGTTCTTAAGCCAGCTATTTCAGCTGCTCTCGACTTTTGTGCTCATAGGAATTGTTAGCACCATATCTCTATGGGGCATAATGCCCCTTCTCATCCTATTTTACGCTGCATATCTTTATTATCAGGTTAGTCTCCGCTCACACGTCATGAGTAAGAATTTAGCATTTTAAAAGGCACAAGACTCAGAATTAACAGTCTTTGTATACATTAAATCTTCCAGAGTACTTCCCGGGAAGTAAAGCGCCTTGACTCCATCACCAGATCGCCTGTATATGCACAGTTTGGAGAAGCACTGAACGGATTGTCAACAATTCGAGCATATAAAGCATATGACAGGATGGCCACCATCAATGGCAAATCAATGGACAATAATGTTAGATTCACTCTCGCGAATGTAAGTTCGAATCGCTGGCTTACCACAAGGCTGGAAACTTTAGGAGGCATCATGATTTGGCTGACAGCAACATTTGCTGTCATGCAAAACAGCAGGATGGAAAATCAGCTGGCATTTGCATCTACTATGGGTTTGCTTCTTAGTTATTCTTTAAACATCACAAATGTGCTGAGCAATGTTTTAAGACAAGCTAGTCGAGCAGAAAATAGTTTAAATGCAGTCGAACGTGTTGGCACATATATAGATTTGCCTTCTGAGGCACCGGATGTCATTGACGGAAACCATCCACTGCCTGGATGGCCAGAATCGGGAAAAATAGAGTTTAAGGATGTTTACTTGAGATACAGGCATGGACTTCCTCCTGTTCTGCGCGGGTTATCATTTGCTATTCCTCCAGGAAAGAAGGTTGGAATAGTAGGTAGAACTGGTGCTGGTAAGTCAAGCATGCTTAATGCCCTATTCAGAATTGTGGAACTTGAAAAAGGGAGTATCATGATTGATGATTTTGACGTCGCGAAGTTCGGATTAACTGATCTGCGTAAAGTTTTAAGTATCATACCACAGTCTCCAGTTCTTTTCTCAGGTACTTGTGATTCTCAGTCTCTCTATTACTATCTGTTATCAGTTGGCAAAATAGAATGTTTGTCCAGTTTTTCTAAATTTGCACATTCCATGACCATGTTGCTTATTATCCTAATAGGGAGTGTCCGATTCAATCTCGATCCTTTTGGTGAACACAACGATGCGGACCTTTGGGAGGCTTTGGAGAGAGCTCATTTAAAGGATGTGATCAGGAGAAGTGCTTTTGGTTTGGATGCTGAGGTAACACGAAAGATTGTAATTCACTAATTTGTCTTTCGGACGTATAACTGAATGTAACTAAACTCTTTTACATTTCAGGTTTTGGAAGGAGGCGAAAACTTTAGTGTTGGTCAGAGACAATTATTAAGTCTTGCTCGAGCATTGCTTAGACGATCCAAAATCCTGGTTCTTGATGAAGCAACAGCAGCTGTTGATGTTAGGACAGATGCACTTATACAGAAAACAATTCGCGATGAATTTAGATCTTGCACTATGCTCACTATTGCTCATCGGCTGAACACTATCATTGACAGTGACTTGATCCTTGTTCTTGACGCTGGCAAGGTATCACTGAAACCACATCATGACAATCTCGTTTACACCTCATTTGTTGGTGCATACTTTGTACAAGCAGACATGAAAGACTCGTTGTTCATTAACGTGGTTTTCTGGTTGGGATGCATAGTTTGAAAAATGGTTTCCAAAAGTTCTGAATGGGATCACATGTTGTCTCCATTTAAGAACACATTTTACGCAAGTGTCTGTTAATGTGACTGAGGAGAATCATTCATTTGCAGGTAATCGAGTATGATACACCCGAAAATCTTCTTGCAAGTGAAGAAACTGCATTCTCAAAGATGGTGCAGAGTACAGGACCTGCAAATGCCGAATACTTGCAGGACTTGGTGCTAAGAAAGGTGAGAGAGCCCAGGGTCCCGCAGATTAACGAGGAAATGAGGTCGCTCTTATCTGCTCGTTGGAGCGCTGCTACACAGTCCGCGCTTATTCTCAACCTTGCCTCTTCAATAAAGGACCTTCAAGTACTTGACTGCACTGATGAGAACAATTTTGTCAACAAAACAAAAGAGGCAGTTGTAACTTTGCAGGAGGTTTTAGCAGGAAACCGTAACGAAGTTATAGATGAGACACTTGATCAGCATGAGGTGTCAAGAGATACATGGTGGTCGGCTTTCTACAGAGTAATCGAAGGTGCGTTTTCTGGGACAACATATTGTTAGCGTTTTAGACTAGGACATAGAAACACCGTGTTGTACATGATATTTGCACGAAATCTCCTTTATGTTTTCAAAGCTAATTTTTTGTGTTGCATTCAGGTCTAGCTGAAATGAATAGGTTGGCAAGAAACGGACACCAGCACCTCGAAAATGAGTCTGAGAATGCCTCAGAGAACTGGGATCTTCACATGTAGAGAGAAGGGCTTGGAAACTTTGCCAATAGACCATTTCAGGGGATGTTTATGTCCTGCCATTTGTATATACAGTGGTACCGGATTTTACTGTCAAATTTACATTACATATCAGTACCACTTATCAGCACAGACGTGGCAGCAAGAGTTGGTTCTCGTTTTGTTCAGATATGGGAGAATTGAGAGATGAAAGTGCCAGGTGCTCGAGCTTGGACATCCGAGCGAGGATCTGTTGGTAAACACGGAGTGCTGAAGGCCAATACTGTCTGTCAAGATTGGATTCTTCATACTCGACTCGTTTTTAGATCGAAGAAATGAGATCGCGCGTGTGTAGATTTGTAGATAGTGACACTAGGGTGCAAGAGCAACTCACTTTCCTGGCATTGTTTTGTTGGAAGTGAAAATTCTATGTACTGTTATTCAATACAGTAAAATCTATTTTTCTTAGATCTGCTAACTTGCTTTGTCTGGTCATGGTCATAGGTAAAAAGTACTGATCTTTGGCAGATCTGTTAACCTGCTTTGTATTGCTTATACATAGGTAACACGTACTGATCTTTTAGCTTGTGGTTCTCATTCTTTTTCTGAAGAATGCTACATATGAAATGACACAAATGAACTGGAACAAAGTACAAATCATCAACATGAACCCATGCATTTGATTTTGAATCGGAGAAACAAAGAACCAGTAAACGAGTATTCGCACAGAAAAGCAAAGATGTTCCCTGAGAATAACATCGATATATACACCTGTTAAGTGGTGTTCACTAATCCTCTACACAGAATCACATGTTTCCATCCATATTACCAAGTAACTTCTAACCCAAGGATGTACATAAATACTCACATGCATATAGATCAGTTGATCACTACCCCTTAAGTTGCAACCGTTGTAATGTCTTCAGGTCCTGATACCGACTCTTTACCGAGAAGTACCTCAAAACTTTGGACATAAGCATCCGAATACTTCACTAGTGCTTGAAATACAATGGGAAGGTTCATCTGCAGGTTGTTCAGAATCATTGTTCTGGTCGCTTTGACAGCACTAGCACATTTGGCCTTTTCATCTTCTACCACCTTCTTCAGTACTTCAACTTTGGCACGTCGAATTACTAGAGGATTCTTTGTGGTAGGGACTGAATTCGATTCAGAAGATGAGCTTCCTGCAGATTTCATCTCCACTTCTGAAAGTATAGAGAGCTCCCTTAACAGTTTTCTTTCAAGCTTTTCGGCTCTTTTATGCATGTTGCGTTCTTCTTGCTGCTGCAAGATAATGGCCTGAATTGCTGCTAGTAGACCATTAATTGCATCGGACACAATCTGTAGAGAAATTGTGAAGTATGGACTCTTAGTGACAAATCAAGTCTTGAAAGATCCATATACTAGTGTTTATTTGCAAGAGTTGGTCAAGAAACTGGAAAAGATTGATGAGTTTACCTTGTCAGGCAATGTATCAAGTGCTTGCAGCCATTTTTTGCAGAGGATACGAACTGCTGATGAGTTACCATTAGGACTGCCAGTATCTTTAACACAGTCTATGAGTTTTGTCCATTTGCAGAGGGCCCTTACATACTCGTTCTGAAATTTAACGAGTTTGCAAAAGCTTTGGTACCACGAAGTCACCTCTGTGTGCAACTGACTTGCAGCTTGCCGATGGTATTCACGTGTAGGCTCCGTACTCTGCAGTTCTGTTACCTTATTCAGATGCTGAGATATATGGAGCTGGACTTGGTGACAGTTGTGCATTGTTTGCCACAGTTGCATCAGCCTGAAATCATTACGGAATACAGAACATCGTTAATGAAAGCATATCTCATAAACTCCATATTTGGAAACAGAATGTGTCCTGCTAAAATTAATATGATATAAATTCAAGACAATACCAAAAAATGGATGCCTTCAAAGCTCCAACCATAAAAAGATGTTTAGGAACATATTCATGAGAAATTGTGGCTGAAATTCACCCAAATGGGTTCAAAATTTGCAAAATAATCTTTCAGCTGCATGAATTTCTAAGTTTTAATATTCACATGCATGCCATAAATTAATGCCAGTGAATTTCCAGTCACGAAGAATGCAATAACATAAACATAAATCAGAACTGAGACGTGATAAGAAGCCACGCAATTTACTAGATACTAACAGAAGCATTTATGAAGGCCTCAGAGATCACATCTTTCTTTCCCAAGAAAAAATAAGGCATAGCAACTTTGTAAACCTCTACAAACACCAGTATATGGGACATGAGTATTATGGTGACAACTTACCCTGAAGCTAGTGTAATGAGCTGAGGATGCAGCTCCACATTTATGAGCTTCAATATGTTGGAATAAGACCCGCTGATTGAGTCTTGCAGAGCTAAGATTTGGGCTAGCAAGTTTTCGATGTTCAAATGTGTTTTCTCAGCTCTGGCCAAATCATGATCTTCCTGTTGTCTCTGTAGCAATAAAGATGTTCTCCCGTGTTTCATCTTTGCAACCTCTTCCTCCTACGAAAAGGATATTAAAGAACTAAATAAAGCAGCCAAAAAAATACTATAACCAGAGAAAATCAATGAAACAAATGTTTGTCCCCTTCTGGCTTTGTCGGTTCACAGACAACCTCGAATATTACATCTAGCTCCCTCTATTTGGTGGGTAGTCCATATATTAGCTAGTGGTGTAACAAAACATATCCCATTCGCATGGAGAAATTACCTTGACATCTTTGTAGAGTTTCTGCTCCTCAGAGTAAAGTCTCTCAAGAGTGAGGCAATGAGCGCCAGGCTTGCAGGGCTCAATAGATCCAGAAATATCTCCGGTTTCTCTATTTGACAAAAGCGATTTGGAAGACCTACTCCATGTCAGTGCACTAAAAACTTTAGCCGAACCACTTCTCCTCCCTGTAAAATGTGCAGGCGTCATAAAACATTATTAAGTCTTGTGTGTGATACTTTTGCATATACAGAGAACATAAGATTCTAATGCAAAACATAAAACCATGTTTTGCAGTAGCAATGTAAAGGCGATTTTAGGCCAATACTCTAGAAAAGAAAAATCACCACATCGTTTTGAAAAGAACTTAATTCATCGATAAGCAATCGAATATATTAGCAAATGCATCAGCTAAGAGGAAAATAAAGATATGAATAAGAATGTGACTCATATGTGTGCACATTCAAGCGATAGGTGAAACAACTTACAGCGTCAGGACATAACTAGTTTAAGTGTTATACCATAAGAATTCACTGACACTAGAGTGTACAAAATAGATGAGATGCCACAATATGAGACAGCTTGGCAAAAGCCCAGAAAACTAGTTGATTAGTTCAAAATATTGTCCAATCTATAAGAACCCTTCATAAAGAACTAAATGCAGTAATTAAGATATTAAATCATCTACTCAGACAACAGGGAAGGGAAAGAAGTATTACTCTTGCTATCTTCAGCAGTCTGGTATGCAAACGTGCCACCACAATCTATATCTATGAAAACAGCAATATCCTTCACTACAACGGATGCTTTCAGAAAATACTCATCCAAATCCTTCACAAGTGCACTCAAGGTCTTTTTACCCCTCCAAACAACCATTGAAAGATCATCAGCTTCTTTTCTCTGCGAGCTCGTCATGGATATATTGTCATTAACAAGCTCAACAATCTCCTTTTTTGCCCGAACATTATTAACCTTTTCATTAGTGTAAATCGCCTCCTCCTCGTCCTCCTCATCTACAAATTCAGTTTTCGTATCTGCCCAGCTCTCATCATTGGTCTCTAAGGCCTCATTTCTACTTCCACATTGTGGCATTGGGGCAAAAGGGTCCCAATAGTCCCAATGAGAACTAGGACCCGGCGGAGGAGGTGAATCACCTCCATTCTCACCAATTTCAACGATTTCATGAACCGGCTTTTGTCTGTTCTCAAACTTCCGTAGATCGGGGCTAAACGTTGGTGGGGGGGGCGGTGATGGTGGCAAAGCAGGAGGAGACGAGGGAACCAATCCAAAACCCGAATTCGAGTCCTCAATCTCTAACGATTCTGACTCCGTAAATTGCCTGAGGGTCGCTCCTGTATTCTTCAATGACCTCAAATAGGCTAACTGAGCATTTGCAAATTCGTGCCGGTATCTTAACAACTGCTTCATCAACCTCTTCCTATCCCTACATACTCTCACCCTCTCTTCTTGATCAATTCTTGAAAAGGCACAGCCCATTTCTCAAACTTCAGTCTTGTGGATTAAAAAACAAAAAAGAATCCCTCAATGTAACATAAACATACTAATGGGATCCTAAATTTCAAACTCCATACTCAAAATCTTGAAAACACACAACTCATTTCCTCAAATTGAATCTCTTCAATACATATAAAACCTAAGCATACTAAATGGGATCCTAAAACTCAAACTCCATACTCAAATTCTTGAAAACAAACAACTCAGTTTCCCAAATTGAATCTCATGAGTACATATGACCTAAGCATACTAAATGGGGACTCAAAATTCTACACTCATGACTCAACATCCAAATTATCCACCTCAAGTCCTCAACCAACACAGCCAGAATGTATGATATCACACACCATATACTTCTAAAAAGGCATAAACATGACAAGTGGTTACACTTCACAGCCACGTAAGAACAAGGGAAAATAGCAACATCAAGAAAAAGCAAAACAGGAAAAATAAAATCTTCCAAGAAAAAAAAAACACAGTTTGAGCTCAAACACAGTGAAGAAGCACAATTTCAGCTCAAGAACCAAAGCAAAGACATGAAACAGAAAACAATGGTACTCTCCACACAGAGCTTGTCAGAGACAAGAACAGGCGGCCAATAACTTTGAGGGTTTCTTGGAAAATGAACTAAGAGCAGGGAGTGAAAGAAAATGGTGGGTTTCTTTATTCATGCCATGGCTAGAGAGAATGTGCAGAAAATGCAGAGAAAAATGAAGCTCAAGACCCAATATTGAAGAACAGAAGAAGCATCCAAAGTAGTAGTGTATTAAGAGACTACTAGAAAAAGCATGCTTAAGGAGAATGATAAAGTATATACTTGAATATAATTGAGAAAAGTGACATCTTTTTTCTTAAAACAATTAAACTAAACAATATCCGACATTTTGATATCAGCCTCGACTCTGATACAACGGTGACAAATTCTTTGGAACTGGAATTACTGAATTAGTATGGTGTCAAGTTTTGCAATACGGAAGGTATATACATCTTGAAGAAAATATGCAATACAGTTTGAAATATTAGATCTCATTTGAATTCTAGCATCATTACACGATAATTTCACTTTGAGTCTTTAATTTAATTTGGTTCTAATCTTTCATTCGTATTCGTAGGATTTGAATCGAGACCTTAAACACATTTAATGACCGAGTCAATGATAAGACTGGGTCAATGATAGTTTAAATTCGTAATTTCACATTGGTATGATGTTAATATTTTCATTTATAGAATTTGAATTCGAGATGTTAAATACATTTAATGACCAAGTCAATGATAGTCGATCTCAATTTTATTTTTGGAATTTCAAATGTTTTCATAACTTTGAATTTTGCAATGCATGGCCATGGATGTTATTCTAATCTTACATATTCATCTAATTTATATTCGAACATCATCACGCCATAATTTCACCTTGATTTGATGCTAACATTTCATTTGTATGATTTGAATTCGAGACCTCGAATACATTTAATGAACACAATGAGATAAAAGTTGAATTGAATTTTGTATTTTGAAGTTTCAAACGTTTTCCATAACCATGAATTCTCAATACTGTATTTTCATCCAGCTATTTTACCATGACACCATCAATTACAACTTTTACAAAATTACAAGACCTTAAGTATTATTTAGGCGTCATCAATCATAATGCAACTTTGGCTTCTTCTCATAAAATATTGAAATGGAATTCCCAAGATAAAACATTTTATTTACAACATGAAAGTTCATAGCCATCTATTTAGAATGCATCACCACCAAATACATAGGATGCCAAAAAGTTGCACTTTGAAAAGGTTTACATAATTTGGACTAATACAAGAACTGATACAAGACTAATGACACAGCACTGAGTTGGTATTTGAATGTGTGTGCAACTGTGTATGGAGTGTATAGGATTGTTGTGGGCTTGTGGCCAAGAAGAGGGCCCCTTGTATCTAAAAAGAGTCCTTTGTTAGCCTAAAAAAAAAGAGGTTCCTTTATTGTATGGATTAGTTTTAGTAAAACCGTGTTTAACCTTTAAAACTTTTCCAATTTCTCTTGTACTTTTTCATGTTGGAAAGTAATACATACGTACGTGGATGGTGGATGCTAGGGAAACTTAGTCATGTGTATTACATTGGTTGGGATAATTAGGTGGTGGACTAGTAGGAGGAGATTAATTGGTTGAGATTGAGATTATGGTAAATGATTAAGTAGTTGTTTTAGTGGAATTGTATCGGTTTAGTTCATCGGTTAATTTGGTAAATATACAATGTAAAACAAATCAGCTAGTACATCGTTCATGTAACATAAGATTTTAGAACTGCTTTAGTTAATCTTCGTGAAATTTTTTTCTTTCAATTAGGTTGAAATTGATGTTATATTCATGTGTCAATGTGTAAGATAGATCAATTTAACTTGTGAAATGTTTGAAATCAAATGTTATTGGCAGTATTTTAATCATATGAAATTGCATCTGTTCAACAACATGTGAACATCAACTTACTAGTTTATAAATGACAAGTTTGATAAGTTCATAAAAAATTTTTAGTGGAGTCATTAATTTGATAGTTTCGCATTAAAAACTCATTGTTTTTTTTTTTAATGACAAATTTAACTATACTGCTCCTACCCATCCTCCCGTCATTTGCTACCACAACACCCTTAATACTCGGCCACCTTTATATTTCTTGTGTTATAAACTCATTGCGATTTGATTTGAGTTAACCACATACTATCATTTACTTGAGTTTCAGTTATTTTCATCAATTATATAAATTCAATGTATGTGACTTTTTTAAAAGGTGGGTGTGCAGATCTTGCAGCCTTGTGTGCTAAGTTTCCCATCTTCCGCCGTATTTAGAAATATGTTGTTGCCTTCTTTATCTATCCTTAATTTTCCATTATCCTCAACTCTTAAAGAAATGCTAATAATTTATGATGATTGGTGCAACCATGCAAATGAGTTGTAAAGGGCCTACAGGTAACCCACTCAGGCACTTTTCGAGTTACGACCGTCACAAATCCATTGGGCCTTAGTGAGGATTACTCAAAATTGTGCGATTGGGCTTTTCATTTTTTGGGTTCAAATTGCAAACTATGAAAGTTTGGATCAGCGATAAGGCCTTGAGCATGTTTTGTCCATATGAGAAAAGGCGGTCAATTTCGCACAAGTCTAAATTTGGACAACATCATTTGCTTAGGTCCGAGGTGTATACTACACAGGAATGTATAACTGCTCTTATGTAAATTACACTGGATACTTCTTGGACATGAGCGAATAATTTGGAAACACATATACCAGCCCGAACGACCCCGATAAAAGATAGTAGTAGATGATTAAACATTGGAGCTTGATTTTGATGGTGGAACTCACTATTTTTCGAGAATTTAATGTATACCGATGTTATTTGGTTCGTTCAAACAAATTAAACTGAACTGAATTTACAAATAGAAGTAGTATAAAAGTGAGCATAGGAGTATTTTGGAGCTCTACTAGCATTTGCTATCTCACTCTCTAAAATACCATTGTCTTTTGGAGCTCCACTTAAGGCTCACCATTTACATCAAATACAAAATTTCACTCGATCTAAAAACTTGACACCATTCACGTTTCATAGTTATCTTAAAAATGACATCCCAAAGTGGAGCTCCAAACAGATCGATAAAGTATTTTTTAACTGATTTATCTAAAACAAGTTGATCTAGGATTGCTATACACCCACTTTAAAAAAAGTTCAACATAGTAGAATTCATGTGAAAAAATTGATATGGAGAATCAGGATTTTGGACTGGCACCAAAAACAGCAAGTAATACATTTTTTAAAAGTCACCTCGTAACATATTTCAATGCATATTTAAAATTTGGCTGGTTCAACCATACTATTATTCATTAGACATTAACGTGTAAGACCAATAATACTCATCTACTTCAAGTATCGTGTCTCTAACTTCTACTCCACTATGATTATATGTGTTAGGATTATTATTAATTGTGTAATTTGCCATTATTGTAGTAAGCTGCCAACTCTCAAGTCTCAACCCAATTTATTAAACAAACACTACTAGTAGTGCTACTTATTATTAGTGGCTTTATAAACAAGCAAAGTAGCACTAATCCATTCCTCAGCTTCGAAGCTCGAAGTAATTAATCGGACAACAATTTGAATTTCATTGAATTGTTAATTAATTTGTACAGTATGATGTTAAAGTTGGATTATCTTATCAGACTTATGGTTCTGTAACATTAACTTTTACAAATCTATGTTTATTGTTAATTACATTTGTTTGCAAGTTTCCATAGTTAATCACCAATCCTATGGTTCTTGCCTTCTTGGCAATGTAAGTAGCCGGGTGGTCCAAGCAAGCCGGTTAAGGTGCGTGGGGAGAAATGAAATGGTTGCTTGTGTTTGTAGTATGATTGCGTGTCCGGGATGGTCGGCACTCGTGATGGCCCCTCATCAATAGAAGCTCCATTTTCTATGCCCTTCTACTCTTGTTCCATTTCCATATTATATAGGAGTGTAATAGTATAGCCACGCCTGCTGCTTATTCCATTTTTCTTCCTATAATATCTTCAAATTTTGCAGTTGATTCAAATGGTACGTGAGAATAAATATTACATATTCCATTTAAACCATGTTCAATCCAACTTAAGAAACAAAATTTTCAATTCAGATAAAATTTTATTAGTTGAAATTTATAATTTAAATTAGTTCGGTTCAAACAGTTATCACAATATAAATGTCATATTTTCTCTTTACATAGTTTATACAACTATCTTCTTACATCGTACTCCCTCATTCCCATAACAGTCGCACCATTTTGTCATTTTGGACGTCCCGTAGAGTTGCATCATTTCATTTATTTTTTATATTTGGACATGTTAATAATAATTTATACTACATCAACACATTTTAGTGAACACAAATCTTCAATAAAATAAAATTAACTCCTAATATCAATATAACTTTTCTCCTTAATTATTTTATATGTTTAAAATTAAATGGTGCAAATATATTAGAACGATGATTACATAAACTTTTGTGCTAAAATACACATGTGATATATTTAGTCAGGGACCATGCAATACCTTTTATCAATTAAAAATGTGTTAAGGCATTTAATCCCCTAGTTAAGGTGCTAGAAAACTTTATTCGACTTCAAATTCAAATCAGACACTTCACTCGGAGGTCAAGTGAAACTACCAGTAGGATTGAGTTTTTTTTCTTTTTCTTTTTCTTTAACATCAAATTTAACCATTCAATGCCAAATTATTTATTTATGACCTTAGTTTAACTCCAAATACATCTATACGGCTATCAAACTTCACCGAAATGTGAATATCTTATCTCTCTTGTGCTACTCGGCATCCTCACTATTCGGACACCCTTGTAACTCTCATCGGGAAAACTCAATATAGTTAGACCAATGTTAATACTAGTAGTAACCGGTGAATTAAAAGTCTACCAAGAAAAAATAAAACCACTACCCATGTGAATGGAATAGAACAAAATAATTCAACAACCCCAACCAGAAAGAATAAAACTACCATCAACAATAAATTTGAAACAGTACGTTTGGCTCTCTTTTGGGATATTTTTTTAGGATGGGTGGTTGGAGGGGTGAATAGGAAAAAAATTTGAGAGTGAGAGAAAATTAGTGTTTGGTATTATTTTGGAGGGTTTATATAGTAAAGTAGGAAAATAATCTAAAAACGTTTTGCGTGAACAGTAGTAAGGGGTGTCTCTAAAAGAGACCCAAACCTGAATTTCATTTTTGGAAAAAAACAAGGAAAATGAAAAGAGAGTCAAACAACCTGAAACTGATGAATAGAGTATCTCCCTCTTGTTCTTGTTCTCCTGTAATGTAGTTCATTCTTTTAGAAAATCTGCATGGGATATTTTGTTTGATTTAGTGGAAAATACACAATAATAGTTTGAGATAAAACATGTTAACATATTATTGAAATATTAATTTCTTAAAACAGACATAAAAGGATTACGTTGAAATTTTAGACAACACTTGAGTATTTTTACTAGTTCGAGCTTATAATAATCGTATTTATGAAAAAAAAATCCTTGTTTACGTCCACAACCATAAGGTTTGGAGACGAACATATATCTTTTTGACATGAGTTCGAATGTCACATGAATATAATTTATTAATTTATGATTACAGTATTCTAGATTTATCGTAATATTTATTATTCTAGATTTATCGTAATATTTATGACTGTTTATTAAAATAATTTTACACATTAAAAGTAAAACCACATTAAATAGTCAACATTTTCACATGCCATTAATGAGTTTACCAAGATCCATCATGCGAAGTACAAACAACATTAGAGCGTTAATGAAAAAAAAAAAAAAAAGGAAAGCAACTCATCCACATGGCCTGGGTGTACATGACAGACAGATAGCCTGTCAATGTCAAACATTACGCACTCACACTACTAACATTAAATGTAAGAATGAAGCCCTCCATCCATTTATTGTTACGAGCCATTTTTTAAACGGTTTTTTTACGTTGTGGTACTAAAATCATTCCGAATCATTTTACGTAATGATCTATAACACAATAATATTAACCCTTTACTACAATATGTACAATATGATATCAATTTTGACCCAATATGAAAATATTTGTTTGCTTCAAGATGGCATCTATGCTTCTGTTTTTTTACAGATAGTATAATCATGGTTATTATCATTCTTAAAAACATTTGAAGATTCTTGTCAAATTATTATTATTATTATTATTATTATTATTATTATTATTATTATTATTATTATTATTATTATATATATATTGATTTTACTTTGAATCACAAGCTTGGGTATTTTGGTGATATTAATTGTTATTAAATATGTTAATTTTAGTGTAAACATGAAACCGGTACTGGTACTATAGAATGTGAGACGAGACACTATAAATTAAAGGAGACCGGGCACTGGTACTATAAAATGTGTGGCGGGGTACTAAAAATGAGGAGTACCAGGTACTGATACTATAAACTGTGTGTCCATGTACTAAAAATGAGGAGTACCAGGTACTGGTACTATAAAATGTTTGACAGGATACTATAAAATGAGGAGTACTGGTACTGGTACTATGGTACTAAAATAGGAGTGTTGGGGTACTATTATGTGTTTGGTAAAGACTGTGGTACTATGTTGATAGTTTTGATTCATTTTGGGAAAATAAATGAAGAAATCAAAAGTGAAAATTGTAAAAACAATGTAGCAAAATGTTTGAGAAAATTGAAAAATTGAACCAAAGTCTACATGGATTGAAGTAAGAATGGAATTAATTATAGTAGAATAGTACTTCACGTGATTCTAGGAATGGAAAGGTACTGGTCCCCAACTCCAATAAAGCTCATATGGTATATGTTTGTAAACTAATTTGTGCTCAAGTCCAACTCGTAAAATCGGTCCCTTTTTTGACCCAAACGGTAGCTGCCCCATTTTTTAAATATCCATTTCCATTTATTTATTTATTTGAATTAATTGAAGTAGATTTTTCTCATAAAAAATATTGTTGTGAATTAAATTTCCAAGAATTTCCAAGATATTTAGTAATGTATAGGAATGGTGAAATGGAAAAAAAAAAAAAAGGAGGTTTATTGAGAGATGAATCCAGGGATTGGTTGTGGAAATTTTATCGTAAACTTCTTTCTTCGTATGTTTGTCTATGTAGCATAACCTAAAGCAATAAACTAGTCCTGCAATATGTTTTGGGAAATGAGATATTTACATATCTAGGTTGAAAAAGACTCACGTACTCCAGCTTTATAAAATGTTAATGAAGGAGATGAAATGCCAAGATGCTCCTGCAATGCGGGAAAATGTGAATGTCCAAGTATGTGAATGACTGATGCACAAGCCATGACAATCAAAACTTAATTGGATTCGAAGATCATCGAACATTTATGCTGATAGGATGTCTAAATTAGACAATAGAGATATGGTCGTGGCAATATTTCAAGATTTACCACCTCCCTCACCTGTAGCATTTTTTTATTTTGAGATACCTCTTATTATCCCCCTTCACATTCCCCCACAAAAAAAAAAAAAATAATAATAAAATTTGTATACCTATATCGAAAGTTATAATTAAGTTTTACTCTAACTCTCAATACCACCCAATTAAAACCTTGACTAACTCGATTGCCATTCACTTACTTAAATGTTACTTCTCAATATCAACTATAACATGAATAAAGATGTAATCTCCCAACCATTAATAGATTCAAATTTGACCATTCCGATCGACACGGTTAGTCATAGATTGATCTCTATATGTTGACTCCACATTATAACACACTTTCTACTCACTCGTCCACACACCAAAAATCTTACCAAGTAGTATTAACCTGTCCTAAAATTGTTCAAAATACATTTGACTATGAAACTATGGTAATGGGCTCCAAAAAAGAAAAAAAAAAACCCTATTCAAATGAGTATGGTTGTCCGAAAACTGTTCAAAATACATTTAACTCTAAAATTATTAGATGGTCTCCAAAAACGAAAAAAGCACACTCTATTCAATTCAAATGAGTATCGTTATCGACCCATTCAAAATTTCAAAACTTTCCCCCATTACATTATCCATACAAATAAACAATTAGCATCAACATCAACAAATAGGGTTTATAGTGGATTTTCATTTTAGTACTAGTATAAGAATTAGAGAGAATCTCGATGCAATGAGTGTGTTTTAAGCCAAATGACCCATCCATATGAACAAGAACAACAAACACATTTGTGTTTCAGTCTTTCAGAGCCCCCATTATTTATTACCTGACCTCACTTTCTTTTTCACCTCCATTTATGTTACCAGTACATTATTAATCTTCTCTTCTTGTCTGTAGTACTCTTTAAGAAAGAAGGAAAGAAATAACGCTTCCTCTATTTTGTTGTTATTAGGAGGTAACATTAGCCTTATTAGTTTCTTTTCAAGATTAACAACACTGTTACCTATACATTATTATGGGGCTAATAAGAAGAAAAAGGTTCGATTTTGGAATCTTCTTGATTTGGTTACACAAGTGAGAGTAGCAGTTTGTTTGTTTTCTTCTGGAGGGGGGTTGACCAAATTTGCTTGTCTTGTTTCGCCAAATTGAAAATTGGCATATTATTCTGCTCCTCTCTGCACTGAGATTTTCTCTGCATATTGGGATTTGTTGTGTTAGAGTAATTTCATTTTGCATTTTTTTGTAATTTGGGAAAATTAGGATTATTGGGATTTGGTGAATTTAGTTTCTTTCCTTTTCTGCATTTGGGTAAGGTTTTATAAGGGGATTTGGTGATTTGGGTTCTTTTCCTTTTCCGCATTTGGGCGTTCTTGTTCATAGAGATAGAGAAAATTGGAATTGGTTTTTTCTTGAGGAGGTTTTGTTATCCACATTTAGGCTTTCTAGCCTTTAGAGATGGCTTGTATGAAGCTGGGATCCAAGTCAGATGCATTTCAGAGGCAAGGACAAGCTTGGTGAGTGTTCTTTTTATCATCTTCATATTCTCAAAGATTCATTTTTTAGCTTCAAATTCTGTTTCTGGTTGATTTCCTATTGGTATCATGTTATCTGTAATGTCAAATGTGTTTTGAGATCACTGGTATCTTAATTTTTGAAGATGAGTTGTTAAGGTTCTGCAAGTCAAATCTGTTCTGAAAGCCCTTAAGCTCAAGATTAGGGTAATGGTTCAAACTTGCAGCTAAAGTTGTGCTTGGTCTTTTTTCCCTTTTAGAATCTGTTACTTTTGTATTGGGGTTCTAAAGTCTATACGGAAATAGATACTCCTATGATCTATGCAGCAAGCTGTTTTTGAATGTTTAGGCTTCAGTATAGCTGCAATTAGCAGCTTGCATTTTGTGTGAAATATGGATTATTGTGCTACTTTTAAGACCCAGATCTTGAATTATCTATGGTGTGTGTTCAACGTTATATCAGAGTGATTGTCTATGTTTAACTATATCTCAGTTTGAGTTGATTTTGTGTGGACTAATTGCTTGATTCTCAGCTGGGTAGAGCCGTGGTGTGATTTTATCTGGAACCGTTTCGTAAAGCTTCTCGTGTTATCGTTTGTGTTCTATAAAGATACATTTGATCTTGTGTGTTTATTTTGGCATGTTGCGGGTGCGTTTTGAGGTTTACACTGGTCAATAAGATTATTGTGTGAAAACGATTTGCATACAAGAACTTGCAAGGAGCAGTGGTGATTCCCAAACGTTATCTAGTACCTGTTGGCATTTATGCCTATATAGTAGTATATTTTAGTTTCAGCATGTGTGTTTTATGTTACTTTTATCTGTTAACCATGTTCATTACGTCGAACTTGTGAATGATTTTCTTAGCCTTTTTTTTTTTTCCCCTATGCTGTCTTTTAAAGTAATTAGTCTCTCAAAGCTGTCCTTTTTCTGTTAATGTAGGTTCTGCACAACTGGTCTTCCAAGTGATGTTGTGGTTGAAGTTGGGGAAATGTCATTCCATCTTCATAAGGTACCGTCTGGTTTTATTTTATCGGCTTTAGGACTTAATGATCTTCTAGTTCAGTACGAGCCATTAATGTAATTTGGCATCAGCAGTAAAAGTATAAGGAGAAGAGAATACCAAAATGCTTAGTTCTTTTTAATTCCAATCCAACTGGATTTATATATGTGAATGAAATGCTTTTCTTGCATGTTCTTCTCACTTAAAGCGTGCAGTTATTTGATCCCATGCCATTGGGCTAACGTCTTATGTTGATCATTCTAGTTCCCGTTGCTTTCAAGAAGTGGGGTGATGGAGAAACTCATCGCTAAAGCTTCTGAAGGGGAAGAATCATGCGTGATTGAACTTCCTGACGTTCCTGGTGGGGCGAAGACATTTGAGCTCGTTGCAAAATTCTGCTACGGAGTTAAACTGGAACTCACTGCTGCAAATGTGGTGTACCTCCGGTGTGCTGCTGAGCATCTTGAAATGACTGAAGAGTATGAAGAGGGAAATCTCATCTCACAGACCGAAATCTTTCTGAATCAAGTGGTTCTCCGTAATTGGAAAGACTCATTAAAAGCACTCCAAACCTGTGATGATGTTCTTCCATATGCTGAAGAACTCCAAATCCCAAAAAGATGCATCGATTCGTTAGCTGCCAAGGCATGCTCCGACCCAAATTTATTTGGTTGGCCGATTATGGAGCATGGTGGGCCCATGCAGAGTCCAGGGGGAAGTGTGTTGTGGAATGGAATAAGCACCGGTGCACGACCAAAGAATGCAAGTTCAGATTGGTGGTACGAGGATGCTTCGACGTTAAGTTTACCTGTTTACAAGAGATTAATCTCTGCAATGGAATCTAGAGAGGTAAAACCAGAAATAATTGCCGGTTCCCTCAACTCTTATGCAAAAAAGTACCTTCCTGGACTAAACCGACGACAAGGCACCAACGACTCGAGCAACCGTTTTGTGCCATCCGTAACCTCACTTTCCGAAGAGGAGCAGAAGCTTCTTCTTGAAGAAATAGACCACTTGCTTCCTGCGCAGAAGGGTTTAGTTCCGACGAAATTCCTATTTGGGCTACTCAGGACGGCCAAGATTCTTAGAGCAGACCCAACTTGCATAGCAAACTTAGAGAAACGGATAGGAATGCAGCTTGATCAAGCGACCCTCGAGGATCTCTTGATGCCAAACTTTTCCTACTCGATGGAGACTTTGTACGATGTGGACTGTGTACAGAGAATTCTCGAGCATTTCTTGACCATGGATCAGGTAACTGGTGGTGCATCACCAGGTTCAGATGACGGCCAATTAATGGGATCGCCGTCTTTGACACCAATCACCATGGTAGCGAAGCTTATTGATGGTTACCTAGCGGAAGTGGCACCAGATGTTAATCTGAAACTTCCCAAGTTTCAGACTCTTGCTGCTGCTGTTCCTGAGTATGCACGACCCTTAGACGACGGTCTTTATCGTGCTATTGATATTTATCTTAAGGTATGTACCATTTACTTTCTTTTCTTTAAACTGTGCATTACTTTCTGGGGTGAAGTAGAACTTTTGGCTGAAATTCATCCACCTAATTTTAGGATGCATCGGGCGTTGGTATCCATACTTTAGACTTTTAAAGTATACTATCGAAAATTTGTTCGTAAACTATTGTAGTTGCAACTTGATTGTTATAAGAGGAGCACTTTTGAAAGTGTATCCAAACTTTTTAGTATTACAAGACTTGAGTTATCTTATCGGTACGTGTCCATCTGCAGTCACATCCATGGCTAGCTGAATCCGACAGAGAACAACTCTGCCGAATAATGGACTGCCAGAAGCTCTCACTAGAAGCATGTACCCACGCAGCACAAAACGAGAGGCTACCTTTAAGAATAATAGTCCAAGTCCTCTTCTTCGAACAGCTCCAGCTAAGAACCTCAATAGCCGGTTGCTTCCTAGTCTCAGACAATCTTGATGGCTCTCGACAACTAAGAAGTGGCGTAATTGGCCAAGACGGAAACTGGGCAACAGCAGTGAGAGAAAACCAGGTCCTGAAAGTCGGTATGGATAGCATGAGGCTAAGAGTGTCTGAGCTCGAGAAAGAGTGCTCCACCATGAGGCAAGAGATTGAGAAGCTGGGCAAGGTAAAAGGAGGATCAAGCACTTGGGCGAAGAAGTTTGGGTTCGGGTTCAAGTCACAAATGTGTAGCGCTCAAGAGGGCTCCGTTAGCAAGCAGAACAGCAACGCGAACGGTAAAGGTGAGAAGGTGAAAGAGAAACATGGGAAGGAAAAAAAGAAGTTGAGTTTGGAAGAATGAGAAACTGTGAATTGTGTTTGTTATTATTATTATTTTTCCTTTTGATCTGTTCCCATTTTTAGTGCAAGTGTTTGCTTGACACAGTTGCTTTGTAACTTAGGTAGACTGAAAGTGTGGTTTATGTACTTTTATGTAACTTGCAACAGGCTTCTCAATGTGTATGAAAAATTTGAGCTTTCCATGCTGAACCTTCCAATATCTCTATTTACCAGTTACCACATTGAACATGAGTTCTGCTGTTTCATGTGTGGCTGTCGAGGCCCAATAGAGATCACTCTGAGGCATATTGGGTGGATCTCAATAAAAATAAAAATGAGTAAAAACATTTAAGCTCCTGTGAAAATTCATTATTTTCAATTTAATTCAATTCTATTCAAAATCATTCAGTTTTGTTCAGGTTGCTTAGTTGTATTTTTTACAAATGATAGAATTCCAAATCTCCCAAAAGCTTGAACTGATGGGGAGGAACGGAATCTAATCATATTAATTCTTCAATAATAAATAAATTCAATTAAGTTCAGTTCAAACGAAAATAATATTTTTTTTATTAGAAATGAGTTGGAGGTTTGAAGGAATAGCATGGTTATTTGGACAAGTCAATTTGTTAAGAGTAAAATTGGTGTGAACATGTACTTGATTTTTCCACCTTACAAATCTCATACGTTTCCAAGTTCCATCCAATCCATTCACCAATTGTTCTAAGTGTATGTCTTTACAGATATGAACAACAAGTCACATTCAATGAGCAAAACCACATAACAAATTGCTTAAGATTAATTATTCCAGCTTAAAGTCATCCGATAATGGTTGGCGCCGGAATAGGCGCAGTCAGTTTGGAGAAGATAACAAAAGTATGCACACGTTTGGAGTGGCGATGTTAGAGAAGCCAAACCCGCAGCAACTACTTACTTTTTGAGTATCCACGTAGTAAAGTGTAATTAGTATGATACACTTAAACAACATAAACAACAGAGCATAAAACTTCTGAAGTTAAAACTCATTTTAATAATCGAACCATTACAATTTAATAAGTAGCATTACAAAGCTAGTAGTAAACTATAAATAATCTCGCACTTGACGAGAATTGAACCTATGACCTCTAGTGTCATGACACCTGGTCTAACCAATTGAGTTAGACCTCATTGATAAAATCTTAGTTAAAATAATCTTGCACAATTAAACCTATGACCTCTAGTGTTATGACACCTCAGTCTAACCAATTGAGCTAGACTGAAGTTAAAACTCATAAATTTGGTCTGATTTGTATAAGTTTGTTAGTTTGTTAATTACCAATAAAATAGTATTATACTACAAAGTTTGTTAGTTTGTTAGTATGAGGAAGCCTGCTCTATGCAGTCTATATTGTATTTTTGTATATATATTCCAAAATCCATGAACAAATATATGGCTATTATAAGTGTGTGAATAGAATTTAACACTTTGAATTTAAGTGTGATATGAATATATTTGTACTAAAGACAATCGAGCAAATGTGAATTGAACTGAACCGAAATTAATAGGTGGCGCATAGAATATAGACTCAGAATCAAATATTACTATCAGTATAAATAATCTTTTGATAAAAATTTAGCATTTTTCAATTTTAATTACAAATTACCTTTAAACTATATTGATAAAATATTTAATAAATTTTCATCATAATGATTTAAGGTCTATATTTTTGTAATATAATTTCATCATGTATTTTATCATTGAAGTTTAAATAATTCATAGTAAAATTTACTGAGTCAAGTCAATGAGTAATTTATATTGATATAAATTGATTATGATATATTCTTGATTCTTTGCTACAACTCGTTTGACTCATGGTTATTTAGTGTATTGTACCATGTAACACATAAAACACAAAATATACTCCGTACGTCCTAGAACAGTTGCACCGTTTTGACTTTTTACGGTCAACAATTTCAAGGTTTGATTACAAATTACTATTAAATTATAATGGTAAAATATTTAACAAAATTACATATTAAAAATTTAGGATGTAAATTTCATAATATAATTTTGGTTAATATTTTAACATTATAATTTAAGATTAATTTGTAGTCAAACTTTAAAACTGTTGACCGCAAAAAGTCAAAACCGTGCAACTGTTTTGAGACAGAGGGAGTACATACTTAATGCAAAATACTCATTTAAATCACCATGCCATTTTCTTAACACCAAAATCTCACACTATTAATTAATTATCTTTAAATTCCATTTTTATTCCCTAATTAAGAATATCTCTTCACCGGAATGATACGAATTGGGAAGAAATAGAATCATCAAAAATTCAAATTCTAATAAAAAAATAAAATGAAAAAAAATAAAAAAGTCTCCTCTAGAATCCAAACAACTTGCCGAAAAGCCCTCGGTGAATATATATACACTTCCCGCTTCACCTCACACATCCATTATATTCACTCTCTCACTTGTTTCTCTCTCTAGGAGATTCAATTCTCTCGGATTCTTCATCCTCAGAGGTATACTCACTCTTCTCCTTCTTCTCTGCACCTAAATTTAGGTTAGGTTTTCCATTTCCAAATCTGTACTCGATTCGGTTCTCCGGTTCTCCTCTATTTTTACGTTCAGTAAGTGAGTTCATATACGTCGCATTCGTTTGATCTCCTAGTTTTCTTCTCAATCGGTCGATGATTAATGTGTATAATTACGCAATCGTTCGTCTGTGAGACTGTGACCGTGAACTGTAGATTTCGTGCTTAACGTGAGGTTGATTTAATCTGTGATTTGACGATTTTTGTATGAATCTGTAATTTACTATTGCCGTTTTTATCAATCCGTTAGTAATCTGTCATTGATTGTTGATTTGTTGTAGTGATTTCAGTTTACTGAAATGGAACTGTGGAATTGAATTTTCGAGTTTTCGACTCTAGTTGTTGATGTTCATTTAATCAGTTCTATGAATAAATATGAACATGTAAATTGTAATCACTTTGAACTCATTCGATCAGAAATTTGCTTTTGGAGTTTGTTTGTTGCAGGTTTTTCAGTTTACTTGAATCAACTAGTGAGTGTGAGATAGGACTCTTTGTTCACTGTTTTTAGGATTTTGTAACTCTGAAGAATCCAAAGTTTTCGAGTGTTGATTTGCTATTGCCTGCTTCTATCAAGCAACATGAATCTGTAATCACTTGATCTTATTCTATCAGAATTTTGCTTCTGGAGTTTGTTTGTTGTAGGTATTTTCATTTTACTTGAACCACCTAGTGAGATAGGACTCTTTGTTCACTATTCTTAGGATTTTGCAACTCTAGAGAATTATAGAATCTAAAGTTTGAGTGTTGATATGCTACTTTGGAAGAAAAGTAAAAATCCATTGCATTCATACATAAACATACACATAAACCTGTCTGTTAGTGTTTATCCTGAGAATTTTTCTTACTGTTTGTTAAGTTAGTTTAATGAAATCGTTGAGCGGAAACGGACTCTGTTCACCCTGTTTCGATCCGGTTGTTTACTCTTTTAATGACTTTGCAGGTTTGTAGAATCTGATCACAAAATGGTGTTGGATGATGAGAATAGTAACGGTGGTTTGAGGCGTCGGAGAATGTGTTGCTCCAAAGACGATTTTCTCCCGGAGGAATCGTTCCAGAGCTGGGGGAAGTACGGGAATGCATTGACGCAGATTCCGGCTCGGCTGATGGACCGTATGTTGACCCGGTCGAGCGTGCAGGAGGAGCTGGAAGTGAAGGAACGGAGCCAGCATCAGATGAAGAAGACGCTATCATGGTGGGATCTCATGTGGTTTGGCATGGGAGCCGTGGTTGGCGCAGGTATTTTCGTGCTCACGGGGCAGGAGGCCCGTTATGATGCTGGCCCAGCTGTCGTGCTATCATTTGCTGTTTCGGGTCTGTCGGCTATGCTTTCAGTCTTTTGTTACACAGAGTTTGCAGTTGAAATCCCAGTTGCAGGTATATATTCTTCTCTCAAAGTGGAGTATGTTTTTATCCCACTCTGTATCTATAGTATCTACCACGTTTTATTAGTGCAATAGTCATTCAATTTAAGATAGAAGTCTTTTAGTTCCTACTTCATTACTCAATTTCTTACTTATTGACTACAGCAATTGACTTGTAGCATGCAAGTTGCCGTTTCCATTCCACCACCATGCCAATACATGATATTGTTAAAAAATTTCAGGTGGTTCATTTTCCTACTTGAGAGTGGAGCTTGGTGATTTCGTGGCATTCATCGGTGCGGGAAACCTCCTTCTCGAGTATATAATAAGCTGTGCTGCAGTAGCGCGTTCATGGACGTCTTACTTTGCCACTCTTTGTGGCAAAGAGCCTGAAACGTTTCGTTTCCATGTAAGTAGTATTGCTGACGGCTATAATGAACTTGACCCCATAGCCGTGGGAGTCATTATAGCCATATGCATCCTGGCAGTTCTCAGCACAAAAGGTAGCTCACGGCTGAACTACATTGCTTCCGTTGTTCATGTTGTGCTCATCTTATTCATAATCGTATGTGGGTTAATTAAGGCGGATAAGAGGAACTTCACTGATTTTGCACCGTTTGGGTCACGAGGGGTCTTCAAAGCTTCTGCAATACTCTTCTTCGCCTATGTTGGTTTTGATGCCGTTTCAACCATGGCTGAGGAAACTAAAGACCCTGGCAGAGATATCCCCATTGGACTGGTTGGCTCAATGGTGTTCACAACCATTATATACTGCTTGATGGCTATAACTCTATGCTTAATGCAGCCATACGCACAGATTGACCCTGATGCTCCTTTTTCAAGAGCATTTGAACTGGTAGGATGGGGTTGGGCTCAGTATGTAGTTGCGGCAGGGGCGCTAAAGGGAATGACATCAGTTCTCCTAGTTAGCGCGGTTGGCCAAGCTCGATACCTCACCCATATTGCTCGTACCCATATGGTGCCCCCGTGGTTTGCCAAAGTTGATCCTAAAACTGGCACGCCTATTATTGCCACTGTTGCCATGCTTGTCCCGACAGCCATCATTGCCTTCTTCACGGATCTGGCGATCTTATCCAACTTGGTCTCCATATCGACACTCTTTATCTTCATGCTTGTCGCTATGGGAATTATCGTTCGCCGATACTATGTTACCGGTGAGACATCTGTTCAAAACCGCAACAAGCTAATCATCTTCCTTTTCTTAATTCTTGCATCATCAATCGCTATTGCCGCATACTGGGGACTAAGCGAGACAGGTTGGATTGGTTACTGCATAACAGTCCCTGTTTGGACCTTAGCTACTGCTGGGCTTGCATTCATGGTCCCTAAAGCTCGTGCTCCAAGGGTTTGGGGATGTCCATTGGTCCCGTGGTTGCCATCAGCATCCATTGCTATCAATGTCTTTCTTCTCGGGTCAATTGACAAAGATTCATTCATCAGGTTTGGAGTGTGGACTGCAGCCCTCCTGCTTTACTATTTCCTCTTTGGGTTGCACGCGTCGTATGACACTGCCAAGGCAATCGAGGAGAGGGCGTTACAGAAGGTTGAGGAAGGAGGAAAGCCTTCTGTTAACAGCGCACCCGTTTTAGATGGAACACATGCGGCTCCAGCAGATCCAAGTCAGTAGAATTTTTGTTTTTTCATTCTCCTAGAGTCCATTTAACGTGTGCATATTTTTGCCAAACAATTCATTTCTATGAAAGCATATAGTACTGTTATTTTATTTCCGTGTTTTTTCTTTACTACACTGTGCTATTGATGCACTTAAAGCAGTTTCCAACATCCTGTATCGAAGAAAAAATCACTAAAAATCACTTCTCGAGACACGATATAACGTAATTATCAAATACAACAGTTTTAGGTATTCTTTCTGAATGTAAGGAAAAGAACGACAAATATTCAGTAACAAAATATTCAGTATTTTCATTACTCTGCATCAACAACCACAAATTTCACAAGACTTGCTCAAACTTGAGACGACACATCAACACCAGGAAGATTAAATAGAATCATCAACTCAAATAAAATCAACTGACGGAGATTGGACATGTTAATGTTAATATAAGAAAACTCAGGGAAAAAATTTCTAAATTGTAGTAGTGCTATGTCATGATTAAGTATGTAATGGTTTTTTTGGCAATACATTCCTTACAAAGTGATTATTGAAGAAAAGATAAGTTGAGATTATTATATGTGGACGTGAATTCATCTGGATTATTATATCTCTTCACTGCCTTCTCTCAGTTTCTTATTTCTTCCTCATCCTTGAAATCAATCAAGAACTCATAAAGTCTTTCAGCAATGGAACAAGCTGTTGTAGATGCCACCATTAAAGTATTGATGACGACACTGCTTTCCGCATCCATCGACGAGATTAAACTCCTTTACGGCTTCAAGAAAGATCTGAAAAAGCTAAAAAAATCCATGCTCATGATTCAATGTTTCCTCCACGATGCCGACAAGGAGGCTGTCAACCATTGGTTGGAGAATCTTGAAGATGTGGCTTTTGAAGTGGACGCTGTGTTGGATAAGTGCAACTACGAAGTTCTCCGGCAAAAGGTTATGCAACAAAAACCAACATTAAACAAGGTGCTCAATTTCTTACCATCTTGTCCCAAAAAATTGTGTTTCCATATAAAAATGGCTCATAAGATTGCAAAAGTTAACAAAAACTTGGATACCATTGCTAAGGAGGCAAGGCCTTCAAGCTCAAATGATAGCCATGACCTCTGATCAAGCTAGTAATAGTGCTGGTTTTGTAGTGCCTCCAACTGACTCACTTATTGTGGGAAGGGATAGTGATGAATCAAAACTAGTTGATACGCTACTTTCTGCTCCAAAAAATCAACCAATTTCTGTGCTTCCTATTGTGGGCATGGGTGGGCTTGGCAAAACCACCCTTGCTCGAAACGTTTTCTGTAATGTTAAAATTGGAGCTCATTTTAAAGAAAGGATATGGGTCTGCGTTTCAACTAATTTTGATGCAACAACTTTATTCAAGATGATTCTTGAACCACTATCTGGTGAAAATGTTAAAGACATTCTAACCAAAGAGGCTGTGTTGAAAAAGATTGGAGAGAGGTTGGCAAGTAAATGCTACTTGTTCCTGACGATGTTTGGAACGAGGATGTCAATAAGTGGGGTGATTTTATGAGCTCTCTACGGGGAATAAGTGACCCTGCCAAAGAAAATTGCATCCTTGTTACTACAAGTAAAGAATCTGTTGCTTCCGTTGTGGGAACGCTACGCGAGCACCAACCACATGTCTTATCTCCAGATGATTGTTGGTCCATTATTAAATCAAAGGCCTTTCAGAGTGAAGATGTTCTTCCAGAATTAGAAGAAATCGGTCAATGCATCGCCAAAGGATGTGGTGGTCTACCTCTAGTTGCCAATGTTGTTGGGGGATTAGTATGTAAGAAGAAGTCGAGAAAAGAGTGGCAGTCCATTCTCAAAGACCAACTATCGAAATCCAGTCTAGATGATGGCGGGGTCATGAACATTCTAAAGTTAAGCTACGATTCCTTGCCAACATCAGCACTCAAAAACTGCTTCGCATATTGTTCAATATTCCCACAAGATTATAGAATTAAGAGAAGAGAAGTAATTGAGCTTTGGATGGCGGAAGGATTTCTGCAAGCTTGTGGCAGAAAAGATATGGAGACAGTTGGTAATGAAATTTTCCGAATTCTCTTGGAAAACTCTTTATTCCAAGATGCACATAAGGATAAGTATGGAATGTCATGTATTGTGGGATGCATGACATTGTGCATGATCTTGCACGTTCTATTTCAGGATGGAGAACTCTTACTACAAGGAATGGAAGACAAGATGGACCGCATCAACCTCGGTATCTTGCGATAGAGTCTATTGCAGAGGAATCATTTGGCATGTTGAAGCAACAACACGCCAAATCCGTACGGACAATATTCTATGAAGGCGAAACTGTGGGTATGTTTGTGGTATTTAAGCAACTGCATGTTTTGAATCAACCGTTGCATTTCCGGCATTGAAGAAGATAGAGTTGTTTAGGATGTCAGAGTTAGTTGAGTGGGAAGAGGTGGATGGTGCAATAACCGTGTTTCCATGCCTTACACACTTGGACATTTATTCATGTGGCAAGTTGAATAGTTTCCCGAGGCATTTCCCTTGTGTTGAAAGCTTGAGAATCAAATTCTGCGACAAGTTAAAGAGTCATCCGAATCATTTGCCGCGCCTTGCAGAATTGGAAGTGAATCGTGTGGGCTCTGAGTTTTGTTTGACAGATGTATGTAGCAGCACGAGCCATCTCCAGTCAATTGACATTGATGATTTGCGTGGGTTGACTTGTATTGGGGATGATCTTTTGGCAAAGAATCAGAATCTCACAAAAATGAAAATATGGAAATGCCCCTTCTTTGTTGTGTGCTCCCTTGGTGGTGATGTGTCATCATCTCTCCAGGAATTATTCATATACAATTGCCAAGAATTGGAGTCAATTACATCTGTAAAAGCTCTCACCTCACTTCGCAAGTTGGAGATCGGCTCGTGTGAGAAATTGAGAGAGTTGCCACTTGATCTAAGAAGCCTTCGGTCTCTTGGGGAATTACATATAAAAGGTTGCCGAGAATTGAAGTCAATTGGATATGCAACAGGAGGAAATTCTTCACAACAACATAATATGATCATCACTCCGACAATTGATTATCGAGGGCTGTCCAGGATTCGGTGATTTGCCAATTGAATTATTTCAGTCTTCTCTCAAGGATTTGACACTCTCTGGCATTCCGAAATTGATGATGAATTTCCGAAGCAGAGAGATGATTTCCTTGCCAAATTTGGTGCAATTCGATGAGTTTAGATTCATTCAACCAACAACTCAATCAACTCCTCCTGGGAAGCCTCAACTCTCTTAAAGAATTAAAATTATATGGAATGGAGGTGCCTCATCAGATTCAGCATCTCACTTCTCTAGAAAAATTGTGGTTATCTGATTTTGAAACAATTGTGGCTTTGCCAGAATGGATAGGGAATCTCTCTTCTCTAGAAGAATTGACGTTACGGTCTTTTGGAACAATTGTGGATTTGCCAGAATGAATGGATTGGGAATCTCTCTTCTTTAAAGGAGTTGGACATCTACAATTGCATGAGTTTAAGGGATCTGCCCTCTAAGGAAGTCATCCAAGCACTCACCAAATTACAAACATTAAGGATTTCTGGGTGTCCATTACTGGAGGAAAGGTGCAGGAGAGATGGTTCTGAGTGGCCCAAGATTTCCCATATCAAATACGTCGTAAGTCTCTCTATTATTTTATTTCATTTAATATTTTATATTCACCATTCTCGTTAACTGATTTCCAAGGACACAATCAATTCATTTGAGAAATCAATTTTTCTTTTTGCACTTTAATTCATATGAGTTCTGCTGACCCAATTTTTCTTGTGTTCTTCAAATAATTTTTTTTTATTTTGGATAAATGTGGTCTTATGGAGATAATTTATTAAAAAGAGGATTAAGTAACTATGGGGATAGTTACTTATTTCGGAGGTCCTGTTTTACTCCTGCTTTTCCAACAATACCGTCTGTAATCAAGTTTTCAATATGATTTTGAGCCGTTGCTTTTACACCAAACCATTTCTTATGTGCTTAATTAAAATTTGCATTGTATTCGTCAATTTGAAATACTGTTAACTCGGATTATCAGACTATTTCACTTGTTGAATCTTGTCTCTCCGATGTGTGTAAATGTTCATTAATTTGATGCACTTGGGAATTTACTAAACACTTCCAACTCACAGTTCGACTTGTGTAACTTTGGGTGCGCTCCAGGAAGCATGGAAGAATAGTTAAATACAGGAAGGTTAGTGTAAAAAAACTTTTGTTCTGGTTAATCTGTGTCGAAATTCTTTAATAGTGTCCTGAAATATCTTCTTATTGTTCGTTATTAAGTTGGAATTGGTTCTCTTCACAGCAGTAAGGGTAGTGAAGTGCAAATTTGTTTGTGATACTGGTCATTCATATTATAGCTGTGATCTTTCTAGAGCAGAGATGAAATCCTGTTCCTGAATATTGGTATGACCTCTTTGAATTGAAGCGACATACATTGGGTTTCGAGAAACACTTTTTGTAGTTTATGTAATTTGCAGTTCGGTCTATCTATAAGTGGTAACTGACTCGTTTTTATTGTTTCTCGAAGTTTTTTCACCAAAGAATCACTTCTCAATTGTTGTAATTTGACACACATCACGTTTACCTTGCTCATTGTATTCTGTAAGTACATGCTATCATCCGAATATCCAATCGTTTCCATAAACTAGCAAATTCAATAACTGTGCTTGCGTGTGTATCTTTTAAAAGCATGTTTTAAGTGCTTCTCTTATGATAAAACTCTGATAAGTTTTAGAGTTTACATATAGAGATGGAAGGGATCTTCTTAATACTACATTTTAGTTCAAATATGCAAGGTTGCAAGATGAGTGGAGTCAAGAAGTACACATATAGAGTTTACATTTTTGTAATATTTCGATTTTATAAGAGACATTCAAGTCCTTTCTTGCAATCCGCGATGTGCAACTTTCTAATCTATTGGCTAAAAAAAGGTTGCACCTGAAGTTTTATTCTGAAGTCCTTACATTATAAAGAATGTAAATTTGAAATTAATAACAAAACTTTCATGGATTAGTACATCCGTTTAAGACAGTTAGTATAGAATAGATTAATTGCCTTTGGAATTTTTGTATGTGGATTATGGTCTGTTGGCCAAATAATTCCTGCTGGAGAAACATATTTTGCACGGGGATGTATTTGCATGTAAATACAACAAGAGAGAAACATTGAATTTGTAGTACCTTAGGTGATTTATATTTCTGTTTGATGCTAGTTTGCTGTGCTTATGGTTCATTTGTTAGACATGTTCTAACTTCTATCATGGTATATCCAATTGGTTGATGTGCTTAAAATTGTCGTATCTATCTGTTGTAGACTTGAATGGTGTAAAAAAATAAGTGGTTAATTTGATTCAAGGATAAGACAGTTTCATATTGGTTGAATAGTGGCCTTTTAGTGATATTGCAATTGCAATTACCTTCTTTTGCTCATCAACTAGTTTTCTCCTTCCTTGATTCTATATGTTAAATTTGTGAGTATATTATTGTTTTTGTAGGTTGCATACAGAATGATTTTCCACCCAAATATGAACTGCAATTGTAGCATTGCCTTGATATCTTGGAGCAATGGAGCCCGGCATTGAACATATCCAAGGTTTTTTTTTTTTTTTTATTAAACCTTTTCCTTGAATCCTCGTTTCCTATTCTGTAAGTATTCCTGGAGCTATTTATGTGAAGCAAACTCTGGAGTTCAGGTTCCTTTTGTTGAGATGAGATTGCGGCTCAAGTTCAGACCAACAATATTCGTCAAGTGAAAAAATGGTACATGCATGCTAATATGTCATGGATAACTTTGTGTTTCATGTTCTGATACAGTGGCTTATAAATATTGATCATCATCGCAGGGAAAATTTATTAACAACCTGCTTCAAAGATGGCAAAAGTTATCGCGTTTGGTGGTGAAACAATAACTCGATTACTCACGTTGGTTGTGTAAAAACAACCGTGGTCTTGCATGTTCAGCAACTTGAGACAAACTTGTAAGTAAACGAGCTTTCAACTTGTATAATGTTCTATATGTAGAATGGAACTTGACATGATAAGAGGTGTTTGTATATGTAGATTTTTCGATATTGTTCAAATACAGTCTTCCCAACTTGTATGCTTCAAAATGTCTAAATAGAGTCCTGATATTGACTAAGAGTAATATGCACGTTAACTGCATTTTTACAGTAATGTCTAGTTTATATACATCTGTCAATTGTCAAATAAAAAATGATAACATCTGGATGGAAGCATCGAAAGGATAACAACGCATTTTTGTTTTAGGGGTGAGATAATTTTCTTGTGTGACTGCAGCCTTTAGGAGTAACATTGAAATATGATTGCATTTGTTAAGTTAGTTTACTGAAATCATCGAGGGTAAACAGGCTCTGTTCACCCTGTTTCGGTCTGTTTACTCTTTTCATGACTTTGTAGGTTTGTGGAATCTGATACCAAAATGGGGTTGGATGATGAGATTAGCAATAGTGGTTTGAAGCGTCAGAGGATATGTTCCTCTAAATACGATTTTCTCCCCGAGGAATCGTTCTAGAGCTGGGGGAATTAAGGGAATGCGATTAAGCAGGTTCTGGCTCGGCTGAAGGACCGCATGTTCACCCGATTGAATGCGCAGGAGGAGCTCGAAGTGAAGGCACGATACCAGCATGAGAAGAAGAAGACGCTATCGTGGTGGGATCTCATGTGGTTTGGCATGGGAGCCGTAGTTGGAGCGGGTATCTTTGTGCTAACTGGGGAGAAGGCCCGTTTTGATGCTGGTCCAGATGTCGTGCTATCATTTGCGGTTTCGAGCCTGTTGGATACGATTTCAGTCTTTTGCTACACAGAGTTCGCAGTTGAAATACCAGTTGCAGGTATGCATTTTTCTCTAAACGTGGAGTATGTGCCAATACATGATATATGATTTTTGTTAGACATTGTACTATATCCTTTCATTTTGTGAATTTGTCAGGTGGTTTTCATTTTCCTACTTGAGAGTGGTGCTTGGTGATTTCGTGGCATTCATAGGTGTGGGAAACATCCTTCTCGAGTACTATGTAATAATCTGTGTAGCAGTAGCACGTTCCTGGATGTCTTACTTTGCCACTCTCTGTGGCAAAAAGCCTGAAACATTTCGCTTTATTGCTGGCGGCTATAATGATCTACCCCATAGAATGGTGCTCGTTGTGAGCCCAGAGGCTGCTCTAAGAACACTCGAGGAGGCTCATGGAGCCTACTGCATTGGTGAAGTCGGAATGGTGATGGTGTGACCTTCCTAGGTGTTAGCTAGGGTCCAAGTTTCGTTGATCAAATTTTATCTATACGTCACTAAACATGCGACCGCGGGTTCCTCCCTTAAATCCGCATCGACTTCAAACTACTGTATTATTCAATTGTTCACAGAGAGTAATGTATATCTCTCTCTGTTGTCGTCTATATAGGCTGAATGTTAACCTTCTTTTAGCTAGCTTGTATGTACTTAAGTAAAAACAGTGGCTTCTATTTTCTGAACTGAAAACAATTTTGCTTGTTTCCTCTAATTAACGTGAGAAACATTTTCAAAGTTGCTTCCCTTTTATTTGTGTGCTTCTAAATTCGGTGAATGGCATGTGCACAGGTCCATTGGAAAACTTAATTCGATTAGGCCTAGTCGGTTATGTATATTGTGTTACGGGTTACATCGTGAAGATTTGCATCTCTGCTTATCGTGAAGATTTGCACCCATCGTGAAAAAATTTCGTTGGCACGAGCTATAACAATTTAACTTAACAAGAAGAAAATATCTTTGGCCAACATGTAACAAATTGTTGGGTTGTTAAGTGAGCATCTTAAAGGTGTGGGGATCAAAGTGTAGAATGCCCAATAGTAGTTCGGTTCAACAGTGGTTCCGGAATTCTTAGATAATAGAGACAAATTAACTTTCCCACAGTCCAGAAACAAGTAGGATTTGTGACTCTGTCGTCTCGTTACCAATTGATATGGTCTCTGTTGATGTAGAAACAGGTTGTCCCTCAGTTCCATCAACTAGCCTGTAGCCTATATCATCAACATTGGCCTCGTACATAATAGTAAATTCTATACTACTAGTCTACAATTCTACCCTATTTAAACAAAATAGAAAGAACGGTAGAATTGTCAATGTAAATATGCAATACGTACTACTCAACAACTATAATGTGACCTAACAAAGAGGAAGTACATATCATAATGCGTAGCGTACAACCAAAATTATAAAGACTAGTAATTTACAATAAAGAAAATGCGTGTTCTATAAGTCCATCAACTTGTTTATTTTGTGCAAATAAGTCCTCCATCTATGTATTTTCAACTTCTTTACTTTGTGCAATCCAGTCCTGCTATGTTTTTTATGCTTAGTTCTCTGCTTAGTAAACATAATACCTTTAAATGCACATATATAATCATATAAGATATAAAATACGGATGCAAGAAAAATTATTTAAATTAACATATAAGATACATAACAAGATACCAACTAACGGTAGCTATCTAGTATATCAATTGTTGAAACTAATTAACATCCTGAATTACAAGTTTTACCAAGACAAGGGCTTACAATATATTAACATACGATACTATCATTCAACACAAAATAGCATTAAAGTACAACATATTCAATTCAAGAAATTACAAACAGAGTTAGGAAAACTAGTGCTGATAATTGATTTTCGTTGGGTGGATTCGTTTGGACAACGTGTTCTCATTGATTGATTAGATTCCTCTGATTTTACGTTAGCATCATAAGGTTACTGGAATTGGGCTTGATCACACTATTGATTATTTCTACACTTAAAGTTTTACTGTCAAGAGAAGAAAAGAAGCTTGAATCAAAGAAGAAGAGTTAACATAGGAGTTGAGCCAGACAACTCGGGAGTTAACATAGGAGTTGAGCCAGACAACACGGGAGTTAACATAGGAGTTGAACCAGAGCAGGTTAACTCCTTGGTCAACACCGTCATATTAAGAGAGTCCAGATCTCATCAGGAAACTCCACATCTAGAAGGAATATGCTATATCCTGGAAATATGTTTGAGTTATCTTAATTAAAGACAATCCTACAGCTTTGTATATATTTGTACAATCAGTTTAGATTAATTGTATTAGTACTCTAGAACTCTTTAGCTTAGTATATATAGCAGCAGTCTGTAATTCATTGGTATACAACTTTTGTATCAATACATCTTCATATTCAATAAGATGATTATTCATCTTCATTCTCTCTTCTTGCAATCTTTTCCAAACGTTTCATATTCTGACATGGTATCAGAGCAGGATTATTGATCCTTGCTAATCAAAATATGTTTGGATAAGAAGAAGAGATTTCAGTTCATTGTCATTGAACAATCAATTATTTTGCTGCTATACTTGAGCAGAAAAGAAAAAAATAAAATAAAATCATCATCAAATCAAATTCAAATTCTCAACTTAAACTCAAATTCAGAGATCGGGAGATTTGTATTTTTCATCTCATACCTCTCCTTCTCTTTGTAGAGAGAGTAAAATACTCGAAACACTCTCTACTCTCTCCCCATAAATCATCAATCATCAATCTATCCCTTTCCCTATCTCTATCTTCCATTCGTTCGTCGTATATATATACACACAAAATTCAAATCTATATATATATTTGTTATATATATAGATCAATCAGTAGCTGTATCAAAACTTATTGCTTGCGTTGGAATTCGACGGTTTCAGATTTGTTTGGATTGACAAGTTATGCAGGCTGATCAGACGGTGTTAAGCTTGAGACCAGGTGGCGGCACTCGCGGCGGTTCCAGAGTTTTCGGTCCTCGCTTCGACTCTTCTGCGGCGCCCAATTCTGATCTCCGTCCCCATGGCTCTTCTGCTACTGGACCTTCAATCAAAATTGGGGAACCACGAGAGGGTAATGAGCGAATTCGCTATACCAGAGACCAGCTGATGCAGTTGAGGGAGGTGGTTGCCATCACAGATGAAATACTGAAAGTCAAACAAGAAGTTGACGCTGAATTTGTTGTATATATGTATATATATAAAAGAAGATTGGGATTTTTGGTTAGACTGAGGTGTCATGATACTAGAGGTCATAGGTTCAATTCTCGCCAAGTGCGAGATTATTTATAATTTATTACTAGCTTTGTAATGCTACTTGTGACATTGTAATGGTTCGATTATTAAAAAAAAAAAAGATTGGGATTTAAGGGGGAGAGTATTGCACACTCATTTAAAATCCCAATCGCAATTATCAGTGATTATTTTTCACTATTTTGATAAGGAGTGATTTCAAATTGATTGTTCACTCAATTGTGAAATAATTTCACATTATCATTACAGGGTTGCCAAAGAGAAAACCCAAAATATTTTAGAATCAATTGGTATTTGAAGGGGGAAATATGTGATTCACGTTAACCTCAAATACCAATAGATCATGGTCTCACTTCATATTCATCTTTTTACCTTGGAATCTCTCTCTAAGAACCAACTATGTTGGGAAAGACTGGAGACAAAAAGGACTCATCAAAAAATGCAAAGTCTTGCTGTCAATGCTTGAAAAAGTCTAATTACGACTTCAAGTATATATCTGATAGGGATGTTATATTCTCTAAACAGATTATTCGAATTTAAAGAAAAAATTCAATTTTCGATTATGAGTAAAAAAAAAAAAACTCATTTGAAGGAAAGTTCAGTTTTCATTCTGATCAGATCATTTCATATGCAACTTACTTGAAAAGTAAGTTGAAGCAGAGGTTTGTTTTATTACCAACAACCAATATGACTAAAATTAGTCTTCTGTTTCATGTTGCAATCTTGTAAATCGGAGTCACTTATAAGAGTTTGCTTAACTTGAGAAACGATTCTTTCAAAATCTGTCATGTTAATAAATTTTTGATTGATCTCACAAATATGAGATTTTTAATTATGGTTGAAATCCATGAGATTTAGGTTAAAGTGTAAGTAATGCTTTCATTGAAATTGAAATTTTGTGTACACTATTTATTTGCCTACCTTCAAGGACTTGAGGAATGAATAAATATTCACCTTGAACTTTTCAATTTAGCCAAAGGCCAGGGTTCCATCATCAATTTCAAGCTTCAAGAAGAGATCTTGAAGAATTAAAGTCAGAATGGCGAATGACCTTACATTACAATATTGTAAGTGTCGGAACCTAGAATATTCTGAAAATCATTTTATGTTCAAGATGAACATAGAAAATCATTTTATCTATGTTCCTCTTGAGGGGAAGTATTAGAATATAGATTGTACATAATTGGATTCGACCATTGGACTCAATTAGACGTACACAATGCTTTCCTTATGGTGATCTGGGTGAAGACTTGTATATGCAGCTTCCTCCAGGCTACACCATTACGGGGGAATGTCTAGTAAATAAAGTGTTGAAATCTCATCCTCTAAAACATAGGCCAGAGAAAGTACTGTCTTGAAATCATTCAGAATGTGGTTTATTAGGATGTAAGCCCCTAGTAGTTCCAATGGAACAAAAAATAAAAATTAAGCAAAGAAGCAGGAAAACCACTTCAGAATTCGACTATCTACAGAAAGATAGTTGGAAAGCTAATTTATGTAATGTTCACTAGGCCAGACATTTGTTATTCTGTCAATGTTCTGAGTCAATTCATGGAAATCATTTATGTCCAAGATGAACATTGATTTCATCGATGTTCATCTTGCGGGGGAATGTCAAGAGAAGAAAAGAAGCTTGAATCAAAGAAGAAGAGTTAACATAGGAGTTGAGCCGGACAATTCGGGAGTTAACATAGGAGTTGAGCCAGACAACACGGGAGTTAACATAGGAGTTGAACCAGAGCAGGTTAACTCCTTGGTCAACACCGTCATATTGAGAGAGTTCAGATCTCATCAGGAAACTCCACATCTAGAAGGAATATGCTATATCCTGGAAATATGTTTGAGTTATCTTAATTAAAGATAATCCTACAGCTTTGTATATATTTGTACAATCAGTTTAGATTAATTGTATTAGGACTCTAGAACTCTTTAGCTTAGTATATATAGCAGCAGTCCGTAATTCATTGGTATACAACTTTTGTATCAATACATCTTCATATTCAATAAGATGATTATTCATCTTCATTCTCTCTTCTTGCAATCTTTTCCAAACGTTTCATATTCTGACATTTACTCTTGCCTCTAAGTACAATGACATATAGCCATATAGCTAGGTAGGTCTGTCACAATCTGCCTCTCACTAATGAATGCTAATTTTTTTGTTTCCATTACATGTCTTGAAGGTGTGTGATGAAATGCCTGAATCAAGAGAACGACCATAAAGTTATGCCTGCATGGGGTTCACTGTTTTTTATTGTCACCTGGCTTTCTTGCTAATTGTTTTGTTTAGCCTTGTTTTAGTACCAAACGCATAGATCAGGTTGCAGGCCAAGCTCGATACCTCACCCATATTGCTCGTACTCATATGGTGCCGAAGTTGACACTAAAACTGGCACGCCTGTTGTTGCCACTGTTGTCATGCTTCTTCACGGATCTGCTGGCAATCTTATCCAACTTGGTCTACATATCGACAGTCTTTATCTTCATGCTTGTCGCTATGGGAATTATTGTTCGCCGATACTATGTTACCGGTTAGACATCTGTTCAAAACCGCAACAAGCTAATCATCTTCCTTTTCTCAATCTTCACAGCGGGAATGAATCTGGATTTGACTTTACTCTGAAACATACACACAGCACAAATTTCTCTGTTTCTGTATTTCTTCCTCATCCTTGAAATCGATCAAGAACTCACAAAGTATTTCAGCAATGGATCAAGCTGTTGCAGGTGCGACCGTTCAAGTTTTGCTGCAGACTCTGCTTTCTGCATCCATTGACGAGATTAAACTTGTTTTGGGCTTCAAGAAAGATCTCGAAAAGCTCGAAAGCTCCCTGCGCATGATTAAATGTTTCCTGGATGATGCTGAGAAGAAGCAAGTCAACAACGAAGCTGTCAAGCTTTGGTTGAAGAATCTTGAAGATGTGGCTTTCGAAGCGGATGCTGTGTTGGATGAGTGCAACTACAAAATTCTTCGGCGAAAGTTTAAGAAATAAAAACCAGCATCAAACTTGTTCCAAAAAATTGAGTTTCCGTGTAAAAATGGCCCATAAGATTGAACAAGTCAACAATAACTTGGATGCAATTAACAAGGAAGCAACATGCTAGTAGTAGTGCTGGTTTTGTCTTGCCTCCAACTGACTCATTGTCAATTGAGGCACATATATTGGGAAGGGATAGTGATGAATCGAAACTAGTTGAAATGCTACTTTCTGCTTCAAAAGATCAACCAATTTCTGTGCTTCCTATTGTGGGCATGGGTGGACTTGGCAAAACCACCCTTGCTCGAAAAGTTTTCCATAATGCAAAAATTGGAGCTCATTTTGAGAAAAGGATATGGGTCTGTGTTTCAAGTAATTTTGATTCAACAACTTTATTCAAGATGATTCTTGAATCATTATCTGCGGAGAACGTTAAAGACATTCTAACCAAAGAGGCTGTGTTGAAAAAGATTCAACAGAAATTGGCAAGTAAAAGATACTTTCTTGTACCAAAGAGTGGGGTGATTTTGTGAGCTCTCTACTGGGAATAAGTGACCCTGCCAAAGAAAGTTGCATCCTTGTTACTACAAGGAAAGAAACTGTTGCTTCCCTTGTAGGAACGCTACGCAAGCACCAACCACATATCTTATCTGAAGATGATTGTTGGTCCATTATTAAATCAAAGGTCTTTAAGAGTAAAGATGTTGCTACAGAATTTGAAAAAATCGGTCAATGCATCGCAAAAGGATGTGGTGGTCTACCTCTAGTTGCCAATGTTGTTGGGGGAGTATTACGCGGGAAGTCCAGAAAAGAGTGGCAGTCCATTCTCAAAGACCAACTACCGAAATCCAGTCTAGATGATGGCGCGGTCATGAACATTCTAAAGTTAAGCTACGATTCCTTGCCAACACCAGCACTCAAAAAATGCTTCGCATATTGTTCAATATTCCCACAAGATTATAGAATTCGAAGAAGAGAAGTGATTGAGCTTTGGATGGCGGAAGGATTTCTGCAAGCTTGTAGACAGTTGGTAAAGAAATTTTCCAAAATCTCTTGGAAAACTCTTTATTCCAAGATGCACATAAGGATGAGTATGGCAATGTTATGCATTGTAGGATGCATGACTTTGTGCATGATCTTGCACGTTCTGTTTCGGGATGTAGAGCTATTACAATGGAGAATGAGAATGGAAGGTCAGCTGGACTACATCAACCTCGGTATGTTGCGGCAAAGTCTATTGGAGGGGAAGCTTTTGGCATGTTGAAGCAACATGCCAAATCCCTACGCACAATATTCTATGAAGGCAAAATTGTGGATATATTTGTGGGATTTAAGCAACTGCATGTTTTGAAGCTAATGGGTTATGAAAATGGAGAGCTACCAGAAGAGATTGGAGAGCTAATACACTTAAGACTTCTTGACATCTCATGGACACGCATTAGTTGTTTACCAGATTCAATTGGTAAGCTCTACAATTTACAGACACTGATTAGTAATTCAAGGTGTCTTCTTCCAAAGACAGTTGTTGACTTGATCAATTTAAGACATCTTCACACTCATAAAAAATATAAAATTGCCGCCTTGGATGAGTAAGTTAACTTGTCTTCAAACACTTATTGCATCCTACAAAGTGGGCCGTGAGCAGGGCTATAAAATTGGAGAGCTACAAAACTTGAATAATCTTAAAGGATTTGTGCGTATTCAAAATCTGGAGAAGGTGATAGACAAAGAAGAGGCACATGATGCAAATTTGTTTCGAAAATCAAATGTATCTGGGTTAGTCTTGGAATGGAGTGAATCAAGAGAAAGTGAAATAAATGATGAAAATGTATTGGAGAGACTCCAACCACATTCAAGTTTAGAGTCTTTAAAGATTCTTGGCTACAACTTGCCATCATGGACAATGAAGATGGAGGTACAGGCTGGAATCGAACGTGGTGTGGAATTGCTGAGTAACTTGATTGAGGTAACACTGAAAAATTGCACAGAGTGTGAAGAAATCCCGATGCTTGGCCACCTCCCACTCCTGAAGTCTCTGGTGTTGGATGGCCTATCCAATGTGAAAACTATAGGTCATTCATTTTATGGAATTAGAAATGGTAACACATCAAGGATGATTGGAGAACCAACCATTGCATTTCAGGCACTGAAGAAGCTACAGTTGTTTAATATGTCAGAGTTAGTTGAGTGGAAAGAGGTGGATGGTGCAGTAATAGTGTTTCCATGCCTTAAAAAACACTTGGACATTCGATTCTGCAACAAGTTGAGTAGTTTTCCGAGGCGTTTGCCATGTGCTGAAACTTGGGAATTAATTAGTGCGCCAAGTTAAAGAGTGTTCCGAGCCATTTGCCATGCCTTGCAGAATTGAAAGTGTGTTTTGTGGATTCTGAGTTCTGTTTGGCACAAGCCATCTCCAGTCAATTGATATCAATTTTTTGCAAAGAATGAAAATCTCAATTTTCTGTGTATAACAGAGCACCCCCATGTTTGGTGTTCCCTTGGTGATGTATCATCTCTACAGGAATTAGTCATATTGAACTGCTCAGTATTGGAGTCAATTACATCTGTAAAAGCTCTCACCTCACTCAGGAAGTTGGAGATCAGGTCGTGTCACAAATTGAGAGAGTTGCCACTTGATGTAAACAACCTCCAGTCTCTCGAGGAATCATCCATATGGAATTGCCCAGAATTCAAGTCAATTCCATATGCAACAGGAGGAAATTCTTTACAACAGCAAATGATCATCACCGCATCGCTCGAAGATTTGTATATCGACAAGTGTCCAGCATTGGGTGATTTGCCAATTGAATTATTTCTGTCCGGCTCTTCTTCCCTCAAGTATTTGGCACTCTCTAGGATTCCAAAATGTATGATGAATTATTTCCCAAATTTGGTGAGTTTGCAAATTGGTGGATTCACAGATTCCATGAGTTTAGATTCATTCAACCAGCATCTCAATCAAATCCTACGGGGAACCCTCCACTCCAGGAAGCATGGAAGAATAGTTAAAAACAGGAAGGTTAGTGTTACTTTTGTTCTGGGTGATTGCTCTGATTCCGAATCAGTGTCCAAGTTCTTAAATGGTGCCCTGACATGACTTCCTATTAATGTTCGTTATTAAATTGTAATAGGTTGTCTTGACAGCAGTAAGGGTAGTGAAGTGTGCAAATATTGTTCGTGATACTGGTCATTCATATTAAAGCTGTGATCTTCCTGGAGCAGAGATGAAATCCAGTTTATGAAAATTGGTATGACCTCATTGAATTGAAGCGACATACATACATTGGGTTCCTATCCAATTGGTTGATATGCTTGATTGTTGTATGTATCTGCTGTAAACGTGAATGGTATACAAAAAAAAAAAAAAAAATAGTTAATTTGATTCAAGAGTAAGACAGTTTAATATTGGTTGAGTAGTGGCCTTTTGATTCTATATTATTGTTTTTGTAGGTTGCATACAGAATGAAAGATGGAGCAATGGGGCCCGGGATTGAACATATCCAAGGTTTTTTTTTTTTTTTTTTTTTAATCTTTTCCTTGAATCCTCGCTTCCTATTCCGTAAGTATTCCTATAAGTGGCTTATTATATACTGTCAAATAACATGATAGATCAAAAATATTTTCATATATGAGATGAATTTGAAGATACAATCTGCTAGTCTATATATACTACAGTTATGCCTATTAATACAAAGAAGATCTAATATATCACAAGAGTAAATCTAACTCATTAATGCTTGGATTTGGCATGCTGAGTGTGGCTTAGTTTGTCAATTGAAGCATGCGTATCATTTATTGTAAGTGTGGACTGATGAGGACAATTGTGTCCTGCTACTTTTTATGCTTTGTGTGCTGCTGTTGATTTTGATTGACATATACCACTGATAGTAAATGGTGTTTCTTGCTAAGCGTAGCGTGGAGCTATTTATGTGAAGCAAACTCTGGCTGGAGTTCAGGCTCCCTTTGTTGAGATGAGATTGCGGCTTAAGTTCAGACCAGCAATATTAGTCAAGTGAAAAAGGTACATGTGTGCTGATAATTAAGAATAAATAACTTTGTTCTTCATGTTCTGATACAGTGGCTTATATATATTGATCATCATCGCAGGGGAAAATTATTAACCTGCATCAAAGATGGTTGAAGTTATTGCGTTTGGTGGTGAAACAATGACTTGATTACTCACGTTGGCTGTCTAAAACAGCCGTGGCCTTGCATGTTCAGCAACTTGAGACAAAACTTGTAGGTAAACAAGCTTTCGACTTGAATAATATTCTATATGTGGAGCGGAACTTGACATAATTAGGGGTGTTTGTATATGTAGATTTTTCGTTATTGTCCAAATACAGTACTTTTCAACTTGTATGCTTGAATTAAAATGTCTGAATACAATCCTGATATTATGCATGTTAACTGCATTTTACAGTAATATCTAGTTTATATATCTGTCAGTCGTAGAAAAAATGATAACATGGATGGAAGGGGAAGCATATCGAAAGGACATCACATTTTAGTTTTAGGGGTGAGATTAGTTTCTGAATTCTTTCAAGACCTCCCTTAACTTGAGTGAAATAATTTTATTGTGTGACTGCAGCCATATAAATAATTTAAGTTAGTTTACTGAAATCATCGAGGGTAAACCTCTGTTCATCCTGTTTCTATCAGATTGTTTACTCTTTTCATGACTTCGCAGGTTTGTGGAATCTAATCCCATATGTAAAGTTTGTAAGACGGGGATGTATGAGATAAAAATTTGTCAAAATGAAAAACGCAAAGAATCTAATACTACACGATCCACGCAATTCTTACTATTCCTTTCTGAAGGGAAAAGAATGACCACGGATTCTTCTAAGGTACAGAAACCAAATATCCAATATATATTTAAAAAAACGAATGCAAGCCCATTCTTATGGTTTCTTTCGCGCATGATTACATCAACAAAAAATATAATTGAGAACATTGTAGTACAATAATAATTATAATAAGCTACAACAACACATGTATACAACAATAATGTACAAAACCACACCTCACCAGAGAAGACAAAAACATAACAAAATCCTACAGTGTAAACACACAAAATATGTTCGGTATATTGTGCACTTCAAATGAAATTATGCCTCTATCTTGAGAAGAGTGTTCAGAGATGTACTGTTAAATTTTTGCGCAAGACCTCGGATCACAAGGACAATGAGGTCCCGAAGATGCCGTGTCTGTACCATCAAATCCACTTCGTTCTCACTATCCACAACAATTCTGAGGCGATGTTGATCATTTCGGAATAGCTCCACCTATAATGTGTGAGACACGAAAATAAGGGAATAGTATCTCGCTGAGATGGTGCAAATATGCTATCGGTCAGCGGAGAACCAAATACTAAAGAACATTCAGCAACATTTCAACTATAAGCTATCCATCACATTAACTTAACCGACTAATCTTCATATTCTAATACTTTCTGTAGGACTTCTCCATAACAGAACAAATGTTTCATGTAGAGGGCAAATGCCATTTCATCTTAAGAAAATTGAGTTGGAATTAAGTTTATTAAGAATTGTGATCATGAAAAGACATTTGACTTCGGAATTAACAAGTAAATGCACACGACACAGACATTGTCTAATGCAAAAACCAGGTTGAAAACAAAAATTTATAAGTGAAAAAGCAAGATGGCAAATATAGATGGAGTGAGGACTCGTACATGGAATGGAGGAGCATAAGTTCCGCGGATCTCCGTGGTAGCAAATGAAGTTTTGGATCCAGGTTTTACAACCTTAACTCTTTTTCTATTGACCTCCAGTATTCTTCTCTCAAGACTTCCTGTTCCAGGAACCTGCATTACAAAGTGGTTGATTGGTTATTGTTTTTAATGCATCTTGATGAAACTGATGCTGGATAAAGAATCAAACAGAAATACCTTTTTAGTAGACCGGTCCTTATCACACAGGGCCTGTTGAAGAAACACTTGACCCATGAGCTTATTGAAAATTGGATTATTTTTTATAATATAGCTGGTTCTTCGAAATTCTAATATTGAAGCGATATTATAGTATGAGATCCATCACATCAAATGATCCATGCATAATGCAACTTTTCGTGATAAAGGTTGCAGTTGTAACAAGGTTATATAAAGAAAAGTATTACTGACAAGACAAGGCCAACTGCTTGGAGTAAGTACCTCAAACTTAACCGAACCAAGATCTAGCTTCTGCTTTACTTCTTTAAGGACATCAGGCTCTGCAATTAGATGAATGGCATAAATATTTCAATAACAGGATGGCAACTTTACAGGCACAAAATAGCATCATAATGAAAACATATTTTCCCGGCAGGTTTGATAGTGGTAGCATCACTTGAAATTACTGGCAATACTTTACAACTACATGCAGCCTTGAGCTTATGAATTAACAAAATCATTTTCCCTTAAACTTGTGTATGTGTTCACTTTAGTAAATATACATAATTCGAATAATAATTTAACATGCTCTTGATCCATGGCATGAACTGTAACAATTTATTTAACTTAATAAGGAAGAAAATATCTCTGACCAACATGTAACAAATTGCTTGTTCTAAAGTGATCATTTTTAAAGGTGTGGGGGATCCAAGTGTAGAATGCCCGATAGTAGTTCGGCTCAAAAGTGGTTCCGAATTCTTATTCCGACAGTCCAGAAACAAGTAGGATTTATCAAGATAGAGGAATCTGAAAGACCACAAAAGTGACTCTGTCGTTACCAATTGATATGGGCTCTGTTGATGCAGAAACAGGTTGTCCCTCAACTCCATCATCTCTTACTGGTGTGTATATAGCAACTAACCTGTAGCCTACATCATCAACATTGGCCTCGTACATCCTTCCTGTCTCTCCTGGAGCAGCAAATTAACATGTAAAATGGAGTTAGGAGCATGAACCTTCGAGCACCAAATTAAAAGATAACTAATGGACATCCAGTGAAACTAAGATTCCGAAATTTGCTTAATTTCAAAGTCCTAAACTATTTAATTTCACGGAAACAGTACTTATATTGATTTTCCAAATGTACCATACCAGAAATAGAAATAAGGTCAGGACTTCCAACCATTGATCTTAGCCATTGAATCCTACTTTTGCCTTCCCTCCCCCCGCTGTAGATTCCACGCACTGCATATAAGTTGGTATGGAAACCACGACCCTCAATTTCCAGCTTGCTGATTCTAGGAATCCCTGAAGACAACATGCAGAAAACACTTCAGTATTACCAACCAAGAACTTGATGTGATACATAGCTTTTTTGCTGTGTGTGAAACCAATTACACTTATTGACTTTTACTGGGAGAGGTATATGTTTTTGGAGTAAAAACCTGGTAAAACTGAATCTGTATCAGCATATGCTGGCTCACTTGATCTCCCAAAAACATCCGTAACAACACATTCACACCTCAGAGAGCGACCAATATCCTCGAATCGTACCTTATAAGAGCAAGACCGCTGCGATGGTAAAGCCTCGAAGGACTCACCACTTCCGGTTTCAGATGAACAAAACCTACAAGATGGGCCAACATGCAAGAGATCTAATCAGGTTACTTCTACTCAATTGGAAATCGAAGGGGCAAATTATAAACTTCTTTGCTTCTTTCTAAATTTTCTAGTTTCTACGAGCATTCCAGAAAATAGTTCCATTTCCAACATTGAATCGATGGAAAAATTAGCTCTTGTTGTGCTCAGAAATTATTTTAGGAATTTTAAGCATGCATGACTTCCACACTGATATATAGCATGCTACTAATATCAGAAAATTTGATATCGAAATATACATTGATAGAAGAAGAAAAAATATATAAAAAAAAGAAGGAAATAACAATCTTTACCATTGATATTTCACTTCTCTCTTGTACTTTCCCCAAACATGCTGTTGAATTTCGCTCTTTGGTATAATTTCTAATGCAGTCAAAACTTCGCCTTCAACTGCCTTACCAGAAAGAGCTAGCATCTCAATCATTGGTAACTCTGAGATTCAAAGTCGAACAAGGCAAATTCAGTTTTTACTTGATAAGTAGCGGGGGTTTGAAACAGTTCGACTTATATTAAGCAGATCAAATTTGAGAAGAAGTTAGATAAAAGTGTCCTAGACGCCTAGTATAAAACTTGTGGGGTTGGGGTGTTTGCAAAAACTACTTAAAAGTTGAAAGAATTCGGAAGCAGGGTGTTTGCAAACCCAATATTTTGGTAAAAACAAGTTAAAGTTGAATTAGAGGTTCAAGCCAACTTCAACTTATCCAACTTCATTTAAGAGAATCTGCCAACTTATAAGCTAGTGTAAACCATCAAATCCAATTTCTCCTTGAATTAAGTTGTAAAAGTTGTAAGTTGCCACTTATGAGCTACTGCAGATGGTGCTCTTCTTTTGGGTTGGGGTGGGTAGGAAGGCTGGCATATGATACAACAAACTTGCCAGTATCACAAGTAAAGATTACAGATGTTAATTCACCCCATCAAAGAATAAAACTATCGGCTGAAACAGGACTAGGTGTTAGTGCATGCAACTATTTTTAACAAAATCTCTTCTTGAAAAAAACTTAAGATAATATTGGGTTGAGAAACAAATAACACAAAAAACTACAAAGCAACATAAAAATAATGAGACTTCAGGAATTTGAGATGATATGGTGTGGCTGCACATTATATTTGTCTATCTATTAATTTCACTAAAGGAAAGAAATATTTACAGAACATAAGTAAACTTTCACATTCTTTCCAAATATTGACAAGCTGTTTTGACAAAGATATAAAGTTTGGGCTTCTATTGGTGCTCTTATGCAAGTGTAATAACCTACCAAACAGTCCAAAGTCCAAACTACATTCTATTCCCCGAACTTGGGAGGGGTGATCTACAATATAAAGTTACATATTTACAACAAGTATAATATACCAAGTAGCTTGAGGCTCATCATTAGTATGATCCAGTTAAAATGCTTAAGTAATGGTGAATCAAATAACTGATAAAAGGAAGTATTTGTCGTCCATTATATAGGACATTAATAATGAAAGGAAGTGGTTAGTAGTCATGGATGAACACAAAGGTCATAACAATAAACCATGTAGCAGTAGCAGTGATCCTATGGTTCCTTTTTGAAGTTTCCAATAATGTAGTAGAGACAATACCTGGAAAGATGATATTACTTCGCTCAGACAATCTAAGTTCTCCAACAACTGAATCAGAACGTACTGGCTTGTATCTGCAAGATAGTGGACATCCAGAACAAATTTACTCATACTAAAATGTGTGGAACATAATTTCATTATACATGCCATTTGGCATTCAGTTTAGGATTAAAAATGTAAACAGGTGTTGAAAACTTAAGCTCAAAAGTTTTGAATTGATTAATAGTTAGGCCCGTACCAAAATTTACAAAGAGCAGAAACAAGAAAAACTACAGTTCAACTCTCCCTGCAACTATCACTGGAAGATCTGGACATTTTGGTTGCCTGGGAGACTTTTTATAGATGTAAAATGGACAATGACAACTGGCACTAACCCAAGAAATATTAAAGTGTGTACAGTACTTGGGTCTTTAGGTAGAGTATGAGAGTATCTCATACTGTATATATGTTTAAAAGGCAATCTAGGTTCTTTACAAGAGGACTAGAACTGTATAAACAAGCTTTGAAGAATGATTTGTCAGTAATAACTTCAGATTAGAAGAGAGAACAGTTTACCCAAACAACAGTCTGCAACTATAATCTTCATCTGATACTTCATAAGTTCTTGAGGTTGCTTCGCTTATGAGAACAATGGCCCCGTCTTCGGATTCTCTATACCAGCTATATAAGCTTCCTCCCTCATATCCACCAAAATATTCTCCCTCCCCAAAATAAGTGCTTGAAGATAGCTTTCTTACGTAAACATTAGAAACTGTCGGCAGAGCTGTCACAAAAGCATTCATGTCAAGGCATGTGAGAGGGTAAAAGAAAAAAATGCACAAGGCAGCAAAACTTGTTCAATTTTGAGAAGAAAAGGTTACATTCAAGAGACCAGGGATAGCCAAGTCAAACATATAACTCATGAAGAATGGCCAGAAAAAGTACAGTTCTCTTCAACTTATTCTTCAGGGAACAAAACTCTACCTGGAGTGACTGGAGACTCAGTAACTGATACCAAAGGCTTTCCACGTTCTCCGTCAGAGCGAGTTGGCAGCCAGTACAAAGCAAGATAAGCTCCAACATCTTCAAGAGAAGGAGTATATGTCCTGAAGCAAAGTAAATAAATTGATTAAAAAGAGAAAAAAAAAAGGAAGGGGGCAGGCTCATATCTAAGACATCATCAATTGGGAAGTGTATCTAAAAAAAATACTTACAGTGTATGGCTGCATATAATTGCTTCGCCGCAATTGTTTGGTAGTTCAGCCAGAGTAGATTCATCAAGCATTGTTTTTGTTCTGTACCAGATATATTCTCCAACTCCTTCTTGTCCTCCAAAATAACTTGTTTCAGGGACCACATTCTGGCCCTCGCAGCAATCAGGAATAACCAAGTCAAGACCCAATGGCTCTCCTGTAGTTGAGAACCATATGTTTTAGATCATTGGGCAAAATATAAACATGTATCGTCTCAGAGGAGTGGTGTAAGACTGTGAGTTGCTCCGAAATAATAGCAATAATCTTTATTATCATAATTATAGTGGCAGCAGCACCAACACGAAATCACAGAAACAGGAATGTGTGTATGCTATGTTCCGTGTTATGTAAACATGAATGCACAAACTTCAAGTGATTACATGCAACTTGTCCATGAGATCAAAATCATTCTGAAATCAGTTAATACTCAATAGTCACAAACAATGTTATGTAATGTCCACAGACAGTCCTAACCTTATACACGATAGAGAACACATTTCAGGTTGACAATGAGTTTGTTGACATAAAAGACACATGAACTGCTAACCTGGGGCAATAGGACCAGAAATCACAGACTTTGGGGAACCCTTGACTCCATCAGCACGGACAGGTGTAAAAACAAGCTCCACGCACTCTCCCACGTCACCAAGTTTTAAATCTAGAAATTCTGAACAAAGTAGAGCAATTAGTAGAACAATTTTTTTTTAAGCAAGGCAAGAGGGGAAGAGAGAGAGAATTCCACCTCCAACATTAAGTTTCTCTTTTTGCCCATTTTCCTTAAATCGGAACCACTCGTACAAGCAATCCCCTTTCAACCTGAAAGATACATCTGATACGATTAAAGTGAAACTTTAGATGCAGTAATTGCAGGTATAATGTGGACATTTTTAAAATTTACCCTCCACTATAAGAAGCAATGAAGCTCAAGTGTGCTCCTTCAATGAGGGATCCATCAAATTCAAGTGAGTGGCATGTTGGCAGACCTACAATAACACACCAGATACCATAGTTGTAGTTACATTCCATTTGAGATATGTTAAGTGCATAATTTTACATAGAACCAGAAAATTATAAGATTCTCCAGACAACTAGAAGAGTACAACTGAAAATAAAATTACCTGGCACAATTGGTCCAAGTTGTTCGGAGATGACAATAGGACCACGGGCCCAGTCATTTCGTATGGGTTCACATGACACTGATATGAAGAAGCCAATATCATCTATAGTGAGCATGTAGGATGATGCATTGGCACCAGCAATTTCATTTGGGAAGCCAGTGGAACTAGTCTGCATCAAGAAACTTCTACAGCTTAGCTTCTTTTAAAGAAACAGGCGAGTGAAGATTCCAGTCATATTACCATGAACAGTATCAATCCAATATTGAAGGGTCAAATTCACAACTAAAAAACATTGACTGTGGCCAGTGTATTTGAAGTTTTGAACATTTAATTCTTCTAAAGTGGAATTATATTACCATTTACAAGCATGAGACTCGTATGAAATATGATTTATATGAATATGACATTGATACTATAAATCAAATCACATACCCGAAACCAACGGTAAACTGACTCGCCCTCTTCACCGCCCCAGTATTTCTTCTCAGCATTTAGAGTAGTGCCTTCAATGTAAGTTCCAATAATTTGCAAGGAGAGCAATCTTGGGTTTCCTGATGATCAGCAACATGAATAGATCAGTATTAGGTTAAAGACTATATCTAAATCAACAGATAGAAATAGATAGTGTACAAGGGTTGAACAAGTACTTGAATCTGTAACAAGAGTAACATGTAATACACCAAAACAAACTAACAAGAACAAGCTGATAGACCAAAGGATGGTGGGAAAAAAATGGATTTCAGGCCTATGGAAGCACTACATTCTGTAATAATTATGAAGGGAAAAAGAAGCACAAAGAGATAAACCAACCAAAATTCATAGTTAAGACTGATTTATACAGACTCTTGGCACAAGAAACTTAGCTGCAGTGGCCAGGTTTTAAGAAGCCTACTTCTGTGTGTGACAATTATATATTGAAGCTTGGCAACTATACAAGTATAACTAAAATCAAGATCCGAGACTTCTAAAATCTAAACACAATGTTTTAGAAATTAAAACTGTTGGACAATGGATTGGCTATTGACAGGATCACAGGAAGACAGCACAATCACTTCAAGGAGTGATGAAACTGACAACCATGTGATGATTTTTGAAGAAAAAGAGAAGAAAGACAATGAATGAATCGTGAGCCATCACAAAGCCTCGTGGGAGGCAAGCTGTGAAATATTAAGCCTTAATTAACTCATAAGTATATAGAAGTACATCAACATTTAACCATACAACAACCGCAAGCAACAAAGTCTCAACATTGCCACCATATCTATGCAACATTGCAACTCATTTATAGTCATCCATCCATTCAAAAAGATATCACATTACATATCACTCTATCCAAGCATAAGAACAATTTCAGCAATTTTAAAGTGGTAAAATTTGACGCTGTCCACCTTTTCGCACATGATAAGGATTTTAAAAGAATAATGAGATGAAGAGCAAGCTTCCATTACATTGCAAAGTGATCACATAACTACCACAGGATTCAAGATCTAGCATGCTACAGTTACCTGGTCGAACACATTCTCGCCCTAAGCAAGTTCTTGGTTCACCCATGATACCATCATCACGAACAGGTGTACAAGAGAAAGATATGGATTTCCCAATTGCATCTTTTGGAATCTGATATTGAAGAAAACCAGAAAGCTCAGGTATTGGAGCACCAATGTCATTTTCAACCTGCATGAAATTAATCAAATCATTAGGCTGCAAATCCATCGCCTGAACAAATTTTCAGACACACAGGTCAAGAAAAGATGCTAAAACTGTAAAATTGGCTGGACGTAATGTTCTAAAAGATTTCACTGGATCAATGGCTGGACATAATGTTCTAAATGATTTCTGAACCATGGACTTTAGTTAGAAATAAAATCTTTTAAAAGCTTGACTCATACTTCCAGTTGTGAGACTATAAATCTAGTCAAGGTGCGGGAATAATTAACGTTACACTGAAAACAAATAAGTTCTTCTATAGTTATGCCCATTAACTTTATAATTATTCCAACTTTATACAATGTTTTTCTATAACCTGCAGGCTTATTGATTTTTCTAAGAGACTTACATGGGGGGGGGGGGGGGCTTCAGGATTACCACTAACCTCGTGAAGATACCAATTATAGATACTCTTCCCCTCGTGCCCACCTATATAACCATATGATGCAGTCAACATTCCACCTTCTGAGTAGTCACCGGTTACCGACAAAAAGTTCAAACTGGGCGGAAGAGCTGCCAAAGTTTTTATACATGTTAGTGGCGCATCACAATTGCAGCAAGTTGATAGGCGATGAAAACTAATAAATTTCATGGGGAATGAACACTAATATTTTTTCTAATTTACAACTGGCTTTTTAAAGTACAAAAAAAAATTATATCAATCCATCTTTGACATAAAACCCTCGAGTGGTTGGTTCTGACTGCTGATAAAAAAATAAACCAACATGATGTTGACAATTGACAGGCATGAACTTTTATGGACAGCTAGTAAAGCTACTCCAAGAAGGTAAAGTGTCACCACCCACCAGATTATCTCATTTTTAAGAAATCATTTAAAGTTAAACGACAAATAATGGTTCAAGACACTCACTCTCGACAGTTGTGTCAGAAATCACATATATTGCTTCACCAGCTTCACCATCCGGAGTCATTGGTGTAAACTTTGCAACAATGTAGCTGCCAACAGCTCCTAAAGGTATACGAAATGCCTACAAAGAAACGTATAAATTATTCATCTCTACTACAGAGGCTAGAAGCAGTCAAGCAGATAATGACGTACCTTTGCAATCTTGGAGGTACTTAATGCTTCAGTATCATTCTCACCATTTAAAATAGAGTTGCTGGTCTTGAACCACTGAACTCTACTGGAAGCTTCAGTTCCTCCAGTGACAATACCAGTCACCGTAATCTTAGATCCTTCCTTTAGTTCCCCAATTAGTTTCAGATTTGTTACCTTTGGGGGAGCTGTGATGGATAGAAATCAAGTAGTAAGTACAAAACAGTAAAATTAAAACATAAACTACAGCAACACATTAAATAAAAACAAAAGCAAACAACGAAGAAATGACAAAGTATGAGAAAAATGAATGAGAAGCTAATTAGATGTCTTCATTTATGGAATGGGAAGGCAATAGGACTGAAGGATTGGTATAACTTGAGAAATAGAACAAAACTTGATCATGGAAGATACATGTTCAACAGAAAGCTTCAGCACTGACTTGTTAAATAGATAAAAATAAATAGACTAAAAAAAAAACAAAGAAACAAATACCATTTAACATACTCCACTATGATAATATCATAATTTTTCCAGGATAACAACTTGAGGCCCGAGGACAACATTGTGGAACACAGTAGTCACATAAACAATAACATTCAGCAAAATCATGAATATTCATTAAATAAATGTTTCACATATTATGTGATTTCAAAGTTCAAACTACGATTCCAAAACAGTAACAGACCTGGTTTGACAGTCTGGGACAACACAGTCAGAGATTTCCCTTCCACCCCTGAAATTAGCAAAACAAGTAATCCGTTCAAAAAAGAAGAAAAAAAATCAAAACAAGTAATCCCCTGGCCTTTAGAATGCCAGCAAGAAGAGTTTGAAATATTAGCAAGGATTACAAGTTTAAGAATTACCTTCAAAGTTAAGAGGTAAGTAAACAAAAGCAAGTCGTCGATGAACATCTTCGCTTGTTAAAGTATATTCATTTGTTCCACTAAGCACCAACTCAAATTCTCTGCAGGAGACGTTATGAAGAAATAAAAACATGGCAATAAGGCACCCATTATAATTGTATATACTTTTATTGGAAAGCTAAACGAACGCAGAAAAGCAACATGATTAAATGATAATCTGGAGATACGATAAGCCATTGTACGGAACTTATTAAGTTATATAATTTAGATCAATCCATTCATATCTGATCAGAGAACAGAGAACAGAAAAAAGAGCTGAAAACCAACCCGGTATGTTTATCTTCGCGCAACCATTCAAACTTGCTGGGACCTTCTCTCCCGCCAAAATACTGTCCAACTCCTTTGATTGTATTTCCTTCCACAAATTCTCCGATTATTTGTATATTACTCACAGATGGAGGAGCTGCCATAAAATGAAACAAAGTTTTAAGAATGATAATGGTTCATCCAATAAGGATAAGGAGATGGCCAACATAAATTTAACCTAAGTCAATGTAGGAAATCCAAAAGCAAATCCAGATAAGCACTACTATACCAGGAAGGTTTAGGTTAAACACATCCAAATCTAATGATGTAAGATACCCAATTTAACTATCGATCATGCTCATATGAAAACCACACCATCCTGCATCTAACCGAATTACTTCTGCTAAAATACTCTCTTTCAGCAGCTTTAGAGCAGTGAGGAGTTCCAGAATGCTTTACAAACTTATGAGATGGGAAGGTTCCAGAAGAAGTAAGTCCCAAGTAGGCCTTATATCTATTTATTTCAAGAAGATACAGAAACAAAAATGTCATCTTAAAAGTACACAAAAAGTTTTACATTTATAGACAATCTCAGACATATCTGAATATGATTAAAAAGATTCTGAGATAATAGACGGCCCTAAAGCATCAGATATAAATATATATAAGCACACACAACACAACACAAATTTAAGACCAACAAGCTGCTCGTGTAGCTTTAAGGAGTAGTATAAGTTTCCAGTTGGGTTCTAGTGCAAGCTAAAATAACTCCATATATAGCTAATCACTGATACAAGTTTTCAATATGTAGGTACATCTCACATTTAATGAACATGTGCTTAGATTGTAGCTTTGTCAATGTGTAATTATTAAGCATAGTATAGTAAGGATGATGCTAGTCAGATCAACCACAGACCTGCTTTTACAAAATCAGTGATTGCATACTGAGGTTCTCCTTTGGCATTTTCTTCAGTTACCGGAGTAAACATATAAACCAAACATGAATCTACATCTTCTAAGGTCAGCTGATATTCATCTTCTTCTGCGCCAGGAATGACCACAGGGCTGCTATTCCATCGCCTCCTAAGCCAACTGCAGAATGATACAATAAAATGTTCCACGTAAGACAGTAAGTTTTCCAGCTTTTTAACAGAAAAAAGACTAGAAATGGGAACTCGACATAAGAAAGTTATTGTATAATCTCACCTAGCAACACCTTTTCCTGGAGTTCCCCCGCACCATGCAACCTCAGCATAGCCTTTGATAATGTTACCCTCCACCAGCTCCCCACGTACATCTATCTTTATTACTTTAGGAATTCGAGTCCCTTCAAGACATATGAATTGAAGTTACTTTTCAAGGCAAGGAGAATGAATAAAGAGAATCTTTTGCCGAACAGAATGAATTATATTACTCTACCACAGCAAAATTGATAATCAACTCTTCAAGAAAGAGGTATATCTTTAGAATATATTGATTGATGATCATGAAAGACCAAAGTATGATTGCACAAGATGATGATGAATGCATCGTCATGATCACTATAAAAGTTTGACCCATATGATTGCAGTTGCACATGCATCGAACAAATTGAAGTGGTCTCTTTTATCAATAAAGAAACTGTACCTCGAGAAACTGGAGAAGATATTGCAAATATAGTAGGATATTCAGAATCTCCAAGCACTGGTGTACACTCCACCTTCAGGACTCTCCCAATGTCTTCATGTTTCGGAAAGTAGACCTAACATAAAGTTTACAGACAGTGTTTGAGAATCAAAAACTAATGTGACAAAAATTTGTTTTACAGCCGAGTGATCGATAAGAAAACAAACATAAAGTTATAGATATGGTCAAAATCTATTGCCTTACCTCTCCACTTGCGCCAGAAATTGCAGCAAAGTTTGAAAGACTTCTCCCCCCTACATACCACTGCCATTTCAATTCTAATTGTGAATCGTTGCCTTCATTGTTGTCTTTTACAAATTCAAAGTGGCAGCTACAAGCATCCTCCTCAAATGGAGGGTCCACAGAAGCTTTTGTGAGCAGATATCCAGAAGGAAGATGTTCTTTCCATTGTTCTAGCAGGAACTTGAATGTTGAATCTGTCAAATAAGATTGTTTTAGACACAAAGCTATGAATGAAAAGTAACGTTAATCAGAAAAGCAATATTTCAAGTTTCAGGTCTAATGGAATATTCAACAAAAAGGAATAGCTGCATGTTGTGTGGATCAAGCTATGAGTTCCTACTTCCTAGTCTTTGAAATATTAAGTTGCACTGTTGCAGTTAATGAAGTCTCTTGGTTTAGATTTCGCGAATAATGTGTGATAATTGGGCCCTATGGCCTGTAAAGAACAATATTATAATTGATCTAAATGGCAAATTACCCAAGAAGTACCCTTACATGAAAGGTCTTCGAGGACAATAAAAGAAAGCAAGTATGTGACCACATACCCATCCAATCATCTTATCCTGAACTTCAATAACCTTGTTTGCAGTGGATTTGGCCAATAGGCCTGATAGATCAGTGAGATGAAACACATTGTGTTGGTTCAGCTTGGTACCTCAAGAAGCATGCGAACTTAGAGTGATCTTTGACACTTTCTACTTATGTATCTCCTCCTTATTTCCTTTTTCCCACTCAAAAGGATGATCCAGCAACTAGCCAACTAATTTATGTGTAATCGTATAACATCCAATTTCTACTATTATTACATTACGTCGTTACCAATCAAATATTCAAATGTAGATGACAACCTTTTTTTGTAAACAACTTGATAAGCATCCCATTTATCCAAATTAATAAACCCCAATCCCCACTACCCAAAAGGAAAAGAATACTTTGTTAAACACTAACCCGCAGCTTGCTCTGGTCGGCACAAGTCCCAGCCAGCTCGAAGACACAAGGCCGCCTGGGGAGGATAGCGCTTGGCAATTGCTATTTCCTCGCGAGAAAGGTCTGCAAGAAGGAATCAAGTAGAGAAGATATTAGTTTTTAAGCAATCAAAAAGAGTATATGAAAAATAGCATATAAAGTGTAGGCATTCACAGTGCATTAGATTCCAGTATACATGCTAGCAGGTAAAAACAAAGAAAGCCAGAGGTCCTTCAAATTTAAAAAACTCTGGGAAAACCTATTTGCAGAGTAAATATTATGGTATGTTAACCAGCCAAGGAAAACAAGCACCTATTAGACTTACCCCTATAATTAAACTTCTTCAAAGTTGGACCAACAAGCAACACTGAAGCAGCTTCCAGATGAGACATCTTGAGTATGGGATTCTCCTCTAGACGTAAATGCTGCATATAATCATTGCAAAGAGTCAGATGAATGAATTAGTGTGTAATGTCCATTACAACTAATAAACAGGATCGATATCAAGCATAATCGATGATTAGCACATCAAAATGAACTAGCAAAATTTCATTGGCTTGATAAACATGCTGTAAGTTGGCCATAGTATGGCTTAAATATGTTGATTGAGTTTAGACGAGCAATGGACACTATCAGTTTCAGAATCACTACCCCACCCCTCTAAATTCTGAGCCCTGTGTTGAGGTTAGACGAACAGTGGACACTATTACAGCTTGTAAGAAATTAACTGATAGCGTATGAAAATTTATTAGAAAGGGATGAAGAATCATATTGGAGGTGGGGATTGGTCACTGGCTCAATGCCAAGCAAAGTGATAGATCTTCTACAGTTAGCCTTACTTGGAGTATCTCATTATTTGGGCAAAAGAACAAAAAAAATCAAATTGAGTTGTAGAAAGCCATTTAGTAAAGGCCGAGTACTTTTAATTATATAACTCAAAAAAGGCCGAAATTGGTCACTTACCTCGAGTGCTGGCAAGTATGGGAAGCCTTTCAACGTTGAAATTTTATTTTTGCTGGCAGCTAGAACCTGTGATAACACAAAGTTGATTCCAAGCAAATTGCAATGCTTAATGATTTGTAAAGCAAAAAACGAACCTGTAAACGAGGCTGGCTTGCCATTGAAAGTGACTTAAGTTTATTCTGTGCAACAGAAAGAAACTGCAAAGAGGGATAATTATGTTATGCAATTTGTATCAGCACAATCCAAATTATGATGTGAATAAACGAGCAAAAACAATTTGTGAAGGTTTCACCTCTAAGTTAGGAAGTTCAGGAAGACTCTTCAACGATGTGATCTGATTGCCAGCAAGATAGAGTTGCTGCATAACAGGGAAATCTCAAATCTGTGAGGTTTCCATGTGGCAGGTAAAAGTCCAACCTTCCCAAACACAAGTCAAAAAGAAAAGAAATTGTATATGAACAAATAAAGACTCACCTGCAATGCTATGCAATTACCAAGTGGCTCTAAACCAGGTCCTTTGAAATCATTAAAACTCAAATCCAGAACCTGTCAATCAGAAAACAACAACCATGTTACGAGATAAGGTAGAGGTACGCAAGAAATAGTGGAGAGGTAGGATACAGCATTGGAGAGGGAAACTTGTAATACACCTTCACCCGGTGGAGCACTTCAATACCATCCAACGCAGACAAAAGATTGTCTCTGAGATAAACAAACTGCAAAAAAGTTAATTTAAAGTCCACAGAAACAACAGATGGATTTTCATTATCTATCGGTAATAATGATGTCAATGAAGATGGCTATTTATGAATCACACTGAAATAGCATGCACATACCTCAAGGTTAGGTGACAAGTTCACTCCATTGTTGAGGCTGCGAATCCTGTGGCCACGGAGATCCAACCTCTTCATAAAAAACAGAAAATCGCCTGAATAACTCTGTAACACGGCTAGCAAGAGATTGGTACACTAATAGCATCTTATAGCAAAACTTTAAAACAAAGGAGTATATTGCCTATTCTAGTAGCACTGCAGCACCAATAAGAATAGGAACTGCAATTGCAACCTCCCATTTTCAACTTTTGGCTTAGTAAAATTTAACCGGAAAACGTTAGGGTGGTGCACTTTGAACAGTTGAAAACTCCAACAATGGTTCAGATGACATGCTAGAACCATATTATCCTTGGATCAATATAGACTTATGAGAGCAAAAATAGTTCTATTAGTCTTGAGAAAAGTTGAATCTACTTACACCACTGCATTTTTCAAGAGCCTATATTTTAAGAGTACTTACAGCATCATCACTGGCTTTCACCTCGACCTTGGGAAGCATCATAAGACGTGAGTCCCGACTATCAGGAGTTCCGACTTTATTACGCGCGGATAAACTAGAACTTCTATCCATAGATGTTGACAGACTACCAGATTTTGACCCACTGGATATTGAAGGTGACCGGGTAGAAAGAGAAGAAGCCTTTGTGATTGACTTCCTAATAGAGCTGCTACTGCCCGGAGTATCTAAAGACGGAGATGCAATCTTCTTAACAGAAGAAACCGAAGACTGTGAGGATCTCAACGAACTTCTTTTAGAAGAATCCTGCTTGCTTGAATCTGAACTTGTTGGTGTCCTTGGAGTTCGAGGGATGGGAGACATAGGAACCGACTTTCTAATATCAGAAACACTTGACCTAGTGGCAGGTTTAGCTACAATAGTTGGTGCTGGGCTTCTTCGAAGTTCTGGAAGAGATTTCCGTAGGGGGTCTGAGGCCAAAGAGCTGGTTCTTTTACCTGATATAGAACCAGCATCAGTGCTCTGTCGTTTAGTAATCAGCATTGGCTCCTTCTCAGGTAGACCTTCAGTGCTGCTTCTTCTAGTCACTGATACAGGTCCTGAAGTCCGTAAGGAACTGCTCAGAGTTGGTTTAGTTAATCTTGATCTTGTCTCACTCGAATTGGAGTTTGTATCACTCATCCTACCAGTTTTTATTTTCGAAGTCCCAGCTGTAGCAGTGCCTTTAGGTGCTTTCTTCGTGTCCGGTTTAGACACCTTTGAATCATCGCCCTCTGACTGCTTCATTTCCATATCCCGGCCCGTTTCTGCAGCTACATCAGTCGATTCCACCATATGAACTTCCATGTTTCACGGAATTAGCCAAGCTCAAAAGCTAAACCAAATTTCAGCTACATGAACCTGATGTAAGCATAAAGAAATCTAATTACAACAAATACTCACGAAACGTCCTGCTGAGTACTGACTTCAACATACTAATACAATGTCACCTGATTGCCAACTCCTACTCACATAACCGACAATAAAAACTTACAGAATAACAAACCTCTGAAAAATCCAATTCTAACAGCACCCAAATCAGCGTCAAAAGTTAATTCTAGTTCCAATTCAACTCACATGGTAGAAACAACACCACCTAATAATCAACTCTTACTCACATAAATGACACTAAAACTCATTGAAAATGCAGAGATGAAATCAATCTAAACATCGTAACACTCCAACTCAATTTGCAAATTAGAACCATAACCACACATTTCATTACCAAGCAAGTAGCTACAAATTTACAGTCTCGACACCTCATACTAAAATCATCTATAAACCAGTTCAATTAAGGAATTAGAAACACAACCACACATTTACAAAATACAGAACAAATTATCAGTAACAGGAAACCGAATTTCAGCTACATTAACCTGAAGTAAACGCAGACAAATTCTACTTAGAGCGAATGTTCTTCTACATCAACACCGCCTAATTTCAAATTCTACTCGCGAGTCTCAACCAACACTAATACTCATTGGAAAACAAATACATCCAAAAAAAAATGCAATTAAATTCTAACAGAATGACATTTCCACTCAAGCAGCTAAAAACAGCAGTAGCAGTGATAGTACCTGTAGCTAGATCTGTTGAAGTAGAGTGAGCTCAGCAAGTAGAAAAAGCGACAAGTAGCTGAACAAACCTCGGAAACATTATTTTCCACCTCGAGCTAGGGTTCCTCTACGGAATCGTCATCATTACACCTTCTTCAGCTTAGTAATGTAGCTTTATCCAAAAGCACACAGTGTATGTTGATTTATTTTTCCTCTTTATCTTTCTGCAAACAGTGTGGAGAGAGAGAAAATGTGTGATAAAATAATTGGGAAAAAGAAGAAAAACCGAGGAGAAGGAATAATGGAAGTGAGCCTGTTTCTGACAGACTGGTGCGTATAGTGCAGCTGGGCCAATGATTTAAAATGTGTGTAGTATATGCTAGCGAATTGTTACAGCGCGTGTATTTCGTATTGTTGTTGGATTTTGTGTTTTTTCAGAATATAATGGTTTTGGTGGGACTGGAATCGGAAGGTGAGATGGCGGAAACGGTTCGAAAGTGACAAGTTGGAGGGATTTCAAAATTTGGTTTCAAATGTTTTCGACGACTTTTATGGAGTGTTTTTGTATTATAGTCGATGGGTGTTTGGCACCTACTGCTAGTAAGACCAATAATATCTGTGACCACCCACCACCCACCCCACTATCTAACTTTTTAATAAAAAATTAATTTATCTCTCATCCACATACCCATCCTTCAACTAACCCACCACAACACCTAAATCAACATTTATCCATGACCACCCACCATCCAACCAATTCAATTAATTTAATTTCTTATTATTATTTAATAATTATAATATAATAATTAAATATAATTATAAAATTACTAAATTAATTTAGAAAATTTCTCCACCGTACCGAAATAACAAATTAAGCATTATATTAATAAAATGAGGATTTTTTGAAATATGTAAAATATAAGAAAGTTAGGTTTTATTTATAGAGGAGAAAAAATTATAAATTTTAATATAATTCTTTTTTTTTAATTTAAAATAATACACAAATAAAATTTAAAGATAAAGAAAAAAAAAGAAAAAAAAAAAAAGCAATAGGAGGGGGACAAGTGTCCCCCTCCACAGTTGCCACCAGCCGGTGGCTGGTGGCATGTTGAGCGACCAAAATTGGTCGCTCAACATTATTTTTTTTAAAAAAAATTGTAAGGTGGTGGGCCCCACCCACCAAAAGGAGGCCACCACCTTACTGATATTAGTGGTCTAAATAATTACTATGATGGAGATGGTGTATTACTATTATTTATTTTAAGAACTTTGGAAATAATATTATTGTGTTAATATAATGTTAAAAATAATATTACAACTGCCGCCAAATGTTTCACTCATTGTTGTGGTTAAGAGTGAAAATTTGAGATCGATATATGAACTTTGGCTCGATTGTAAACAGATTCAATTTAAAAAGGGTTCCATTTAAAAGTAGTATTGTATTTGATTGGAATGACCCGATAGGGGTGAATAAAAAAGATGTTTGTGTCATCCGTCCGACTTTAAACCATCCGCCAGTTAATTTTATGTGATACTCGCCTACGGTTAGAACTTTGTTTAACCCGCGTCGAGTAGGGTGGGTGGCGTCGGACGCGTTGGTGGTTGCAGTCCGCCACTATCTAACTCGGCGATTATCTATAAATATTTCTTATGTTAACTCTACTAGGTTTCAAGTTTTCACACTTTTCTGTCACTTCTCTCCCCCAATCTCTCATCTTCGTCTCTTTGTCTTTCTTTCTTTAAAAAAAAAATTGAAAAAAAATAAAAATAGTTATTCTACTCCTATTCATACACCACTCCTTTACCACCAGACCACCCAATCGCTCCACTTTATATCTCTCTTGTGCTACTTCAGCACCCTTACTACCTGACCACCTTATATGTGACTCCACACCCCCTATTTGTCTTCCATTCTTAGTATCAATAGATCCCATATTGTATGCAACTTATTTTAATCATGCACATGTATCATTGATGAATAAATATTGTATGTGTTGATTGCATTTCGAACTTTGCTATTAGTACTATGATTCCTAATCAAGTTTCACCATGATGTAGAGTTTAGTGTTGGATATAAATATGAGTAAGTATATAGAGAAGCTAGTATTTCATATATAGTAGGAAAGGTCGGTCAGCTAGTTTTAGTATAAATATACAAAATCTTAAATCTAACTCATTCAACCATAATCTTTCTCTCTCTACAATCATTTATTTCTCTCTCTAAAATATCTCCTCCTCCACTCCCCCTTCTTCCACCACCTCCACCACCACGCCGCCGCCACCACCACCCCCACCACCACGCCGCCACCACCTCCACCACCACCACCACTACGTCGCAGCCACCACCACCACCACGTGCGCCACCACCATGTCACCACCACTACGTCGTCTTCACCATCACCACCATGCCGCCGCCACCACCATGTCACCACCACCTCTGCTTCTCCACGCCACCACCACTGATGCCTCAATTAGATCTACATTTTCTATTTTCAGATCTATTTTCTCTCTCTTCAAATCTACTTTCTCTCTCATCTCTCGTTTTTCAGTGTGGTTTTAAGACTGAGTGATGTGGTTTTAAGACTGGATGATATAGTTTTAAGACTCTCTCATTTGAATATTGATATTTTCGAGAAATTCAACTCATAGTGTGTGGATTTGAGTTTTCACCTATTGTTTACTTGTAATTGTAAACGGAATAGTTTTGAATATCAATATTTTCTAGCAGTGTATGTTGATTATGTGTTCTTTGTGATAGGATGAGAAAGATGAGGAACTTGAATTTCAATTTGATAATGTGTTTTATCATGGATCCAATATTGTGCTTTTAACAGATTTTGGTGTGGTTTTTTATTTCATAGTGTGTTAGATTTGTCAAGTGTATGATTTTAAGGCGACATGGTGGGGTTATAAGTATCTTTGTTGTTGTTTTAAGAACTCGTGTTAAGGCTCTAAATGTATTTGATGTGTTTTTAGATTCAGCTGCATGCTACTACTCTATTATAGTTTCAAGGGAGTTCGGTGTGGTTTTAATTCACGTTGTTGTGGTTTTAAGAAACACATAATGCTACTGTGTTGGATTCTTTGTATGATTTCTATGGGACATGGTGTTGTTATAAGTATTATTATTGTGGTTTTAAGAACTCGTGTTAATGTTTCAATCATATTTGATATGTTTTTCAGCTTCAATCGCGCGCATGATACTGTTATATTATAATTTTAAGATATTTTGGTGTGGTTTTTATGTATGTTGTTGTAGTTTTAAGAAATATATAATGTTGGATTTGTCAATTGTATGACTTTAAGGGGACATGGTGTGGTTGTAATTATCTTAGTTGTGATTTTAACGAGCGTTGTTATGGATTTAATCAGGTGATGATGATGCTAATTGAGTTTGATGAAGAAAAGACAACAAGAATAAGTTTTCCAACAAGTTTATTTGAAGAAAAAAAAGCGCGCATAGAATGTTTCAACATTGTAATGACTAAAATGTTTTAAGGAACTTATTGTAAACTTGTTCATTGATGTTTGAGAATGTTTTAATGGCAATTCTTAAATTCTTAGACTTGTTTAATAGTGATTTTTTTATTTGTGAGCAATTTTGAATTGTCGCTTAAAACTATAACAAACCATCTTAAAACAACAACGTAGCTTCTTAATATCACACCAAATGATGTAAAAATCATAACAAAAAACTCTCAATGCTAAAAACTTAAAAGCACACCATGACCCCTTAAAACCATATCGCGAATGGTCTGACCGGCCGAGCAGACCAATTAAGCTAAAAATCATGTCTTTCCATTGATTTAAGAAAGGTTGGCCTCTCCCTAAACATTGGCTATAAATATTTAGTTAGTTTTGCATATTCTTACCTACCAATCAGCCCGAGCATTTTATAACCCAACTCGTCATTTGAGGAGATAACACATCTGCTTGGGTTAATAAGTAAAATTACCCGCCCACCTAGGACCCAATACCAAAAGGCCATAGAATTTTTTTGAACTTCTATTAATCCAGAATTGGATTCGGACCCTATATGGGGCAAGCATGGGACGTGACCATGTAGTTTGGTACCCACACAAGAACGATAGTCTGAATCCATTGGCCAACTCTCGTGATCATCCAATCATTTTAAAACTAATTTTAAGGACCCATAATGGCAATAATTAGGTGAGACTCTAGATTCTATTCCGACACCACTCTTTCACCACCAGACCACATAATAACGACATCCCGAGTCCGTTGAGCGAACTCAGCGTCATCTGGGCTATAAGGTTGATTTTTAGGAACCGTGCCTAATAGCAAAAAATTAGAAGAAATTATATCCACCTAAAAGTGAGTCGGGGCTTGTCGCACACAGTGTACCCTTAAAGTCATATACGTTAGTTATGGAGAAAGGTAGCATCAAAGTCACTTGTCGTCCCTATATGTACATACGTGCACAACCCCTCACATCTAAACCAAATATCCTACTAAGGCTGATACCAATATCAAATTATTATTAACACACTTAAGATTGATACCAATCGAATGAACAAATGTGCGATTGAACGAACACATGATACATGAATAAACTTTCGTCACTTGTCGAGGAAGCCTCGCCAGTGCCTCCAAAGTCACCATCTACAAGTCCATTCATCATTATCCTACCATGACACCCATATCCACATGGAACACCCACAAGTTTACTCTTTTCACTTCTCAATTCACAATTCTTCCATTCCCCCATTATTCAATTTAAATAGAAAAACCAACCTAACTCCAAGTATATTGGTAAACCATTAACCGCTCTCTACCCCGTCTATAAGTTTCCACTAATAAATAAATGTAAAAACTTATTGTCTAAGGCGGACTAGGTCATGTGATCCATTTGGTTCATTTGTAGCCACATCTTAAGTTACTATTAACCACATTAACAATTTACTTCAGTTATCTATAATTAACGTTCCGATTTGATTTAGTTGATTTTTTCAAAGTTAATTTTTTTGAAACCATAGATTATTTATAAAGTCAATAATATAAATACCAAAACTATATTATATTATGGAATATATATGATTTCATGAAGATATAATTACATAAATTTTATTAATTATTTTGTACTCTATATAATTACAAAATAATACAAGATGAAATCGAATATCGAAAAATCTAACTTGGCAAGAATTGCAAGTTGAATTCCGACTAAAATTAGCACTGCTCGAATTTGGATAGCACATCTGAAGTATGATCTGTACTTTATTATTCCCCCACAGAACAGGTTACTAAATGCGTGAGTCACAAAAACCAAACCCCTAAAACAACACTCTCAAATAACAACTCCAAAACCCCAATCGATTTCAACCTTCAAAAATGGACGACGGAGAAGGAGGTTTAAGCTTCGATTTCGAGGGCGGCCTAGACGCCGGCCCTGCCCACCCCACCGCATCCGTCCCGTCGTACAGTCAGCGGCGAACGCAGCCTCCACCGCCGCGGTCGTCAACAACCACGCCGGTGGACAGACGGAGAACACCGGCGGAGGTCGGAGGAGCTTCAGACAGACAGTGTGCCGTCACTGGCTGCGATCTCTGTGCATGAAAGGTGACGCGTGCGGGTTCCTTCATCAGTATGATAAGTCGAGAATGCCGGTTTGTAGGTTTTTTCGACAGTTCGGAGAGTGCCGTGAGCAGGATTGTGTGTACAAGCATACTAATGAGGATATCAAGGAGTGTAACATGTGCGTGTGTAGTGTATAATTTATAATTTGACTTTGTTTTTCGAAATCTGGATTATTAGCAGTTTGTTTGTAGCTAGACGAATATAGATTCTCGGAATATTTTCGTTTTTGATGCAATTGGTGGTATGTGTATGTAGCTGGATATATTAGATTAGATCATCTGGTTTGGGAGACTTTTCTAGCTATTTGTTAGCCTGGGATGCAATTGGTGAGAATGTGTATATAGCTAGACGAATATCGATTCTCTGATTTTTTAGTTTCTGATACAGTTGGTGGTAAGTGTATGTAGCTGGATGAATTAGATCATCTGGTTTTGGAGAACTTGCTAGCCTGGGATGCAATTGGTGGTAATGTGTGTATAGCTAGACGAATATCGATTCTCTGATTTTTTAGTTTCTGATACAGTTGGTGGTAAGTGTATGTAGCTGGATGAATTAGATCATCTGGTTTTGGAGATTTTGCTAGCCTGGGATGCAATTGGTGGTAATGTGTGTATAGCTAGACGAATATCGATTCTCTGATTTTTTAGTTTCTGATACAGTTGGTGGTAAGTGTATGTAGCTGGATGAATTAGATCATCTGGTTTTGGAGATTTTGCTAGCCTGGGATGCAATTGGTGGTAATGTGTGTATAGCTAGACGAAATAGATACGCGTACCAATGAGGATATCCAGGAATGCAATTATTGTTATTTTGTGTTTGGTATTTGGGTATGGAGATTATGCTAGCTGTTTGCTTCTCCTGTAAAGCAATTACTGGTGACATGTAGATAGATTTATGTGATCTTGATTTGTTGGTTATGGAAATTATGCTATAGCTATTTGTTTGTTTTCCAATGCAATTGGCAGTAATATGTATGTAGCTAGACAAAATGGTACGGCTTAGGTTTGTGCGGTTGATAGCTATAGATGGTGCAAGTAGAGCAGGAAGGAAGAGAATATGTCTCTGTGATTTGTTAGCTCGTTCTCATTGATTGGCAGGTGGTTGTGCTTGTTTTTGGCACATAGGTAAAAGATTATGAGAAGATAGCTATAGCTATTTGTTCATATGGCTTTATGCAAGCATATGATTCATGCACCAGGCGTTCTGTTGTTCTTTGTCCCATAACCATAAAATGTGATTATATTAATCTATTTTTTCTTATCATTGTTTGAGCTTACAGTACCCCCATGCTTATTGACATATGGTTTCTGATTATCTCTGTATTTCCAGGTATAAACTGGGATTTTGTCCAAATGGCCCCGATTGTAGATATAGGCATGCAAAGCTACCGGGACCTCCACCTCCCGTGGAAGAAATTCTTCAGAAGATTCAGCAATTGGGTTCCTACAACTATGGAAACTCGAATAGATTTTTTCAGAATCGTAATAATTCTAATTATGGTCAACAGACAGAAAGACCACAGCTTCAACAAGGGGCCAATGGCACCAATAGTGTAGTAAAAACAATCATGACGGAGCCTGGTAATGGACAACAACAACCCCAACAAGCACAATCTCAACAGCAGGGCAGCCAGGCTCAAATACAGAACGTCCCCAATAGCCAGCAAAATCAAGCTACTAGGAATTCAATAGCCCTACCTCAAGGAACATCTAGGTCTGTGCAGAACAAGGTCTTTAATTAGGTTGCAAAAACAGTTCCTGTATTTATATGTGTATGCCATTTTACAAGATGTGTTTACATCTGCTGTAATTGACTAGCTGAATTATGTATTCAATTGCTTTCTCATGTTCTTTTTTCTTTTTTTCTTTTCTTTCTTTCTTTTTTTTTTCCTTTCTTTTCTTTGGTTGATGTGTTTCCTGACACAGCATGTAGATCAAATTGACATAAACCTTTATACATACCCTTTTACTGGTGTTACACATTTACTAGTAATAAGCATGGCCATACTGTTCTGTATGGGCTACCAGTAGTTGGAGCTCACCAGTCTGAGTAGCGAGTTCGTTAGTCTTTTAAATTGTGGTCATAGTATTGCACTTTTTTTGACCTTGAATGTTAATATACGAACGAAGATAATGGAGTGTTTGGCAAGAGTAAGAGCTTTGTCTTTGCCTTTTGTAGCTTGGGCATGTGGGGTGTTGTTTTGTCATGGTTAATTGTGTCGCGGATACGTGTCACTGAAAATTGATTGACAGCTTATTAATGAAAGCATAGGCATTTAGATCAAGCAGTGAGTTGGTTTCATTGAAGCTAGGACTTTTTTTTTTGGATTAATTTAATCAATTAATTTAGTTTGTCCAACTATAATGAACTAATTATTTGAATTTTTATGTGGAACAAAGAGGTCAGGTATTTTGTTGAAGGAGATGTTTCTTTTTACCATGAATATCTCTGTACTATAATTATACATGCATGCAAGTATGTCTCCCTTTAACTTCTTATAATTATTGCCTGGTCAGTCTAGTTCACTATGTTATTGCTGATGATTATCAATATTTTGTCACATGTGATTTCTGATTCTTAATCATAATGAGTTCCTGACTGTTAAATAGATTTGTTACAGTTCACAGTTCTTGTCAGGGTTAATATGACTTCATATGTGTCCTGCTTGCCAACAATTTATCTGTCATAAATTTTGCACAATGGGAAATCATTTACTCTGACCAGCAGGAGTAAAGGTTGACCTATGAATTGAATACTTCATTAAATATAAAGTTAATTGTATCCGTCTTGTACTGCATAAAGTGGAGGTCCTCTGATATTGTACTTTGTCATGAATGCCTAAGTTCCTCTTGTTGCACCATGACTCTCTTGGTCATTTCATCTCAACTGTCCTCTTGTAAGGAATGCAGCTTCTTGTTGGTGTAGGCTATGCCATTTGCTCATCATCCATGTTATAGAATCTAGAAAGGGCAAAGTTCAGTATAGTCATTGAGTTTCATCTTTGCAGTGGGGTTCTTTTCCAGTTTCATTACTGTGTACTTAGGCTGTTGTTCTGAAGCTGTGTCTGTCTGTACATGTATCTTTCACCTCTCCCTGTTAAGAATGTATGCCCCATTTCATTGAGCCTGGGAATCGTCACTTATACATTTCCATTTTTATGGTACTTAGGTACTTTGTAGTAAAGAGTTGTAACCGTGAGAATCTAGAATTGTCGGTTCAGCAAGGAGTATGGGCAACTCAGCGAAGCAATGAGGCTAAACTTAATGAAGCTTTTGAGACTGTTAACAATGTCATATTAATCTTTTCTGTTAACAAGACTAGACATTTTCAGGTTGGTTCTTGTGCTGCTTATCTGGTAAATTTGAGTTGTTACCTTACTTTCTTTGTATTAAATGATACTTTTGGTTTTCTAGGGCTGTGCTAAGATGACGTCCAGAATAGGTGGCTCTGTTGCTGGAGGAAACTGGAAGCATGCTCATGGAACTGCTCATTATGGAAGGAACTTTGATGTGAAATGGTTAAAGGTCCTTACTTTCCATCAGATATTATTGAATTTGAATTACAAATGTTGGATTATTATTATTATTATTATTATTATTATTATTATTATTATTATTATTATTATTATTATTATTATTATTATTATTATTATTATTATTATTATTATTATTATTATTTTTTTTTTTTAATAAAACTAGACTTTTATTAATCACTCAAAATTGGAAGGGAGTCGAGAGACAAGCTGTGCTCCCACCCCTTTCTTATTATTATTGTTGTTGTTGTCGTCGCTATTATTGGTAGCATTTGTGTATCATTTGTTAGACATTTTATATTATAAAATCACATAAGAGAAACTGGATATACATTACCTAATAAGAAAAACAAAAGAAGAAAAAGAGATAAAGTAATATAAATATCAAACAAAAAATTAAAAAGCAAAATAACAATATCCTAAAAAAAAAAAGTAATAAATAAAGATTTAAGTTGAAGGTAATATTTAAACTATCATGTTAGTACAACTTTACATCCAAATTTTAATCTATATTTTTTGTTTTGGTTGAAAGATATTCCTAGTATCTTCTTGTCGACATCTTTTTGAAGAATTTGTTGTAGCCTCAGATTCAGACATTCTTTCTTAATTGATATAATGGACATCTATAATAACTGCACAATCATTTTGCTTGTTTACTTGTTAGTATGTATGCGCTGAACATCTCTCATATATTGTTCTTGGGATAACAATGTCTTTTATCTTGATTCAAGTACTGTGTTCAGCATAGTTGTGTATTGGACTCCTACATATCTTTGATGTTTTTTCTGCTGATTCTGTTCTGTTCTTATGGTGCATTAACTGATTACAACATGTGTATGCAGCTCTGTGAATTGTCTTTCCAGAAAACCCGGCATCTGAGAAACCCATTTAATGAGAATCTACCAGTGAAGGTCAGCACTTGTTTTGAAACTGAACCCTTGGCATATATTTGAAAATTCATATTTTTGTTGAATTTTGTGGATCAGCTGAAACCTGTTTGTTGGAGCCAGTTCTAGAGTTAATATCTACTTCATGTTTTCTTTGACAATGTTCCCTTGCAGTCATGCAGTAGTATTAGGGGAAGTATGGAATTATCCCGAAACATATATACTGTATTTAACTATTCAATTTCAATTGTTTGTTCCCCATATTAAAAGTTTACGATTCTCCCTTGCCTCAGACTGTTTTTGATCTTTAACTTTTTGTTTTGGCAGATAAGTAGGGATTGTCAGGAAATAGAGCCTTCTGTTGGTGAGCAGTTGGCGTCATTGCTATACACTGAACCAGACAGTGATCTTATGGTAATTATATTTTTGCAACTGAACTCGAAAATTTCGTTAATTCTGTTTCTGTCAAGGACTTCCTTCTTTTTGGTTGGTTAAATTTATAACAATCCTCCAGCCCAATAGCTTCATCTGTTCCCTCGTTTTGTGTTGTCCTATAGTTGTCCCTACTCCCTACTTCCAGTCTGGTGCAGATAAGCCTTTTGTAGTACATTCACCTGATATCTCATATGTTCCATGTACCTCTGTTATCCTATATTTAATAGGTTCAGTCCATTATTTTATCCTAGGGAAATCCCGGTCTAATTGACAAAGCATTAGATTTCTAGCTGCATACATTTTCAGGGTACGAATGCCAGTAATGTCTCATGAGAAATTTGATACCTTGTTGCTTAACCAGTTATTTGTTCATAATTTTCTAAGACACATTGTATAACTGAATAGGTTGTGATTAGACGATTAAAACAACAGTTTGTCTTGTTCTAGGCTGTCTCCATCGCAGCAGAATCAAAACGTGAAGAGGAGAAGGCAAAGGGAGTAAACCTCGAAAATGGAAATGAAAATCCAGATATTGTCCCGTTTGAAGATAACGAAGAAGAGGAGGAAGAAGAAGAAAGTGAAGAGGAGGATGAAAGTTTCGGAGCTCAAGGCAGGGGTAGAGGTCGAGGAATGATGTGGCCTCCACACATGCCTCTTGCACGTGGAGCCCGCCCCTTCCCACCGGGTATGCGTGGCTTCCCACCAAACATGATGGGAGTTGATGGATTTCCCTACGGTCCTATGAACCCTGATGGTTTCCCTATGCATGACCCCTTTGGTATGCCACCCCGTGGCTTTGGGCCGTACGGGCCCAGATTTCCAGGTGATTTTTCTGGTCCAGGTTCCGGGATGATGTTCCAAGGCCGGCCTGCCGGTGGTTTTGGGATGATGATGGGTCCAGGAAGAGCCCCTTTCATGGGAGGCATGGGCCCTGCTGCAGCAAGAGCCGGCAGGCCAGTTGGTGGGAGCTCGTTTTATCCACCACAACCATCACAACAGCCTTCTCAGAATCACAATCGAGCAAAGAGAGATCAGAGAGCACCCAGTGACAGAAATGATACTAATTCAGACCAGGGTAAGAGTCAACAAATGGGTGGTGGACCTGGGGATGACGGGGCGTATCAGCATAGAGGGAGAAGCCAACATGAAGATCGTTACAGTGGTGGAAACAGCTACCGCAATGATGAGAGTGAAAGCGAGGACGAGGCTCCTAGAAGGTCTAGGCATGGCGAAGGTAAGAAGAAAAGGCGGAGCTTAGAGGCTGATTCGCCTGTTGGTTCTGATGAAAACTAAAGCAAGTGATTTGCCTGCCGGTTCGGATGAAAACTATATAGCCTACCATATGCCACATAGACTTTGACAGGATGAAGATGTTGTCTCTTTCTTGAAAACTGTATACATTCATTTTCTTCTGCTGTGTTAGAGTAGTAGAACAATAGAAGTAGCCAAGTAGGCCAACATCTGTAGTAAGTACTCTTAATACTTTTGAGCACATATTTATGTATTACTATATGTGCAATTCAACCCTTTTCAATTAACATCTGAGACATTCACATCTCAGTTCTCTTTTTCCTCCTAAAGATTAGCATCTGTTTTCTAAACAATCTGTTCTGTCTGAAGGGCGGGACTTGGTCGGTAGCAGCTAATCCCTCATCGTATCGTAGGTAAGCTACACGGGGTGATGTTGTAAAAGTCAATTTTGACAGTTGGAAAAACAAAATACATTCACAAACTCGGTTACTAGAAAGCAATTCGTCTTGAAGAGGCCACGAGGAAAATATACCTGATAACATTGGCACGTTCGAATAATTAGAAAATCACCAAATAAATAATAAATAGGAGTATCGCCAGTTGAGGTTTAGGTTTTTACATAGACAATGGACTAAGTGAACAGTAAGATATAAACAAAAAATAACGTGGACAATAAATTTAAACAAATTAAGTATGGTTTTCGGTCTTCCTAGAGTACGATTCTATAATGTGAGGAAGAATGTAAGATATAATAATTCATCTGTTGCGCTTTTCACCGAGCTGCTCCTTGCTGGATAGGCCGGAAATAATATGTAGAAGCTGCTCCCCCGCCTTATTAATATGGAGCACGGTCCATCTCTGACGATATGTAGCACAGTAATTTACATGTTAATCTCACAAATGAATTCACTCACCTTTCGCAACTTTAGTAGAGTCATCCTTTACGGTATCAGATTCTGTTTTTACAATGTTTTCATCCCCACCAACAGTTTCCGCAGATGGTGAACAACTGGTATCAGGATCGACTTCTGGAGTCTTGCAGCTATCTGCAGGCTCTTTAGCCAACATTGGTGAAGGGTTCGTCTTATCAGGCTCAACTGCAATAGGTTGGGCTTCTTTTGATACCTCATCAGGCCCAATGGCAACAGGTTCGGCTTCGGGTACCACTTGGACCTCGCCATTCTCTAAAGGAGGGGCTTGAGCTGCATCTGCGGAGTTTGAGAGTGGAGGCAAGTTGGGAGAGTCGGAGTTTTCTCGCCACTGAACCCACTCTGGTGGTTTGTGGGGTCCACCAGTATTAGTTTCTCCCGCGTCGGACGATTCATTCACGACATTGTCATCTGTCATTGGTTTTGGTTCTGTAGGTTCTGGTATGGCAGTGCCCATGTCTTCTTCGACAATAACCTCATCATCAGCTCCACGTTCAATCTCGCTTCCTTCAGTGTAGTGGGCTATGGGAGCATTTGAAATAGTTGATGATTCATTAGTTGTTTTCTCATCAGCAAAAGCAAACCAATTGGAATTCGTGATATGAGAACCGCTGCAAAATTGACCAATTATCAAGCTGTAAGCACAAGATCTCACAAGTAAAAAGCACAAAAGCTCCAAAGCATATCTTCCTATTAACGAGCCTCAGCTCACAGGAAGTTGGAACTAGCATGGAAATTGAAAATGAAAATATGTTGGGGACCTTTTAGGTTCAGATAATAAAATAAAAAGAAATCAATGAGCCTTTTTATGGGTAGAGTACTGAAGTCCATTGATTTCTCTACCCATAACCTCCACGATCTATAAATTAAGCAAAATGAGGCAATCTAAAACGGCCGTGAGTGTCAAACTTTAAAACCTCCAAATTTACCAAGATGGATATGAATATAATTAAAGCAAGGAAATATATGCTTGCCTTTCCTGGTCATCTCCCACCCGAAGGGAATTCCTTTCCTGTTCATCTCCCAGCCGCAGGCAAGAAATGACAACTTCAGCAGATTCGTCGTCAAAATACACATCCTGTGGAATACAAAAAAAAGTAGTGATTTGACAATGCAATAACAAGTGACAATAAGAACAGCCAGTCCACAAACCTAGAATAGAATAGATCAAAACACAAATCTTGTGATGCGGCATGATACATAACAACTTTCCTAGAGTAATCATTTCTAAAGTACAACTACTGCAGCACTATCAAAAGGCACTTGACAAGATTCGTGTATATAGTGTTTGCAGTCTCATTAGTGTTGGAAAATCCCTTCAACCCACCAATTAAGAACGTAGTTCACTCAGAGCAAATTCAGGAAAGGTCAAACCCAAACAGAGAAACTGGCCTAGGGGATGAATAATGAAAAACAAGATTGAGTAGATTCACACGATAAATGTACTGTAGTTGATGCCTATGCACTTGTCATCACGACCAACAAAAGAATAATGAAGATATGCAAATCACTTATCACACCACTGTGATGACTGCAATTCATGTCATCATTACTCTAAATCTGTAAGCGGTCTAATTTTAAGACCCAACAAATGACGAAGAAATGAAAATTTTAAGGCTGTGGACAGGCCGAGGAAAAAGTGAGAGTGGACTTGAGAGATGAATCAGATGGTTGCAACAAACTTAGATCTATAATGCTCATTCACAACCTATAAGCAACGGTCGCATCCTGGCTGCAGCAAAGGAGTGAAAAGGGAGAGGGGCATCTGTTGTGAGTTTGAAGGCGAGTGAAAAACATTATAGATAATCCAAAAATTGGTTCCTGGTCAATGTGAGAACCGGAACAGAATCATAAATATATGAGAACTGGAGGCCCGGCCGGAAAAAACAAGTCTGGAACAAACTAGAACAATCAGTCTGGTTCCAGCCCATTTGTATGGTCCGGACCAGAATTTGCACACCCCTAATCACACACGTACCTCATCATCACGTTCAAGAGAGCCTTGACCCTGCAGAAAGGCAAAGAAAATGTTAGAAACTCTACACTGACTCATTTATACATGAGCTAATAGACTATATATATGCTTTCAAGATCTCACATGTTCTCAATATAAAATAAAATGTATACATATCAACAAAATGAACCTCATCAGTGTCATTGCTATTGTACGTCCCATATCGGAAGGCTTGGCTTAAGTTATTAGCCAAAGCTGCAACATCATAGTCTCTGTCTTGATAGTCATCATCATCACTGTCTCTAGTCCGATCCTGCAATGAAGAGGGCCTCCTGCAAAATCAATATGGGAATCATATATTTGTATAAAGAAGATGGCACTGTAGATGAGATTCAGAAATCATGCATTTGAAAACTAGTTCAGCAATACAATACGAAACAATCATGAGATAAATCAAAATGGAAATAAGCCCATGCCTAACAAGAGTGCGGATCTTCAATCTCACACTTTCCAACAATGAGAAATAGACATCATTCATAGTGTAATTAGGAATGATACCAATCCACATATGGCACTTGAACACTTCATTTCAGGCCAAAAATTTATTTTACCTTCTTGAAATATGCATATCCGCATAGGTAAACTGATGCCTAAAACAATTTTGATACATAAACTATCATGACAAATGAAATACTCTATTGTAGACCAGATCTGACACATACATCTCAGTCTTCAAGCAAATGTTTAAGCATGCAGATATAGTACATGACACTCACCCACATGCCCACTGGTAGATATTTTCTATTGAATTGCGCTTAAGCAGCACATTTGTCTGCCAATCAACCCATGCACTGTTTTCCTGCAAAAGAATTAAAAGAATAATCAACATTCAAACTCCATCCAAGAAAACGAAAAAGAAGGGGAAGAAGATATATAAACCTGCAATAGTTTCTGTATCTCACTGTTGTTGTTCCCTAATTGAACAACTTTATTAGCAATACGTGTTAAGTGACCAATACTCCCTATCCTAGGTAGTGACCGTCCTTCAACTGGTACAGTGGGCTGCAAAACAATAAAATAACCTGTCACTGCTAATACAAAATATTTGTAGCATCTTAATAAGTTCAAAATTACGATTGAAATTCGCACAAGGTACATGATGAGAAATGTCACAGAACAATTATACACAAGTACCTTATTCTCATCAACAGCCAAAACAGAGTTGTTCTCTGCTTCAAGAATCTTTCCAATGAGATTACAATCATGAAGAAGATGTCCAACAAACTCAGGATTTTTACTCTCCAAACAAGACGTTACAATGCGTTCCACATGGTGATGCAAGAAATTGTTGTAAGGATACCTGCAATAAGGTTATATAGAGAACTCAAATTATCGTTTTTGGTTTTTGGCCTTAAAAACTAGAATTAGAAGCCCATCTGAGGAAAGAACTTACTTAAAGAAAAGTTCAAGGATAAGTTTCACAGCACCCAGGCGAATCAATTCTTTCTCTGCGGCCTCACTACTGACAGATACTAAGACCGAGAAGAACTCTATAATCTGAGAATGTGTAGAATGTCAACAGTTGGATTTAGACATTAATGATATATCATTAATTAATAAAGTAGGATAGATGATAAGTGCCGTGAACGGGGTATATAGAAGCAGAATAGAATACAGTGGTTCCAATAAATTATACTTGGAGAGATATTTATAGATAGACGCCTACTACTTGTTGGATATGCAAATCAATTCCCCATAAAAGTACTTTGCAAATAGGCCTTAGACTTTTAGTGAACCTCAAGTTATATATACCTTCAATCGATTCTTTCCCAGAGGAGGCTGCAGCTTTCCATATGTAGTCGGCAAGACATTGTCTTCCGACGAAAGATTTAAAAGGTTGAGCAAGTCACCTGCCAAATAAACCAGTTAAAACTCTTGTCAATTTTTGCTATTGCAAATTAAGATCTGAGCAAGACAACATTTCTGCCAATCAACTCTCGGACTTCATCGTTCATATAACATGAACCAAATCCAAAAACGACACGTGTCAAGGAAGAGACAAAACACTGTTTTCACCTCTCTTATCCTTGCTGCAACTGCCAATCTAGCAAGCTTATATTTTGAAACGCAGAACTAGTAGCAAAATGGTAATAGTTTCAAATGCTGATTTGCTTTATTCTCTTTTTTTCATTTGTTTTCTTATTTTCCTTGCCCGTCACTGCAGAGTAGTTCAAGTCTTCAAGAAGTCATTATTGCCAAAATATTTTCAGTAAGAGACAGAGTCATAATAAAATTGTAGCAGGAATAGGCAGTTCAGTGACAAGTCACCTTTTCTTTTTTGTTTCATTGGGTCAAAGTGGTTGTGTTATCCGGTGCATTTGACGAGTGAAACATTGCAGTGAGACAGTTTTTTACGAACTTATCAAGTAGTTCTACACGAAGACGAGGTGATATGTAGATAGCTGGAAGCTTCCGCCAGAAGTTGGAATATAACACAAGTTTGATCTACATCAACTTATTTTCACAGAAATGCTGATGATGTGATTCAATCTATACTTTAGGTGTCAAAGTAATCATAAGACGAGAGCCAAGTTTACCTAAGCTCTCCAGCATGCCCTCGACAGTCTTGGGATTGGCGGAAACTCCCGACCCGTGAGACATTTGATAGTTATACATATAATATGTTCCTGAACTAAACCTCTTGGGGTCTAACAAGGATACACAAACCGATAACAAGTTAACCAGAACTGATTTTGGCCTGGAGTCCTCCAGAGCCAGACGAAATAATCTCCCTGTAAAACTGTGAAAACCAAGTGTCAGTCAGAAGAAAGAAAGAAAGAGAATAACGAAATATGAACACAGGCAACCAGTGCAACCTTGGGCTGGATATTTTTGAAGCTAGCCCTGGTGGAGCGTATCGCGCAATTGAAGAAAGAGTTTCTGCAGCATTAGCATGAACTTCAGGAGAGTCCTGCAAACATATCAGCAATCTTAAGGTTTCATTTTTGGGGAAACAAAGACTGGGCATGCATGTCTGATGTCTGTACAAACTTTTAAGTCTTGAAAATTGAATCTTCGGTTCTCCAATTGCATCGCATAAGAAACTTGGTCGTAGTAAACAATATCACCAGAAACTAGTAGTATAGCCCGAACTGATTCAAAAAGAGGATATGAGAAATAGAGGATCTTGTTCATCAGAAACATAAAACCACTATGGATCCATTTTTGGAAACGCCTTTTTTTTGCTTTTCTTTTTGCTTTTTTTTTTTTTTTGAAAAGTTCATGTCCTGGTCAGGACCTCAAATCACCAAAGTTAAAAGGATGATGCAAATGTCTGTATGTAAGAAGTTGTGCTTAATTAAACTTACAGATGAACTGAATTTATCCGAAATCATCTCCAGCACATTTGTATCTTCCAACCATTGCAAAGAGTCAGCATAATTTGCAGATATATGTTCATCAGCACCAATCAGACGAATTAAAACCTATCGATAAGAACATTAAGAGATGCTTAGACAAAGACGCATTCTAAAAGAGGAAACAGAAAGTTGAGGGACAAAAAGACAAACCTCCATTATAGAAGTGATTCCAATTAGGTCAACAAGCTGTTTTATGATATCTTGATGCGCCTGCAAATGCATGATATCAGAGTTTAAACTCCTGGCAGGTCAAATCGCTAAATACAACACATAAACATAACACACCAGACAGACATTTATCAAGCACAGGGTCCTGCCTAAGAAGTAACAAAGTATTACTAATTCGTAAAGGACTAAAATGGCTTTTATGCAGCTTAAGCTGCCACATTAGCACTTCATAGGCACCACCGAATCATATGCAAAATTATATTGCCAGGTGGTGTTACCAAGATTCTTCTGAATATGATTATTTAGCATCAGTCCAATAAAGTAGTCCGGAAAATAGAAAAGGTGAAAACTTTTTTTTTTTATAGGAATGTCTTTAAAACTGTCCTTGCCATGATACAATATAACAAGTGGTACCAAATCATCAAATCAACTTCACATGCAGTTTTTTATCAGGGATCTAAACTTTCTCCTACAAGTGATGGGTGTTCCTTACAAGCTTTTAACTATTGGGCCCATCTTCACTACTAGGCATGCAAAAGACATTTATTTAGTGGAGCAGGCTTCTCTTATTCTTCTTCTTCTTCTTTTTTTTTTCTTTTTTCCGTGGGTTGTGTGTGTGTGGGGGGGGGGGGATCAAGGTGTGGACGTGTTGCCATTGTTTTGCACTATGCATGAGATAAAATTCCATTTAAACGGAAGTAAGAATGCAAGGTCTTAGTTGAATTTTCAAAATTGATTGTGCTGAACAATTCAGATTTAGGAGATGATTATCCTCCATGGGGTCGAGCGGTGAATTAAATCATCTGTGGTGATGACATCAACAAATCGAAGTGGGAAGTGCATTGACAACCATGGACACTGATTGGAAACATTCCAATGAATCAATCTGGCCGTAGAGTATAATGATGATGACTAAGTTTAGGGAACCGGGTGGATAGCAGTGCTTTTTGACAAATTGAACAATGCATTTTTTATTTTTTTTTCCTGTGGTAGGTGACAGAAAAGGGGTCCTTTCAGTTCCTTATGTTATGTCACGTGTTGTTAGTGTGAAATGGCAATTCTGATATTTGACCGAAACGATAAATAGACAACTAATCTGTAGACATCTCTAGAGAAAACAAGATTGAGACCCTCAAATGCAATTTCTCAAACAAAGCATATTACGTAATACATTGAGGACAGTTGCTGGTAGGAGAAAAACAACAACAAGGAAAAAAAGTGCAAGTATTGGACTCACTCGTATGTAATTCATAAGAGGAGTTGTCTTCCGCAGCAATAGGCATACGACAACCTAGAACATCAAGTTTGGAGTATCAGGTATGTTCCAACAAACATTGAAAGCATTCACGAAGTAGAGAGAAAACAGTACGTGCATGCATGCACAAATACACAGGTCGTGAGGTCACCTATATAGATTGAAAGGAACATGCAAATGCAATTGCACTCCAGGTATCATTTGCCTATGGAATAACTAAGAACAGTGGAGAATAATACTAAATGTGTGACACCTAACATCTAAAAGTAATCATTTTACAGGCCATCCATATTCATCCATCATTGGCTTTGCCTTAATTCTTTGCCCACTTAGAACTTCTCCGGTCTAAGCTAGGTTGCCTAGGATAACCCAATGTGGGAACTTTTTTAATACAAAAAGATTTTTACAGCAGAAGCAGTCAGACCTTACTGAAATAACCAGCCAAAAGAGTACTGTGGTGACGGTCAGGCTCTAGGAAAGAGAACAGCAGGTCCATTAACTGTGAACCAAAAGTCATATGTAAGTGATTGTTAAAAATCAAACTGATTCTCGAAATAGTAAAAAGTTGTCGCACCTCTTCATCCTCTACCAAAGCTTTCAGAATTATATCAACTTCACAGGTGAATATTTCACAAGCAATGAAAGGAAATCTACATAAAACATGAAGAAATATATTAAAAACACAGATGAAGATCATTACAGTGGCTTGTAATTAAATGTAAATTCCAAAAACTATACTGCATGCTTACTTGAATGTTCGTTGCCTCTCAGCATCCTCACTGGCTTCTTCTACTATAAACTGAATAAGTTGTTTAACTTGAGCCCTTTCACGCAAGCTGCGTGAATTTTCAATAGATGTGAAATAATGCAAGTCAGCAAACCATGTATGTAGTCTGGAAAAATCAACTTCTAACGAAAAGGACATTTTGCCTTCTCTTTCTTTCTTTTTTATAGTTTTTCTTTTTGGAGAGGGGAAGGTAGATAAGACTATCAAGATGGTAGGTGTTTTGTGGTGGATGCCTAGTGATTGATCGAAATCCTGGATCATACTGACGAATTAGAGCAAACCTCAGGTATAGTTGAAATTAAATCAAGTGTATATTCCGAGATAATACTAGCTTAAGCCTTCTCACCAACATGGTACATTCAGAAGCTAGTAAAACATGTATCAAGTTGTCAAGTGTGAAACTCTACTGGATTTCCATTACACAAAAAGACAGTAAAATGCTGCAATTCGCCTCGTCAAGAAAAAGTAACTAACATTTCCAACTGATCAGTCCGAAACTAAAGTATAAAAGTAAGATCAGCAAACTACAACTTCCCTTCTAGCATGGGTGTGGTTTAACCATTAACAGAATTACAACTTTCTGTATATTCCCTTTTATCTATTCTTAGAACCTTACATCAAGATTCACACATACAGTTTAGTGTCCTGGACAAGCTCAGTGCAGATGAAACGCAACGACATAAACAAACTATCAAAAAATAAATAAATAAAAATTGTACAAATTGGTGGAGTATACACTTACAAATTAATTAAACGGCCATTGAGAGCTTTGCATTCTTGAATCACCTCATCTTCATCCAACAGCTCCTCCAGAGTAAAATTTTCTTTATCTAAGATCGCTTCCACCTGAAATTAGATTCAATTACATAAGCATAGTACTACACAGAAGTAAAGCTTCACGACAAAAATCATGCAGGAAATGACATGCTAGGGGAACTTGCTCCTGAATTTAACAGATAGGAAAAATAACAAACTCAAACTCACTCTAGAAATCACATCATATATGCTAAAAAAGCTAGGCATGATATTAGCTAGGTTAAAAACTTAAAATACACTTGTGATAAAATAACAGTGATTAACACCTAAGCTAGACTGTACTACTGTGGATGAGCTAAAATGATCTCCCCAAGGGAAACAGATTCTGATTCCCTCCGCATCGATTTTACCGGTTTCGAATAAACTTAACATCATCATTCAACAATGAATAAATTTAAATTAACCATATACAGTATATCCATCCAACTCCATAGTTTACACCGCTACACGAACAAAACAACAATTCGGCAGTGAATCAAAACCATATTCCCCTGTTTCCACCTGATTCTACATTTTACATCATCAATGAAACAACAAGCCACAAATTACGCTCAAAATCAAATCAATCAAAAAACACGCGCCACCATACCGGATCACGGAGAAACAAAAATCGCCATTAACGAGTACACAGAAAACGAGAGAAATTGAAGCACGTACTGGAGAAGCAGTGGTGAGGCCAGCCATGCGCCAAAACATGATGAATTGGTAATTACGAGCTCGAATTCAGATCCGTTCAGCTCAAAACCCTAGGTGATATGATATATATGTGCAATGGTCTCTTCACGGAGAACGGTACTGATTGCAAACGGAGTTTGAAATTGGATTCGATTGCATTACTGGATTTTTCAGTGATAAATGAGAAATGATGTGAATCGGAACTAGTAATGATAATACTTGGGGAATACAGTAGCAGAGATAATAATTTATTTATTTGTTTTTATTTTATTTATGAATATATCGAGGGAAATGACGTAATCTGGAAAATATTACCTGCGTTCTAGGATCAAAATATTCCCCATGGCGTTTGAACTTTTCTTTTTAAATTACTTAAATATCATCTATATTATGAATCTCATACTATAGTTTTGATTACATAACACACGTACTACTATTACTATCAATTATTACAAATAATAATTATTAATTTCAGTCAAGTAATTTAAAATACTTCGGAGGTAACATAGTAATCATTTTCGAGAAAATTTATACCGTACTACTAACTTAATCTTTTGTCGAAATTTAATTTCGATAACTTTTATTTGTTGTTTCAACTCATACCACTTGACCACAAACACATGTATTAGAATTTTAATTCAAGTGTTTATAATTTTAAATTTTAATGTAATGAAATGTGAAGGTTTATGAAAAAGTGTTTTATTCTAATTTTCTCGTTTACTATGTCATTGTTTTTTTAATAACAACTAGTACCATTTTCACTTGCATGTACGGTGTTTTAAAAGGAGAAGATTTTTTTTTTTTTTAAACTCTCATCATAGCAATTTATTGATACATTTGAGAACAAAATAGACGGTGTTCTATTTTTCTAAAAGAAAAGAATATTTTGAACTCTCGACATACATAGTAATTTGTTGATATATTTGAGAAAAATGGACGGACTCCTATTTTCTAAAAGAAGAAAAAGAAATTTTTTTTTTTTTTAACTCCCAACGTACAAAGCATTTTGTTGCTATATTTGAGAAGAAGAAAAAATGGACGATCTTCTTTTTGCTCATGTCACTAACATCCCACCTTTGATCCGATCGTATTCCTCTCAAGTGAAATTCAATTGAGAAAGAAAGTCATGTTTTGCCGAGTAACATAAAGCACGAAACTAACAACAAACGCTTTAAGGTTTATTTTGGATTAGTAAGATGTACAAAAGTTTCTTATCTTCGTTTACACAGACACCATTTCCCTTGTGCGAGTATGGCCCTAAACTTAAACGAGCACATTGGCACAATAACCATCTACTTGCTACCTTTCATATGTCCATTAGATAAAGCTCGTGCTTATGCAATACCGGCGTACAAATAAGATACACCATCTATGTGAATTACGCAAACCTTTCAAACTCGTGAACAATAAACAAACCATAAAATAAAGTGAAGTTAAACCGCACTATCTAAGAGAGACATGCTACAAATTCACTACATACGGGGTCTGAACTTGTCATTGTAAGGATATTAATATCTATTTAACCAAGTACAACCACATAGTGAATTTAAATTTTTAAACCGATAATATAACACAATTTAAGGAATAGAGGGGCTGTTACATGATATTATAGAAGTTTTGTCCTTGATAGTAGAAGAATTCATCTTCGAGGGGCAATATATCAAGAATCATCTGCTGCGAAACATAGCGGCGCACACTAGTCTAAAGTTTTTGTCCTAGCTTGGAGGATTTGTCTTGTTTTTTTGAGGAAGAAGTTATCATATATTAATTGCAATAAACTCAAAGTACATCTGGGAGGTGAAAGGCAGATCATATGAACCTGAGCTATCTAACAGTACATGTTTAGCCGACAAATGAGCTACCTTATTACGACAACCGCTGACAAAACAAAACGAAAAATACTCGAAAACAGTAGCTAGCAGTTTAATTTCCTCTAGTATGACAACTCCCAATCCAAGTCCCAGCTGAATCCCATAAGAATCTGAATCAGGCAGCCTCATATTTGAATAAACTGACAGGGCTTCTTTATATCTTGCAATGAAAGCTTTAACAAAGCTCGAAGATTTTAATGCATCATACCCCGAATTCTCGTGCAAGATCTTATTTCTTTGTTGCTCCATAAAGACCAACATGAACAAATGAAGAACTCCAACTCCCTGCTCGCATTAGCCCAAATCTGTGCAAATCCAATCACCCAAGTCTGTGGATCCATTGGTAATAATATGGTTTGAAAAAGTTGGAATTGCCTAATACAAATGCACAAAGGCAGTCTCAAAAGTCAAAACACGTGCATGATAGATTGATAGTTACACACTCACACCATTATTATCTCAAACAGGGCACTAATCTACAACATTTAATCCACTACAACACTGGGAGAGAATCTTTCGAAACTAGCAAACAGAGAGATGGCTGAACCTGAGGTGAAACAACAAAGTAGTTATAAGCAGAGCAGGGATTAATGAATCCCTTGACCTTGTTCCTCTATTTCGACATCTTTCCTTCATTTGTCTTTATAACTCCGTCAGTGTACATAATACCTACCTTTGCCTTCGTAAACTTCAGGAGGTTAATTTCAAACTGCGAACAACTGCAGCAAATTCTGTGACTACATAAGAGCCAGAAGTCTCTATCAGTCGACTAGTCCCCTCCCTCTGCATTTTTATCTCTTTTATTTCTCTGCTCCGATTCCAATCTTCTCCGAAGTCCTATCAAAGAGGCCAAGACCACCGTCAACATCACCGTCATTTACTTCTCTGCTTCCAAAATCCACCGTATTTACATATCTAATTATTAATCTCTGCTTTCAAAATCCAGTTCGAATGGGGTACGATCGACCCAGTTCAAAGTCAATGGTGAAACCATCAAATTCTGTGACTATGCTGCAAAACACACAAACAGCAGGAGGAACGGCCATTTCAACTTCATGGCTGTACAGGAGCTTAAGGTACAGAAGACTGCCTTCTGATTCTGCTCTAGCTTTGAAAGCAACACCTACTATCTTCAAATGCGTAAAGAAACATGGCTTCCATTTCAAAGAGTTTCAATCACCTGAAATCGGGAAATAAAAAAAAATCATATTGTCTAATTAAGTGACACAAAAGTTTTTTTCTTTTTTTTTTCATTCTCAAAGGAGTCAACTTTCCAAAGATTATAGCTAATTCTGCTTCCGTTTCAGAAGGCAAGTTATAAACAGAGATTCCGAATGAATAATTACGGTCCAAAATGCTCCTATGGTATATAAAGTACAAGTAGCAATCTCACTGCAACTAACAGAGCTACAAATCTACAATCATGTGAAGACACTTCTAACTAACAAATACAGAAAATAAGAGCCAGAAGACTAGGGAAAGGAAATACAACTATACCTTGTGCATGTCCAAAGGTGTCCTAAGATATTGTTGAAGTGCTCATCACATGAAGACCTCAGAGGTTAAAACAATCATGACACCAATCTTAGTAATTAGAGTATAAGAATGAATTTAATATTATATAAATCCATTTTAAAACATGTTATAATTCATATAAACTCGCGAGGGATACATGGTCTAGTGTTTAGGATTTGTAATACAAATTATATATGAGCCCGACATGTAAGCATGTACTGGCACAAAATTCAATAGACTCTGCTAAACGAAGATTAAACCTAATATATCAAACTAAATTCTTCCCAGAAGTATAACAAGATTAGCAAATAATTACTAAACCTTTAATCATATTGCAACACAGTTAAAAGATTGAAATGAAACGTTTCAGCAGCAAAGCTATCATCACAGGAGATAAAAAATCTCTCAGTCCAAGTGTTGGAAATGTTTAAATTGCTTCATCCTCATAAAACAGGACAAATTAAGAAACTACAACGAACAATGAACACAAAAATCTGAAATCAGAACTTAAAAATAGGGTAAATGGAAAGCTCAGGTGGCAATTTATGTTATTGGTTCGATTCTGCCAGCTAGATTTCCTCAACCAAGTTCAGAAGAGGAAGCTTTGGATAATCATTGCGCCCAATTTCCCCAATGAAAAGAGAATTAGGATCAAAAATCTTAAAAAACAGGTGCAGATAGGTTTGAAAAGAATGAATGCTCAGTTCAGCAGGATAATCGACATGCATGCAACAATCTCTCAAAGAGAAGGGCCTGCAATCCGCTCTGTTGAGCTTGAATTTTCAAGTGATCACTGTGATTCACTCCAAAGTGATTTCAATAAATAAACTATAGACATTGTGTGCATAGTTAATCATGAAGGATTCTAAGCACATGTACACTATAGAATTAGCAGGAGACAAGTAATGCGACAGTAACTGAAACACCCATCAACACCCATCGCCCTGTTATGAACAGACACATTTCATTTATACTTTGGAAAGCCTTCACCATTATTGAAACAACACATGCAATATTGGATAAGACAAGACACTTTGATCACATATGTATGAGCCAATATGACCAACATGCAACAGACTAATATTAAACAAAGTGAGCCAATATGACCAACATGCAACAGACTAATATTAAACAAAGGCAACGCCTAGACAAACAACACTGGGTAATGAATATAATGGGTTTACAATATTGAAATTATGGGGTTTCCGGGAAATAATGGCATTGAGGTTCCATCGATCAGGATACCCAAATTGTATTTAAAGTTATCATCACAGGGGATAAAAGATTGCTCAGTCCAACTGTTGAAAATGTATGTAAATATTGCTTCATCCTCACCTCAAACTAAAATCTAGTAAGAAATTAAAACCACACACAAAAATCTGAAATCTACAGAGAAATTTAAGGTAAATTGAAAGCTACAGTGAATAGTTTTATCAACAGTGAATACTTAATCATGAAGGATTCTAAGCAATGGGAATTATTCAGAGCGATTTAATAGGTAACACTGTCTTGTGTCTAGTAAGATTAAACACTTACAAGTATCCAATTTACAGTATTAAATGTAATTGCACAAAACGGCCCTGTGAATGAAAGGAAAAATCAGTCCACAGATTCCTATCAAGATGCAAAAGTATCTATTTAGGTCAAATCATGACACTGCGAGTCATTGCTTCAGCTACTGGCAACGTGGCATTAGACCGATTTCTGTTGACAAAACTATAGCCAGTCCAACAATTTCACAGAAGTACAACTGCTAATTTTTAATTGTCTTTAGAAAGATATTAAGAACAATCAGAATCTTTAACAAATAATCAAACAAATCAAACCATTGAAATCCTATTACAAAGTAAAAGATTCAGTAGCGTGTTCTCATCACAGGAGATACAAAATTTCTCCGACAAAGAGTTGGAAATATTGCTTCATTCTAATCAAATTAATTCAAAAATAATTAAAACCATATACTACGATCAGAAATGTAAAAAGGAATTTTGGGTAAATTGAAAGCTCAGGTGGCAAATAATTTTATTGGTTAGATTCTGCCAGCTAGTTTTCCTCAACAAAGTTCAGAAGAGGGAGCTTTGGATCCTCATAGCAACAGATTTACCCAATGTAAACAGAAAATTAGAGTAGAAAAGAGTGAATGCTCAGTTCAGCGGGATAATCGACACGCATGCAATAATCTCAAGAGAGATTGGCCTGCAATCCGGTCTGTTGAGCTTGAACAAAATGTAGCAGGAGACAGGTAGCACGACAGCAAATGAAAAACCCACAGAAACTCACTTTTAGACGGGCATACTCAGCTCAGATATTGTGTGCATAATATGATCTATGCTTTGGAAAGAAGCAGGAGACAAGAAACACAAAAAGAACCGAAACACACAATGCACTGTTACGAACCAACACATTTGATCTATGCTTTGGAAACTTAAACATCACCCAGTAAATCATACGTACACCATTATAAAGCAACAGATGCAGTATCGAAAAAAACAAGATCACAAATGATGATATGAATGAAGCCGGTATAACCAAACCAACTAATATAAAACAAATCAGGCAGTGCAACACAAGGTACATCAAATATAATTCAGTTCCATCAATATTGTTTCCGAAACTGATGGAACGCAGAAGACTCTGCAAATACATATCCAAACCACATTGTCGAGTCTAAAAGTGTACAAGAAGTATTGAATTTACAAAAAAAAATGTAATCACACAATACGGAACGCAGAAGACTCTGCAAATACATATCCAAACCACATTGTCGAGTCTAAAAGTGTACAAGAAGTATTGAATTTACAAAAAAAAATGTAATCACACAATACGGCTCCAAGCAAAATTATTTATTTAGGTCCAATCATGACACCGCTGGTCAGAGCTTTAGCTACCAGCAACGTGGAGTAGACCAATTTTTCATGACAAAGCATTTGCCAGTCCAACAACTAGTCTTGGGCAATAAATTCATAATCCAAAGCATATCTTTAACAACATCAACACAAACATGAGATTCATCCATTTGGTTCACCAGAGGACATTTCATTGCATAGTAATCTGAGCCTTAATCCCGTAAAGACGGCTTAACCTAGCACATCTGAAACATTAGAGCAAGAAAAACCAGGACAGGTCACCAATCGCATACAATCATTCAACACGATTATTGAAAAATTAAAATTTACTAGAAAAAACGATTAAAAGGATTCAATTTTGGTCAACATCAGAGTAGAGTTTATTTTCACTCACAGCCCATTAGGGCCATGTCCAAAGGTGTCCTAAGATATTGAGAGAAAGTGTTCATCACATGATGATCATTAAAAAAAAAACAAATTAAAAAAAGATTAAAACCCAAGATTCAGCAGCAAAGTTATCATCACAGGAGATACAAAATCTCTCAGTCCAAGTGTTGGAAATGTATATATTGCTTCATCATCATCAAACTAGATCCAAAAAGAAACTGCTAAAACCAAACTAAATTCAACAAAGTAATTCAGCATAAATTGAAAGCTCAGGTGGAAATTAATGTTATTGGTTCGATTCTGCCAGCTAGATTTCATCAACCAAGTTCAGAAGAGGGAGCTTTGGATCATCATTGCAACCAATTTACAAAATGTAAAGATAATAATCGAAAACTTAAAAACAATGAAGTTCAAAGAGAGTGAATGCTCAGTTCAGCGGGATAATCGACATGCATGCAACAATCTCAAAAGAGAAAAGCCTGCAATCCGGTCTGTTGAGCTTGAATTTTCGAAGTCGTCACTGCAATTCACACATCAAAATTATATTAATGAAAAACCAGAGACATTTTGCACAAAACAGATAACATATACATGAGCCAACAACAACAACCAGCCTCATATCAAAGAAAAGCTGCTGCTAATAAATGCAATAGAATTGCAAATTGGCTCAGTTATGAATTTATGCTTCTCTTGACACGTTCAATGGAATGATTCCAGTTTACGCAACGCCTCGCCAAAACACTAAAAGTAACAAAAATATGATTGAAATTTCCGTGGGGTTTCCAGGAACTAATGGCACTGAGGTTCCATCGATCAGGATACCCACATTGTACTAATATGGCGTCCAAGCCATTATACCTAGAGGAACTGATTTTCCAACAGAATTGGTAAAAGGACGCTAAGCTAAATGAACTACAAAACTGATAAATAATAATCAATGTTTTTAATAATGTTCAATGGAAGGAGAAGTTGTTTAATGATTACGCTCACGGAGTTTGAACTCCACTGCCCTAACACCCCTACGGTGCTTAATCTCATCATTGCAAAATAAGCTTCAGTGTGTGTAACAATCAGATCATTGATTATTAAATAATCTCACTGAAATCCGCTAAGATAAGATAATTTATCATCATAAGCCAGGTAAATCAATAAAATTGAAAAGCAAATAGATTACAAATAATGATTTATCATCATAAGCCACAAGAAAATGAATCGTGCTCAGAGAGCTGGGTTGCTCGTCACATGCAACTAATGCAAGATCAGAAAACAATTTGCATCATCACCGCACATAAACAAAAATAAAAAACACACTGATAGCGAAAATAATCAGTCCACAGGTTCCTATCAGGATGCAAAAGTATTGATCTAGGTCCAATCATGACACTGCCGGTCATGGCTTAAACTACCGGCAACGTGGCATTATACCTAATTAACCTAAGCAGTTGGAATAAAGGTAAAAATGAACAATAAAAAACACACTCACAGGCATGACCGTCTATCTGAGAACAGTAAAATCAACGGTGGGGTGGAAACACGTACATAGATTTCATATCTGAGCATTAATGTTATGTTTTTTATTTAATTATTCAACACTATTTAATCCACTAATAAGAAAATTACTACATTCATTAGACAACATTTACCGTTAAATGATAAGCCTTTTTCCTTTTCTTTTAATTTTCCATATTTGTAGTATTAAATAAAAATACACTAATGGTATACTTAGTGAACTGATTCGCACTAGACACAATATACTTCCTTAATGAAAGGTGCCACAAATAAGTAACTTTCATCTCCAGTTTATAATGATTTTGGGTTATTTTGGTCGTTTGTGGGTCCACATGACACAAACACAGTAACAACATATTTGTTTTTCATTTTTAAGTTCAAAATTATATTCATTTACTTTTATTGGGGCTACATTTACGCGTATTGGGTAGGTAGATATAGCCCAAAAATGTGTCAGTTGTGACCAATTTGGTGCTTATTTGAGGTTAAGTCTCAAATAAGCAATCAATTACTAGAGTTCTAACTAAGTGAACTAATGAGTTTCCAATTCATTAAAAACATGCTTCTAATCCGTACATTGCCCTCCCTTAAATTGAGCTCATGATTTTGGAGTATCAAAAAGTTGGTATAGCGGATAACACACTGAAGTCTTGGATAAACCTCAGACAGTGATGCATATCTAGCTCAGTTCTCTAATGTCCAGATTAAGAAATTAAAATGATATCTGTATCTAACTAGGTTCCAATTAACTCAAATACAGTATTAAATTCAATAAAAAAATTAAAACAAACCAATGAAATTTTTAAAATTTGGTCATCATCAGAGTAGAGTTTATTTTCACTCACAACCCAAATATGGGTCATGTCCAAAGGTGTCCTAAGATATTGTGAAAGTGTTCATCACATGACAACCTCAACATTTAGGACAAACAGAATAATTATAGATTCAGTAGCAAAGTAATCATCACAGGAGATACAGAATCTCTCAGTCCAAGTGTTGGAAATGTTAATATTGCTTCATCCTCATCAAATATAATTAGAAAATAATTAAAACCATACACTTAAGACTGGGGTAAACTGAAAAGCTCAGATGGCAATTAATTTTATTGGTTCGATTCTGCCAGCTAGGTTTCCTCAACAAAGTTCAGAAGAGGGAGCATAGGATCCTCATAGCCACCAATTTACCCGATGTGCAGAAAAAAATCAGATAGAAAAATGTTTAAATGAGGATTTTATTTAAAAGAGTGAATGCTCAGTTCAGCGGGATAATCGACACGCATGCAACAATCTCAAGAGAGAGATTGGCCTGCAATCCGGTCTGTTGAGCTTGAATTTTCGAAGTCGTCACCGCAATTCACTCTTCAAGACTATTTCAACGAAAAACAAAACAAAAATAATTTGTGCAAAATTTATTAATGAAATGTAGCAGGAGACAGGTAACGCGACAGTAAATGAAAAACCCATCGCGCTGTTATGAACTGACACATTTGATCTATGCTTTGGAAACTTGAACATCTCTCACCAAATTTAGAGAGAGCGTTCACCATTATAAAGCAACAAAAAAATGAAAAATCAGTGTTATAATATAAACATATATATATGAGCCAATATCAACAAGCAAACTAATATCAAACAAAAGCTGCAGCTAATTAGATGCAATGAAATTGCAAATAGGCTCAGATATGGTTATATGCTTCTCTTGACACGTTCCCTGGAATAATTCCAGTTAACGCAACGCCTCGACAAGCAACACTGACACTAACACTAAAATTAACAAATATAAGATAGAAATTTCTGTGGGGTTTCCAGGATCTAATGGCATTGAGATTCCATCGATCAGGATACCCACACTGTACTACTATGGCGTCCAAGCCATTATACCTAGAGGAACTGATTATCCAACAGAATTGGTAAAAGGACGCTAAGCTAATAAAACATGTAAAAGTTCAAAAACACAATCAATAATTAAATTGATTTTAATAATGCTCAGTGGAAGGAGAAGTCGTTTATTAATTAGGCTCACGGAGTTTAAACTCCACTGCCCTAACACCCCTACGGTGCTTAATCTCATCATCGCAAAATAATTTGAAAATAATTTTGAAAAATTGGAAAAGAGAACAGGCCTCAGTGTGTGTAACAATCAGATCATTGATTATTGAATAATCTCACTGAAATCCGCTAAGATAAAATAATTTATCATCATAAGCCAGGTTCAAATCAATAAATTGAAAAAAAAAATGAAACAATGTTTATTCAATTGTGCTCAGACAGCCAAGGGTTAGTCGTCAAATACAAGATCAGAAACTCTAGTCCACAACAATTTGCATCATCACCGCACAAAAATGAGATTAAAAATTTTACACAGAATCTACAAAATGATTTTGAAAAATGGTAAAAGAAGCCTCAGACAGCCAATTCACATCAGATTAAATGAGTTCAGACGGTAATTCCATTGTAAAAATGATCATCACAGGCAACACATTCAAAAAACCAAAACAAACAGTAAATGGAAATGTAATCACACAAAACGGCTCCGTGGATGAACGGATTATAAGCAGTCCACAGGTTCCTATCAAGGTGCAAAAGTATTGATCTAGGTCCAATCATGACACTGCAGGTCATAGCTTGAGCTACCGGCAACGTGGCATTAGACCTAATTAATTAATTGAAAAAAAAAGAATAAATAATAATAATAAACCTCAGAGTCCCGTTCCAAATCACACACACAGCGAAAATCCGACCGGCACAGACCCGCCCGAAGATCAAAATCGGCACATAGACGAGGATGATCGACGGGGGAAGGGAGAGGTAGATCGAAACGCTGCGTTTTATAAGTGTCATACGGCACTTCCTATACTTGGGAATTCTTCCTCATCGGCAAGAGACAGATAAAAACCGGTAGAGATAACAGTAATGGATCTGAGACCATGGTAATCGAAAGCTGAGTAGGAATCATACACGGATTTCATATGTAATGAGACATAACTCAGCTCAGATTTCATCGATCTGGGAAGTGTTTGGGAGGAGGCGGAGTGAATTTGTGTGTGGTGATGGAGAAGAGATGGTGAGTGGGGGGTATAAAAAGGGAGCTGGTTAGAGTGTGGCGGCGGATTTTAGGTTTGTGCTAGGGTTTCAAACTTTGATGAGCTGATGGGGTTGGAATTTGGATACTTGGATAGCGTTTGTGCTTGGATGTTGCAAACTATTGCCAGATCCAATCCGCGGTTCTGATCCGATCCGGACTGGATCGATCCGAGTCCGGACTTATTTCTAAGCTAACGGATTTCAGGCAGTCCGGATCAGATTGGAACAAAGTTCAAGGATCAATGGATCAACATTTGATCCGCTCCCAACATAAATACAAATCTGACTTTTTCTCAGCAATCAACATCGACTTCTTCTCGAGTTAACAAGATGACTTTTTTTTTCTCAACATCTTCTCGGCATCAGTTAAAAAGTGTCGGTTCATCTTTTTCTATCTTATAGACTATCTTCTTTTCTCAATTCTCAGTAGCATCTTCCCAATTCTTACAATCTCTGCAACATTCATTTTCTTCCCCAGAATTTCACATCTAAAGTAGAGCTAACCTTAATTTAAGAAGATAGGGTGATGTGACGACGGGAAAAAGGATGAGATTTGATGAGTGCAAGGAGAATGATTTCTTGATATTCTCAAGAAAGTTGAATGTGAATTTGGTGTTGTGAAGAGCACCAATTCCATTGAATTTGGGAGAACAAGGATTTGATTTTGAATACGTCTTGAAGTGGTGTTGTGATTTGGAAATTTAGGGAAGAAGAGTGTTTGAGTACTGAGCGATTTGATTTGTGAACTTCTATTAATTTTTTTTTTCTTTTTGTGTGTTGGGTCTGGATTGGGTCCCATCCGATCCGAAACCGGCCCAAATCCGACAGTGAGGAGAGCGGACCAGTCCCAAATCCAACCCAAATGAGTCCGATCCGTCATGGTCCTGACCGATCCAGACCAATTGCCAGGCCTATTTCAAACTTTTTAACTTGTTTTCGTACTGTTTGTGTTTTATAATTTTATTAAATATATTTTCTCATTCATTATTATATTATAAAATTTAACGGTAATTTGTACTTGTTGTCCTTCCTTTTAATTTGGGATTCAGGATTTGAAGTTCAGGGGGGCCAAAGATATATATAGGTGTAGTTCGGATGTTCGGGGGGTGCAAATTCTGAAATATAAAAAATATTAGCTAAAAAAAAATCTTTTTTAAATTCTAGGGGGCGGACACCCCACAATATCCACCTCCGGCTGCTCCCCTGAGTAGTCCTAGTAACAACTGCCCATCTACCTCTACTAGTGGGACGGCCCCTAGGTCGCGGAGGAGATTGGGCTTCGGAGGCATTGGCTATTTTAGTGCTTTTTCTTCGGTTCACCCTCTTGAGTGCTAGTATAACAGCTAGTGAATAATAGCTTGCAATCTTCTCGCTTGGATTTGTTGTGTTCATCGTGTTCAGACAATGGCAGGGATTGAGATTGGTGACTTGAGTGGTTTATCGGGTTTGTCGGTGGCTGAGCAGAGTCCGTTGGCGTTACCGGAGGGAGTTGGAATGTTGATAAAAGGAGTTTGTGCTTGGTGGGGCGATTGATTTCTCGACGTCAGTTTAATTTTCAAGCGTTCTAGAGGACGATGACTCGGGCTTGGGACTTAGACATGCCAGTGCGTTTTGAGAAACTGGAAGGGGGTGATGAGCGGATGCTGATCCAGTTCGCTCATGTTATGGACAAGCGACGTGTAATGAGTTGGGGGCCATGGTCGTTTGATCGGAATTTGTTGGTGCTGCGTCCGCTTGGTGAGTCTAAGAACCCATGGGTTGTGAACCTGAATGAATGTGAATTTAATGTGAAGGTGCTGGGGTTGCCGCTTACCGAGATTACTGACAACTTGGCGGAAGCAATTGGAAATGCAGTGGGGACTTTTGTGGAGTACGACAAGCAGCAAATGACTGGGTTTTTAGCCTCATCGATGTGGATTTGAGTTTGGTGGATGTCACAAAACCATTGTTGCGGTGCAAAGACGTTCTGGATCCGAGTCGGAAGCCGGCCAAGGTTTATTTTGGGTATGATAAATTACCGAATTTTTGCTATTTTTGCGGTATAATTGGCCATGTAGTTCGTGATTATCCAAATGGGTTTGAAGCCATGGGTGATGGAATTAATGTGAATGAAAGTCAGTTGGCATACGGTGATCGGATGCGTTTCTCTAAGACTCGAGGAGCTTCGTGAGCCTTGGCGACATGATGTGGATTTATTGGAGAACGCAGAGCGCTGCAATATTGGATTATCTAATTGGGATCGAAATTCCTTTGGCTATGTGAAGCGCAAATTGAAGCAACTCAGAAAGGAGATTGATGATTTGAAGCAACGGCCTTTAACGACTGGTGTTAAGTCGTTACTGAAGGATAAGCAGTTACTGTTGGAAGAAGAATTGGATAGTGAGGAGATGCTTTGGAAGCAAAGGTCGAAGACACAGTGGATGGCAGATGGAGATCGGAGCACCAGGTTCTTTCATGCCCAGGAAAATCAAAGACAACGAACTAATGATATTAATTCTCTGTATGATGCACATGGAGTTTTGTGCGATGACGGAACTGGTATGGGTCAAATTGTGAATGATTATTATGTTGATATCTTCAAGTCATCCAATCCTACTCTGGCATCTATTTTGGAGGTTACTAAAGTGATGCGATCGAAGGTGGGAGAGGTGATTAGTCATGATCTTTGCAGACCATTTACATCCAATGAGGTACGTAAGGCTTTGAATGGTATGTTTCCTTTAAAATCCCATGGACCCGATGGTTTTCCTACTTTGTTTTATCAGCGGTTATGGCATATAGTAGGGGATAATGTCATTAGTTGTGCTTTGGCGTTTTTAAATGATAGAGTGTTAGATCCTAAACTGGATTTTACACATGTGGTGCTAATTCTTAAGTGCAAGAATGCTGAAAATATGACTCAGTTTAAGCAACGTTATGTTTAAAATTGCTTCTAAGGCAATAACTAATCGACTGAAGCCTCATATGCCTTCGATAATTTATGAAACACAATCTGCTTTTGTGCCTGGGAGGTTAATCACTGATAATGTCTTAGTGGCGTATGAGGTTAATCATTTTCTTAAGAAGAAGACTAAGGGCAGAGATATGATGATGGCTTTAAAGCTTGATATGAGCAAAGCTTATGATAGAGTGGAGCGACTCTTTCTAGAGAAAGTGTTGTAAGAGTAGGGTTTTGCTGCCAGTTTCATTCAATTAATTATGCTTTGTGTCAAGATTGTCTCTTATGCTGTTTTATTGAATGGGGTGCCTTTAGAGACGATTATTCCTGAACGGGGTATTCGGCATTATTTGTTTTTGTTTGTTACTAAAGCTTTCAGTGTGTTGATCTGAGATGCTGAAATGAGAAATGTGTTGCATGGGGTTGTTGTTGCACCCGAGGCACCACGGATCTCACATCTTTTGTCTGCAGACGATACTTTTCTATTTTGTCAAGCCACGTCTAGGGCCTATGTGAAAATTTGTGACATTCTTTATAAGTATAATCTTGCATCTGGTCAAAAGATTGATCTGGATAAATCCAATGTTGATGAAAGTGTGCCGGTTGATGCGATGGCATTGGTACAGTTTGCTAAGGCTTATATTCACAGATTTACAGCAAACTGTACCTTCCATGAAAATGCTTGAATGGGAGGGGGGCTACCTTGTCAATGATCAAACTGGAGGGACAGCTTTACACGTAGGGAGATGGCTTCCCTGGTAAATATTCAGAAGTTTGAGGGTAATAATTGCTTACGTGTGCATTGATGATGGTGCCTATTTATACATTTTCCAAATATGAGGTACAACCTTTGAGATGATGCCAAGTGTAAGGCTTGGATTGCTTCTCAAGGTTTTGAGACCCATTTGTGGCCTAATGAGCCTAACCCATGTCCCACATTAGGGTTTCCATAAGGCTAAAGTGATAATTTCACCTTTGGGGAAGTTCTGGAAGTTCTTGTTGTTTTCCTGGTCCGAACTCAGGAAACTGAATTTAAAATAATCAATTTTCAAATGAAAAGAACATAACCTCACTCATCCGAATTTATCACTGAGACAACATTAACTTGTGAATCGATCTGACTAAGGCAGATCAATCACACCATCCCTCCCCTCGATTTCCCCCTTTGCAGGTGCTCGAAGATCCCATAGTTCTCATTACTCACACCCTACGTTGCTATTTGTTGAGAGATCTTGACCACGTAGACACTTAGACAGTTTCTACCGTCATCAGGTTAGATTTTGAATCTTGATCGAATTTAGATGTTCAAATCATAAATTTCAAAACACTATTGATGTTCTCTCTACCGATTCAAATAAAAACAATTCAAAACATTTTGAATCGAGTGTAAAATCGAAAATGGTTTAATAGTTGGTGATGTGTGATCGACTTAATATTAAATACTACACTATTCTATTAAAAAAAAATGAAAACGACAATGGAAAAGGTTCGTGAGTTGGACAATTTCAAAATTCTAATCTCTTCCAATTCAAGCATCCCACCAACAAATCCCAGTCTAATTCTCAAACCAACACTTCCTAGATTTGCTTCCATGGCCAACAGTGAACACTAGCAGCAGATGCAGTTGATCATCAACATCTCTCCTAGCTCGATTCTGTGATCACGTCAACAACTCCAAACCCTGAACCATCGACTGAAATTTGAGCTCCTCTACTCCAATCACGCACAATGTCAATGGGCAGCGACACGACGTGGGTAGGAAGGAAACCACTTCGAAGAGTCGGCGGCATGTCCGATGCCCTCTCCATCGCCGCCGATCTCGGCTTCAAAGTCGCTCCTCCTCCATCTCAGGTTCGTGCTTGGCAGTTGATTCATATAATTGAATTTATTTGTATTTTGATTTTCAGATTTTAGATGAAATTAATTAGTCCATAACATCTTCGATTTAGCATACACGGCTTCGAAATTATGTTTCTTCATTACTCAAATGATCAATTTGGTTAGTGCTGTGAGCTAGTAGCTAGTTATGAACTAGATGATGTTAGTATATGAAATGTGTGTAAATGAATATCAGTTTGATTTAGAGCCGGATATGAATTGGTAGAACAATTTTGATTTATCATACACCGCTTCGTAATTATATTTCTCGATTTCTCAATTGATTCAATGTTGCTATGATTCTGATCAATTTGGATAATGTTGTGAGCTAGTAGCTAGTTATGAAAGAGATGTTGTTAGTATATGAAATGTGTGTAAATGAAAATCGGTTTGATTTAGAGCTGGATATGAATTGGTAGAACAATTTGGATTTATCATACACGGCTTCGTAATTATGTTTCTCGATTTCTCAATTGATTCAATGTTGCTATGAATTCTGATCAATTTGGATAATGCTGTGAGATAGTAGCCAGTTATGAAATAGATGGTGTTAGTATATGAAATGTGTGTAAATGAATATCAGTTTGATTTAGAGCCGGATATGAATTGGTAGAACATTTTCGATTTATCATACACGGCTTTGAAATTATGTTTTTCGATTACTCAAATGATTCAATGTTGCTATGAATTCTGATCAATTCGGATAATGATGTGAGCTTGTAGCTAGTTATGGAAGAGATGGTGTTAGTATATGAAATGTGTGTAAATCAAATACCAGTCTGATTTAGAGCCGGATATGAATTGGTAGAACATTTTGGATTTATCATATTCATACACGGCTTCGTAACTATGTTTCTCGATTTCTCAATTGATTCAATGTTGCTATGATTCTGATCAATTTGGATAATGCTGTGAGATAGTGGCTAGTTATGAACTAGATGGTGTAAGTGATTAATGTTTCATGACTCTTAATGAGTTTGTACAGACTAGCAGGAATTATTTCATGAATGAGTAGGCCTAGATTCATAGTAGTGTAACATAGAGTAGGAGATGAACGAGACAGTGTTAGTATATGGTTAGTGATTAATGTTACATAAGTCTTTGTTAGTTGTACAGAGTAGAAGGACTTAATTCATGAATGAGTGGGTTTAAATTCATAGTAGTGTGACCTAGAGTAGGACATGAACGAGATGGTGGTGCTAGTATATGGTTAGTGATTAATCTTTCATGACTCTTTTATAAGTTGGTACAGACTAGAAGGAATTGTTTCATGAATGTGTGGGTTTACAAATTCATAATAGTGTGTAACTTAGAGTCTGACATGCAATAGAAATGTAGATCTTCGAATTGCAAACGCATGCCCTTCAATTCAGATAATGATTTCTTTAATGAGTCAATGTTGCTATGACCAATGCTTGCAGTGTTGTGAGCTAGTTCTGGATTTGTTTTTTAGTTTCTGGTTTGTTTAGGATGATGTTCACACTTCACAGCTTATTGATCTTGGTGGCAGAAAAGGATATGACTTAGTTAGCATGAGTGTCCGTATATGGCATTAGTGATTAAATATAAATTGTTTAATTTCACAACTACCTACAAATTCATACGCGTAGATTAGACTTTTTTTTGCCCCCATGAATGAGAGGGTGTAAACTGGTACTATCATGACTTAGGGGTGGACATGAAATGGAACAGAAGACATTCAATCTATCGCAGAAACATGGCTTCAAAATTTTATTTTCCAATTTACTCGAATGAACCAATATGTGGCTGCAGTATCAATGCCAGCAGTGTTGTGAACTAGGTTTGAATTTATGTTTTGGTGTGTTTAGGAAGATATTAACAGCTCATTGAATGGTGGTGGCATAAAGGGGGGGGGGGTGATTTATCAAAGTAGATATTAAGTTTTGAGTTTGGACTTCTAGAGTAGATAGCAATAGTTCATGAACCGGACAGTGTAAATTAATACTAGTGTGACTGTGAGCCGGACATGAAATAATGAAACAGAACAGAAGATAATGAATCTATCACATATGAATGTCTTTGGATTCTTGTTTTTGCATCTACTCGAATGATACAATGTTATAATATTAATTAGTGCCTGTTGTGCCGTGAGGTTTATTTATTCCTTTATTTGGTGTGTTTAGGAAGATATCCACAGCTTATCGAATGGCAGTGGCGAAAAGGGGGATGATTTAGTTAGGATATTGAGAGAATTAACAGCAGTTCAGAGAAAGATCGCGGACTTGCAAGTCGAGCTTCAAGGCCGGAAGGTAATAATTGTGTCTGGTTTTGGTTATTGAAAATTTTGAAGCTGGAGGCTTGGATGACTGACTGTGGCATTTTCTTTTTAGGAAGACAAGAATGTGGCGCATTTGACACATGTGAGTGAGATGGAGAAGAAGATTGAGACGTTAGGTCGCATCACAACCATATTAAAGGATGTTATTCAGAATAAGGTGGTTTAGTATGTTAAGATTCTGCAAAGTTTGCTCTATGTAGTTAGTAATGATGTGAATGAGTTTGACCGGGAGGTTGATCAGGGCCTGGAATCCTATACAGGAATGTACTTGTTTTCTGATTACTCCTGCCTGTGTAGTTTGCTTATGTACTTCTTTTGTAGGATCGGATCATTGCTCGCCTCCAGCAGCCTTATTCGCTGGATTGTATTCCAGTGGAAGCTGAGTATCAGGTACATATCATATGAGAAGATCATAGCCAATTTTCTTTTGTGAAGGCTGATTTATTATGTTCTTATATGCATAGACAGCATAGAATTCCATTATTCTAAATATATGTTGATCCATTTGGCAATCTGGTTTCTCCATGTATTCTTTCTGATCAAGTTCTTGAGTGTTGTTATTTGTTATCTGCTCTATCCAACTGTAATAAACTCTGGAAGCTGCCTGTTTAGCTTGTGATCATGGAGCATAAAAGCTTACACCTTTCAAATTTGATTAGTTTATTTGAAGCATAGCTGTTTTCCATGCTGAAGCTGCAGATTAAATATTTATGTTCTCCTGCTCTCTCAACCAAAAAAATTTGTGCAACACAGTGCTTGGCATGCACTCATGCTTCGATTTATTTTTCTATGTAAACTTTGAAGTTTTCATAATTACATGTTGCCTATACAAATGAGTACAGTAACAATTGTCTATAGACCTTCACATTCGTCACAATCCTACATGAAGAAAAAGTGACTATAATAAATTCTTAATCAAATTGAACTTTCTAAAGCCAGGTCTACCCTTCATGATCCAGCAATGCCTGTTCTTCTCATTCATCTATATGCTCACTTGTTAGAACTGCCGATATGCTTGCTTCTGAAGTGTTACTAATATTCACCACTTAGTTGATACTAACAGATCTCAATGCTTGCATTTTATCCTCCTGGATTTATGCAGAAACAATTTTCAGAACTCCTGATGAAGGCAGCTAGTGATTATGGTGCTTTGACAGCTTCTGTTGCTGATTTTCAGTGGAGTCAGAACTTTAAAGAACCACCTACAGTATGGGGGGTAAGTTAAACTGGCTTCTCAATTCTCATATGCAAAATACGATTGTGTCCACCATATAAAGATTGTTACCACATATGCCTGTCATACTGATTTATGATAAACTCAAAGCAGTTTTACTTTTTATAGTTTCTTCTGTGCCCCTTACGTGGAACCTGCACGAAAAACTCCTCGTGTACATAGAGAGTTGTGCCATATACCCTCGTGTTATTGTTATTGCATGAATCCTTGTTTGATTTCAGATTTCAGAAACTGTACACCATGTTATAGTTCTTCTGTGCCCCTTACGTGGAACCTGCACGAAAAACTCCTTGTGTACATAGAGAGTTGTGCCATATACCCTCGTGTTATTGTTATTGCATGAATCCCTGTTTGATTTCAGAAACTGTACACCATGTTACCTTTTTTCCATCTGTACATAGAAACTTATGATGCAGGAAAAGTTTCTTTATCAGGGAAGGAAGATATATCATGCAATAAAATAACTTAGGAGACTTGGTGTGAGTTGCGAACAAAACAGTTTCTGAATTCCCGTGTTCCTGGCTATTTACCATGTTTGCCCAGAAGCTTAGATTAGATAGAATATGTATGGGGATCAGATATTGATATAAATAAACCCACAGCTACCTTGAGTGCATTCCATGATCTTTCTGCTCTTCTGTGGTGTAGGAAATGTTACGCCCGATTCCTGTTGCATTGGCATCTTGCACTCGATTCTTTGAAGCTGTGACTGCAATGAGGGAATCATTTGCGAAACTCCAAACTTTAAGAGTTGGCCAGCCCACACAAAGAGTAACAGGAGATTCCGACTGCATAACTCCACCCCCATGGAGAAGCGAATCAAGCTTTGATGATTTAGCTGTTGGGAGCCTTAGGAGCCAAGGCAGTGGACAGCAAGAAGGGATTGAATCAAGTAGTGACTTAGGGGATTCAAACCAAAGGAGATTGTCTTGGCCTCCATCGGTTAAACCTGGGTTGTGATTGTAACAATATTGACAATTTTATAGGTAGATGACTCTCTCTTGGCCACTCCTGTAACGGTGTGTTTGGATTTGTAATCTTGGATTGAATCAAGTTGTGACAGGGATTCAAACCAAAGGAGATTTGGCTTGGCCTCCATCGGTTAAACCTGGGACGTGACTGTACAATATTGATGGTCTTTATAGGTAGATGAGTGATGAATCTATCTTGCCCGCCCCTGTTATGGTGTGGTTTTGTAGTCTTATCTTGTATTGATTTGTGTTTGTGCTAATGAAATCATTTTATACCCTGATTTATCAAGCTCTTGATTTGTGTATTCTACTGAGCCGAAATAAGTAAAGGAGTGTCTGTAGGAACTGTTTCTAGCAGATTATACCTGATGAAAAAGCCAATTCGATAATTTATAAAGCCTTCAGATCATAAACTGCAGTTTAAGCGAAGGTATCATATGTGCTTGTTTTAAGCACTTTAATCGTCACTTCTCAGCAACAAAGTCATGGTCTATTCTGGTTTCACCCTATGATTTGCAAGCTTGCAGCTAAATTCGAACAATTCATTTGATGTCAACACTAATACCACTAATTTAAACTTTTAAAGCATACATAAGTTAATTCCTCAGATGACCTTTGAAGGTTGCTTACATCCTGCTTTATCTACAATACACGGAGAATAAGGTGAAATCTCCAAACAGAGAACACAAAACACACTATCCACTCCAGCAATGGAAGTTGCAATTGATCTCTTCTTCCACAACAGAAAAGAAAGATGGTAGAGATTAAGATTTTCTTCACGAATGCTAGAATTTTGATGAATTCACTTCAAAGGTCAGAGCTCAGCCATGTGATCAGCAAACTGCCTACTTCAACACTATGACAGTACAGATATATCTTTACAAGAAACGAGTCACCTCGGCAACTCGAGGTCTGGTCTTTCATCAAGTGTTTCCATGGTAGAGCTATCAGGAAATGCATCTGGATAGGTAGCCATTATCTTTCCCTTCATGCTCCTACAAATGCACAACATAATCCAAGTGAATGCTTGTCATGTACATATTAACTAGTATGCAAAAAAGTGTTATAATCACAACCAAGCTGATTTATCCAGTGAAACGATAACAATTCTCTATGAAGGATACACGGAGAGAGTCGAGCATATTCACTGTCATTGTGAATATGCTCCTACAAATGCACAACATAATCCAAGTCAATGCTTGACATATACAGTATATTAACTGGTATGGAAAAAGTGTCATAATCAGGACCAAACTGATTTATCTTCATTACTTGAGAAACAGTAAAACGGTAACAATTCTCTATGAAGGATACACGGAGAGAGTCGAGCATATTTACTGTCATCGTATAAATTTCATCTGTCTGAATCAATAGTTTACGTCTTCCATTCTCGTCAATTCCAACCAGTAGTCATGTTATGTCTTTATGAGACCTTTTTTAGCATTATACCTACTTCATTCGCCTGAATCACAATTTACGTATTCCATTCTCAAAAACTCCAACCAGTAGTTTATATCTTTATGAAACCTTTTTTAGCATACACTACTGTCAATCTATCATTATATCTACCTCATTCGTCTGACTCAATATTTTACGCCTTCCATTCTCATCAATTCAAATCAATAGTCTATGTCTTTATGACACACCTTATTTTTAACACACTCTCTTAAAATCGGATGCAAAAACTAAACGTAACCTACTTCGATAAGCTAATGAGTAATGACAATCCACTTACCACAGCAAAGTGTAGTAACCTAGCTAAATGGGGATTAATATTCAACAGATAAGCATACAAATGATACAATCAAACAATCCTCCACGAACAAATCTTAACAGTACTAACACACTACTTAAGTTAATTCAACCAAGCATCAAAATGACACATTATTTAACACACACTCTCTTCAAATCGGATGCAATAATCAAATGTAACCTACTCCAATAAGCCAATGAGCAATGGCAATCCACTTACCACAGGAAAGGTGCATTATCCTAGCTAATTGGGGAACAATATTCAACAGATAAGCATAAAATCAAACAATCCTCCATGAACAAAACTTAACAGCACTAACACACTTCTTAAGTTAATTCAACCAAGCATCAAAATGACACATTATTGAACACACACTCTTAAAATCTCTTAAAATCGGATGCAATAATCAAATGTAACCTACTCCAATAAGCCAATGAGCAATGGCGATCCACTTACCACAGGAAAGGTGCATTATCCTTGCTAATTGGGGAACAATATTCAACAGATAAGCATAAAATCAAACAATCCTCCATGAACAAAACTTAACAGCACTAACACACTTCTTAAGTTAATTCAACCAAGCATCAAAATGACACATTATTTAACACACACACTCTTAAAATTGGATGCAAAAATCAAACGTGTAACCTACTCTGATAAGCTAACGAATAATGACAATCCACTTACCACAGGAAGGTCTAGTAACCTAGCTAAATGGGGATCAATCAATATTCAGCCGATAAGCATAAAATCAAACAATCCTCCAAGAACAAAATTAACAGTACTAACAAACTTCTTCAGTTAATTCAACCAAGCATCGAAATGACACATTATTTAACACAGACTCTTAAAATCGGATGCAAAAATCAGACGTGTAACCTACTCCGACCAGCTAATGAGCATTATCCTAGCTAATTGGGGAACAATATTCAACAATATTCAGCAGATAAGCATAAAATCAAACAATCCTCCACGAACAAAATTTAACAGTACTAACATACTTATTTCAGTTAGTTCAACCAAGCATCGAAACGACACACTATTTAACACACACTCTCTTAAAATCAAACGTAACCTACTCCGATAAGCTAATGAGTAATGACCAATCCACTTACCACAGGAAGGTGTAGTAACCTAGCTAAATGGGGATCAATCAATATTCAATATTCAACAGATAAGCATAAAATCAAACAATCCTCCACGAACAAAACTTAACAGTACTAACACACTTATTCAGCTAATTCAACAACACACAAATTCAAATTCAATAATTGAATAATCGAAATGGAGAAATATCCCCAAACCTGAGCTTCTGGAAGATGTAATCAAGGTCCGATTTCATCGACCGCAAAAGCTTCGTGTTCTTCGTCAAATCGGCAGAAACCTCAGCGAAACAGTTCTCCGAGTAGTCATTGAAGTGCGATAACACCGCATTGCTGTCCTGTAGCCTTCCCAATCTGTCAATCAGATCAAAACAACAAAAAAAATTAAGAGCTATCGATTAATTCGATTGAAAAGGCGAATGGATAGATATGTACATGAGATGCTGTGTTTGCTTGAGGGCGTCCAGGTTCTGAGAATCGACTAGGGTTTTGAACTCGGTCGAGATTTCTTTAGATGATGCTGATCGAGTCGATTCCGCCATTTTAGCTGTGAATGTGTTTGGGATTTTGCTGATCGATCGACTAGCGATATTATTGGCCTTTTAGACCGGTTCGTTTAAAATACTTCGGTATAGTTAGTTTAGAAAATAATCACAGATACGTGGATTATCGAATCGAATCTATAATATTCATTAAAGTAAAAGTAAAGTAAAGAAGTAATATTTCTAGCCCTCTATTTTAACCACATGTTATATTTTTATTGGTTCTCGTTCCCTTCTTTGCCACGTGTCAACTATTTATCAAACTCTCTGATCTTACTCCTCATTCCCTTCCATGCCACTTGTCCAACAATTATCAAACTCTCAAATCTTACTCACATATACCTTTCGCAGTAAAAAACAAATCAAATCAAAAAACACCGATTGATTTACGGTCACAGAAATATCGATAAACATCTAATTTGTAGATCTCATCCCTAAACCCGGCTTCTATATCCACAACATCCCTCGGGCCTCCTTACCTCAACTATTCAAGGTTTTGACATATTATATTATCAAATTCATTTCTCAAAGTAATAATCGATATTTCACTAGAATGCATTCTTTCAACTTTCAACTTAGCCAGCGACCGGTAATCCATCATCCATCTAATCGATCACTTTTGTTTTGATATTAGAAACTCCAATCCAGTTCCAGATTAGCAAGACTCATGAAAATAAAATTCATATTCATGATCAATGAAGCATCGGGCCTTTTGGGATTATAAATTCTTCAATAAATCATTATATTTCTAAGATGCACTATAGCATATGGAACTTAATCTTTATAATAAATCATTCTATGTTTTCATTTGGATTTGGATTTTCGTAATCTTTGTTCCTTCATCTCGGTCTATATAGCATTCTGAAGTTCTATTTGCTATGTGAGAAGAACATCAAAGTGTTGAAGAATCAAAGTTGAAAAAGCCTTGATGTTGTTACAGGGACCGAATTGAGTTTTTTAGAAAGTTCAGAAACCTAATTTTGGTAATCAAGGCTAGACGAGGAATACATAGGTTGTAACTTGTAATTGAAATTAGGTTGGTCAATTGTTAGGTAAAGTCCCTAAAATTTTGGTTTTCGGTCCAATTACCCTGTAAGATTTAAAAATAAACGTCATTTATTTCAATTTCTTTAATTTTTTACATCGGATAAATGAAGTCATGGAAGCTTCTTCGCTTTCTTCAAATCAAAGTATTAAAAAATATATATTTGAAAATATAAAATGGAGTTACAATTATGTAGAAAATCTGAATGTTGATTTATGAGAGACAAAGTACTACAAAAAGTTTGAAAATATTATTTACTTGTTCTTTTATATTAAGCGGATATGTGAGTAATAATTTTTCGATTCTTCTGTAATATAACGTTTGAACAACCGTGTTTAATGGATTTATTTAATTCGCAATAAATTAGTGCACTATAAATTGATAAGATCTTTTAATTTATATGAATTGACCATGCAATTTCATTCGAAAGAGCTAGATACGGCAAATGATAATTAAAAAAAAAAAAAAAGTTATTCATTACAAATGGTCCAGTAATTGCGTTCGATAATCCTATTATGCAACAATTAAGAACAATAATTGCACTTGACATGTATGTTCTGCAATAGCCTATAACACTAATTTGACGGATCTATTTCACAACAATTATTATGACTAATTGTAGTCGACGGACCTATTTAGCAATAATTTAGAACAATAACGGTTAGCAATAAAACGCTAACGGGTTTAAATTTAAAATGTTAACTGTGTGCGACGAATCTGCAATAATTTACAGCACTAACTGTTTTTTACGGGTGTATTCGGCATAATTTAGAATGTTAAATGTGTTCGGTGGGTCTATTATATAACTTTTTGGAAAGGGATCGACAGGTCTATTCCACAAACATTTAAAACGCTAACTGAGTTAGACGGGTCTATTCCACAATAATTTAGAACGCTAACTATGTTCAACGTGTCTATTCCGCAATAATATAGAACGTTAAATGAGTTTTGCGGGTCTATTATGCATTAATCTAGAACTTAATTTGACTGGGCTCAACGGGTTTATCTGCACTTATTGAAAACGCTAACGGGTTCGACAGGTCTATTCCACAACAATTCCGAACCCTAAATGGTATTGACGTGTCTATTACACAATAATTTTGAATGCTCACTCTGAATGACGGGCATATTCCGCAATAATTCAAACACTAACGATGTTTAACGAGTCCATTTCGCAGTTATTTATAACGCTATATGGTTTGGTTGGGTATATTCCGCGATAATTTGGAATGTTAACTGTGATTGACAAGACTATCCTGCAATAATTTGGAACACTAATTATGTTCGACGGGTCTATTTCACAATAATTTAGAATGTTAATTATGTCCAGCGAATCTATTCCACAATAATTTGTATGCTAACTTTGTTCGACATGTGTCTATTATAAAATAATTTGGAACACTAACTATATTTAATTGATGTATATCTAGGTTGATGCACTAACTATACTCGATTGATGCATTCCACAATAACTCAGAACACTAACTACGTTTGACGGGTCTATTATGCAATAGTTTAGAAGACTAATTGTATTCCACGAGTCATTTCGTAATAACTAACAACAATCGATAGGCTTATTTCACAAACATTTTAGAACGCTACCTAGGTTCGACAAGTCTATTCCGTGGTGATTTAAAACACTAGCTGGATTTCACGAGGTATATATCATAATAATTTAGAACACAACTAAGTGCGACATGTCTATACCACAACTTTAGAACACTAACTGTATTTTATAGATCTATTTTGCAATAGTTTAGATTGATGATAAATTATTCCAGGGGATTCTCTATCAACAAAAATTAAACAACATATTGGTGTTAATTTTAATTCATCTTCATTAATTACATTTGAATATATTATTCCCCGTTCACAATAACTCAAAACACTAACTACGTTTGATGACGGATCTATTCTGCAATAGTTTAAAAGGCTAACTGTATTCCACGGGTCATTCCGCAATAACTAAATGCAGTCGATAGGCTTATTTCGCAAACATTCTAGAACGCTATCTAGGTTCGACAGGTTTATTCCATGGTGATTTAAAACGCTAACTGGGTTCCACGGGGTCTATCTCAGAATAATTTAGAACACAACTAAGTGCAAAAGGTCTATACCACAACTTTAGAACACTAACTATATTTTATAGATCTATTTTTGCAATAGTTCAGATTGATGATAAATTATTCCACAGATTCTCCATCAATAAAAGTTAAACAACATATTGGTTTTAATTTTAATTAATCTTCATTTAATTATATTTGAATATATTATTCCCCGTCGAAACTCGACGGGTTATTTATTAGTAGAAATATAAGGAAAAATTATTTTGCACCAAAATCTTTTTATGTTTTTCAAATTACACTCAAACCTTCATTTTATTTTAAATTATACACAAATCTTTCACACATCTTTTCAAATTACACAAGCGTCGGATGGTATTAAGTTTTATGTTAGGGGTAAATATGTATTTCCGTTTATTATTCTTTTTTCTACCCAAATCAATCGATCAGAATTAGATACTCTGTATCTTCACCCAAATTGATACTCTCTCTTCCTCCTTCACGGCTTCACTCTTTCACAATTTCGATACGACAAACCAGATCGACTCAGAGCGCAATTCGATTAACTACCCAAATACACAATTGAAATGTATCAACACAGACGCAGATCGATATCGATTTAGACCATGCAAATGCTGCCTGCGTTGGTTGGCTTAGTTTTGCTGGAAAGACAAGTTATGTGCTTGTCATGGTGAGGAAGCTCGTCAGTCGTTATCCGTTGTCAATTAAGCTAAATAGATGTTGCATAGGCCAGTGCTAAGAGATACTCGGAGCTCTCTTTCAGACGGCTTGGGTGCGGGCTGTGCTTCGGTGTTTCATGGCTCTAGTTTTTTTACATTGTTTTTACTTCATGTACCTATAATATTGATGCCAAGATCTAGCTAAAAGTGTTGTATTGGCTAGTGAAGGGTTAGATGTTTTGCTTCCATTAAATTGCAACTTTAATTTTGAAATGATACTTCAAAAAGTTAGCAATTTTTTTAGTTATGAGTGGCTCTTCAATACTAAAATTTGATATGATTTTGGTGTAATATGTAATCTGGAAAGAAGAATTGAATGTAAATTGGGCTATTTTGGTTTTTGAGATTTTTTTTTTTCCATTTTGTGTGTAATTTGAAACATTTGATGAAAGGTTTATGTGTAAGTTGTAAAAGGAAGAAGGTTTAGTAACTGAAACTTTAACACCATCCAACATTTGTGTAAGACTTTGTTTTTTTCATTTGAAAATTGATTAAGTTCAGATCAGTTCAGATTTACCTAATAGTATTTTGTACTGCAAATAAGTTCATTTAAGTTCATACTTTTTCAGACGAAGAGAACGGAGCCTAACTTGAAAAAAAGTGTGAAAGGTTTGTGTGCAATTTAGAATAAAGTAAAGGCTTAAGTGTAATTTAAAAAACGTCAAAAAGGTTTCGGTGCAAAATAAAATTCTTTTCCTAAATATAAATATATAATGACTATGTTTGGGATTTACGAGTTTGTAACGATGTGCCTTTTTTGTAAATTCATTTTAACTTACACCTAGTAGACATATTCTTTTCACCATACCCACAAATTAGCTCTTATGCCAATATCGTATTATCAGGTAGTCCTCCGTTCTTTTATAAGATTCTCATTTGTTTTTGTTGACTTTTTTATTCTTCTTTGGAATGTATAACACTTTATATTATCCAAAAACAAGTCAATACAGAGCCGATCCCATGATCCGGGCAAATAAAACGCAACTAAATACATCTTGCAGAAACACATCAAAACTAGCCTATTAATAACAACAGGAAAAACAGAAACATGCCGTTTAGAGTTCTTCTCAGCAGCAGGCTTTCACGCTGTCAGACGCACAACCAGTCCGCTTAGTCTCTTGCACAGTCGACTTCTTTCCAACACCATATTCTTGAGGTTGTCCAGTAGTTGCGCACTGTTGGGGGTAGCACCATCGAACAGTATTTTAATACCATTTTTAGTCTTCATTTATTTCGAATCAATCTTAAATGATACCGAAAAATCAATATTTAAACTTATATTATGAAAGTGCGAGTCTTATATTTTCATAATATAATTTTCAAATATAATTTTTTCTATATGAGTTAGCATGAATTTGAAGTCAAATGGTGGGAAAAAAGTCAAAATTGAAGAAAAAAAGGCTTAAGCCGGTGTGAATTTCATTTTAGTGAAAGAACCTTCTTCTGTTTAGATGGAGTCATGATTCATGCTTGTACATTGATGCTGATATATTAGGAGGTGAAGTAGAATTCTAGTTTCATTTTGGTGATATTTAAATTGCATTAGAAGTCCGATATTAAATTTGTTTACCTTTTATCTAGCCTAGAAACAACGACATGATATATACGGAGCATACCATGATACTAACGTGGTATACTGGCAGTTTTTTCTGAAGCGGGGTGTACGATATGGATTTTGATTTCGGGTATGAATTTAACTTTCAATAAGAGTCTTACCATTTCATTGCCCCTATGGACTCCGGTGAAATATTAGAGCTACAAGGAATTATTATTAATAAAGGAAAATGTTAAATGTTCGAGGATTAATTTACTAAAGGTTGTTGGAAATTATTTATAAATTATAAAAAGTCCTTAAATTTTTATTACTTAAAAAGTCAACCATAAACTTTTAAAATCAACACGAAACTCCTATTTAATAACTCAATATCCTAATTCTACTTTGTTAATGATTCTTTCATTAATTTAGTTTAAAAAACATAACCACAAGATATCATTCGACTCCTATTGAGATTAGTTCCTTCCGATTATTTTTTTAACAAATATAAATTGCCCCAAAGTCGAATTATATGCCACCCAGAACATTAGGGGATTATCCTCCTAAGTCCTCATCCTCATCTCCTTCTCCATCACCATAATTATAATTTTTGTATAACTTTCAAATAATGAACTTAAAATAAATAATTATTTATTAATTATAAAATTTGTATAACTTTTTGCGACTAATGAAATTAAAATAAAACACTACTACCGCATGATATAAATAAATAAATAAAATTAAGAAAAAAAAATCCGTATTTAAGCAAGCAAGCAAGAAAAAAGGAAAAAAGAAGAGGAGAGATACAGAGTAAGTATCTTACTAGTCTCAATGTCGAGAACCACTTCATCACTACGACCGCCAACGTTGGAGCACATATACATACATACATATATACATATATACATACACTAGGAATAGTTACGCGTGTGAAACGTTCTCCTTATTATTATGTTTTTTTTTTAAATTTTATTTTATAAGTTATAACGCTGAGTATATGTAAATATGTAGGAGTACATGTTATAATGTAGGAACATCTATGTGTGCTTGTTGGTGTCAAAAGTCATGATGGTTGGTGTATCAAAACTCCTTCTGTATGTTAGAAATCTTCCTTTTTCAGTGTCCGGTAAGCACAAGTGCCCACGTATATGCAAAAGAAAAGGGAAAGAAAATAAAAGAAAAGTCTACATATTTATATGTATTATGATATTATATACATGCACTTACGTACATATCGGTACATGCAATGCATGCATACATGACTTTAACAAGATGTAAAATTGTTTATATGATCGAGCTATGAGCTAGAAGTCGGTCAGTCATTGACTCATTGGCTTACGCTATCCAACCGAAATCAGTTTTGAACTTGTTAATTATTGTATAACCAGTTATTTTTCAAGTCCTAAACCCCTAAAACCACGGGAATAATCATTCATGTCATTTTCTAAAAACCAGTGGTATTTTTTTTTTTTTCGTGACACTCACATAATAGATCAAGCTATGATGACATTCATCTAATAATAAATCGCAAATGTGATAATGAAGATAATGTCCATTTTTCCCAGGGTCAGATGCCCAAACGATATACGAAGAAAAGTACCTCCTACATAATATGATAATAACCTCTTCGCTATAAATCTTAACAACCATTGACGCTATCAACACCTATGGGCAGGACAGGAGAGACGATAAATATAAATTAAATACACATTTGTAACCTGCATGATCCTTTTATATATTAATTAAGAACTTTTAACACTTCACTCAAGCCTTGTATCACAAGTTGGATTTCTGTAATCATGTCACGCAAAATATTATCTAGTTTATGTGGTAGTAATAATTTGTAATCGACTAGAGTGTGAGTGTTACTGATCATTTCCAACAAAAGCATTGTCATAGTTTGCAATTAAATTAATTGTTCAAATGTAGAAGAGAAGACACGTACAACTAGTAATAAACTTGAGCCAAGCCTTCTGCTACATGATTTAAGTGATCAACTATCGATCTTCCATATCATATATCCATCTACTTTGGGTATATGCGTTAGTTCCGTCACATTCAAACATTTTGCCAACTAAACCAAACATAGTATTATGTTATCATATTTTACCAAACAAGCTCATCTAATCAAATTAAAGATTCGACTTGTTAACTTCAAACAAGTCGTTCGTTGTTATATTCCTAGCTAGCAAGCTAGACGTTAATTAATTAAAGGATTAGCTAGAACATATTAAACGTTGATTCATTTATCGATCGACGACATGGGTTTAATTAATCGCAAGGTTACTACTCCTCCTCATTCGAATTTACTTATTATAAAGTACTACATCACCCCGTCTCCTCATCTTTTCAGTTTTGATCGTCTTACTCTCTCGACTCCTCGTAGCAGTTTATGACATGTGCTTGAAACCCACTCGGCCCTCCCTTCTCTATTATCAATCGAGGATCATCAAGATTCAAGTAGTCCCTTGATTGAGTTGATTCACAAATCTCAAACCTCTTTAGTACCATATACTTATATACTTATATGTTTTTTTAGATTGTTTACGTATTCCTTTTTCGTTCGTTCTTTTAAATAATTTATGTTTTTTTTTTTTTGCAACTTTCTATCTTACAATTTTATTGTGGATCTGCCACTAAACTAAACATTATACTCATGCATCATATCAACCTCATAAAAAAATCATTCGAAAAAACAAACATAAACAATTTAAGAAAACGGATGAATATATTCTAGCTCCTTCTCTTACCCATGGTATATGAGAGGTTTCTCATTCTTGATTCTTCAGAGTATCATTGAGAAGGTAGAGTTGTTCTTTTGTATATTATTGAGTTGTTACTTGTTAGATCAGAATGCTAACTAGCTAGTAGAAAATAGACTTTCAAGTTATAATTTTGGCTGCGATTAAGTACGTGGAGTTACAATGAGTGATGATGAATGACTCATGAAGTAAATGGGCATGGGCTTGAGGGACTAAGACTGATAAATTTGCAAGAAGTCCAAAGCTTTTTATGTGATTACAATTTGAGTTTGTGGTACAAATGTTTTGGCAAGATGAAACGTGTTTTACATAATGAGTTGTAAGTTCGTTGAGTCTTAAGTCGCCGCACTAGGCTCCTTTGGGTCGTGAATTACAGAGTCCAGATGAGTTGTGATATGATTGAGACACGTGGTCGGCCACTGTCATTTCCAGCTATAATAATTATCTGTATTGATTCACTTGAAATTGATATTGCACTTATCATCACTTGAATCTCATCCCTCACGACCTCGAACTGGTGCTGATCGAGTCCAGGTGAAACTTTGGCAAGAACGGTCCACGGTTCCTCCTTCCGCAGGGTTATTTCTCGCATCTTTCGAAGGGCAAACACCTCCTTCTCATTTGAAAGCTCAACAACAGCTATGCCCCTAATTAGACTCATGCAAGCCTCATGTTCCTTTGTTGGGGATTCAAGCAAAAGGAGATTGTATTGGCCTCCCTCACGACCTCGAACTAGTGATGATCGAGTCCAGGTGAAACTTTGGCAAGAACGGTCCACGGTTCCTCCTTCCGCAGGGTTATTTCTCGCATCTTTCGAAGGGCAAACACCTCCTTCTCATTTGAAAGCTCAACAACAGCTATGCCCCTAATTAGACTCATGCAAGCCTCATGTTCCTTTGTTGGGGATTCAAGCAAAAGGAGATTGTATTGGCCTCCCTCACGACCTCGAACTAGTGATGATCGAGTCCAGGTGAAACTTTGGCAAGAACGGTCCACGGTTCCTCCTTCCGCAGGGTTATTTCTCGCATCTTTCGAAGGGCAAACACCTCCTTCTCATTTGAAAGCTCAACAACAGCTATGCCCCTAATTAGACTCATGCAAGCCTCATGTTCCTTTGTTGGGGATTCAAGCAAAAGGAGATTGTATTGGCCTCCCTCACGACCTCGAACTAGTGATGATCGAGTCCAGGTGAAACTTTGGCAAGAACGGTCCACGGTTCCTCCTTCCGCAGGGTTATTTCTCGCATCTTTCGAAGGGCAAACACCTCCTTCTCATTTGAAAGCTCAACAACAGCTATGCCCCTAATTAGACTCATGCAAGCCTCATGTTCCTTTGTTGGGGATTCAAGCAAAAGGAGATTGTATTGGCCTCCCTCACGACCTCGAACTAGTGCTGATCGAGTCCAGGTGAAACTTTGGCAAGAACGGTTCACGGTTCCTCCTTATGCAGGGTTATTTCATGCATCCTTCGAAGGGCCTCCTTCTCATTTGAAAGCTCAATAACAGCTATGTCAATATTGGCTGTCTTTCTAGGTAGATGAGTGATGAGTCTAGTCTATCTTGCTCGTCCCTGTTATGGTGTGGTTTTGTAGTCTATCTTGCCCGTAAGAAAGAAAAAAAACATATGAAATCTTTTGGTTTTGTTACATTGTTCGCTAATAGTACTATATACTTCATGCTAACTAGAGTTCAGTCTATATTCAAAAGTTACAAGGAACGTGTGTTTTGATAGAAATTTAACTCTCCCAAAAGCTTAAGCATTATATTAATTATCCAACACTCCCTGCATTCGTGGTCGATTTCAACCTCTTTGCGGAGGCCAATCGAGTGGAAATTTAATAAGGAGCGGAGTGGAAATAAAGATAAAATCAAAAGAGTTTTAGATTATTATTGATGAGAGCTTATTATATAAAGCAATTGATGTTACAATGCTCAAGAATGAATGGGCCAAGTCAAGCTCCTGTATCATGGGAGACCTTATCAATGGCAGTGATACAATGCTAAAAATGAATAAATAAGAGATAAGAACATACAAAGGCTGCATTAGGACAACCTGAAAACCAAGATCAAACGATTTCCAGTCTACCCCAGATTTAAGAACAGTATGCCATTGCTCCGCCTTCTCATCGAGAGGCGCTAGAGCTGCTTTAATCATTATCTTCTCTAATGAAATAGTATGCTTAGTAATATATTCGAGAAATCTTATTTCTGATTCAGTACCACGAAATCGATTTATCTCAACAATCTTCAAGTGTCGATGAGGATATGATTCACTTCTATTCTGCTCTTCAATCTCCCAAAATACACACATATTTGTTGAATCATCAAAAATCCGATGTTCATCATATATATTATTCTGCAATCATCGAGAAAAACATATCAAAATCTAACAAATACTAAAACACAAGCACAATTCCAAGCGTCATATGCCAATTCAGCCATAGAATGAAAAATATGAACAAATACCTCGAGTACAAATTTCTCCAGCAAGGGGCAAGAAAATACGAGGGAACTAACACCCAACAGTTGGTCTTCATTATTTATAGGGGAATAGATTTCCAACATCTTGAGTCGTCGGCCTACTGGATATACTTGTGAAAACGCATCATACTGAAAAGGAAGAAACCAATACATAGCAATGCACAATATCAGTTTGGATCAAGGGGGACTTACATGCATGAGTGCAAATGATCTCAGACTGAGCACTTCAATTTGAGATAAAATGCTAGAAAGATCCATCATGTTCCGTTGGATATAATTTCCATACTCTCCCTCAATCCAAAGTTCAACTAGCTTAGGAGTGTTTATGAAAGGAGATTTCAATAATCGCAGCCCAGAGTAATCTAAGGATATTAGATTTGGCGCAGATATCTCCAAATATTCCATCTTCAAGCAGCGTATTAGTTTTAACGATTTTAAATTAAGGGCATGACCAGAAACTTTTAATCTTACAAGTGATCTCGAGTTCACAACTGATACAGATTCAAGAGTTGGATAATCACGTAACAATTTCTCGACATCATCACCCGTCACGTCCACAAAGTTCAACTGAAGGGATGTTAGTGGGGCACCGGGGGATAAGCTAGGAAGATTATAGGAGAATGGTTATTGAAGACTCAAACACCTTGCTTTTGTAATCCGCGTATTTGGTGCAATGTATAGCTCAAGCCTCCTTACTCTCTTCTCCATAGCAATTCGGAGCCAATTATCAATGTTTTCCTTCAAGTTCTTCTCTTTAAAGTAAAATTGTACCGTAAATTCATCAATAATAGTAGCTTTATGTGAACTCACTACTGCATCCACCCAACGGACATACTTATTCTCTTCTTCTCTATGCTTTCTTTTTTTCCTCTGATGATGTAAGGTTGTGGGAATGGCTCAACTCTTTTAAAAAGTCATTACAAGGATAAAAAAAATTAAGAGAAGGAACATAGGCCCAAACAGGCTTCCATCTCTTAGATAGCACACTTGTACTTCCAGCTTCTTTGAGGGTGAACAATGAGAGGATGCGAATGAGAATGTCATCTGGCAAATTACTGATCCTGTCATTCTTTAACAAGTCTTTTGTGGTGCATGCCTATAATACATAAGCAACAGTAGTAGCAGAGTGCATGAATATATTTTCAGTTACCAAGGGCTCGAACATAAAAGGTAATAAAATTATCAACACTACGTAGACATGTATGATTGAAGTTCTGATGTCTCAATTTTAGGTTCGATTACAAGATGGGGTTGCTGGGGTTCTACAACTAACTCCAGGATTAAAAATAAAATAAAAAAGAAAGGAGTCATATATGTACCAAAGCAGTAGATTAAAAGTTGGAAACATGCATGAAATCAAAATTCTTCATTCAACAGAACTATAGAAGCAAGGAGTTACTATATATCTAACTCAAAAGGGCTTAGACAACTAAAACAAATACTCAAATCCATAGTTACATTCTAAGTCTAAAGTTTCAAACTTTAGGGCATATAGAATATACTCCACTTTGGGGAGCCATGCATATAGTATATTTATGTACTGATTGCGAAAAACACCAAAAAGGTTGTGTAGATCAGAGAGCAAACAATTTTTTTAGAACACACTCCCCCTCCCCCCCCTCAAAAAAAAAAAAAAAAAAAGAAAAAAAAACTTGCAAGCGTTTAAAAGGAGAAAAGAAAAATAGAAAGTGAAATAGATTGGCAAGAATGAAACAAATGAAACAGATCATTTAAAAAAAAAATCCATATCACCTTGAGAATGTGGATACGACATCAAGGGATAGATTCTTCATGGACATCATAATATTTACTTTATATTGCTGGTAAATTTCAGGTAACCACAACCTGCACAATGTAATATGTAATATATGATTAGAAAATTTGAATTATTTAGCAAATAAGAAGAGCACACAGGACAGGTAAAGAAGTTATATAAGTTAAATTAACAGATCATGCTAAAGAAAACAAATAAACTAAAAAAATTAATTCCTTGTGCTTGAAAAACCAAAGTCTATGTGGTGAAGAAAATCAGAAACAAATTCAACAAAACACAGTCTAGAAGCTGAAAAAACATGAAATATAGCTTAAAACTATTGCTGTGATTGTGCTTCAGATCGATGAAATACTATAAAACCACAAGGCCAATACAATACCATAATAATCAGTACTGCTAGTACTACTAATAAATAACATGGCAGATGATGATGATGAACATAGAATAAAATCAAATAACACAGAATAGAAAATTCATTGTTTTGTTTGCCTAAAGAAAACAGAGTTTTAGAAACTAATTGGTACTTACTAGAGTAGTAAGTAGCAAGAAAATGGATAGATAGATGATGCTGAAGATATAAACAAAATCAAAGCAAACACATGAAGAGAATTTACTAATCTATAAGAGAGTTTACTAATCTATAGTGTAAAACCATATTAAAAATAGTATAATAGTTGTTCTGGCTAATTGCACCCATCTGTAACACATGAATGAAGAATTAACTGGAAATCAAGAAGTGAAGGCTGATGCTAGAAAGAATGAATATACCCTATACCTTAACATTATGACAGGTTGATACAGGCTCCTTGAGATCCTCAAGGTATCAAAACTATTAGACCCGTCTGAAACTCAAGGTCTACTTAGACGCTGATCTAAGATTTTTGATATGGAGGCTCTTAAGATAGATTTAACTAACAAAGGGGGCAAAAAACTCTTAGACCCATCTGAAACTCGAGGTCTAAAAAAAACTCTTAGACCCTGATCTAAGATTTTTGATATGGAGGCTCTTAAGATAGATTTAACTAACAAAGGGTGCTATAGTTTTAGGAATACTCATTCAAAACAACATCAAATAGCAAATATTCAGAAAGTAAATAATACTTTCTGAATATTACCAATTTCATTGAGAATACAATACAAGCTCCTTGAGATTCTCAAGGTATCAAAACTCTTAGACCCATCTGAAACTCGAGGTCTAAAAAAAACTCTTAGACCCTGATCTAAGATTTTTGATATGGAGGCTCTTAAGATAGATTGAACTAACAAAGGGGCTATAGTTTTAGGAATACTCATTCAAAACAACATCAAATAGCAAATATTCCGAAAGTAAATAATACTCTCCGAATATTACTAATTTTATTGATAATTCAATACAACCTCCTTGAGATCCTCAAGGTATCAAAACTCTTAGACCCAAATCTTCTTAGACCCATCTGAAACTCGAGGTCTAAAAAAAACTCTTAGACCCATCTGAAACTCGAGGTCTAAAAAAAACTCTTAGACCCTGATCTAAGATTTTTGATATGGAGGCTCTTAAGATAGATTGAACTAACAAAGGGGCTATAGTTTCAGGAATACTCATTCAAAACAACATCAATTAGCAAATATTCAGAAACTAAAATCCATAAAAGCCAGCTGAATCTTGTTGATAATTCAAAAACAGAGGAATCAAATCAATCAAACCAATAGCATACATACTTTGATCAAAAAAACAATCAAACCAAAAGCATACATTAATCAAATCAAATTGTGCTCAAATTAACATAGATAGATTATAGATAGATGAGAAGACGAAGGAACACGTAATTGATACCACTTACCAAGAAGAAGATAGATGGAGCAAATTGGTCCCTTCTTCAGCTCAGCCGTTTGGTCTCCTTTTTCTCTTCTCTTTAATTATAATTATAATTAGCGGTGCTGCAGAGGCGTTAGCTGTAGATGGCCTACCTATAGGGCTATTATATAGAGTATATATACGGCAGTACATTGTTATGGGAATAGTACTAGCCTACTAGGACTCGAGGTCTAAAAAAAACTCTTAGACCCTGATCTAAGATTTTTGATATGGAGGCTCTTACGATAGATTGAACTGACAAAGGGGGCTATAGTTTCAGGAATACTCATTCAAAACAACATCAAATATCAAATATTCAGAAAGTAAAATCCATAAAAGCCACCTCAAACTTGTTGATAATTCAAAAACAGAAGAATCAAATCAATCAAACCAATAGCATACCTTAATCAAATCAAATTGTGCTCAAATTAACATAGATAGATAAGAAGACGAAGGAACAGATACCGCTCACCAGAGATAGATGGAGCAGATCCCTTCTTCAGCCCTTTGGTCTCTTTTTACTGTTCTCTTTCTTTAATTATAGTATAAATTAGCGATTTTGGCCTTTTAGACCGGTATGAGACCGGTTCGTTTAAATACTTCTGTAGAGTGTTACGTGGATTATCGAATAGATATATGGCTCGAGCATAGAAATTAGATGGATGAGTGTGTTTGGGATTTACAGGTTTGTCTTTTTTTTTTTTTTTTAATGGTCAAATATTACAACTATTTTTACACTAACACAGTAATCAGCCTTATAACTCCGCATCTAAATCAACCTTATAACTCCGCCACCGTCGAAGATATACGGGTTTGTAATGATTTGAATTTTGCAAATTCATCTTCAACATATACCTAGTATACTTATTCTTTGAGTCAATATCTTTATAGGGGCCTGTTAGAGTACCTAATATTAGAAAAGACCCCATGAAATTATCAATTACATATAAGGTCACGAATTTGACCAAACCAGACTAAGAGCGCCTAACACAAAATCCAATTTTGAGAAAACAAACCAGCCTTATCTTAAAAAAAAAATGAAAAAATATTTAAAAGAAATTAAAAGGAAAACATAAAAAAAAGAAAAAAAAGAAAACAGCAAATCGGAGCTGATGAGCTGCTCCGATCAAGTCGGAGCTCTACAGCTCCCTGAATAGATGGGAGCTCTCAGCTCCGACCAGATCGGAGCTGTTGGTCGGATGTAATATCCCGGGTCTTGAGTTAGTCTATCAGTAATTCAGTATTTGGGAGCATGAGTATGTGCAAGGACAAGATGGTAATTTCAGGTAGAGAGTTTGATTATATAAAACCGGTACTAGTCGATAGAAGAGGGGTGTGGGTGTTTGGTAGGGTTTATCCCTTGGACCCTCCTCCAAGTTTTCTCAACTTCTCTCAATTATCAGTTTGAATCCATTCTCCAGATTTGTTTGTTTCTCTTTGTAGTTTACTATAAGATCACTTTTGGATCTTAACTTTGTCACTTGAATTGTTCTTTGCATTATTATTAATCGAATTCCCTTCCAGTTTCAATCGATCCTAGTTTGTTTGCTGAAATTGTTTGATTGAATGAGCATTTCACAAGTTGGGTCATAACAAGTGGTATACACTATACAGAGCTTGGGTTATCTGCTGCTATCCTTGAATTGACCCAATCTGATTGTGATATGTTAAGTTGATTATTGTTGTTTCTCAGCTTTTGGATCTGCAGATCTAATACTATGTGTTACTTAGAAGATTGGTATGAGAATTTGGAGGATTATTTTGGGGTACGAAACAGCTGCTCAGCTACTGATCTACATCATCTCCTGAAAACCAATCTCAAGTATACAACTGATTGGCTTCAAAATTCTGGTACGGTTCTAATCGATTCCATATCTGCCTTGTCCATCAATCAATTTTCGCTGTGTCTACAAAAAGCTCTCCATGTACTTCCACATTGTTGAAAAACTTTTGTGTTTACCATGATATGGGTTTGGAATTGTTGAATATTTACTCTCTCTCTGCTTGAATTGCTTTGATTTGGTTGTGACAAAAGTTGATGGTAAGTCTTGTATGACTGTTGTTCAGAGGAAACAATATATAGAGTGTCTAGAACTTTGGGGATTGAAGAGCCAAGCTAACTCTGTTCTCTCTGGGTGGAGCCAAGCTAACTCTGAACGTCTTGTAGTTTTGGATATTTTTATTAACAGTTTGAGGGATGATTTGAAATCAGTGAATGAGAAGGGTGAAAGTATTGACATAACAGAGACTTTAGTAGGGAGGGAAGATGTTATTCCAATTGGTGATTGTGGGGATATGCATACTAGTTGTAACAGTAATGATACAAAGGTTATGGGAATAACCGGGCAGCTGACTAGTGAAAATTCTCATGGAAGGGGAATGGTAGTAGAGCCGACACCATTGGAGACATCTAAAGATATGTGTATGCTCGAACTTTCTAATGGGGCCGAAGCATCAGAATCGATTCATGATGATGATTATATTGATGATGACGATGGTGTTTTCAACAAACCCCCGTGTAACTTGTTTGATTCCGATGAGCTGCATCTCTCCATTTCACGGGAATTGAAGCCCTCCACACCTGCTAGAACCATTGTCAACAAGGCTCCTCAAGTGACATCATTTCTTGAAAAAGCTGGCATAGCAGGGTTGGAGAAGGCAATCGAAGTTCTAGATACTCTAGGTAGCAGCATGACAAATTTGAACACTGGTGGATTTACAACTGGAGTGTCTTCTAAGGGAAATTAAATATCCATACTAGCTTTTGTAGTTGCCAATACAATTGCCAAGGGATCAAACTTGTTGCAGTCCCTTTCTGAAGAAAATATGCAGCTTATGAGAAAGGAAATTTTGCATTCAGAAGGCGTCAAGCGGTTGATATCTACGGATATGAGTGAGCTCCTCGGAATTGCGGCCGCTGATAAAAGGGAGGAATTTGAAGTCTTTTCTCGTGAGGTTGTTAGATTTGTGCGCCCATCTTCAACCCTTAAAGGATCAAGTTTACAGTTGAATTGCAACTCGCAATGTGTATACTCCCAGCTGAAATTGTAAAAGTATAGGGATCCAAGGGACAAGATCCATCTTCTTCCACGGCAACTAAGGGACAAGATCACACAGACCCAATCTTCAGAATTGGAACTACTGGTGGACTATAACTCAAGTAGTATGGTCCGAATTGAAATCCGAATAGAGGGCCAGGCCCAATTAGAAGTAGTAGTGGATGCTAGCCCAAGAAGCATGGTCAGCCCCACAGATTCTTACATGGCCTAAAAAATTAATAAACATAGCCTAAAAAAGGATTATGTTTTTTGAATATAAAGTTTTTATACTTAAAAGATTTCGAAGCCGAAAGATGAACTTTATTATTTATTATTGCAAACGCTATTGTTTTCATCTTGTGACAATTTTGGTCCAACGAGGTTACCACGAAAAGTTTTTATTTTTTCATTTTAATGTTCATTAATAAAACTACAAAGAATCAATATCTAATGGCCGATTATTCGATTAACAATCCTAACCAACTTACTCTACTGATTCATTGTAATAAAGTTGGAAGCCAAGAGTGAATTAGATGTGTTGATTTCAAAAGAAGAGTTAGATGTATTATCCAAAAGTGCACTAGATGTATTGATTTCGAAGGACTAATGAGAGGTTGATTATGTCAATTTCAATCTTTGCTAGGTGGTTGGTCATCTACACTGTTACACTCTATGAAAACGAACTTAAACTCTAAATCTACGGATCCACATGCTAATGGAAAAAGGGGTCCACGTCCAGTCGAATTTGGGACCTGCATAAAGAATTAAGAGAAAAGGGATTTCAACTTTCAAGAGGTGAAACTCTTCCAAATTCCATGGGAAAGAAAAGAGAAAAATAACAAAAAAAAGCAAGATATGGAGCTCTAACTTACCCCATCCAGCAACTTTTCCGATTTGTACTTTGGTCCCCATAATTTATTACTCCATGAAGCAATGTTACATCCATTAAATGTTTGGACTCTGTGCCTAGTTCTCTTTGATGCTATGGATAGTCATGGTCAAGAGACAACGTTTGATGGCAATGGACTGATGATGAGTCTCTCTCATCAAGTAAAAGAATTTATTTCTAATCTTAGGTCAAATAGATAAAATGCAAATAAGTAGAATTAAGTTTAGATGAGTTCGGGTAAATTAGTTCATATTTATTAAGTTCGATCAATTCAAGTTTATTTAAGTTCAGTTCACATGAATTTAATTCAGATTAGTGTATAAATTTTAAAACGAATTAGGTGTTGTTTGATTCGTCTGAAACTTTCTGAACTGAACTCAATAAATATGAACTAAATTTAACTTAATAAATATGAACTGAACTGAACTTAATTAATTTGAAATGAACTGAACTTATTTGAAGTATAGAGTTTCACTAAACAAACCTGAACTTAATTGAATTTATCTGAACTGAACTGACCGAATTTTTAATAAATATGAACTCAAATATATACCCTAATGAACAATTCATTCAGCTGAAATGCATTATTCATATGGTTACACTTTATAAAGTTTTAATTTTTAAAGCAATTATCTATAGAAAACCAAACAAAAAAACAAGTATAGGGAGAAATGAAAAGGGAAAATATAAGAGCACGCCTGTGGAAGAAAACAAAAGAGAGGGGCAAAATGACAGAGAGCTTTAAAAGTGGCTCGATTTTCAAATGCAGTAAAGGGAAATGCTATGATACATTACTGGAGTACTAAAGATCAACAAGTAATGAAGAATTGAAATTTGAGAAATTGAATACTCACAAACAAAACTTGGTACATTTATTATTCACCAGTTCTGTGCTGTGCACTATGGTCTCTAGCCATGAATATTTACAAGACAAGAAGATGCTATGCTGCTGCTAGTACACTTGTGCCTAAACAGTACTAGCCATTACCATACATCACAGTAATATGCATCTGCAAAAAGAAAAAATGAAAAAGAAAAGGACTTATATATTACATGATATACATGCATACATAACCCATGGGTACATGCATTATGCATACATGACTTTTATAGTCCAATTTACTTACCATAGTGTATACATTTAACAAGACAAGATTTAACAAGATGCAAAATTGGGAGGTTGGTGGCTTATCTGATCTATTGACCGAGTAGGAGGTTTGTGGCTTATGTGATCCAGTCGAAAAATCAATTTAAAACTCTTTTGTCGTAAAAAATAAGATTTCTTTTTACTACTGAGAATTTATGTTTATAATAATTTCCCTTTAACAAGTGTTGGTTTTCATCATTTTAACTATGAAAAACTCTTGGTTGTACGCACTCACTCTCGGTATGCAATTGATGTCTTATGCAGGAAAACTGGCACCTCCTCGGCTAGCATGGACCTTGGTGCGTGATATCTGGGAGTTGAAGCCAAATTTTGGGACCATCTACTTTCACAACATCTATCAGGAAGTAAACAATGATGCTCATTGCTTGTCGAAGTTTGCTAGTAGTAGATTTCGGGACGAAATCGTAGGAACCATATTCAGTCGACTAGATACGGCTACTACTCACTGGATTTGGGATATTTTGCCATCTTGGATCGAACACTATGTTATGTTTGATCTATGCGGGGAGACCTCCCGACATGTGGGAACGAGCCCTTCTCGAGTATGATGTACGTTTTAATTTTCAAATGTTTTGTCCATATTATAAATGTCTAAATCGATGGGAGATGGTTTGTAATCATCTGGGCACTAATGTGTCGAGACACGGTTCAATCGACTAATGAGATTACTCATGACAGACTTCATACATCTCGATATCCATACGTATAGAGTAAGATCAAGCCAGTGTCATTCACTAAACACAGACTAAGTGAATCCAACTTATAATTTGGCACCAAACAAACTAAACAACCAATAGATCATGTTAGAACTCTTATCAAAAAGAGTTTCAATATGGTAATAATGAGTGAGTAAGTGCACATCTTCTCATTTGATTTGTCCAGTTGAAAGATCTGACAAAGTATTACTAGAGTTCACGGGATTTTGATTTGATTCATTCAACTCACTCTCTTATTAACAAACAAATCGAATATCAATAGTAGATAGTAGTCTCTTCAATTTCAATAGTGGTCAAAATAGAGAAGCTTTTTTGCAGAACATTATTGATTCGTGGCTTTGACCATTTTATGTGTGTAAGTACGCAAGCAAGCAATTCTACTGGTTGGCTCACTGTTTGCATGTTATCTTATATTGTACTGCTAGTCTGCTACTAACTGCTTTCTCTGCTATCTGTAACACTATTCTGCTTACCTGTAGCTTTCAAATGATGACCTTCAATAATATTTATTGGATCATCAAGATAAACATAGTAGACTAGCTAGTTTCTCATTTCAAAAATATTCATTTTTATCTTATGAGATTATTTATAGAAACAAGTTAGGAGTAGGGCTAGTCATTGTTCAAAAACTTTCTAAACAATGCATTATTGCCACAATAACACATTATTATTGTAGTTTCGATTATCTATTTGATTCGATTGAAAACATTTGGATCAAATTGAATTTTATTGATATATACTTCAACTAATTAAATGTGAATCGAACTGAACTGATCGGAAGGTTGTGTTTACGTTGAATCAAACTGAGTATAAAGCGTTATACATATACACCGTTGGTGATTTATGTCTATGTGTGTCTTATAGCAACATGTTTTGATGTCGATGGCGAAATGTCAAATGTTGCCTTTAAATGTCAAAGTGCTTGAATTTACTTCAGCAAAGTTTTGAATTCGAACAAGAGACAATAATGGGGTCATACATCAAATAGATTACTGATACTTCCAGAGTATCGTTGTAAAATAAAAATGACAAGTGAAGGATCCAATACAAGTACATGCATAGTCACTGTCCTACATATATAATCATATAGGGTACCCTAAGATGTCATAATCCATGTTAACAACTTATCAGTACTTTTGCCAAAATAAAGGGTACCCTAGAACAAGGACTCCTACAGTCCTACTTGTTGGAAAACCCTGTTTTAGGAGTAATGTCTAATAGACATGTTTTGATTATATAACACGTTGCTCGTTGCTCGACTGGATCAGTAACAGGTATAGGGTACACGAAAAGTCAAAGACAAGGATCAAATAAGACATGTAGAAGGGCACCCTAAGATGTCATAATCCATGTTAACAAGTCATACAGTACTTTTGCCAAAATAAAGGGCACCCAGAAGATAACTAAAGCAGTTAAGCTGAAGCAACTAGTGTCTTCAAAAGTAAGAACTAGAAGAGGATTCTAATAATCCTTTTACACGAATGACCAGTTCATGAACATGAAAGCTAGGCAGTGATGCTCGTCATCGTCGTTCAGAACCTTCCATGCGATTGCTTGGTCGTACGAAATAGGCCTGCCCATGCTCGACATGCACACACCCGCTGGCATATATGCAAATCCCTGCAACCAAATAGAGACAAGTTTAACATCAGATCTACTTGTCATGGAAACACTATAACTTTGTTTCGAGACATGAAACTTCTAGACATGGCACTAATATCTTCGTGTAAAGTAAGAGGTGACAGGGGAAGTTTAAAACTAACCTGCTGCATGATCTTGGAGAATTCAGAAACGAGATGCTTTCGACCAGCTTCATCCAGAACCTTCTCAAGAAAGATATCCTGAAGGGCGACCAGAGTAGTTTCGAGCATGTCTAGGCCTGCTTGATTGGCAAAGGTAAACACCGCTGATGTCTGAAATAAAAGAAAGTCAGATTGATCTGTGTGCAAGAAAACATAAAATTATGGAAAGAGCATAGAGAGACTAAGAGAGACTACTAACATTCATTTTAACAGAACAGCACATTATGGCATCATTGTGGCTCCAAAGTTGTTTCAAAATGGCATCTCCAGCTTGAGAATCAGCCCGGAGAAGATCTCCTCCAGTGTGAGCCCTGATAGACAATAGTAGGATGTAAGAACAGGCAGGAAATACATGTAAAGAAAGTGTTTCATCGTGCTTGCACCTAGTTTCTATGTAAAGTTTGGAGTAGAATTAAACTTCTGAATAATGCAATAGTTTCAAACGAGTTTATGGCAAAAAATTGTACGCTGTGTAAGAACTGTGAAGTACCTGTAGCTCCTGCAGATCCATAGTGCTAACGTTAGAGCCTCAGGTGAACCGGGAAGTGGCTTAGGTACCAACTGGGAGCCTAGAGGAGACGGAGAAATTGCTGTGGCAACTTTTTGGACTGAGATCACGATATTACGCACATATTGGCGGGCCATAGCAGCTACGCTGTCTCGATAGTGGTTTTCAAATGTGAACTGAAACGCTATAGTCAAAAGTGACCTCACGTTCTGGCTACTCGTTTCAGCTTCCCCTGAAGGGCGAGACCCACCGGATCCCACTTCAAGTGCAGATGCCAGGTCCAACGTCCGATTTGTTGAAGGCCCATCCTGCAATAACACAGAATAAAACTTAAAAAACCAAATAGAATTACATAAAACACTTTAGAAGTTGCAAAAGAATGCTACTAAACTGATTTAGGAACCAGTGGTATGACACGGAAACCGGATGGAAGCAGGGGGGCATCATCACCAAATGATTCATCAATCGGTGCAAAAACTAGCTGAGCACAAGCACCGGAAGTTGCTTCATCAACCCCACTGCAAAGCTGCAACGTCATGTTCAAGAAATCAAACCCCCGATGTTTCAAGAGAAAGAAACTTATACAAAATTTGACTTGTAAGGATCAAACCTGCAACAAGTACATATCTCTAGACAAGGCCATTTCCTCCGGACAGAATGCATTGCCACCTAACCGAACAACTTCCAGAAACTACACAAAGAAACACAGTCAAGTAACAGACTCGCGTGGAGGAGCGGGGCGGGGGGGGGGGAACTATTAAAAGCATAGAGTAAAGACATTTACCTCCTCATTTTCCACTGTCTGAGCAAGAGGCAAAGGAACATGGCCACTAGGTAGTCCACTAAGTTTTGGGCAAGGTATTGCATAAGGACTAGGTTTATTAGAAGCAGCAGAGTAAACGTCTACACCATTGTCGTTCCACTCCTGTCGATGTTCTCTGAGGAAACGGACAAGTAAAGCAGGGGGTACATTCTGCACAGGTAGTCATTCACAACCAAAATTACCAATAAAATCCTTAGTAGTGGTAACATGTTGAAGTTTAAATAAACACTTTTCTGGAACTAGGTAATTGACATGCATTGTAGCTGAAAGTGTTGCACATAATTCGTAACGTGCAAGTCAAGAAACTTAGTCATTAAGGTCTAATCTCAAACCGCAACAATTGCAAGATAAACTAGCAATGTAGTATGGAATGAGAAATGTTTACCTGGAGAAGCATGGATGCCCGTGCACAGAGGACACCCCCAAAAGTAGGGAGCATAGACAGGGTGTTATATTGTGAACCGAGAAATTTGCTCGGGGAAGAATTAATGGCAATGGTCACATCATCTGCCCCATCGCTGCCCATTGTTGTCCATCCATCATCAACAAACCCATTCACAGCATCATTGAACCCCCTAAACGAAAGAAAAAGGAAATGGGTAAGTACACACAAAATGCTTCAAGTATTTTATGTCCATAGATGATTAACTTGTGGTTACAAAAGAAGACTCATTACCGGCACAATCTCTGGCTTAGAGCCCTTAAAACAGCAGGCTGGCGACCACCACTGCACTGGATCTCTCCGTTGGTTTCTTGAGCTATTTGTCTGATATGGCGCAAAGCCTGAACACAAGAGTACAAATGTTTAGATTGAGTAAAATAAATTCACAACCAAGTGAAAAAGGCACATTTACTCACGGCCATTGTCATCTTCTGTGCGAGGATTTTGGAAGATTCGTAGAGTGGCCTTAAAACTTCTGGAACACTCCAAGCCTGTAGCAAGACAAAAGGTGGTTTATAAAAGACTTGACAGCAAAATGGAAAGCATATGGCAAGGTTTTGTTTACTCCTTACATCCAAATCAATGTGATCAACAATATGAATGATTGAACCACCACCATCACACGGACGTATCAGGTAACCGCTTGGTAACATTTCAGCTCTTGTGAAGTACGTTGTAGGTGGGCCAGCTGGGCCACCGGTGGCAGCAGTTATAGACCTCTCACAAACCTGCAAGAGTGAATAGGCAGTTATAATAGTATCTGAGAAACTTACAAAACTTCGTATAGAAAGAAGAGAAGTGTAAAAAAGTAGCTCACCACAAGACTGCCGTCTTCCAGACTGGTTGTATACCTCAGTGTCCAAAAGTCGCGAGCAGATGCCAATGTAGTTGGAGCATAGCTATAAGTCTGAGGCAAAACATTATGATCTTAAAATAGGACCAAGTACATCATTACAAAGTCAAGAATCAAGATTAAACTATACGAGTACACAATAGTTAGTTATACCTGCATGTATACAAGCTCAATAGTCCCTCCATTTCCTGTCGGTATAGTACTTGCCACATCAAGGCTGCGGCAGTCACGGAACCAAGAGAGACGATCTTTGAGAATTTCAGCAACCTTACAAAGAATATTCAGCGAAAACTTTAGAAACAAACATTCACTATGATCTTTTTCTTAAGAGAAGTAAAGGTCAAAGAGCTACCTTCGTGGGTTCAAGACTCACGAGGCCACAGGCTCGTGCTGCTACTCCACTACAGTTACGGGAAACAGCAACAATGCCAATAGAATCCGGACCAGGCTGCAAACACAGAAAAATTCTTAATTAAAAAAAAAAAAGCTCTTGAACAAACGACGGGAACAATAATGCAGTGAATGAAACAATGCCAACATACCTTCATCCCAATCATCTGTACCCAGTCGACAGCAGTTCCAGTAGCCTTTCCAAGGAACTCTGTCAGGGTCTCCTCAGCTATCGCGAGAAGACTGCAGTGGACAAGAATTCAAATTAGCTTCCTGCCTTTAAGGCATCAATGCAGATGAATTAAACTAAACCAACAGATACTATACCTACTATCAGTGCCCATTGGCAAAAACTTCAGATTATTGTGGAGTGATTAAATGAAAACAGACAAGCATAACATGAATTTCTTTTTTTTTTATTATTAATAACCGTAGGCCGGTATTGCAAACAACTTTTCTAGTTTTCTTGTAATTCTGCTAAAGATAAACTATAATAAGTTTCTGAAAAGCCTGAAGTCACTAGGACATTTCATTCCAAAGTAGGTTGAAATGATCCTTCACTAATTCACTTCCTGACCAATTAAGGTTATCTACACTGCTTGAATTGTGGTAGAAAAATTTAACATGAGCTATATTCAGTTTTACTCCTTAGCTTTGAAAATAAAAGAGGTTTCTTGAGCTTTACAAACTGTAGGAAGTTAAACTGCATCTTGACCCAATAACAAGGGCACCCAAAACCCGAAATCATTTTAAAGTAATGGTCATTACCCAGCTGGGCTGTTAGCATCCCTTTGAGGGTGCTGAGGTGTTGGGTTTTGCTGCTGTTGACCGCTCACAACCACAGACTCGCAGCTGGTATCCGTGGTTGTCGTGCTCACCTGTAAGAACACCCATCAAAAGCTTCACTAATCTACACTGGTGGACAACTGACAAGTGAACCAAACAACATATGCATAGATCATGGAACACTTACAGTAGTAATTTGCTGGCGCATGAATCCATTTTCATAAACCAGATGAGAGACCTGCTTTTGCAAACGTTCGTTCTCTTCCATCAGCAACTTGTTCATAGCTGAAAGCTTCCTGTTAACGGTCGTCAGTCGAGAGGCCTCCTTCCTCTGCTTTTCACGGCATCTGCAACCATAAAGTCATCCTCAGGAAAATACTAAATGTGCTTAAAACAACAAAGAAATCAACCACTTAGCATTTCATATTAAGTGCCACAATCAAAGATCTTCAGTAAAGTTCAACAGAATGCAAACTAAAACATAACATATTAACATTTGCAAAACATTAAGGCCTTGTTGATTAATCACCACTCATGTTTAACTTATTATAATATATCATATCCAAATATCAACAGACAAACTTTGTTTTCAAGAAACACACCAAACTGGCTGAGATATAATTAATGGGAATGTGATTAAAACAAATAGACCAAGCAAAGATTCATACTTACTCCGGAAACTTTAAAGGTTTACACTTTTTTTTGTTGACTTTACTATGTCCGGTTTGACCTCAAATAACTAATAACTCTTTAAGAATTTAAAAATTATATTATAAACGTATACTTCTTATATTTATATAATATAAATTCTAAAATTAATTTTTTTCGTAATCAATTATGATTAATTTGAGGTCAAACCGCACATAAAAAAATATAAAAAAATTCGAAAAAAACAAAAACAAAGTGTAAATCTTTAAAGTTTCAGGAGTAAGTACAAAAGGGACCATCACACAGTCACACAAAATGACACCCCATGTTCTAAAAACATATGGCCTAATAAGATTAGCAAACTTACAAAGACAAAGTTCAGAAAATATCAAGAACATGATAAGGCCTTCTCAAGATAACAACTTTAGCAACTCGGAGAAAGTTAAAAGGCTAGAGATCTCTATTCAGTATCCATGTGCAACTTGTGAATCAAATATTCAATCAAACACTTGCAATGTCAACAGACAACATTGTTTTTTTGACTTTTCAATATATTCTTGCAAGTTACAGAACCATTTAAAATCTCCAGGTATAATAATAATTGTCATTTCAAGTTTTCAACACATAAACACCCACGCCATATGACACCCTTGTTCTTAGGAAAAAAGGGCTTATTACATGGTTACAGCTACTACAAAGACAAAGATGAGGAAGAGAAAAAAAAGTAAAAACAAAGAGAAGATTCCAAATATTCCCCACAATACACACATACCCATAAATAGAAACCAAATTAAACAACCTCAAATTTAACATACCTGGAAAAATCCTTACATAAAAGCATGGATTATGACTTCTAATTCTTTCCACTTAAAGCACCAAAAAAAAAAAAGCATAAAATTCCAAAACAAAATTATATTTTTTTTACATAATTCACATTTTTACACAACTTTAGTCCACATTCCAAAATGAAGCAATCTTTTTTTCATTTCAGTATACAATATACCTTCTGTTCTGAAACCAAACTTTGATTTGCTTGGGCTCAATGTTGGACAGAATAGGACACTCACGAATGAGTTGCTGCCTCCTCAAAGAACTGGGCTTAGGACACTCAGCATAGACTCTCTCAAGAGCTTCCACTTGCTCAGGCGTGTACCTCACGTACTTGCTCGCGTCCATTTGCTGCTGTAGCTGCTTGCTTGTAAGCGCCATTGCTACTACTCAATAAAGAAAGAAAGAAAGAAAGAGAAATAGCTTCTGTTTTTTTTTTTTTTTTTGTTTTCAAGAAAATGAAATTATGGGCAGTGCATGAGGCTCTCTACTCTCACAGAGAGCCACCTCCGTCACCCATCAAAGACTTTGTTGAAGCTTGGAAAGTTTGAGAATTTTTTGAGAGTGTTTTGAAGGATAGAACAGAAAAGAAAAGAGAGATTTGGAAAGGGAGAAAGTTGCTTTAATTTTGACGCTAGTCTCGAGATTTTCAGCAGCAAAGAAAGAAAGAAAGTGAAATGTGTGTGTTTCTACTGTGGGTACTACTGTATATGCTTGCGTGGGTGTAATATACAGTGGACAAAGTGGTGGTGTATTGGTACACCATGAGCTACCCAATAATATGAAGACACACATATCAATATTACAATATATTAGTATCCGTGTTTTCTTCATATGAAAAAATAGTATAAACGAGTAATGTACTAAAAGTAACATATCAGTTCAGATGACATCTTAGATATACTCATAAGTTTAGTTCAAATCATATCATAAGTTTAGTTCAAATCATATCAGATGATGTTAGATATCTTCATTTAAACTTCGTTCAAATCAGATAATATGATATTAGATATGTTCATTTAAGTTATGTTCAAATCACACTAGGTTAGGTTAGATATGTTGATTTAAGTCCATCTCTAGCAGCGTGTGAGCTGCTGGAGCAGCTCATCTCCACTCACACGTTGTTGGGCGTGTGAGTGGAGATTAGAGGCTCATCCAGAGATGAGTTTATTTTATTTTTTATTTCCATTTTATTTTCTTACTTTTACCTTTTTAATGACTTGTTTTTGTATTTATTTAATAAAATAAATGAAAAACGGTGGGATGAGAGGGGATGACTGTTGGAGTTGATTGAGATGAGTAAGTGAGACGCTGAAATGACATAAGAGAGAGAGAATGAGAGGGGATGACTATTGGAGAAGGGCTAAACTCATTTCAAACCACATCAGATGAGGTGAGATATGTTCATTTAATTTCAGTTCAAATCAGGTCATATTAGTTGGTTTTAGTCAAAATCGAATCAAACTAGATTCGAAAATGAAAAACTACAATGGGAAGAAACGAAATATAAGTGGAGTTTCAGCTAACGGTATAACGGAACTCTATCGTTATGTTTGAGACCAATTTCGATGACGGAAAAGTTAAATTTATAATAACGGTATAACAAAACACAATCGATATGTTTGGGGCCTGTTAGATAACGAATAAGTTAACTTTCCGTTAACGTTATAATAAACACGATCGTTATGTTTGGAACCAGTTTAGATGACGGATAAGTTAAGGTTACGTTAATTGTATATCGCTCTCTCTGGGAGCGGTATAGATAACGAATTTTAACTAAATAAATTGTAACATTGAAAAAATCAAAATTATAATTAACGAATTTACTCTCCCTCTTAAGTGTTATTTTTAAATTTATCTGCTAAAAAATGAAATAACGATTTCTATAACTTGTTTTGCAATATTCATTCGATTAACTACAATATTTTACTTTCTAAGGTTGATTCTCTCATCCCTTCCCACTTATGCATTCATTTCATGAACCGTAAACTATGAACTCCCAAAGTCACATTCAAACATTTCAAACGCCTCGAAACGTAATTTTTTATTTTACGCAACTACTATTTCAATCTAAAAAAAAGTTTAAATTTTAAATTTTCTGCCTGATTAATTGCCAACAGAAAGTATTGTCTCTTTGTCATTGGTTTTTATCTATGAAAGTTTCACGTTTTCAAACATTGGTTTTTGTCAATATTGATGTTGGCCAAACAAATACTCCCTAGAGACTTAAACATGCATCCCTAGAGACTTGTGAAGCTGCTCAAACACAAATACTACAATCAAGAACTAGTGCAAAGTGTATATTAACTTGTATTTCTTCTTAAAAAACAATCAAAGAATGTGAAACACTCAAAACTCAAAACGCACATTTTGATGCTTGGGATGGTAGTAATGGTAGTAGGCAGTAGTATAGGGAGTAATAAAGATATCTATAGAGAGGCAGGCATAAAATAAAACAGTGAAAAGATTGATGAGAGATTTGAATTAATGGAATTTAATGTAAAAAATAAGGAAACAAAAATGGCTGCCTTTATTGGAACCAGACCAACAGCATACACATTTTTAGCCAAAATACCTCTCATCTATCCTGTCACCTTCCCTTTTTTACCCTTGTGTATAAGGGAAAAAATAGGATCAGATTTTATTTTCTTATAAAACAATAATAATTAGTTTGTTTTCTCTCTCTGTCCTCGCTGTTTTCACGGTAATGATGCACGCTTTCTTCGTTTATATTTTCGACTTTTTGTGTTATTGTTGGTTGTTATGGAGAAATGGCATGGGCTGCTATGATGTGGAACTTGTGATGCATCATGCATGTTTCTCATGACATGTATACATGCATCAAATGCATGAATCTGTCATGATTACCCAGAAAATAAATATTTCCTTTTCTTTCTTGAGTAACTGCAATATGGAATCTCATAATATTTGCAACCAAGTTTTGAACCGCAAAGTAATTTGTTCTTTAAAAATAAAATATACTACCTCCATCTATCAATAATATTTTCATTTTAACTTGACCGGTTAATCGTGTTCAACTTTAACTATAAATTATTCTTAAAATATAATGATTTTAAATTATATTATGAAAATATAAATCTTAAATTTTTATAATATAATTTTATTATTTATTTTATCATGGTTTAAAATTAATTTGTAGTCAAAATCAAACAAGGTTGACCAGTCAAAGTCAAAATGGGACAATTACTCATAGATGGAGGGACTACTATAGATTTATGCATGTATCTTCTTCGGAAATATCTCTCCCAGCAGCGTTTTTAACATCCACTAGAAGCGGAAACCTGATTTTAGTGAACTCAATACTCTCACCACTTAAGTCAACAATCGTTATCAAATCTTTCATTAATAAAGACTTACTAGAATCTATTGACTCGTTGATATCTAAGTGTGATATATGAAAACGTACGCATAAAAAAAGTTGCTTCATTTGATTTGTTTTACTGAAATTAACTCCTATGTTTCGTCTTAGTACATGTAAATCGTAAGGGATGATTGTTGGCTTGTCAGGGACAAACCAAACAATGATTTGGTGGTTGAGGAGAATGTTGGGGTATTTGATAAGAACCAAGATCGAAAATCGCATTACACTTGTAACAATTGCGAACAAAGATGCCGAAGGAAGAAAACCAACCGGAATGCTCGACGGTAGCCACATTGGGCCAGTCACGTATTTGCTACTTTAATAGTAGTAGGATCATATTGGAGTAATTGGACATCTTATGGTTAGGTAGGTAGTTAATTAGTTTTATATTTAGTTTATATTAGTACTTTAGTTGTTTACGGAGTTAAGAGTCTTTTGGTAGTAGCATCGCTCTTTCGTAGTATCATACGAGAAATAGTTACTACGTTTGAATGTCACCGCCAATAGGCAATATATATATATAGCTCGGCTGTATGTTGCCATTCAATAATTAAATCAATTATTATCAAATATCAATAAACATATTTAGGATTTTTTACTCTTCTATTAATTTTCAATACTTAGCATCTGCTTATGGTTTGATTATCAACTCTTTAACGAAGTGTCTGAGTCTAAAATTAGAGGATAATTTACGAGTGACGCCTGAGCGAGTGGATAAATCCGTCTGTCTAAAATCGCATACTATATCATATTACCTCGAGATATCGGACAATATGGTCGGAAGGTCATAAATGCGTACTTTATAAACGTGAGTACTAAATAAACTTTTTATATATAATCTTGAACCGACCAAATCTCTAGGAATTCAGGCTGTTGTTAGTTTTCGTGCGATGACGTGTGGTGGTGGTTCTCTCAACACATGCACTCCCGTACTTGGGGAGGTCGAGCCCAAGTTAAGATCGTGTTTCATTCAGAAATTTGAACTGGAATTTACTCCGTTAATTTATCTATATTATATAAAAGATAAAGAAAGTCCTTCAAGATAGTTGAGAATAAAGATAAATTTTTATTCCCGTAAACAAATAACAAGTAAGTCTATATTATTTTCATCTGAAAATTAATTAAATTTAGTTCAAATCAGTTCAGTTCAAATTTATCTAATAGTATTTTGTATTACAAATAAATTCAGTTCAGATCGATTCGATTCAGTTCAGTTCAAACTTTTTCACAAAGATAACATATAACATACCCTAATTACATCAACTCAAGTACCAAGACCACACAAAAGATACAGCCAAAACTCAAAACAAACCATCTAACCCTCGGTAGTTGGCAGACCAAAATTAATATTTTTTAATAAAATAAATAAATAATCTCTCCCACTATTCCACTAAAATTGCCTAGAATTGATTATAATGACGTTTGTCCCTTCAAATAAAAATCCAAGCTAACTAAGGTTGTGTCTGTAAATATGTAATTAAAGTGATTAACTGATTTTTTTTTTAACCTTTAAAATCAAATTTTTAATATTGGATAATATTGCTTTTGCTTCTCTAAACTGAATTAGAAAAATTGTTGTAATCCAAAAACATCTCATTAGATTTTTTTATGATTAATACAATTTTAAGTAGAGCTCGCAAACAGATCGTTCGATTCGAATACGGATTAACTAATTCAGATCGGATGAAGGTTACAAATTATTTTCAGATGAGATCGGATCAGATGATGTTCAGATTTCGAATCTTGATCGGGTTAAGAACTTATTTGGATCATAAAACTTCTTGTCATTTTGGATCGGATCAATTCGGATCCAGTGGTAATTGAATTATTACAACTTCAAAATTATAAATTTCTATTATAAATATTTGGATCCAGTGGATCAATATTATTTTTATAATAGAAATTTATGAATTATTACAACTTCAAAATTGAATTAAAAGTTAGTTAATAGTGAAATATTAAATTATAGATGAAATTAGTTATATTTTCCTTACAAATTAAATTCGATTGAGTTCGGATCGGATGAGTTCGGGTCATATTCAATTCAGATCGGATGCATTTCGGGTCAAATTTATTCGGATGATTTCAGATTGGATAAATTTATATCGAATTTCGGGTCAAAGTTTGAATATTTGACCAACATATTTCTGGTGAGACTTCATATTGCGTTTCGGATCGGTTCGGATCGAATTTCGGATTCGGACATGTCTAACTTGAAGATAAGAAATTCATGCCTAATTATTTCTCTATCCTATCACTCCCAGTAAGTTTCTTTTATTGTTATATATTGCACTTAAGTGATTATCCTTAATTTTGACCGAACATCAAAATATCATTTTAAGCTGCATAGATTTATTTTTTCTTGCACATACAAAAAAAAAACATATTTACGCTTAAAATCAACTTTTATCAACCATAATCAAAATCAATGTAAAAATACTTTTGAGAATTCTTTGCAAACAACCTAACTATTGAAACTTAGTTCTTTTGTTTAGAATGAATCAAGCCCTTCCATTTTTAGAAACAACTATTCCTTAACAGCTATGTTATACAAAGTATATTGGAATTCAATACTTGTTTATAACAAACAAAATATAAAAGGCACAAGCTCTGTTGCAAAGGAAAATGCTCTAACTATTAGTGTGGTGTGGTTTGTTTTCAACTATCTTAGGTTAGTGGCAGGGGCGGAGCCGGGAGCGACGCCCCAAGATTTTTCCATTTTTTTAGTATATATATAATATTTTTAAATTTTTTTAAAATGGCCCCCCCTCCAAAATTTTTATATAGTTTTTATATATATGCATCTAATTTTTTTATTTTTTTTAGTTATAGACATTTGTCTTTAAAAAGAGAAGAAGATACTGTAGTACTTATTTTAGTAGTACTAATATAATAGAGAAGCAACACATACAATTTAAAATTTTAAATATGGTATAACGTGTTTTTTCCTAGAAACATACATACATTGACTTCTTCATTGACTTTTAGTATTCTTTTTTAGACTAATAAACAAGCAAACAATTCCTAATATGACTCTTATATGCTTGAACTTTGTAACTTAGTTTATCGATATAAATTTTTAGTTTTTGGTGTTTTAATAAAATTTGGATATCCGAAACCCGACCCTGTTAAAGTCCACCCGAATATTTTTTTTACATACATAAAGTTCGCCCCCCCCCCCCCCCCCCCGTTTCGAATCTTGGCTCCGTCCCTGGTTAGTGATAAAGATGGATTGGCATTGTTTGGTGCGAAAGATAAACTTGAAATTCGAACAGAAAGAGAATGAGGTTGAGTGTTTGAAATTCGAACAAAACATCAAAATATTGAGACTGAGATGATTGTTAAAATTTAAGTTTCAACTAGTGAAATAAATATAAGTGCATTGTGTAAAGAAGTCATTGGTGGTCTGGTGGTTAAAGTTGTCACTCTATAGACGTTGTGGGTTTGAATACTACTTATGTAAATTTTCATAACTATTAAGTATTTGAATATTGAATAATTTATTTATGAATAATTAATTAATTTAAAAAATTAAAAAACTGATTTACAGAAACCGTATATTTTAAGATTGCAGTATGTATTTAGAAAGTAATAAATTCATTTTATGAATATTTAAACTACCTAAAGTTTATAAGGCCCCTTGCTATTTATTTGAAGTTTGAGTTGAACTGACATTTTTTATTAATGTGAAAAATTATGAACAAAATTTATTCATTTTTTTAAATAATCGAACCATTTTTTTTAATAATCAAACCATTACAATTTCATAAGTAGCATTACAAAGCTAGTAATAAACTATAAAAAATCTCGCACTTGACGAGAATTAAACATATGACTTCTAGTGTCATGACACCTCAGTCTAATCAATTGAGCTAGACCTCAACAAAATTTATTCATCACAAAGAAAGCATTTAATAAAGTTGAACTTAGGTTATATGATTATTAACTAAATTAAAATTTTAATTTTTTTTATACACAAATCAAACATGGACTAATCACCCAATTAACATTTAACACTCTTCAACATACACTCCTATTCCTCCTAGTCCTAGGAGAGACAAGAGGTGTAATTAAAGAAATTGAAAAATATAAACTCAGGAGAAGATTACAATTTTACAATAAAATAAGAACATCAGGTGTGGAAAGCGAGAATATGTTGAAAATGATTTGTCGAGCAAATTAATTTTTTTATTCATGTCGTGTTGTATACTAGTATGCTTTTTTCAACAACAATAATAAATTGGATACTACTCCCTCCATCTATGAATTATTGTATAATTTTGACTTTGATCGGTCAATCATATTCGACTTTAACTTTAAATTACTTTTAAATTATAATGATAAAAAAATTAATGAAATTATATTATGATAATATAGACTTTACATTTTCATAATATAATTTTATTATTTATTTTACCATTATAGTTTAAGAGTAATTTGTAGTCAAAGTTGAAAACGATTCACAAATCAAAGTTAAAATGAGATAATTAAATCATAGTAGACTGGATTACTAAACAAATAGGTTCACGCAAATTACAAGAGAATAATTAAATTAATTAATGTAATATGCTTTCATAAACATGATGTCATTATTACGTACCTTGCACTGATTTTACTCCACTTGGGGAGATGCATGTATAAAACCTGGACCCTCCAATTCATTTCCACGATAATGTGAACGCTAATCTTGTCAGTTTAAACTAAAAAAATGAGATTAGTTTAATTATCTTATCTCACGTGATTATTCTTTTCTATGAATGACCGCTGTGGTTCCTCGAAAACGAGTGAATACCCGCTAGACTAGAACTCGCTCTCCACTCGTTCAACCAGCTCGAATAATAGCATTTAGTTTTGAAGTGTTAACATTTAAATGTACACCATTATACATAGGAGCGGATCCAGCCCATTCCAAAATTTTTTTTTTTCTTTTTAGTTAACATCGAGTATGTTAAGATAGTAGTATATTAAATTGTTATAAGGATAATTGATATAACTTGTAGCTTGGTGGTAAGATGTAACTTGTTTTACCTCCTTAGTCTCCGGGTGATATTTTTTCCTGGATCCGCCCCTAATTATACATGTATTGACTAATGCATGAGGAACGCTAGGAAATAATTCTACAAGTCCATTGGAATGATGTTGGTCCATGAAAATAATTCTATTGAACATCTCAACAATAACTTGAGCTTGGTAAATTCTACTTCTAAATATCCTTGGTTAGCTATTTGGAAAGGTTTTGGAGGATAAAGAACGACATATTAGTATATTACCCTTAAATAATGGTACGTAGAGGACTATGGGGGTAGTGGAGAAAGTTAAAAAGAACTGCTTGGTTTTGGGTTTTTGGCTTAGAACGATACTGCTCTTGTAGTATCTTTTAAATTCTTTTTCAAACTGGTCAATATAAGCTCTTTTATATTTACGTTTATGAGACGATTTTGTGTATGTTGGAAGGAGCTTTGTCATGTGATGGGTTAGTTATACTCATGTTCAATATTTCTTGATCAATGAATAGAAGTTTGCGTCAATTTTCTAAATTAAATTCGACTAATTAATGCATGAAGATTTCTCCAAATAACGGGTTCTTTTAAATTTGACTAATGCATGTGCGTGACGGGCTAGTTATACTCGTGTTGTGTAGGCGTAGTAGCTTGTTACTTGTTTGGTTGATCCGTGTCTCGTTTTTTCATTTTTTCTCTACTTCGAGCATTTTTTATACTCTTGTTATTATATTACAATTTGTCCGTTAGAAAATATAAAATGTCTGAGATGTACACAGAAAAATAAACAAGGGCCCCTTACCTTTAGTACCAAAGTTGTAGGGTCCTGGCCGAAATATGAACCCAATCTTGCAGGTTTGATAAAACTAAATATTTTTGAACATGAGGGCTATAAATTAATCTTATCAATATGACAGTAGTATTAGGGTCGGCAATACTTAAAAATGTGGTTAAGGAAGGTGAAAAAGTTGGGGACAACTTTTAATTTGACACAAAAGAAAGCAAGCCATGCATGCCAACGGAGCTGGAGTGAGACTAATTGCAGATTGTTAATAAATCACTGATGATAACCAAATGGTGTGACAGGTGTGTCCATGATTAGTTGTGAGATTCGAGTATAATTACTAGACTTTAGCCCTAATGAATAGCAATATATAGTATGTGTGTGTACTAGAAGCAGCATATCATTGTCCTCTAGGAAGCATAGTCCTATATCTAGCTTCACATGGCATGTTATATCGGACGAATAATGTAATACGGATATAGATACGAATGGTGATTCTAAAACTTCTATGCTGGGCTATGACTCATCAACTGCGAAAGGAATATATCCATCTCACTACAAACTCAAAATTTATAAACAGGTGCAAATTTATCCACTCATATTGTTAATTTTTGTACGGTAAAGTAAGGAGTCCCATTATATTAATTGACGTTTACCTTTGTGATAGTTTTTACTGTCGTTAACAGTTCATCCGACACCTCATTGAAGGATAAGTAAAATTTACTTAATGTTGGGGGACTAAATTATTCCATTATGATTTGGATTGAGTGGCTTAAAGATCACACTCACAAGGAAAGAAGTTAACCTAATTTTAACGTAATTATGGTTGCAACAAAAGATTAGTTTAATTAGCACTATGAAAAAGACTTAAGAGATGGGTAAATATTGACAATAAACCCTAACACTTTTTTACTTTATTCATGGTGAAGATTGATGGCCAACAACCCAACAATTTTTATAACACTCGAGAAAGTGTTTTCCACTAGAAAATATATGTATATATCCCTTAAGTGAAAAGAATCATAGAGAGGCAACAAGAAAATTAAAGCAAATTGACTTTTTATAGAATTTCACTAGGTTGACATTTGAGATAACAAAGGTTGTATACTTTCTTACATTATGAAAAGAATCCCAAGCATATAGTACATAATGTAAGAAAAGTGCAAGGTTGAGTGAGATATAGTATAATTGTTTGATGGATGGATGTGGTCTACAAGACAAGAGGAAGGTGTCAATGGATCCATGCATTATGCATAAGCTCTATTTCGGTGAACTTTTTTACTTGTCACCTTAGCCACACATGATCATCATAGTATCGGCGTGAAAAAGGTGAGGCTTATATACCTTACTCATCCATCAATTATATAAGATTTTAAAACAATTTTTTAGAAAGTTTTTACAATAAATTTGGTGTTTATTGTAGTGGTAGAATTCACAAAGTAAATGTGTGAGATAAAAGATTTATTTAAAAAAAAAAAGAAGAATTAAAGAATCTAAAAAATGTCCAAAATAGGAATACATTTAATAATAAAAAAAAGATGATCATACTGTATATGCGGTGTTCTATTAAGTTACTTGATACTAATCGAATTTGAGTTACTTGATACTAATCGAATTTTTTGGTTTCTATTTTCAAAAAATTTCTTAATCGTCTATATGTTTTAGCTATTAGCTATAGGCGGGTCTGTTATTATTATTATTTTTTTTGTTAAATATCATTCGAAACCGCTCACATATGTATATTGTATTGAAGAAAAATGTACAAAGGGAAAGATACAAGAGACGGTTACTTTTGGTACATAAACGGAGTGGGCCTTACGTGAGGCCTACCGATGGGGCAGGCCCACTGAGGTATGTTCCCACATCCATTGCGTGATTTTGCAAAATTGAAAAACAAAAGTGGTAGTCCCTTTCCAGACCCAGCCCAGAAAGAGACCCCTGGGAGGGGTCCCACATTTTGTCATGCACCAAAAGTGTGCAATTCGCGCCAGCCTTAATTCACCTTGGCTTGAAACAAAACCCCACATGCACGTCTTGTTCTATTCTTTCATTCTCTTTGTTGTCTCTTCAATTTCTGTGCTTGTTGTCATTTTGCCTTTGCTTCGATTTCACACATCTATAGCCACTTAGACTAGTCTCTATCTCTTCTCCTTAGTACTGCACTACACACAGGTACATTTCATGGAATATAGGTCGGAGTTTTGTAATCATGAATATTCTAACCGTGCTATTGAATTTATACATACATAGTTGTTCATGCTCGATGTGAAAGAATAAAACAGTTAAACTAACTAATATTATAAGAGTGACCGAATGATAAGGTATTAGAGTAGTACATAAGAGGTTGGCTTCTTATCTCATACATGTGACCCCTAAATGTGCCACGTGAATGGAAACACCCACATGAGAGTTATTTGTACGAAGATTGGAGAAACAGATCATTATGTGTGTGTTATTAGAATGGATGGATAAAACTCGATCACGCTAGCTTATTGCCTCCACCATTGTGAATTAATATTTGAGTTTATAAGTATTGGTTTTCTCTCGGTATGAAAGATATAAGTATTTGAACTAGCTAGTGTTAGTGGTGTTCTTCAGATCCTGTTGTAGACTTGAGCATATACGATGAATATGATATAATTACAACTCTCTCGAAAGCTCAAACTGAAGGGGAGGTGTGTAATCTAATCATTTATATTAATTTTTCAATACTCTTATCCACTCGAGACTGGTTTTAACCTCTTTCGAAAAAGACCATTCGAGTTGAAATTTAATATGTACATGTGGTAAAGTTTTTTTATTGCGCACTCAAAAGATTATGGCGATAGTTATATAAAAAAAAATTCTCTATCATGCCATGAATCCATGATTCACACATATTGTTGGATGGAGAATTTGGAAATGAGAAATTGGTCAATGCGTCAATAAGAAGATGTTGTAAAGGTAGTCGACAAATAAGCATACACTTGTCACAGAGATCAAAATTTTGATATAGTAGGACGTTGATTGTTGATGCTAGAGGAAGAGTGTACATGTACACTTGGAACATTCTTTTTGCCATAATAATGGTATGAATGAATCGACCAAAATCATATCATGGGTATAAAAATAATTTGCCATCAAATGATGATTATGAGTGATGCTAAAGAATATGAATGTTATTCGTCAACACCTCTCATAAATGGCACAAAAGTATGTTATTAATAATTATGATTTCTATATAGCTGAGAGCGACTGTTCTGTCTAGTGACATTTTTCACGAGTAAGTTTTAAAAACATAATTAATTCTATGTAAAATAATCATGAAAGACATACACTGCTCTATCCCATGCTAAAAAATTTGAAAGATACAACACACGCAAGGGTCTCCCACTTAAATTGCTATGGTTTCTAAAAAAAAATCTAGGTTAGATCAAATAGGTAATCCTTTAATATATGAGAAGAAACGTCACATTTAATCATGTACACAAAATAAGGTTATTCGGAAATTTCATATTCTTCAATGTTATATGCACTTCAGTTTGTATGAATTAGTCTTTGAAGCTTTTCTATTTCCACTGCCAAAATTAGGTGAAATCACTTTATAACAAGAGTGATGAGGTGACGTCAAATACACACTTACTTGCTCATTTTTACGACACGATTACAACAAAATTGATTCAAGTTTTGTTTTCTTTCTCGTACATCTGTTATTGAACTTGAACTTGATATTTAATGTTTCATCTGACTATCCCTGGACAAAAATTAAAGACATTCGTGAATGAAAGAGTCAACCAAGTTGAAGGTTAATTACAAGAATTTCAAGAGTATAATCTTCAATTGGGGGACAAAATCCAAACACAATGGGAATTTAGGCAAACCTGAAATGATTATAGGGAAGAAAAATTCTGGGAATTTGATAAAATATAGTGACAAAAAATACAAAAAGGTGAGGTAATGGTGATTTTGTTGAAAATAGAGCTACAAAACAATATAAAGGGCTTAGGATTTGATTGAGGGATAATTGGCATATCATACTAGTTCGAATAAGACACAGCTCTTAGCATCATTGGCTCTCAAACAATACATTTGGTCAACAAATCAATCAAACTCTTATGGCTGTTTCACCATTTCCAGCTTATGTTTTTACTTTAGTAATTTCTTTTCATGTTCTTGTAAAGTCACTAACTTTTGACATAATTTACATATCTGTTGCAGACGATTACACTTAGTGAAATCATCGAGGTGATATGGTTACATTAAGCTTGTTACAGACTTGGAAGCCCAAAGGAAGTCTACGGGTGGTAGTGAAGAATGGCGTGTTTAAACTTTGGTCCAACATTTCTTATGCTCATTGCATTTTTCCCGGTTATACTTGATACATTTTGGTGTTAAAAGGTAAAGGATTCGGAGATTTATGTTGTAATTTGTAACTGCTCTAAGAAAATAAAACAGTATTCGACAAGCGGATAAATTTTACCTACTTAGATCGTGATTTCAAGTTTTTATGGGCTCAAGTTATAGCCATTTGGGTCTTGAGGCCCTGACTGCCATACCCAGATTTGGTCCAACTACACAATAGTAGTATGAAAAATCCACCAAAATATGCCTTGTGTTGTGCCAAAGTTTTTTTTCTTGGAAAAAATTGATCAAAGCCCTCGACCTTTACTACAAGTGAGACATTACCCCATAACCTATTAAATTTGAGACTTAAGCACTTATTTAAACTGTTGCAACATACCCCTTATATCATATTTTACTATCAATTTAATATTGTCCGTTCAATTTAATATTTTCCTTCAATAAAATATTTCTGTTTGACTCCAAATTAATCATAATACATACCGAAAAACTAATTTTGAAAATTATAATATGAAGCTATACGATTTTTCCGGTACAATTAATGAAAATATTATTTTTCCACTTTTATAATATAAATTGTATTGGAAAAATAAGATTTGAACTAGGATTATTTTTTATAATATAAGTAAAATCTTATATTTTTATAATATATTTTTTAAAATTATTTTTTGGTATGATTTAGGATTAATTTGGAGTCTAACTGAAATATGAAATTGTAGAGAAAATATTAAATTGAATGAAATTATTAAATTAAAGGGAAAATATTATATAGGAGGTATGTCGCAACACTTAATATAGATGGGGGGTTAAGTCTCGAATTTAATAGGTTAGGGGGTAATGTCTCACTTGTAGTAAAGGTTGGGGGTTTGATCAATTTTTTCCGAGCTACAGATCACATGATCTGCAATAGTAACTTTTTTACTTCTGTTCCACATGATGTTCATGTTGAAATACAGCTACCCACAGGGCAAATGATAGTAGCAACTAAATGTGGTGAAGTAAAATGGTCAGAGAACTTGGTGTTGCACAATGTGCTCTTTGTGCCTAGTTTCACTTTTAATTTAGTGTTTGTACCTCATTTGACATTACATGAGCACATGCAATGCAATTTCCTTTCCTCACACTGTGTTTTACAGGACACAAGGACAAACAAGGTGATTGGATATGCTAGGTTGAAGAATGGACTCTATCATTTGGATTCAACTCCTGTCATTTCAAGTGCTAATTAATGCTGTTAGTTCAACACAAGACAATACAACCTTATGGCACCTAAGACTTGGTCATCTACCTTTACTAAAACTTTCTGAATTACAACTTAGCTCATGTAAAGATCAAACAGTTTTTCAATCCTGTGATGTATGTCATTACCGTAAACAGAAGAAAAATTGTTTCAATGAAAGTACTTCTGTTGCTTCTTCTGTATTTGATCTTATACATACTGATATATGGGGCCCTTTTAGTACAAATTCTTCATCTGGCCACAGATATTTCTTAACAATTGTTGATGACAAGTCGAGATGCACTTGGTTATATTTGATGAAAAACAAATCAGAAACAATGATTCATCTTCTTCATTTCTACAATTTGGTGTTAACTCAATTCAACACTAAAATAAAGAGTATAAGATCTGACAATGGGGCTGAATTTCAATTGACAGAGTTCTATTCTACCCTAGGCATAGTCCATCAGAGATCGTGCGTGGAAACACCACAACAAAATGGCCGTGTTGAGAGGAAACATCAATATCTCTTGCAAGTAGCAAGAGGGTTGTTATTTCAGTCTCATTTACCTCTTGAATACTGGTCTTACTGTGTTTTGACTGCTTGTTTTATCATCAATAGAATACCATCTACTATTCTTAAAAACAAAAGTCCATATGAGATTATTTATGGTGAAAAACCAACATATACAAATATGAAAGTATTTGGTTCTTTATGTTATGCTTCTACTTTAACATCTCACAGATCAAAATTTGATCAAAGAGCAGTTAAATGCATTTTTCTTGGTTATCCTACAGGCTATAAAGGTTACAGGCTGATGAATCTTGAGAATAAGCAAATATTTATCTCAAGGAATGTTCAATTTATTGAGCATATCTTCCCTTTTAAGAACCAACAAGTTTATGACACTAGCTCTCAATTCACACCTGTTTATACTCCAGTTGATGTGAATTTTTTATTTCACAATAATATTTCACCATTAATGTTCTCCTCTACTGTTGGTGATACTAACATTCCAACAGATGCAGGAAACACAGCACAGACAATGCCCAACTATTTGGAAAGAGAGGAAACAGAAGAATTATCTTCTAGTATTAACAATGATGTTACTAACACTGATAACTTGAATCCTTCTGGTAGAATTGTTGCTTCACAGGTTTCAGAAGATGATACCAATTTAAGAAGATCAACAAGGACAAGAAACACAGCAAAACACTTAGCTATATATGATGTTTCATTGCCTTCATCTCTGCAACCTGCAACAAACTTAGCAAAATCAACTACTTGTTCAGAAAATCAAGTAGTCAGGTATCCACTTTCCAACTATGTTTCTTATGACAGGTTATCTGACTCACATAAGTGTTTTACAGTTGCTATATCTTCCATTGAAGAGCCCAAAACTTACAAACAAGCAACTAAACATAAAGAATGGGTAGATGCCATAAATTCTGAGCTATCAGCTTTAGAAAAGACAAAAACTTGGCAAGTTGTTGATCTACCACCTGGAAAACACTGTATAGGTTGTAAATGGGTGTTCAAAGTTAAATACAAAGCTGATGAAAGTGTAGAAAGATACAAGGCATGACTTGTAGCTAAAGGCTACACTCAAGAGAATGGTCTTGATTATTTTGAAAACTTTTTCACCAGTTGTAAAACTAACAACTGTGAGATGCATGTTAGCTATTGCAGCTGCTAAAGGTTGGTTTCTACATCAGTTAGATGTGAATACTGCCTTCCTTCATGGAGATCTCAATGAGGAAGTGTACATGACTCATCCTCCAGGTTACACAAAAGCAGGAAACAATCAGGTTTGCAAGCTAGTTAAAAGTCTATATGGCTTGAAACAGGCAAGTAGACAGTGGTTCTTTAAGTTACAAGAATCTCTACTGGCTATTGGCTATTCACAATCTCAAGCAGATACTTCCTTCTTCACAAAGAAGACTAACAGTTCATTTACATGTTTGTTAGTCTGTGTTGATGATGTGATCTTAGCAGGAGATGATATGACAGAAATCCAACAAGTTAAAGATCATTTACACCAACTTTTCACTATCAAAGACTTGGGTGAATTGATGTATATACTTGGATTGGAGATTGCAAGAAATGACAGTGGCATATCAGTCTGTCAAAGAAAATACACTATAGATTTATCGAAGGAAACAGGATACATACAAATAATCCAGAAGGAATTCCTATGGACTACAAGAACAAATTACAAGAAGACAGTGGAGAACCATTACAAGATCCTCAAATTTACAGGAGATTAATTGGAAGAATGACATATCTTTCTATTACTAGACCTGACATTTCCTTTGCCTTGCAGAAATTGAGTCAATATATGTCATCTCCAACAACCAAGCATCTTGAAGCAGCTCACCACATACTCAGATACTTGAAGCAGTCCCCCGGCCAAGGCTTATTCTTTTCAGCTTCCAATGACATGCACCTCAAAGCATTTAGTGACAGTGACTGGGGTGATTGTCAAGATTCAAGAAGAAGTGTCACTGGTTACATTGTCTATCTAGGCAATTCCATCATATCCTGGAAATCTAAGAAGCAGAACACTGTCAGCAAGTCCTCAGCAGAGGCTGAATTCAGAGCAATTGCCACAACAACTTGTGAGATACAGTGGCTCCTATATTTACTTGCAGATTTCCAAATACCCCATACAGACAGACCTGCACTTTTATACACAGACAGTTTATCCGCCTACCACTTAGCCCACAATCCAGTAAACCACCAAAGAACCAAACACATAGAAATAGATTGTCACATAATCAGAGAAAAGATTATGGCCAATACTATCAAACTTCTCCACATCAAAAACACAAACCAACTCGCCGACCTTTTTACAAAGCCACTGCCACCAGGAATGTTCAAGTACTTCATGTCCAAGCTGAACATCTTGAACATACACTCTCAGCTTGCGGGGGGATGTCAAGATAAAGATCTACACAAGACTTGAACACTTGGAAGAAACAAGAATGAAGAAAGAAATATGTATTTTGTCTAAGTATAGGAGAAATCACATTTGTGTTTACAAAAGCGTATTTATCCTTTATGTTAATATTAGTTAGGTATTGGACTTGTACATTTAGCTTAGATACTTGTACCTCCGACCCCAACTGCTATATAAGCAGAACAGTACCACACTCTGTAATCATCTCATCATTTCATCATCTCTATTTCAATACAAAGTGCATTTTGATGCAAATTCTCTCTAGTTTTCACAATGTTTGCTTCCTTGAAACGGTTAATGACAAGTAGACTTGCGCATAATTTTACGAATAAGCAAGCTATGCACTAATGGGCTTCGCTGGTTGTCTAACATTTGGGCCACTTGTCAGTTACCTAGGCCTAGGCCTATATAGATTTCACTGCTAATGTTGCGCAATCTAAAAACAGCTGACGCTTCGAGTGACTACTAGGTTTGAGTGTTTGACCACCATGAGTTCCATGCGCCACTCCACAGACTTGTCTCTACTGTATCAAAATTCCTGGCCATGCTGATAAGGTATTTTGTGTTGTGATTTGTCATTTGCCTAACCAATTTCGCCGTGGATGGTCAATTGGTTAGTCATCTTATATTATATTCGTACCGTATGTATTATTAAATTGCTTACTTATGCAACTATGCATATTTCTAGAAAATGTGTTATAATTTGTTCTGTTTGTCCAAACAAAACTGAATTGAACATGACTGAACAAAAGTAAATGAAGTTAAAATGAACAGAACAAAACTGAATTTATTTGTAATATAAAATACACTCGATTAAATTTGAACATAATCGAGAAAAGTAACATAGCTAAGCTTACACCGTGAAGAGTCGCGGAAGCTCATTAAGTCATATTAAAACAAAACAAAAAAATTAAAATAATAATAGTAAACCAAGAATAATAATTTAATAAAAGAATTAAAGAAACTGAAAGAGAGACGGAAGGGCAATTACGGGGACTGCGTGCAGTAGTAAAACGAACGAAGAGCCAAGAAAATTGGTCCTTTGCCACTGCCCAAAGGATCACCAACCTCTCTTCAACCCTCATTAGCTAGCTAAACCCAGCAGTATAAATCTGTAATCGAGTCAATCAATCAATTGATTCATTTCATTTCTCTCTTAGGACTTCAAAAGTCGTTTCTAAGTGTTGTTGGTTCTTGATTGATCGATCATGGCTCATTCCGTCCTCTCTCAGGTGACACCCTTTTACTCCTTTGGAGTTTTGCTTCATGGGTTTTGGTTCTAATTTGTTTTGATTATATAAAAATCTGATCTTTTTTTGCAGGTCCCAGTTGCCGTCCCTGTCAATTGTGATTCTTCACTTCCGAGATCTTTCCTCAAGGTTCTCGCTCACTCACTATTTTTTTTTTTTGTTTTGTTACTTGTTTAGCTGCTCTCATATGTTTTGCTTAGTTTTTGCAGCATTTTTCTCGTTTTCATAAAATTGGTGATCTTGTCCTGTTCAAGATTATTGGCGTTAAAATCTATGTTGGGTGTCTTGCAAAGCTGCTTGTTGTCTAGGAATTCTATTTCGAAATTCGAACAAATATGCTTGTTTACTTATATTGGACTGGAATGAAAATGATTTTAGTTGGTTGATATATTCTGAATTAGCATTAGGAGTTGCACTCCCCACCTAAACATGTAGGAGCATGTCATTTTATGTGCAGTGACTAGTACTTACAAGGAAATCTTCGACGTGGAATCGTCGAAGTATTTTGCATCTTGAAAGTGTTCTTGATCATAGGTGCACATTAAGTTTGAAGTGTTCTTGATTTTGTCCACTGACTGAACGAAAGTGATGTGTTAGCATGCTTCTTGAAAGTGGCCTTTTGTATTGATCATAGGTGCACCTCTCAAGTCTGAAGAGTTCTTGATTTTGTCTACAGACTGAACGAAAATGATGTGGTAGCATGCTTCTTGAAAGTGGCCTTTTGTATTTATCATAGGTGCACCTTAAGTTTGAAGTGTTCTTGATTTTGTATATTGACACGAAAATGATATGCTAGGCCTAGTTCTTTCATCTCTAGCATCTTATGCTCTCAGTTTTCTACTAATCTGGTTTGGTAACTTTTTGTGTTCGTTCATCATTCACGCTTCATCATTCACCGAGCATTTCACGTGTACCATTCTGTAAATGTGAATGCATACCATGATCAAGGTTTTACACTTGTTAATGTCAGTTGCATCTCATTTTGCTAACAGGACAATGTCGTGTCATTTGGCGGAAAATCATGGGCTTCTGGCTTATCTCTGGAAGTGAAAACCGCTAACTCACGGCTGAGGGGTAACTCCGTGGTTTGTATGTCAGTGCAACAAGTCAGCAAAACTAAGGTTGGGGTTTCACCGATAAGTTTAGAAGATGTGAAGGAGCCGCCACTACACTTGTACAAGAACAAGGAACCGTATACTGGAACCATTGTCTCTGTCGAGAGGCTTGTTGGCCCACAAGCTCCTGGAGAGACATGTCACATTGTGATCGATCATGGTGGCAATGTTCCATACTGGGAGGGACAGAGTTACGGAATTATTCCGCCTGTATGTTTTCTAAATCCTTGCTGCTCCTCAATGTTGTTACGAATATCAGTCTCATCTGTTAGCTTGTGAACCTCTAGTGTTTTGCTTCTTGAAAAACTTTAAGCCTAATATGTTATTTAATCTTGTTCTCTAGGCATTTGTTATGGAGGTGTTCGTAGTAGTTCTACTGAGACAGAAATTTTTTACTTTATAACTCTTTGGCTACTAGTTTTTCACCTTTTTTACTTATAAATACTGGTAGTTTTCTAACATAGATAGATCGGTAAAATGAAGCATCAAGAACTATACCTTTAGTTTAGTGAGAAAACAAAGTAAAAGTGAACAGATCCTGGCGTATATCATAGTGTCTGCAGTGACTTCTTTAAGCACCCCATACTTCTTGGAGCATCTCATGAACTTTTTCTGGCTTATAAACCATTTTTATGTTAACTAATAGGCTTTACGACACCAACCTTTTCAGTAGTAAATTGAGATAAGCCAGAAAAGCACCTATGCAATATAAGCCTATAGCTTGTGGTACTGCTTGTGCTCTGATATTTCTTAGCAAACATAGAAGATAAGCACTATGTTGGGTTCACTATTTATGATTCTTTTGCCTCTCTAATGCAGGGGGAGAACCCTAAAAAGCCTGGCAACCCCCACAATGTCCGGCTATATTCAATAGCCTCTACGAGGTACGGTGACAATTTTGACGGCAAGACAGCAAGTTTGTGTGTTAGACGTGCAGTCTATTATGACCCTGAGACTGGAAAAGAAGACCCCTCAAAGAATGGTGTATGCAGCAATTTTCTTTGCGATTCAAAGCCTGGAGACAAGGTTCAGATCACCGGTAAGATCTAAATGGCTAAATTGCAGTATTTAAGCATACCAATGTCAAGATGTGTTATAATTTATTTATTGAATTTTACACATTCTGCTTTATATTTCTAACTTTATCCCAACCCATCCAAAAGTAAATTATGGTGAAGAAAACCTAAAGGCATGTCAGGAGAAGTCTCTCAGTCTGTTATGCATGCTAACAAACTATGCTGATTTCATGGTTCATATCATTGTTGTTTTCTCACTTGTCCTTAATCTGAAAAGCTGAGTATCTCAGTTTGCTCTGAAGATGACATGTAATCTCACGAAAGATCTTAGTAATGTTGCTCCATGTTTCTGTCAATTCGGACAGGATGATCACATTGGTTTTCAGCACCTTGGTAGAAAATGCCATATATACTTGCCTGTTGGTCAAAGCTGATTGATAGCTGACTATAGCTTATTTGTAGCAATCTAACCGGAAAAGATGTTTTGCAAGACCAGTTTCTCTCTGATTTTTGGAAGTAGATATTTATGTTATTCTTCGGAAATAACTTAGAATCTCTAGCTTTGAACACCTTCTGCAAACACCCATCATATTCACTTAAAAGTTAGTAAAATTTAAAAGACACTTCTACGATATTTTACTTCATTTAATCACTTCACAGTTACCCAGAGTTCTTGCTACTGGAACTAAGTGGGTTCTAGCATTTTAGCATAATTTTCACATTACATTCCTGCTGCATTCTAAAATGAGGATAAAATGCTCTTTGTTAATAACTCTAAGAAAGTAAGTAGTCATTGCAATCAGCACTTACTTACGTGGTCGTTACCTTTCCCAATTCTTTGTAGGCCCTTCTGGCAAGATAATGCTTCTCCCTGAAGAGGATCCAAAAGCCACCCACATTATGATTGCTACTGGCACCGGTGTGGCCCCATTCAGAGGCTACCTCCGACGTATGTTCATGGAAAACGTCCCCACATTCAAGTTCAACGGCCTAGCTTGGCTTTTCCTTGGAGTAGCTAACAGCGACAGTCTCCTCTACGACGACGAATTCTCCAACTACCTGAAGGACTATCCCGACAACTTCAGGTTCGATCGTGCTCTTAGCCGTGAACAAAAGAACAAAACAGGAGGCAAGATGTACGTCCAGGATAAAATCGAAGAGTACAGCGATGAAATCTTCAAGCTTCTGGATAATGGGGCCCACATCTACTTCTGCGGGTTGAAAGGGATGATGCCCGGGATCCAGGACACACTGAAGAAGGTGGCAGAGCAGAGGGGCGAAAGCTGGGATGCGAAGCTCTCACAACTGAAAAAGAACAAGCAGTGGCATGTCGAAGTGTATTGATGAAGTTAAATTTATCCGAAACCTTGTAGGCCTAAAGGATCGGACATTCTTCTTGTTCCATATATGCGCGAACCGTCTGTTGCGTATATTCATCTGTACCATTTGAGAAGTAGACATTTGAATTGTTATGCTTCAACCAAATTATAGGGTAACCAGTGGATGCTTCTGCGGATAAGTCTGCTCCTTGTTGTTTTTCTCTTTTCATGTTCTTGGATGGGTTAATAGCATAAAACCCCCTTCTGTTATGTACTACTCTGACCCCTCTTGTTATCTTTATTGCATTTTGAAATGCCTGCATATTTGGCCTGATTCATTTGGCATTTACGAGATAAGTGCCAATTGAAAAGAGTTTGAACAATGTTTGTAAACGAAGTGGTAAATTACCACTCCATCGTTAAAGATTTAATTTAACATTAAGCATGCACCCAAGGGATCTTCGCTTTCAAGATGTTGAGGTTGAAGGTGACTACGTGAATGTTATCAAGATGTTGAAGGAGCCTTTACCAACCAACACCATCTCATGCGGGGAACATTGTTGAAGACACCAAAGCTTTAGTTGCTAGTTTAAATTATGCTTCATTTCGAAATATTTCGATAGACGTTATTAAAATAAAGTGGTTCATATGACTCAAAGTATAGTAGATAAACTTTGGTACTTCACATCTTAATATGTCAATCAAAATATTTAAGGGATAAAGTCAAATTCGACATACACTACTTGAGAAGATAAAATAAATAAATGACAAGGTTCCAAAACAAAAAGAACCTTCACAAATCACAATGGCTTAAAAAACTTGAGAAGACTGTATACACAACTTTCTTCGGTACCCATCAAACCTCTCACCACACAAAGTCACAAACAACTACAATATACGGAATACAATAAAATAATGGCAATTGATGCACTATAGTATTGGATAGATTTTTCGATAACAATATGTAACAACAGACAAATATGTAAATGACTACTCTTACTCTTTTGATAAATCAACTGCGAACAATAATGAAAAGATTGATACAAATGTTTATAGGCACCAAAATATGATTTGGGACTATTCTTGTTAAGAATCAATCCATTCATAAAGATTTTTCAAACAAAACGAATTTCATTTTGGGACTAGTTCGAAAATTTCAAACATTAGTGGGGAAAAATACCATAAATTAAAAATACCAGGGACTCTATACAAATATGAACACAAACTGCTGTAATAAAAATGAATTTTTGTAGGGAAAAGGGGAGGTGAAGTAGACATCAACAATAAATGGTTACACACATTGAATCGAAGTTACAGTTGTCAGGTTCATCATTTCATGATTTGATTAATTATTCCAATCCATTTCCTTTTTATCCACTCCATTCCATTTCCTGCCATCACCAAATCATCCATTTCCAGGATTCTCAGCTGTTCTCCAGGTAATAAGATGCAATCCTGTTTCTTAATTCGTCTCTTTTTTCAGATCTTCTCCGTTCTTGATCATGGTAATTGTTGTGGATGTATAACTGTTTCAGTTAATTCTGTTATAAGATTGGTAGCAAATGAATCGTTTTATGTCTTACCGTGATGATGATTTGCGTTGATCAAGAATTTAAGATCATTTTTTTGATGTCACTTATGATATTGGATGTATGCTTGAATTTGCCTATGTTGGATACTTGGATCAATGTGTAGATAGATAAGAATTAATCATGGATTTGGGACCCTTGTGTTTTTCGAAAATCACGAAAAAGTTTCTAGTGCAATGGAAGCAAAAATTAGCTTTATAGTCTATTGATATACAGTATTCTTGAAACATATCTCGAAACCGAAACTTTGATCACGGGAAGATCAGTAGCGGAAATTTACTTAAGTTTGGTTGTGTTTTCGGTTGGTTGGAGACTAGAATCGTTCCTCGAAAATCTTAATATATTTACGAAAAACACTGTTTTTGGTTTGTTTTTTAGTAGAATCATGGTAATTGTTGTAGATATATAACTGTTTCGGTTTCCATTCTGTTAAGATTGATAGCTAATAAATCGTTGTATTCTTGCCGTGATGATTTACATTGATCAAGAATTCAATATAATTTTTGTTGTTACTTATAAAACCGGATGAATATTGGATTTTGCCTATGTTGGATCAATGCATACATAAGAATTAATCATGGATCGGGGATTCTTATGTTTTCTTCGAAATTCACGAAAAGTTTCTAGTGCAATGGAAGCAAATTATAGCTTCATAGTCTATTGATATACAGTATTCTTGAAAGTTAAACATATCTTGAAACCGAAACTTTAATCATGAGAAGAATCAGTAGCAAGAATTTTTAAGTTTGGTCATGTTTCGGTTGGTTGAATACTAGAGTTGTTCCTCGAAAATCTCAATATATTTACAAAATCACTGTTCTTGGTTTGCTTTTTTAGTAGAATCTTATGGATTCTGAATTGGTATGTGCAGCAGTGCAGATTTCGAACTTGTAAAGAATGAACCTCCATTCATCTTCAGGTATGGGTCTTTGCCTTGTTAACATAGACAAATGGTTTTTGGAAATGAGTTTGAGCTATCAAATGTGCTTTAGTTGAATTGTACTACTTGAATCTTATGTGTGGTAGATAGTTCTAGATAAGCAACACCGTATCATCGAAAGTTGTGGAAAAGATTGGAACATATTCATTCAGTGTAAAAACTCGGATTTCACTTCTTGAGTTGTACTAACTTGTAACTTGTACGGAACATTACCTTGCATTGCTACCAGAACTACTATATACGAAAGAAATGTCATATTTATAGCATACTATTTTCTCTGCTGGTTCTATCACTTCACATTTTGTTATTTTTGCTTGAGATTGTGTAGCGTTTCAACTGCTGATTACTGGATTAACCTTTTCTAGGTAAACGAAGATTGAAAGATCTTTTGGCAAATAAGGATAATCGGGTATGTGCTGATTGTGGTGCTCCAGATCCAAAATGGGCGTAAGCTTCTCTCTACCTAACTCTCACATATTTCCAAAGCACTTCTGATATGATTCATTACGAATGTTTGACTGTGACTGCAAATTGGGCACTCTGGGGCCAGATATTATCATGTTAACCATTATGATGTCATATGCATCATTTTTCTCAGTGGCGCTCCCTATACTGTAAATGGGAATGTTCAGATACTAATACTGAAGTTTTGCCCCTTCCCCTTAGTCCCTTTTAAAACCTTGAAAAACCGTGGAAATGATTGTGTGCGACTGTGCATGCACACCATGGAAACTAGTATCATGTGTTTATATATATGTTGGTGAATATTATAAAAACAAAAGTACGAATCATCACGTGCATACTCCTATATGGGTACGCCTTAACTAGCTTCTCGTCTGTTTCCTGCTTCAGGTCAGCAAACATTGGAGTTTTTATATGTTTAAAGTGTTGTGGTGTCCATAGAAGCCTGGGTACACATATTTCAAAGGTAAGTGCTTTAGTGATTTTGCCTTAAGAGTCGGAAATTTCATTATTTTTTTATCTGTTCTGAGAATTTTTTTTAAGTAACTATATGATCTTCTGTAATTGTAGGTTTTATCAGTAACATTAGATGAGTGGTCTGATGATGAAGTTGATTCAATGGTTGAGGTTGGTGGTAATGCATCTGCAAACTCTATTTACGAGGCTTATATTCCTGAAGGAATTTCTAAGCCTGGACCAGATGCTAGCCACGAACGACGTTCAAAATTTATTAGGTAAAGAAATTTTTTAGTTACTACCGCATTCTAGCCATGGAGTAAAATTTCGCAGGATGATCATATCTGGAATCTTGTAGGTCCAAGTATGAGCGTCAAGACTTCTTGAAACCTGGGCTGCGTATTCTATCTGGTTCTTCAACTAGATCAGATTCAAGCAGTTCACACAAGTTTTTGGATAGCTTTCGAACGACAAGTACCTCCGTATGTTCTTGATCTTGTGTACCTTTAGAAGCTCATGCTTGATAACCAATAGAATATCCATGTAGTAGTTCATGCTGATCTACATGTTCTTATGGGAGTGTTCAATTTTGATGACAGGAAGGGATGGTCGAGTTTATTGGATTGTTGAAAGTAAAAGTAGAAAAAGGCATAAACTTAGCCGTTCGAGACATGATGTCAAGTGATCCGTATGTTATATTGAAACTTGGTCAGCAGGTTCTCATCTTTTCTTTGCTATTTTCACTTAAATTCAATAAAAATTCAAGTTTTTCAGTTTTACGCCTCTGTGATGGTTCATTGATTTTCTAGAAAGCACAAACCACTGTCATGAAGAGCACGTTGAATCCCATTTGGAATGAAGAACTTATGCTTTCTGTTCCACAAGATTATGGATCTATTAAACTGGTAATCTCCATCCTCATGTTTGCTTTCAGTGGTCCTTTTAGCTTAGTTAATTTGTTTATACTATGTATGTTCGTATTTTGCTTCCGTGTCTCATTGTTTTTATATATTACCAACCCCGATTTTCTTAATTTCTTGATCGTGTGTGGAGTTTTTGTGAGTTCTGACTAGTCACTGATACCTAACCGCCCCTCTGAGTTTTCAAGAGTGTTTGGTCTAGTTCTCCGAATTTGATGTGTTCTTGATTTCATCTGAGTGAAGGCCTTAGTTCACTGACTTTTACTTCGGCAAACCTGCAGGAAGTTTATGATCACGATACGTTTTCTGCTGATGATATCATGGGGGAAGCTGAGATAGATATCCAACCAATGATAACTGCTGCGACTGCATTTGGAGACGCAGGACAGTTTGGAAACATGCAGATAGGGAAATGGCTGAAATCGGACGACAATGCGCTCATAGAAGATAGCACAGTGAACATTGTTGATGGGAAAGTGAAGCAGGCAATTGCACTGAAGCTTCAGAATGTAGAATCAGGAGAAATAGAACTTGAGATAGAATGGATTCCCCTTGATCAATGAGTTCAGGTGAATATATATATGCAGACCAATTTTTCTCCATTTTGTTGCCATTGTGGAATTAATAAAGTCATCGTGTATGAATGTTTTGTATTTTACTGGAAAAATTCATTTCTTGTGTCTTATTCAAGCTTACAAGTTACAAGCTGCACCAATATTTATATCTTTTCATTTCTTGGGTTTTAGTTTCGTTTGATTCAATGAACAATTATGAATTGTGCTGAAATAACCTAAATTGAAATGATACGATTTGAATTGAATTGAAATTATTTTAAATATAAATTTTAATTAAAGGTTCGTTCATTCCACCTTAAATTCAGTTGATATTTATTTAGTTGAAATTTATATTTCAAATAAGTTCGGTTCAAATTCATTGAAGTTTAATTAAGTTAAATTCAGATCCGTTTACTTTAGATTTTCTTAGGTAAATCAAATAGAGTTTAAACAAATTTTAACTGAAATAAATGAAATTGAATTGAAATTAAATAGGGAAAATACTTAATGCAAAAACCGTGATATTTTGTCATATAAGTATTATTATTTTAGAATTTCAGTTGTATGTAAACAAACATTGGTAGTATTTGTATTTCATCATGATGTAAGAATGGGCGAGAATATGAGTTTGCTTGGAAGGCATGGTTTATGCATTATTATTGATGGATAATTTACACAATACAATCCCACAATTATTTAAGTAGCATTATTTGCCAACAAGCCATCTCAGGGTGTCGTGAGTCTCGTGACTCGTGACTCGTAAAACATGCGAGCTCGGCTGCGCAACTCATGCCCATTTGTTAGCCTTTGTTTTGGTGTCACTATTGTTTAACTTTTGAAGAAAAAAGGACTGATATTGTATTATACTATTATCGTTATGAATAATTATGTGTCTACATGAACTAACTTGGTTAAAGAACATATTTCCACATTTGTTTAGTGAAATCACATTTTTTTATACTTATATAATACAATTTGCACCGAGAGCTGAACATATTTATAAATGCAATGAATAATTAAAGAGTTAGAACTTGCATAAATTAACGGGGATAAACATGTTTGTTGTTAATTTGTGCAAGTTCTAACTCATTCATCATTTAAAAAAAAAATCGATCAAAATCTCATGTTGACATCCTGTATCATTTTACCCATGATAGATTCCGATTTTATTTAACCTGGTCACAAAAAAACGGCATGATTTCCTAGGGATTAATTAAAGTCTAAAGTCTCTAGTCAAAAATAAATAAATCAAGTCTAAAGTCTAAACTAAAACAAAAGTAGCAAATAATTTAATTTGTTTTAAATACAAAGTGGAAAACAAGGATAAATAGCAATTGAATTGCTCCTCATTCTCTGCCTCTCCCTCCATATCTGACTCTCCCTCCCATTCCAATTCCCCATTTTGCCCTCATGGCCAATTACTCAGAAGCTCACATTTGCCAGTGCCTCAGCCGCCTAGCCACCGCTCGCTGCTACTCCACCCTCACCATCTACGGCGGACGTCGGAAAACCGGAATGCAGTTCGTCGATGGCGTTTTGAGCTTGGCGCGTGGCCTTCTCCAGCTCGGCGTTAGCCCTGGCGACGTCGTTTCCATCTCTGCTCTCAACAGGTCAATTCTAGTTCCGAATTATTGAATGTGACTGTATTTCATTGATGATTTTACCAATTGCTTGTTAGAGCATTGATCGATTTCGATTTTGGAGGGATAAAAATTAATTTATGTGATTGGCACTTTCTACTGAGTTTGAACTTTTAGATAATTTCGGAAATTGACTGTGAGTTTGTTACTGAATTTGATACATGAGTTCGAGTTGAGTTTGAGTATATAGATGAATCCGAAATTAAGTGATTAGTGAATCAACTGTGATCACTGTGATTGTGAGTTTGTGACTAAATTTGATGGATGATTATAAACTTCTCTACAAGTTCGAGTCAGTTTGAGTTTGAGTATATATATGAACCGGAAAGTAAGTGATTAATGATTCAACCAGTGATTTGGAATATACATAAATGAACTAGTACGGCTGATTCATTGTAATGTGATCGAAGTTCTCTACGAGTTTGAACCTTTAGATAAGTCGGAGATAATCATTTACAGTAATTAATTTTACTGGACTTTATGGATGATTTTACCAGTTGGTAGTAGGAGAATGTTGTAAATGAGTTAATTATTTATTGATTCTATGGGTTGGAGGCTTGGAGCTTTCAGATGAGCTGGAATAATGGAATGTAGTGAGTGATTAATTAGTGATTTGGTTTTGGTTGCAGTGATTTGTATTTGGAATGGATGCTTGCGATTACGTATGTTGGAGGAATTTTTGCTCCGCTGAATTACAGATGGGTGAGTTTTCACCTTTCAAATCTGATATCGTTTTCCTCCAGTCAGTTAGGTTATTAGTAATTTATTTGGAATCTGATTTTGTAACCTAATGGTCTAACATTTTGTGTCACATGCATTGTTACTTACTCTATTATGTCTGGTTCTGTTTGTATTTGTATTAGTAGGAGAATTTAATGGCAGCCTTATTTTAATTAGTCTTGCGGTCATGTTAATTAGATAACAATACCTAGGTGGAGAAATAGAATGGGACTCTAACGTTGCCATTCGTGTGATTGTTCACCAACTTATTGACATTAGGAGGTTGTCGTGGTGTGGACAAATATTGGGATTGGATGCATTGTTGTTGTATGGTTGTTAGATATTCCTACTATCCCCCCACACGACGCATCGGGGCAAATTAGTTATTCGAGAAATATGTAGTACTTGGAAGTTGGAAAACAGTGTTTATGGCATATACTGTACATTTTTCTTATAGAAGAATGAAGTTGCACTTCTCTTTTCTATTTGTGCTTGTGAATCTGTGCTACCTGCTGCCTTTGACATTTTTCAAAGTATTGGTAGATTCCCATGCTAATTCTGCAGTAAGGTAGAACTAATCTGCAATTCTGCACTAATTGTGCAGAGCATGGAAGAGGCAAAGTCAGCAATGGAAGTGGTGGAACCTGTATTACTGGTTACAGATTCAAACCTTGGATACTGGCATTCAAAGTTTCACATTGATTCTATACCTTCTTTACGTTGGCATGTCTTAATGGATCTCCCTGTCAATGGCATTAGCAATGAAACAAGTATGGCATTTATCAGGAGAATTAGATACAAATTCAACATGCATCAGTTTATTTATTTTTTTCTCTGTAATGAGACTGAGTTTTGACTTGTTTTGAATTGCAGTTTTTGCCACCGAGTTGCTCAAGAAGCCTGTCGAAAAATCTTTTGTACTGGACTATCTTTGGGCACCTGAGAGAGCTGCCATTATATGCTTTACTTCCGGTAATTTAGAGTCCTATCCTTGTCAGTTATTTGGTCCTCTCTCACTGCTTATCTCCTTCAATTGGAACTTTTTGTTTCTCCTCATGCTGGTAGGTACAACCGGCAGACCAAAAGGAGCTGTAATAAGTCACTCCGCTTTAGTTGTACAATCTCTTGCAAAAATTGCCACTGTTTGCTATAATGAGAATGATGTATGCTTCTCACACTGAGCTTTTAACTGTTGATTGAACAACCTTAGTTGGAAATAATATGGTCATTATGTATGCTAGACATTTGATTTCTTAATTTAACCAACTCTTGCAGGTATATCTGCACACTGCTCCACTATGCCACATTGGAGGAATTTCATCGGCCCTGGCCATGTTAATGGCAGGAGGTTGCCATGTTATACTACCAAAGTTTGAGGCTAGCTTAGCTAGTGAAGCTATTAGAGAAAACCGAGTAACTTCTTTGATCACAGTACCCACGATGATGGCTGATTTAATTTCCATCAGTAGGTAAATTTCAAAGGCCATGATTTGAACTGTATGTTGCTGCTTTATTTCGGGATCTATTCTTCTGTTGAGTTGTTATGGAATGTTTCTCCAGTTTGCCATGTTATTACTACATCATGAAAACTATGATTCTGGTCAATTTTTTTCTTCCTTGTGTTTTCATATTAAATTACCTACTCATATTCTGATTCGGTATTAAGAGTGTTTTGCCCAATCTTCATTGGAGATTTATAAAATGCACACATTATTGTTCAACTCTTCTCAGGACGAAACAAACGCCTGGAAATTTTGAATCTGTGAAGAAGATTTTGAATGGAGGTGGAGGTCTGTCAGTTGAGCTTATCAAAGATGCCATTAAGTTCTTCCCAAGAGCTACTCTTCTCTCAGCTTACGGTGTGTGTGTCTTTATGATCTAATATGAAAATGAACTCTCCAGATTTTTGAATTTATATGCTTGACTGCTTGTTCTTCAAATTCATTAACTTCCTTGATTTTAATGAAGGAATGACGGAAGCATGTTCTTCGATAACCTTCATGACTCTTTACGATCCCAAAAAGGAGAATCATTCGGAGCAAATATCTGATATCAAGACGTTAAGCCACCAAGAAGGAATTTGTGTGGGGAAGCCTGCACCACATGTCGAGCTTAGAGTAAGCGCCGATGAGCCTTATAGTGCTGGAAAAATACTGATGAGAGGCCCTCATGTAATGCTCCGTTACTGGAATCACAGTCCATCCAAACATTTGAATCCTGTACACGAAGGTTGGCTTGATACAGGAGATATGGGACGGATGGATGATTGTGGTAACCTTTGGCTAATTGGCCGTGAGAAGGATAGAATCAAGAGTGGAGGCGAGAACATCTATCCTGGAGAGGTATGGTTGAACATTATGCCTCATTTTTCGTGCATGCTTGAAAAGCAAATAAAGCTTATTTGTACACATTATTGACAAATGACATGCTGCTTGGTGATACAGGTAGAGACTGTTCTGTCCCAACATCCCGGAATCTCAAGCATCATCGCTGTTGGAGTTCCTGATTCTCGGTTAACTGAGATGGTGACTGCCTGTATTCGACTCAAAGACGGTTGGCAGTGGGTGGAGTTTGGCCTTAATCACTCAACAGATGCCAAAGTCCAGTCCTTGTCCAGGGAGGTCCTGAGGCAGTTCTGTAAGGACAAGAATTTAACAGGGTATTTACTTGTTACAACTTACAATTTTCATTCCAATATTAGTACTATATCTGTTCCCTTCCAATCACAGACACATGTTCATGCTTATGCAGATTCAAGATTCCCAGAAGATTTGTTTTATGGAGAAGTACATTCCCAATGACAACAACAGGAAAGTTAAGGAGAGACCAAGTTAAAGCAGAAGTCATATCCCATTCACAAATTTTGTCCAGCAAATTGTAAAGCCACCAAGTTCCATAAGTATCTTTTCAATACTGACACCCTCTAATAAAAAATCCGAATTAGGGTATAACACGCTATACATTATACTTTTTGGTCTCCGAACATACATGTGATATGTGAGAGGGTGTTACAATGGTCACATTCCAAACATCTCAAAATCCTTACTGAAGAGCCACCCTAGCTTAACGGTTGACGTTTAATTCGAATCAGTCATGTGAGAGTGAGACCAATGACTACTGTGACAAAATCCAAGGAACAGTGCATAGATCTCTCTGGAAAGGAAGTGACTGTCATCCATAAGATAATGTCATGTACATGCTGTAATATCCTTTTTAAAAGTGTCAAATAAAGAAATGATAATACCTTCGAATAATTAACTAATTTTTGGTTTGTTTGTTATATAAGCTAGTCAAGATCACATCTAACCACCCCAATAATCAAACGAAATCAAAAGCGTGCACTCAATATATTGATCTCTTCATGATTAATGGTTAATGATAGTAGGGTAGTAGCTTACCGAAATAACAAGCAACTTATGTTTCTTGAAACAAATTACCATATTAGTGATGATACGGTAATTAATTCACTTATTCACACGGGTTCAATGAATCAATTCAGTTTAATTTTTTTTAAGAAGAGAGGGTGTGTTTGATTGATACTCGTATTAAATTAAAGTAATATGATAAGTCGGTTGGTTTACCCAATTGATTGAACTACCAATCAATTTTAATCCGTTGATCTTGCTTATTCAATTTCAATCTGGTCCGTACATGTGTCATTAGTTAATTAAAAAATGTAGGGTTCGAATCCCGTTGGCGTGATTTTTCTCCATTATTTTTATTATTATTTTTATAGAAGGTGTTTGGTTCGAATCTTGTTTGCGTGATTTTTCTCTATTATTTGTATCATTATTTTAGTTGAAGGTGTTGGGTTCGAATCTTATTGGCGTAATTTTTTTCTTTTTTATTTATTGTCTTCTCAAATTTTTATTTTTTAACATAAAGTTGTATGACGTATTATACGGAATTTTAAAAATAACCATGACATGTTCTTATAAAAATGACATACTTCCTCCGTCCAATAATAAATGTAACACTTGATTTTGTTGACTTTTTCGATGGTCATTTTGATGTTAAATTATTCTTAAATCATACGATAAAAATAACTAAAAACATCATATTATGAAACTAGAATGTTTATATGTAGCACTTGACAATATATTCAACTGATGAAGAATACCAATTAACATGCGAAAAAGATGCATTGCATATTTTGAAGTTGAATGTTTCTAAAGTCTAGAGATGTATCTGATGGTTTTTAACTAATCGGAATAATATTTGTATGTCTAATATAGTTCAATTCAAAACTATTAATTGCATAACTACAAAAACTATATACATTTATATCACACAATTTATATTAAGTTTAATTACTCAATTAGTTATTTTTTATTAAGTTTGAAGTCACTATGTGAAGATTATATATTCACTCCATTTATTTTAATATATCATTTAATAAAACAATAATATTTTACAAGATTACGCTTCACACGCTACTGTGACGCGGTTCCTAGTATAATATAAAACACAAGCGCAGTATATAACTGGATTAAGCAAATCAATTGAGGGTAGGAGTAGGACCCCTTTAATGCAAATTGCAAACCCATGATTCCACTAATTATGAAGAAGGTAGTGATTAATGAACGATGATTGTAAAGTTCACACAGCTAAGATCTGGGCCAGCATTTACATTCTTATGTTCTGTTCCGTTAATTAATACTACTTCATCACTTGATTTTGATGGTTTATATTCCCTTTAGATTCGATAACTTTACTACTCCACTTTAAAGCCTTAACATGCCAAGGGTAAGAAGATAGGTGGAAGAATAAAGAATTACTTCAATGTCACTACATTTACATTAGAACAAAAAGTTGTTCAAAAGTCCTTGAGAATCCTAACTACTTCTCAAAACTTCGGCACAGTGGTTGCAAAACTTAAGCAATTTTTGAAAATGTTGAAATAATATTGCTTTCTATGGGAAAAAAGGACATACTTTATTTATAGTAAAATGACATAACTAAATCTCTTAACAAAATTTAAAATTTATAAAATTCATCGCACCTAAAGATTTTGAACTAATTATCTGATTCTAACCCAATTGAATGGTATTTGAGTTGAGACCATTAACAACTATCATTTTAATGTTATATTTACCGCTCCAAAAATATTAATTCCTATGTAGTTGAAAATTGAAAGGATACTTAAATTAAGAATTTACCAAATCTGAAATGTTCGAACTGATTATTTAAATCACAATCAATATAAATCCAAAATACTCACAAAATTTACCATAAAATTAAGAATTTTAAACATCATTTTTCCCATGATGGGCCGAATTGTAAATTAACACTATCACTTCTCAAAAAGACAGTCAACGGCCTTTGTTGCAGATTCCTAATACGAACAAACTTTATATACTCATCTACTTGACTCTAATTTACCTTCCCAATTTACCCTCGTTGAACACTGTTACGTGTCAATATCAAGCGATGGCATTTTCAGTAAATACAAACTCAATAAGGGCCCATTTAATACTTCTGTTCACTCCCGCTCTTTCAAAACCTTTTCCCAATTCCACCCTTTTTGTCTTCCTATTATCATTTTTCACCTCACCAGTCACCAGCACCAAACCCTAGAAGCTCAAATTACTTACTCACTACTTTCGAAAATGGAATAAATTACTCAAATTTGACTGTAAGGATATACAATAGCTCAACCGCTTCGATAAGGATTCGATTTTGTTCGTCCATTTCGCGGGTAAGTTCTGCTTACTTTCTGCTGATTTTACTGTTGTTTTGTGAGATTTCGTTCGTTTTTTTAGTTGCTTTGAGTTTATTCTGTGCGTTTATGGTGAAATTAGGTTGTAGTGTTTCGATACTGTTCGTCCATTTTGCGTGTAAGTTATGCTGATTTTGCTGCTTTTCGGCTGTTGTTTTGTGAGATTTCATTCGTTTTTTAGTTTCTTTGAGTTTATATTGTGCGTTTATGGTGAAATTAGGTTGTAGTGTTTCGATAAGGATTCGATACTGTTCGTCCATTTTGATTGTAAGTTCTGCTGATTGTGCTGCTTTCTGGCTGTTGTTTGTGAAATTTTATTCTGTCTTTTTAGTTCCTTTGAGTTTATTTTCTGGCGTTTATGGTGAAATTTAGGTTGTACTTTTTCGATATTGTTCGTCCATTTTGCGTGCAAGTTCTGCTGATTACTGCTTTCTGGCTGTTGTTTTGTGAGATTTCATTCATTTTTTAGTTCGTTTGATTTTATTTTTTGCGTTTATGGTGAAATTTAGGTTGTAGTGTGTCGTTATGGAGAGCGAAGAGGTTGTCTTGAGCGCTGGGACTTCGAAGGGGGATTTTGTTTCTAATGGAATAGGATTGGAGAAATTTGAAGGTAGAAGAAGTGGATTTGAGGTAAGTAATGGTGTGGAGAATGGTAACGGTGAAGTGGAGAAGGTTACTTTAGCGGATGAGGTTTTGGAAGGTTTGGAAGAGTATTGGGAGGACATTAATGATCGGCTGATGGTTTCGAGGATGGTTAGCGATTCTGTTATCAAGGGGATGGTTACTGCAGTCGAGCAGGAGGCGGCGGAGAGAATTAGAGTTAAAGAACTGGAAGTAGCAGGTATCAAGGAGCGGGTTGGAGTGGGTATGGGTGATTTTGAGCCTGTGAGGGTGTGGTTGGAGCAAAGAGTGTCTGAAGTTGGGAGCTCCGGGAGGTTTTGGAGTTTTAGTGATGCTGCAGTTGAGCATGATAAAATGAGGGAGGACTTGGTTACTTTCAGGGCTACGGTACGAGATCAACTCGAGAAGTCTAAGAAGGAGATTGAGTCTGCAAGAGGCTGTAATTCTATGAAGAAGATTGGTTCTAATGCTGAGTTGATGGGATTGAGTGGAATTTTACCGGATAAGCAGCCTGACAGCTGGTTAAATTTGGATAGGATGCTGGAAAATCTGAACTCAGCAGTTGACAGATTTTGCTCCAACGCGGATAGTACTTTACTGTCTTCGAGAATATCCCTTTGTGAATTGCAACGTGAGTTGGAGTTATCAAGAGGAATTGAGGATGAGGTGATGCAAAGTGTACTTAAGAGTGTCAGAGTGGAGGTATTAGAGAAGTTGCCAGAACTAAATGCTCAATATTGTAGGATTCAAAATGTGAACTGGCTTGAAAAGTTAGATGAGATTTCTAGTGTACGCATCCAATTAGATTCAATTTTGAACTCACTCTCCATACCTGAAGCAGGGTTAGCTTCTCAAGGGTCTTATGATTTTGACCAGCCACTGCAGAAAGTCAACCATGTAAAAGGGCCAATTGAAGAAAATGGGGCATTAGAAGCATCCTTGATCCACGTTGCTGAGACATATGATTTTCACCAGTTGAAGCACATGACTAAGGAAGAGATGGTGAAGTACTTCAGTAACATTATAACTGACCTGAAAAGAACCCATGAATCAGCTCTGCACCAGCAGGCAGAAAGATACTTCCGTGAAAGACGAGAGCAGAGGGGTCCCTTTGTGTCACATAAGAAAGATGATGAGTTTGATGTGCTAAGGAAAAAAGTCCCTGAAGTTATTCTGAAGCTGGATAACTTCCTCTCAGAAAGTGAGAGAATTCCTGCCTTAATTGCCGATGTTGAAAGCATACCGAAACTGAATGATAGAGTTCAGTGCCTCCTCTCTGAAAACCAAAAACTACGAGACTTTCTTACCAACAAGGAAAATGAAGTGAAGAATCTTGAAGCACAGGTTTCTGAAGCTGCTGCGAAATTGTTGAATTGTTCTTTGGCTGAGGAAAATTTGCGAAAGCTTGTGTCTGATCATAAGTCAGCTCTTGAGGATTCCCATATTGGGACTTCCCTCAAGGAAGAAGTATATAAATGTGCTTTGAGGGACCTTATGGAACAGAAGAGGTCTGACTTTGAAGATTCAGACATGGAGCTTCATGTTATGCGAGAAACTTATGACATCATTCTTGGGGCAGCATTTAACCCAGCTGAGAGTAGAGGCAAGCATGAGATTGAAGATTTGGATCTCGAATCATTAATGTTTGAAGGACTTAGTGCCTTGTTATTCAAGGAAGCTATCAGGGATTCTGTGGTAAAACTGGATAACCTGCATCAGGAAATTTTGGTTGAGAAACAAGACAGGATTAAATTGGAGACCCAAGTTCTTGAAATGCAAAATAAATCAAGACTGAATATTGATGAGAAAGAAAGGTTAAAGCTGGAGATTCAATCTTTGGAAACATCAATGGAGCAGAAAGAGAAGTTGGCTGTTCATTTATCGATTTCATTATCAGATGAGAAGGAGAAGTTCGAGGTAGCTTCTGGAGAGCTTAGTTGTTTAAGAGAGAAGTTAAGTCAACAACAATCATTGGTTGATGACATGAACAGGCAATGTGAATCACTAAGTGCTAAGTTTTTAGGAGCAGTGAAGCAGACTGAAGAAGATAAAGCAGAATTGCATAGGATTAACAAAGAGCTTGGTACAACAAAAAAGGAGTTAGAAGAAGTCATGAAAGAAAGAAATCTGGCCTCTTCACTTGCCAGAGAAAGGCTTGATATGCTATCACTTAGTAAAAGTCAAGAGAAGAAGCTCAAAGAGGACATGGAACAGTCGATCTATTGTGTCAATGGAGTAAGTGAGATGTTAGATAATTTTGAAGCCAGAATATCAAGGGCGATCACTAAGAATAATGCAAGGTATTTCCACAATTTTCATCACTTAATGCTTGTAATCAGCATATATTCCTCGATGAATGCCCATTTTGGTCTTAGGAGAGAAAATTTTGATACATTATTAATGTGCGATAATAACTCTTGCCAGTCTGTCTCTCTGTCCATACAGAAGAAAATCTTTGGTTAATTCTTTTTATTTTGTCAAACTGTTTTTATTCTGTTAAGATTTTGGGAAAGATAAATAAGAAGTACAACCCCAAATATTTCCAAGTATTCTCAACTTGCATGTTTCATGTGTCAAGCTGGTCTGAGTCTAAGTTTTAGGATCTTAGAATGGAAATATTGGTATTTTAATTATCGACCATCATTTCTACTTACTGATATTGGATTAAATTGTGGACTTCCCTACTTATAATGTTTATCTTATGTTTCACATGTATGAATAATTGTTAGGTTGGAGGATATGGCTTCTCAATTGTCATATCTTACCAAGATGGCTAGTCTACTTCGAACAACGGAGCTGACAAACAAACAGATCCTGGAGCAGAAATGTAATGATCTCGAAATGGCAGAATCTGAGGTAATGCTTCTAACTATTTCTTTGTGCATATTAAGGCTAATTATGAGAGCCTTTTATTTCCATAGGAAGAGATGTTGCATCTATATGATCGTATACAGCATTTTTTTCGATATAGAACCTGATGTGCATGTTTTATGTATCAATTGTTTGATGAAAAGAAAGCAAATTCATTGAGAATCCTTGATACTGCCACGTTTTTCTGATGCATATGGTGTCAATAAAATTGCAAAACATGCTTGTATTGTTATTATGTCCGGCTTTTTGTTCCTGATCTTCTATGCCTGATGTGGTGAAATTAGTTATTCTACCCGGAAAAAGAGATTAGAAAAGGAAAACCTGGAAAATAAAACTCATGCAGTAAATACAGATATTTACAATGTTTCTCCCTGAATTTGCCGGTTCCATCTCATTTCTTGTCCTTTATTCTGTAAGATTTGAATTTGGCTAAAGTTTGGTTGGTCTTATCGCTCTGCTTTTGTCAATGTGTGCATTTGGGAGTAGGATCTTGAACACTGCAAAGTGGAGCTTACTATCAAACATTCAATGTTGTTGCCTAATCTTGAATGTTTGTGGTCATATAGGTTGTTGTCTTACCTTTATTGGGTTACATCATTAGTTTTTGCATCTGTATTTTGCTGACTAGGTCTGACTAAGAACCAAATTAATTCTTGTTTAAAAAAAAAAAGAATTTTCTTAATTCTTGTTCTTTATTGCTGCTGCTTGTTTGCAGTAGGTAGATGTTCCTGTCTTTTTAGTTTTTGAGTATTCCCTCGTTTCAGGTTGATCTTCTAGGGGATGAGGTTGAATCTCTGTTGAGCTTACTCGAGAAGATATTTATAGCACTCAATCATTATTCTCCAGTTCTAAAGCATTATCGTGGGGTAAGTTAAACTCAAGCCTTCTTAAGATTTGATGGTCTCTGCAGTATTTCTTCATGCCGACTCTAAATGTGGACTGCCTTTTGCATGGGAATCATCTGTGTTTACTAAGCAAGATTTTGTCACATGCTAACTTGTGGTCTGGCTGTTGTCACAATTTATTGATATCCAACTTCCTTTATGCAATTTAAGGATATCAAATTACTGTTTATATTTCTGGTTGTGGAAAGCAATTCTTCTGTCGAGATAACTAGCCAATGTGGTTCCTTTTGTCTTTTCAAGTTGTTCTGTCTCTTTATAGCTATTAAATTATTATTTCTTGCAGTTAATGGAGATCCTCGAGCTGGTCAGGAGGGAATTGAGGGGAGAGTCCATTAAACCAGCTCGATGGCAAGGTATATTATCCCTTTCTTTACTGAGAAACCCATCTATATCAGTTTTCTGCATTTGTCAATATCTCCAGATCCTAGTAAGTAATGTGATATCTGAAATTAATCGTCTTATGTGATGAAAGTCGTGCTTTGTTTTCCATTTCCTTACATGGCCCAGAGTCTCAATGTCTTAGTCTTGAGGTTAATTAGCAATACTAAGTTGACATTCTTTAAACGCGATATTGAGAAATACTACATCATTCGCATCTGTTTCTGGCTAATAACTTTTATATCATGAGTGTTTGAAGAAAAAAGTGAAGTATATATGATTTATCCTAGAACTGAGTGGTGTAGAAGTTTTGTGACACTAGTTCATAACAAATTCCAGTGCGAAGAACACATTTAAAAATTTGCACCGTCCAGTAAAACGGCTTTAAAAAAAAAAAAAAAAATCTGAAATGAATGGAACCTTTTGTCCTTCTCAAGTGGGTTTTAACTCTGGTTTGAGCCCTTGGTTTCTATTGCTTTGCATGTTTGTAAATAAAAATATCAATGCCACAGAGCAGTAGTGAAGCTGAAGCACATTTTTTCCATTAACGATAAGCTCTTTCCAGAATACTGTTTATGGGAGTAACATTGTTTCTCTTTTACAGGATGAGTTAATCTCTTCAAGACGTGGTCATGGCAGTAAGTAAACACGAGGAAAAATATGTATTTTTGTCGCCACCGTGCAACTTATTTATGACCCCGGATCTGGAGTGGCATTTTTCATCTTTGATAGAGTTAGTATACACGTCGGAGGGCATTTTGGTGTACATTAGTCCTCTTCATAACCTTGTTAGATCAGTGTTTCAGTTCCGTTCTTCTACAAGTTTATATGTATTTCATCATCTTTTGGTTCCTTGTATACAGACATTCTTTTCTGCTGCTCAGTTAGTGAAAAGAGAAAGCAAAGCTCTAGTGAATTTTCATTCTTTTATAATAAAGTACTTTTTGCTAGGCTTTTCAGTGGGTTGAGTTCAACCCTAACCCGGTTAAGACCTGGTCCTTTAAAATAATTGATGGGTACGGGTTGGGTTAAAACCCGAACCCACATTATACCCGTAACTATAATACCCCAACTCGAACCCAACCCGATAAAATGACATGAACCCAACCCGACCCAACCTGTACCAAAATTTTAATCCAACAAAACCCGTTGACCGATCCGACCCGTTTGCACATGACCACTTCTTCACCATTGTCAAACTTTGGAATGTCATTACGACTTCATTTCTTACCGAAATCGCATGATTCTAACGCCATTGGATTCGTATTGACGTCTTCTACGTGTTCCAACAAACCGTTCGAAGTATCATCGCCTTTTTGAAAATTCGCCATTGATGACTTAAAACTTTTCGAAAGCTCCGTATAGCTTCGTTTCTCAACCAAATTCATTGATTCTTTAATTGTTTAGCCCGTCTTGACCTCCTCTATCATCCCTGTGTAACCAACCATCAATTTAGAACAAAATAATGCAATCTCACTATATTTGAAGAATTTGGATTTTTGTTCAAAATTGATGGTTGGTGACTCAGGGATGATAGAGGATGTCAAGACGGACTCAAAGCCGAAAGAATCGGCGAATTTGGTTGAGAGATGGAACCGTACGGAGCTTTCGAAAAGCTTCAAGTCATCAATGGCGGATTCTCAAAAAGAGGATGAAACCCCGAATGGTGGGTTGGAACGTGTAGAAGACGCCAATACGAATCCAATGGAGTTGGAATTATGCGATTTTGTTAAGAAACGAAGTCTCAATGACATTCCGAAATTTGGACATGATGAAGAAGGTTTGAAGAAGAAAGGGTCCGGGTTCTTAGAGTCTTAGAAATCATAACCCGTACCCAACCCCTACCCGTTGATTATTTAACGGGTTGGGTTTTAAACATTTTCAGGTTGGGTTCGGGTTTCAACCCGTTTCTTACATTTTCGTGTTGGGTTGGGTTCATTCAAAAGACTACTTTTTGCGCCAGAGGCAGCATTTTTATCAACATTTATTGCTTCAAGCCTTTCACAATCATCTCTAAACACCAAAATAGTCCAAATGACCCGTACAATGGTGTACATCGCAAAATACTTTTCACTTTACAAAGACAATGTTAATGATATTACAATGATGTGTTAGCTAAGTAATATTACAATAATGTGCACTGATGCAGTGCAGTAATGTCACAGCAAGCTGAAGGGGACCTTTTTGGCCTCTTTGCAAGTCAGGCTCCGAGATTAGCACCTGGTGACGTAACTGATCCGTAATCGCCATAAAGCCTATCATCTCTGGGTTATTCATCCCATCACAACTCATATGTGGCCATTTATTTCTGTCTCCTTCATGATTGCGTTCCATGCAAACAATGCAGCTCCAATAGCAGGCTCAACCTGGTTATCGGTGAGCATAAGAAAGTTTTCAGTTGAACTAAAACACTGGGTTAACGATTACAGTAGTAGAAACGCAAGGGATTGCGTTCCATACACGCACTAACCTTAGGTCTTATAGGGCAAGCTCCCGGGTAGGCTTTCAAAATTGAGTCTGTAACTTCCTTCCCTATGTCCCATTTATTGTTAGCTTCAAGGACACCACCAACCATAACAACTGGAAAAGATTCAGTTCCATCTGCAATAGACTGTACCTTTAGTCATAATCGAGCACACAGACAACATTCAGAATTAGATAAGGCCATACCTTCACCAGCCAAAGATAGCCGTTGAACAACTGCTTCAACACTTAAAGCCAATTCTTGAACTGCGTAGTTCAAAATCTCATGAGCAACTTTATCACCAGCTTCTGCGCAAGACACCACAAGAGGCACAAGAGCTGCGATTCTAGCCCAAGATGAATCTGCATATGTCCACCTAAATTACAATGAGGAAGGAAATGAAAAGAGATGATGAAACATATGGCTATATAGTGCATGCTATGAAATGACTCAAGTTCTTTTTGTTGTCAATTTAAAAAAAGCTATAGTTTTATGCACCTTACTTTAGCAGTCAGATTTGTGAAGACGAAAGGAACACAGAATCACAAAGCCTCGGTAAGAGTTCCTAATTTTTCACAGGTAGGACATAACTTTACTAAGTGGGTTTTGAAACCATGATTTGACAGTCCGAAGTGCAACCCTATTCAGCTATGATTCAAATTATTATATCTATTCCTAGTAAAGATGCAAATCAAAACCTACATTCTGTAATATGACTAAAATAATCCAACAGAAAACCAGCCACGAGTTAAGTTTTTACTTGACAGAGAACCTGCATGGAATGCATAAGAAATGCAAATTCAAATAGAGTGGTACCCTATGAGTTCATCTGGAGAAGGAAGGCTGAGCGATTGGAGAATAGAATTTGTAAGCATGGTTTCTGGTCCACGGCCATCATGAGCCTTCATCACTGCCGTCAGCGCCCGAGAGGCAATTCCATAACCACTGAAAGCAGCAAGAAGTACTAGATAATATCCAGCCCAAAGAGACATGAAGTAATGGCAAAGCAAATACATCACACTTTTATCTTTACGGAGGAAGAAAATTGCAAATAGGAATGCAATATTGAATATTTAGCATCGGAAAGCTTCGATTCTTTAGATTCAAAACCAAAACATGTGCAGAAAGAGAAAATTATTGATACAGAAAACAAAGGTAGTTTTTGCAGGTTCACTCAGATTTTTCATCAATGGAACATCCTAATAAATCTATTTCACTCCACCATCTGATTCCATTAGTTATTAGTTAACTATACTATCCATAACTATACTATCCAGCAGATTATCAATGGTACTGAATAATATGCTTCCACATTCTGACTGTAAAAACAAGTAAATCATATGAAGCTTCTCCGGGCATGGTCATCAATATGATGAGTGAATGCTTGCAACTGAAATATAACTCCTCAGTTCTCGCTCAGTATTAAATATTTAGCAACGGAGTGTATGAAGAAAGTTTGCCGAATCGGAATGCTTCAATTCTCTAGATTTAAAAACCAAAACTTGTACAGAAGGGGAAAAATATTTATACAGAAAATAAAGGTACTTTTTGCAAGTTCACTTAGATTTTTCAGAGATGGAACATCCTAACACATCTATTTCACTCCACCATCTGATTCCATTAGTTATTAGTTAACTATACCAATATGCAGCAGATCATCAATGATACTGATTAATATGCTTCCGCATTCTGACTGAAAACACAAGTAAATCATATGAAGCTACCCCGGGCATGGTCGTTAAATTATGAGTAAATACTTGTAACTGAAATATAACTCCTCGCTCAAAAGGTATATTCTCAGTAATTAGTAAGTGCAAGTACCTTCCCCAGTCACCTAACACGGGACCTGCACCAGCAGCTCGAGCTTCACGTCCGTCTTCGGTAAAACCATACGCAATGCACCCAGTACCGGCAATGAGGACACAACCATGGAGTTTCCCTGTTGTCCCACTCGCAAGCGCCGCTACAGCATCATTCTGGACGTATATCTTTACATCACCCGGAAATATGTCCCTACAATATTTTGATAGGTGGTTTATTATGGCAAATACAGCACTCTAAAATATCTAGCAAGCAAGCATCATAAATTGAGCTGAAATAGTACCAAGGTTCTGCATCTTTGTCCTGTTAATATTTATCAGAATCATGGTTTAAGGCAACCCCGTGTATGAAATGTATGAACATATAAGCTCAAAATGACAGGCAGGCTAAAAAAATCCACCTCCAAAGAGCCAGAACTTTAACAAAGACAAAATACCTCATCCAGTTCAATATCCTTTCCTGATCCGAAGGATGATTCACACCAGAAACCCCTAACGCCACAGCACGAACTGCGGAATGACTCTTCCCCGCTGCAGACAGAGCTTCGCTGATAACTTGTTCAAGTGTTCCTCTGGCTGCAGTTTCTGTAAGATCCAATTCAAGCATAAAGAGAAAATCAGCAGTCATATCTATATGTAGAGGCACCAACACATTGCAAAATGCTCATAGCTAAGCGTACTTCACAATCAATCACTTTTTAATCATATATAGTTAATATAGTAGCTCTTGGATGTTGCTATTGTAACAAGAAAATATAGCCATTCTTAGTGCCTGTTTTCAAATACTAATATTATTACGAAGAGATTAAAATGAAACAGAATCAGGTAAAAGTAGTTTTAAGTGAATATAGTGATTGTTTGCCAATGATGTTAAAACACCATATAAACATAATATGTGGGAAGATCAGCATGATAGATGATTCATTAAACCCTTCTTCTAGGTTGTAAGAATCTATAATCTCTTATGCGGACATAATTTTGGGTGATTCTACTTCATAAAAGTTATAATCATTTCTTCACAGTAATCATTCGCACACAGGCAGTTAAACATTCAAGATAATAGAATGCAATTCTAACCACATGAATTAAAGTTTTTTGTTCTCGAGATAGGTTTCGACCATTCGGAAACAGAATGTACTTTCAATTCCTTTCATTCCTCAGCTACCTAAAACAGATACTTTGCACTATTCTATAGACACGAGAAAATTTAAAACACAAAATTTATCAACAGATGAAACAACAGATCTGCTAGTCCAGAATAGATAGGTCACTTTCTGTTAAAATACATTTTCAAGTATAAGGAGAATAAAAGACTTCTACTCAAAGCATCGGTAAGCACGGCGTATTTGAAATCAATCACTTCAACGAAAAGCATCATTGCAATTTTTACATATTTAACTGTTGGGACAAAAATAATATAACAAGATTTTTATAGTCAACGAGATAATAGAATGCAATGCTAACCACACAGATAAAGCATTTGTTCCCGAGATATGTTTCTACTTAAAAGTTTCCAAATATTATGAAAGCAGATGATGACAATTGACAAACTTTCTCTTCGTCTCATTTTCAACTACCATTCATGGAAATATTTTGCACTATTCTAAACGCAAGGAAAATCTAAACCATGAAATTAATCAACTGATGAGATAACAGAATTGCAAGTCTACGTACACGAAAACCAAAAGAAAACTAAGAGTATTTCACAATCCCTCACCTCAATAAAGGGCGTCCTCCTGATTCTTGTAGTATATATATTAACTGTTGTGTGTTGATACGTAGTAATAAGGAAACATAAATATTCTTCCACAATCATTTCTAATCAGTAACCACATGGATTATAGTTTTCGTTCCGATGAACAATTGGGAAAGACCTACAAAATACTCTCTAGCTTCATTTCAGCTACCTAAGAAGGAAACAGATGATGACTTACTTTCTCTTCATCTCATTTTCAGCTATTATTCATGAAAATATTTTGCAACGTAAGGAAAATCCAAACCATGAAATTAATCAATGAATGAGATAACAGAATTGCAAGCCTACATACATGACAAAGAAACTAAGCATATTTAACAATCCATCACCTCAATAAATGGCGTCCTACTGATTCTTATAGTATATATTAACTGTCGGGCGTTGCTACGTAGTAATAAGGAAACATAACTATTCTTCAGCATTCATTTCTAAACAGTAACCACATGGATTATAGTTTTCGTCCTGCAGATCCATTCCGATTAAAAATTGGACAAGACAAAATGATTACAAAATACTCTTTAGCTTTCATGTCAGCTACGTAAAATGAAAGTAGATGAATCCATTGATGAAACAACAGAATTGTGATTCTACAATAAGATAATGCTCATTGTTAAGTGTTATTCTACGATCAATTGCTTCACAAACAGCATCCTTGTTTGAATTGTTTCCACTATTCTTAAGCTTCGATAACATATCAGAATGCAACGCTAACCACACATCACACGGATTAAGGCTTCCTACTGGAGATATGCTTCAGCTAAAACGTTCAAAATATGTTTATACTAAAAAGTTTCCAAATATTATGTAAACAGATGACTAACTTTCTCTTCATCTCATTTTCAGCCACCATTCATGGAAATATTTTGCACTACTATTCTATTATAGCGTAAGGAAAATCTAAACCATGAATTTAATCAATGGATGAAACAACAGAACTGCAAGTCTACGTACATTAAAACAAAAAGGAAACCAAGTGTATTTCACAATCCATCACCTCAATAAACGGTGTCCTTCTGATTCTTATAGTATACATATATTAACTATTGACTGTCGTCCGTTGCTACGTAGTAATAAGGAAACATAAATCTTCTTCAGTATTCATTTCTAATCAGTAACCACATGGATTATAGTTTTCGTACCGATGAAGAATTGGAAAAGACCTACAAAATACTCTCTAGCTTCATTTCGGCTGTCTAAGAAGGAAATAGATGATGACTAACTTTCTCTTCATCTCATTTTCAGCCACCATTCATAAATATATTTTTCACTATTCTATTATAACGTAAGGAAAATCTAAACCATGAAATTATGAGACAACAGAATTGCAAGTCTACATACATTAAAACAAAAGGAAACTATGCGTATTTCACGATCCATCACCTCAATAAATGGCATCCTCTTGATTCTTATAGCATACTCATATTAACTGCCGTCCGTTGTTACATAGTAATAAGGCAACATATATATTCTTCAGCATTCATTTCTAATCAGTACTCACAAGGACACGGATTATAGTTTCATTCCGGAGATACAAAAATGATTACAACATACTCTATACTCTACGTAGCTTTCATCTGAGCTACCTAAAATGGAAATAGATGAAACCATTGATGAAACAGCAAAATTGAAAATGCAGAATTGCAAAACTAAACGGCATCCTCCTGATTCATATAGTATACTCATACTAACTGTCGTCCGTTTCTACGTAGTATTAAGGCAACATAATCTTCTTCAGCATTCACTTCTAATCAGTACTCACACGGACACCGATTATAGTTTCGTTCTGGAGATACGAAATGATTACAACATACTCTATACTCTATATAGCTTTCATTTCAGCTACCTAAAATGGAAATAGATGAATCCATTGGTGAAACTATTACAACATACTCTATACTCTATATAGCTTTCATTTCAGCTACCTAAAATGGAAATAGATGCATTCATTGATGAAACAGCAGAATTGCAATCCTAAAGTGAGATAATGCTCACTGCCAAGCTTATTCTACAATCAATCGCTTCAACAATCATCATCCTCGTTCGTATTGTTTCATCTATTCTTAAGCATTCAACAAAATATCAGAATGCAACGCTAATCACATCGATGAAGGCTTCCTACTAGAGATATGTTTCAGCTAAATAATTACAGACTTTCTCTAACAAGCTATACAAGCATAAGGAATACGAATCCATGGAATTGCAAGTAATACGATAGTTAGGGCAAACGAAAACCTAAGGAAATGGCAGGATCATTAGATTACCTCCGACACTGTTGAAATTGGAGCAGCCGGCAGCGGAGCGGGCGAGGATGGGAAGAGGATCGGGCAATTGGCGACAGCGGAGGAGCGGGAGGCAGACGCAGATAGTGGAGGTTGTGCCGCCGTCTACGCCTAAAATGACACCACCACCAGCTTCTTCTTCTTCTCGGCCTGCAGAGCAATCTTCTGTTTCTGACCCCATTGATGATGGTGTGGGTTTGTTTGCTCAATTGAAATAAGTTTTGTTTTGTTAGTGTTATTGTGGTGTGGTATAACAACTTTTCTTTTTTATTTAAACAGACCGACGAATAAGTCAAATATTAAACATCGGAACATAAATCTATTAAATGTTGAAAATTTATTACAAATTACATAAATTATCTATAAATTTATAAGTTTACAAATTAACCTAATACTTTTAAAATCATCACAATTCCACCTTAAATAAATCAAGCCCCTAAAAATCAATAACCTAATCAACATATTTCAATTTAATTTGAAAAACACACCAAGAGATATCATCAAACTCATTTCACACCTTGATTTGTAAATTTATAATAAAGTATCTATAAATTTATAAATCTCTTGTAAATTTAGGGACTATATATATAGGTATTGTGCATAATTAAATAAAATTTATATAAAAAGTTTTTTTAAAAAAAAAAAAGTAAAAAAAAGGTTGAATAGCAGCAGCCCGTTGGACTGCTGCTAGTCATTAGCAGCAGCCCAGTGGGCAGCAGAGCTGCTACTCACAGCAGCCCAGCGGGCTGCTGCTCTCTACTGATTTTTCTTTTTTTTTTTTTTATTTTTTATTTTTTTTAGTTTGAATTTAAATGTTAATTTTTGGAACACTTGAATTTAGTATCAAATTTATCAATTTTTGAAAGTTCGGAAGTATCATTTGATAACTTTTTGTTCAAGTGATCATTTCATGTTAATAATTTATATTTATGAGTGTATTTGTTTTAGGGAGTGTTTGTGGTAAAGTAGAATTGATGAATTTATTATACTTGCAATTGTTTATGATAATTTGTATGAATTTAGTAAGTTTGGGATTTATTTGTAATACTTGTAAAATAAGAGTCATTCTGTAAATTACAAATAAATTTCCAACGTTTAGTAAAATTGCTACTACGTTTAGTAACCCCGATGAATAATCACACGATTAAAATAGGAGAATATTAAATGTTGGAGCACATATTTACTAATAAAATGCTGGAAATTATTTGTAAATTACAAAAAATCTTTATAAGTTTATAATTTTACAATCTAACACAACAATTTTAATATCGACTCAAATTTCCGACTTAAATAATTCAATAACCTAACTATATTTTCTTAATATTTTTTTCAATCATTTGTATCTAAAAAACACACCAAAATATTTAAAAAAAAAAAAAAACTAAAATTGAGATTAGTTCTTTTAATTTTTCTATACTATTAGATTGATGTATATAAAAATATAGAAATATAAATATTTATCGAACAATAAATATAAATATATATAAACGGAACATAAAAAAACAAAAATAAAATTATAACGGGAGGGTAGGAGAGCAGTGCAATTGAAAAGCAGCAGGCCGGGAGCCGCTCCCCCCCCCTCAATTTTTTTTCTCTTTTTTCTTCTTGCATAATTGTGATTATAATATTTGGAAAATATTTATATTTTTATATTTTTATATTTAATCTAATACCATTAAAAAAATTATAGGAAGTAGGACATTGATCTTGAAGATTAGAAGGACATGCGTCTTCTTATTTCTAAAGAATTTGTATTCGTAATAATTTTTTATTTCTAAGGAATGTTTTTGTAAATTAGGAAGTAATGAATTTATTATATATGAAATTGTTATGGTATTTTGTGTGAATTTAATAAGGTTGGAACTTATATGTAATATTTGTAAAATAATACTAAACTTTTTGCAAATTACAAATAAATTTTCAACGTTTAGTAAAATTGCTACGACGTTTAACAACCCCCTTAAAAAATGTCAAAATTAGTATACACTCAGTCACTCACAAAGTCACACTACAATAGATATTTTGAGACCATAAAAAACTATCTTTACCAAAACGATTGTAAAAACGTCCACACAAAAGAGTGCATGATAAGTGCACTCTTACTGTCTTTACACTCAAATATTGAAATACGTATAAAATTTGAGACAATTATGAATGCTAAAGAACCCCATTTTGTTGATTTTTTCGGTATCCGATTTGACATGAGTTAAGTTAAATTCAATGTGATAAAATAATTTTAAAATTTATATTATGAAAGTATATTTAGATTTTTATTTAAATTATTTTTTTCCGTAATAAATTACCAGTTCACCATAATATAAAATGTTTAAAATAAGCAAATATATAAGATATGAAAATTTAAAATGGAAAGATGGCGCATGATCTCCCTAAATTAGTACTTCCTCCGGAAACTTAATAGTTATACACTTTATTTTTGTTGACTTTTCGATGCCCGGTTTGACCTCAAATTAATAATAACTCGTTACGAAAAGATAGTTTAAAAAATTATATTATGAAAGTATACTTCTTATATTTGTATAATATAACATTTAAAATTAATTTTTTCATAATCAATTATGATTAATTTGAGGTCAAACCGAATATAAAAAAGTCAACAAAAACAAAGTGTAAAACTATTAAGTTTCCGGAGGAAGTACTAGATAAGGTCAAATTTGATTAGATATGAATACCTCTATAAATTGAGTGTCAAACACTCTCGAATAATAATTTAACAATTATACGATGCTCCATATTCCAGATCAACCAACTCTAGGCTATAATGTATGCCAAGGGATTTATGCACTTGAGCTTATTTACAACTTTAGTTAGAGAAATACTTGTACAATCTCATGATTATAAATCCAAGTTATAAGGGTAGTCGAGTGTTGAGGATGCTGAAGTAGCACATGAGAGATCGGAATTTCACCGAAGGTTATATAAGAATGATTGAAGTTATAAGGTTGGTATAAACGTCTTAGATTTACCGTTTTAAAAAAAATCGCATGAGAAATCACCAAACAATAGATATGTCGTTTCTGACAAAGATACTCGTCACACGCTTACACTTACATTACAACAATGATGCTTGGACAGTTGGACCGTGCTTTGAGTTAAGGAGGCGAGGCCCATTTATTCATTTGGGCAGATTCGCGAATTCAACAAAGGAAAATGATCCATTTGGGCCTTGAAGCTGAAAATCTTGTCCCAAACTTACTATAGTCCAATACTGATTAGTCACTCTACTTATTGTCTTATTCATAAACTTTTATTTTCTCTATTTAATAAATGTTGATCACCGAACTCACTGTGGATAAGTTCGATGCCCCTTAGACCGGGGTCCATGTAAACTATGTTCATTTCGTCTGAAAAATATGTGATATCTTGAACATGCGAATTAATAATATAAGTATTTTATATACTATCCCCCAATTAATCCATCGAAATATTTTTAGGAGGTATGCCCATGCTACAACCATTTCATTATTAAAAAGAAACTACGTAGTTTTGGAGGTTTTATTCATCTATTTATTAAATTTGTTTATTACATGCAATGCAAAGTTTAAATTGTCTTGAGAATGATTAGTAGAAAGAAGAACAAACAAGTGAACAACCCATGTGAAGTGGAAAGTGATTGAAACTTTGAAGTGATGATGTTCACTTCGAGAAGAGAATATTTAATCGATTATCATGATAGGTACGTTACAACACCGCCAAGGTTTGAAAATAAATTTCTAGATTACTAGAATACAAGGGACATCTGTCAGATCATTTATCCATCAATTCGAAACATATTTTGTTTCATTTGCTTGGCAAAATGCAATGTTTCTCACCAACTTATACTCACAATCATGGTTGTTGGCCGATAATTAACCTAAACCATGCAATTTTGTCTCTCCGTTAACAAGATATTAGGAGACACTAGACATATTAGTTGTAGCTTCGACTGCTGTTGTTAGCATTGATCGATTAATGTAGGTGGCAACTTCATTCGGGTATGTACTAGTACATGAACCAAATCATACTAGTGGGTGGGGTGAGTATACCATAGCAAGCACCCTTGTCGAATTCGGTGCTCAAATGCTAAACCTTCGATACTCATATGTTGGTTAATTTAGTAAAAGAATATTATAAATAAATTCAATTCATTTATAAATTAAAAAAATCCATTCAAAACTTCATTTTAGTTCAACTTAATTTATATTTTTTTAGACGTAAAAACTAGAACCTAACTGGACCTATACCAAAAATATGGTTTGTCAACTTTGTTAACCAAATCAATTATTTCCATATACAGTATTTATCAACTCAAAAGTTCACTAAAACTAGTACACTACTAGTCTACTACCAGTTGAAGCTTTTTGACTTATATCTACCGACTACCAAATGGGAGTTGGGAGTGGAAATTCGAGACAAGAGGATAAAGATACATCGAATCGAATCATATGTGCATGAACGAACATAAACAGCGTATGATAAGGTAATCATGGAAGATTTTAGGAGACAAAGTGAGTACGTAAGTACATACATATAAGAGTTCACAGTTCACACATCTACGATAAGTCAATTGGTAATTAAGATTTGCTTAAATAATAATTATCTTATCACATCACATGGTGAGGGGCTTATATACCATTTCAGTGTGTAACGACACTAGACACAATCACACAAACATTTGGATTTAGATCTAAGATATATCGATTTTTTACTTACAAATATCGTTGTTTTTATGTTTTAACATAACTATATATTGTGTTTTTTTAAGAAAACACATCATTTTTAACTTTTGGGATGAAATGGATCAAGTTTGGAGGTGGAGCGATTTAAGGATGCACAAGTTTTTTTCCGAATAAATTAACTTATATTAAGCAAATGGAGTAGTACAGACAGAGTTTACAAACAAAAGACCCTTAGCTTATACAAGCCTTGGGTGTGTCAAAAACCGATCCGAATAGACAAAATGCGCTAACCAATTCGGTGCCTCTTCCCACACGTACAAGCTACTCACATGATCAAGAGAAACTTGAAAATTATGGATATCACTTGGATTTCTCTGTACTTGCAACGCCGGGCGTAACGTTCCTCGAGCATACCCTTCACTTCCGTATTTGGCAAGAGCGTCCACAGCTTGGTTAACTTCCCTATAAACAAACCTACAACTATAAGCCTCCATTTGCTGCAGTAGATGGTGCACCTGCTCAAGCAGCTTGCGCAGATGTCGATCCCTCACGACACATCTGTTACAACAATTGAGAACAAACATAGAGTCAGTCTGGATAATGAGCTTGGAAATATTCATTTGAATTGCCAAATGCAATCCTTACTTTAATGCCAGTAGCTCAGCCATATTATTAGAACAAAAACCAATAGAACCAGACGCTACTTTCAAAACTTTTTCATCAGCTGCTCTAAAAATAATGCCAGTACCAGCAGGTCCTGGATTAGAAATAGAGGAGCCATCAATGTTCATGACAATATAACCTACCGGTGTTGCCACCCATTGACAGAGGTGTAAAGTAACCGGCCTAGATGGTGTATGATGCAGTAACTGCATTTCTTTTATGTAATGCAGTAAATGTATATGTATAGATGATCAAGTAAAATCTTGTTGTCTAAAGATGTAGGCATTTCTATATTTCCAGATAAGCCAAAATTCTGTAAATAACATAAGCTGTGAATCTTCATTTTGCTTGAAAAGGTGAAACATGCTCATAAGAGAAGGAGGATTATGGTTCCATTGCGTTGGCCATATTATTCTTCTCAATGCAGCAAATTTATCACAATAAAAGAAAAGATGTTCAGGGGTCTCCTCATATGCATGACAGAGAGAACATAAAGGTGATTGCAGTAACCCCGTGTGTGTCAAATGGACTGCAGTAGGCAATTTATGATGATAAGTCATCCATAAAAAGAATTTGATGCGAGGTATAAGCTTGAGAGACCACAATCTAGTCCAAGGAAGGTGAGGTCCATGAGTAGTGTGTGCAATCAAGGCTTCATAAGCTGACTTGACAATAAAGAAGCCAGATTTTGTGTGCAACCAAATAACATGATCCTTTGTTGGATGTAAAGAGAGAGGATAGTTGATCGATAACTTGTGCAACCAACTGAGAAGGTAATGCTAATAATAATTTATGCACATCCCATGATTGATTCACAATGAAATCACTAACAGGATGTGAAGGATGATTCTCATGTAATTGAAAATTCAATGAAGTATTATGGAACCACACATCATTCCACATATCAATACATGCACCTGTCTCTACTTGCCATCCAATATGCTTCTTAAACATATCCAAATGAGCAATTAATTTCTTCCAAAGTCAACTAGTTGATGGTTTGAAAACAGCATGTAAAACAGAATGAGATGCAAAATACTTGGCTATACAGACTTGAACCCATAAATTAGAAGGTTGAGTTAGCAGTTTCCATAGCAATTTAAGCTGGAAAGCCATATTTAAGAACTTTAAATTCTTGATACCTAAACCTCCCATATGTTTGGGAGTTGTTATAGTTTTCCACTTAACTCTCCCTCGTTTCTTCCCTTGCACAGAGGAATTCCATATAAAATGTAATTTAGGGAGTTAAACTTCTGAATAATTGTATCAGGAATAGAGGCGAAGGACATGACATAACCAGGAATTGCAGAAGTAACAGATTGAATAAGTGTGGCTTTTCCTGCATATGAAAGACATTTATTGAACCAATAATTTAATCTAGTCATTACCTTAACCACTAGGTCATGAAAGAGATCATTTTTCCTTTATCAGTCCTTCTATTATGAATAACCACTAGCATATGAGTAATGCTATGCTGCAAGTGTAAAGGAGTCCTAGGGGAGAAAATGATCCTTGATTTTTGCCAACATATAGCTTGTCCAGCCACTTGTTCATAGGTTTTTAAGCATTGCTTTAATTGTAAACTATCTTGCTTAGTTGCCCTACAAAATACTAAACAATCATCCGCAACCCCTAGAATTGGAATAGTATAACCATTTCTAGAGGATTTAAAGGTATGCATGTGATTATCTTGAACCAATCTAACTAAAGATTGGATAAACAAATTCTGACAAAGAATAAACAGATAAGGAGACAAAGGGTCTCCTTGTCTGATTCCTCTTGTAGGATGCCAGAGTACTTGAGATAATTCTTGATTTATCTTGATCTGGTAACTTACTGTTTTTACAGAAAACATTATTAGTTGAATGATATGAAGTGGAAACTGATACTTATGCTAATGCAAATTCTAAAAATTCCACTCCAGCCTATCATAGGCTTTAGCAATATTCAATTTTAAAGCAAAGTTATGCAATGTTCTTTTAGTATTCATTGTATGCATTAATTCATGTGCTAACATGATGTTGTCTATAATACTCCTACCATGTACAAAACCATTTTGAAATAGTGAGATGAGTTTATTTAAAAAAGGCCTAATTTTGTGCACAAGAAGTTTGGAAATGATTTTAAACAGTACAGTGCACAGACTTATAGGCCTATAATCTGCAGGAGTTTTAGCTTCCGGCTTCTTAGGGATCACTACTACTTGTGTTTTATTAATTTCAGTAGGAAAAATGCCATGCATGAAAAAATGTTTAATGAGTGTAATGACATCTTGTCCTATAATGTGCCATGATGCAGTATAAAATTTGGAATTATATCCATCATAACCCGGTGCTTTATCAACATTTATTGATTTTGCTGCTTCTAAGATTTCAAGATCAGTAGGTACTTTTAACAATTCTTTCTGATCTTGAGCAGACAACTGAGGAGTATGTAATGCTTGAAACTGATGAAAAGAAATATTAGTATTTTGTGTCTGTGAGTGCAAAGAGAAAAAATATTGAAAAACCTGTAGAATTTGAGTGGCATCTGTCACCAAATTTCCATTTGTATCCTGAATGCCTTGAATAAATTTCTTCCTAAATTGATGAGAAGCTAGAGAATAAAAATACTTAGTATTTGCATCACCAAAAACTATCCATTTACGCTTTGCCCTTTGACTCCAATAAACTTTCCTCTGGAGTAAGAGGCCATCAAGTTGAAGCTTAATCTGTCTATGTATAGGCCCTAAATTAGAGGGATTAAGATGAACTTGAGGTTCCAAAAACTGCAACTGCTGAAATGTCTCATTTATTTGCTTGTTTAGGTGAGCCAAATCAGTAAGTCCCCAAGAATGCAGTTCTTTTCTAAGTAGTAGACATTTTTGAAAAACATTGAGATGCATCAGTTGTTGTTTCTTCAAAAAAAGATCAAGTTGTGTAAAGAAATTTGGATTTTGCAACCAATGATTCTCAAAGTGAAAAAATCTATTATTTGGTTGCTTTGTATTACCAGAATCTATCAATAGGGGAGTATGATCTGACGGATAACTACACAAATGCGTGACAGTAGTATTAGGATATCTTCTAATCCAAGCTGCATTACCACAAGCTCGATCTAACCGTTTACAAATATAATTCCCTTGAAAACTCATATTAGACCAAGTGTAATCACTACCCTGATATCCTAAATCAATTAAATGACAGTCCATTAAAAGTTTTAAATTTATTCATTCTGGCCCAAGACTCTCTATTGCCTCCTAACATATCATGAGCTCCTGGATTTGCTGCCTGATAAAGATTAGTAAGCTCCGTAGGACTGGAATTGGGAACAGCAGGATCCACTAGCCTTATATGCACCACCCTATCCTCAATATCATGCACCCGCGTATCACATTCAGCACCATTCCAGAGAATCCAAACCCCACCTGTCTGAGGAGTTTCCGGTGGGGGAGAGAGCAATATCTTATTTGTGTAACGCAAACCTGGAATGTACTGCTCCGAATTGCGAGTAGACATCCTAGTATCCACAATAACTGTAAGAGTTGGATTGTGCGCAATGATATGACGCTTAAGAGCCTCCTGAAATTCAGGGCGACCCGCCCCTCTTGCATTCCACACTAAGATTCTCATCGCTAAAGGATTTACTACTGCAAGCCACTCATCCACTTTGTGAGCTGGTCCCAACCCGTCTTCCCCGCTTCCTAATGGAACCAGAGACACTGAGTGTTGCGTGATGCTCTCCCAGGGAAGGACGAACAGTAGGTGCCGGTAATCCAGCCCCGATGTTAGTATATGTTCCCAAGCCGCATACTTGACCGCTAGTTGCTGCGTTGTTAGAGGAAATTGGATGAGCAGTGGAATCTGGCAAAGAGGCGAGAGCCGGATCAGATTTCCCTAAATGAGCCTGAATTGTGACATCTTATCCCTCTCCTCCTGAACTGCCAAGCTGGTCATTGTCGACGGCCCTGGTTGTCCCTGTTCCATCTGGATGTGAGTTATCATTGCATCTGATGCCATGGCTATAAACTGTGCATCCGTCGGTGCAGATGATGAGTTCTTCAGTTGCATTGCACTTGAAATCGGAGGTGAAGACACCAGTGCGGCTGAGCTCTGTGCGGTCCCAATCTGGAGACGAGTTCTTGCTCCTGACAGTTGTGTGGGAGGCAGAGGAGGGTTTCTGGAAATTGCTTGCTGCAAGTTGTTGGCCTGATTCAGTCTTCTTTTGACTTGATCTCTTGCTTGCCGCCTGATCCTTCTGCTTCGCTCTCTTTGGTCCGCCTGAGTGTAAGCACTTGCTACTGCAGCTCTGAGCACATGACTCGGAATGAACTGAGCCGGTGAAAAAGGAATACGGACTAAACCTAGCTGCATGCAGCTGTTTTGCATGCTTAGTTGGCCCATAAAGTCGATCGGAGGGTCGATCGTCAGAGTTCCCTGCAATGGGGCCATGGTTGTCACAAAATAGCATGGGATGTAGGGGGGAGCCATTGGATTCATGGTCGGATGATAAGGTTGTGTTGGCAATGGTGGTGAGACAATGGGTAGAGGGTTTGGTGGCAGTAGAGGTGAGGAAACCACTGGAACCGGCTGAGAGCGGTCGTTCCTCATCGGCATTGTTCCGGTGGGATTCATGATTTGTTTTAGGGTTTAGCAGTGAATTGGAAAGGTCATAAGTAGAGAAGGGGAAGAATCACTTGAGCGTTTTTAAACGGAATAGTTGGAGTGCAATTAATCTCCCGAGACATACTTTCTTGGTTAAGCTTCGCGTTAATTACCTGTTTTTCTGTCAAGGATGCACAAGTTTGTTTTGTATACCGAGTGGAAAATTGTATGTCATTACATGACATATAAACATTTATGTCAAATTGGAGTATTTATCTATGAACTATTAATAAATTATAAAAGGTTTCTATTTGAATTTAACAACATTCCTTTTCGAAAAATTATCACCATATTGTCTTCAATCGACCCGGGACTTCATACTTCCTAACCTTATTACTACACCTATGAGTCCATGACCAAACAAGGTTATAACTGAATTTAATCGTTCAACTGAAAAGGGCGGAGAGGAAATAGCTGAAATGGTGAAAGAAAGCTGGTAAAAAGAGTTGAAATGGTTAAAGAAAGGTGGTATATAATAATATTTAGATGTGAAATTGTGAAAATAAGGTGGTATATAATTCTTGTATAAAACTTGTGTAATAATATTCTTAACAATTACGTTTAAAAAGAAAAATCGTTCAGTTGAAAATTTGAATGTGGCAGGGTTTATTGCAACTTCCAGTACTACCACGACTAGTGGTAGGAAGGTACGGTAAGAGTGTACTGTGAGTACGGACAGCAAGCAAAACGACAAGATCATTCACGTTACCGATAGAAGGTGAGTTTCGACAATCAACATGAAAATTAATTTCTTGACATCATCAATAAATTTAATAATAATAATTTATTATAAGTTCCACCAAGTTTGTTGACTATGTTCGAGACAATTGCATGTGACGTAGACGAATAATGAAAGACCATGCTCTGGCACCAGTCCAGCACCAAACACTCAACCTGCCTGTTTCAAATTGCCACAAAACTATTTATTTAATTTATAATTAAATAATTTTTTCAATACAGTATCCTGTAAGTAGATATCGATGTTTATTTTTCTACAGAGCAAGTAAACTAGGACCACTGACGCGTTCTTTAAACTGACCGTGAAAAAAAGAATATTATCATAGGCGAAATGGAAGATTCTAAAATTTACCGTACGAAATGTAAGTTTTTCTGAATTAATTGATTTTAGATTTGAAGAAAAGTTTAAATTGAAAGACGGAAATGTGATGAGAATTTAGACTTGGTCCGGGCGAAATGTGATGACAATTTAAATCAACTGTATTGGTTTGGGCGAAATGTGATGAAAATTTAGATGTGTCATGTATGTCTTGTGTTATGAAAAAGAAAGTCACTCTTCATGTGTAAATCATTCAAAATTTAACACTTTTAGCAAAAAGCCACCACTCACCTCAACTCAAGTCCTATATATTTTAATAAAAAGTTAAAATTCATAGGATTTTCGAACTTTACTAATCAAGAAATTTTCCTAGAAAATCTATACCATAATAATTTATTTACGTTATCCGTGACTCCATCCAACTAATTTATTTACGTAATTCTTTTTTTATCCGTCCCAATCATGTAAAAGTCTTTTAGGTGTTTTTTACCACGTTTTCTTACTGTTTTATTATAAGTTATGTCATTCAAACCCATTAATTTACAAACGCGTAAAAATACAAAACGCGTACTATATATTATATATTAGGACGGATTTAGCAAGATTGTAAAAATACCTAGAAAAATATACTTTTTGAAAGAAAAAGAAAGTGACCCCTTCATGTGTAAATCAATCAAATTAGAACACTTTTAGCAAAAAGTTACCACTCACTATTCATGTTTAAGGAAAAAAGACTTGATTAGCAATGCCTGTCCAATCACCAATCCAAGATTCTTGACCCTTTTGCTTTACCACAAAACAAAAACACCAAGTGTCATTAGTCATTACAATATGGCATCATGAACTATTCCAGTCTGTCACTTGAAAAAGTTGAATGAAACCCCATTTCATCCAAACACCATCTTCATTCTAGTCTAGTTCTCAAAGGAAGAAGAATAAAAAAAAAACCCCTCTCTTTTTCAGCTAAACCAAAATTCTTTGGATCTTGATTTCAAAGCCCACTTCTTGTTTCTTGTTGCTCACTGCTCAGATCTCATAAGGTAAAATCATTTGTAAGTAGTACCAAGAAAAGTTATTTCTGTGATTGATTCAAGGCCATTGCTTTATCATATCTTGAATTCTTGATTGATGGTTTTGTGCCATTTTGTTGTAATTTGTTAGTTCTTGAATTTAGTCCTTGATTTTTGTGGTTAATCAGTTCAGTTTTGGTGTGTATGGTGATGGGTAAAAAAAAAGGAGTCTTAGTAGGCCTAATGCTGTTGTTACTGGTAGCGTTTATGTTTGCTGTAACTGGAGAGGCTCAAGCTTTGTCTTTTATGTTAAACTGTGGGACAAATTCTAGTGTAAATGTTGATGGGAGGAGATGGGTAGGGGATACAGCTGATAACAATGTTACCCTTAGTGTTCCTGGTATTGAGGCCTCATCTAGAAGTTTCACTGGGGAAACAGCATATGAGCCTTTGTATAGGACTGCAAGAATCTTTGGAGAGAGTTTGAACTATTCTTTTCAAGTGGTGCCTGGTGATTACTTGCTTAGGCTTCATTTTTACCCTGTGGTGTTTGGTGAATACAATGTGAACGAGTCTTCGTTTGCGGTTGAGGCTAATGGTTTGAGGTTGGTTTCTGAGTTGAATGTGCCTGGTGAGATCGAGAGGTCGAGAGGGAATGCTAGCCATTTGGTGAAGGAGTACTTGTTCTCGACGGATGGGAATGTTGTTGTTGTGAATTTTGTTCCTTCTGGTGGTTCGTTTGGGTTTGTGAACGCGATGGAGCTTATACGAGAAGGGAATGCGCTGTTTGGTGACTCGGTGACTCGTGTTGGCTCCAATGGTGGTAATAGCCCGTTGAATTTGGGTAGGAGAGGAATTCAGACGATGTATAGGTTGAATGTTGGAGGTTCGTTCATTAGGCCTTCGCAGGATTCGGTTTTCTATAGGACATGGGATGAAGATTCAAGTTACATGATTAATGAAGATGCTGGTGTAACGACCAGAAACAGCTCGAATATTACTTATGCGAATGCAAATGAGACTGGGGTGGCGCCCCTTTTGGTTTACGAGACGGCAAGATATTTGACGAATACGGGAACCATGGAGAAAAGATTCAACATGTCATGGAAATTGCCAGTTGATCCAGGTTTTGAGTACTTGGTCCGTTTGCACTTCTGTGAGCTGCAATTCAATAGGCCGAACGAGCGGACTTTTCGTATATTCATAGACAACAGGACTGCAGTTGATAACTTTGATATATTTGAGCGAGCCGGTGGAATGAATAGGGCGTACCATGAAGACTATGTTGATTCCATTTCTTCAGGAATAAATGATTTGTGGATTCAACTTGGTCCTGATACTGCCACTGGTTCTGCCGGAACTGATGCGCTTTTAAACGGTTTGGAGGTTTTTAAGCTGAGTAGAGATGGAGATCTTGCATTCGTACCAAGGCACAGTAACACTGAGGTCAAGAAAGCTTCAAGAAGCTTGATTCTTTGGGTGTGTATTGGGGCCGGGATTGCTTCTATTTTGATTCTTGCGGCTGTATGCATGTTAGTCTTCTGCTTGTGTAGGAAAAGGAGAGAAGATGACACCAAGAAGAACGTGCCAGGCTGGCGGCCTCTGTTTCTAAATGGATCGGTCTTGAGCAGCACTGTCAATGCAAAAGGATCAGTTCTCAACGGTGGGCAGTTCGGAACTGTAAGAACTGGGAGGCGTTTTACGCTGACCGAGCTTAAATCAGCAACAAATAATTTCGATGACAGCTTAGTAATTGGAGTTGGAGGATTTGGTAAGGTGTACAAAGGAGAGATTGATGATACTACCCTCGTGGCGATAAAGCGGTCCAACCCACAATCTCAGCAGGGGCTGAAAGAATTCGAGACCGAAATCGAAATGCTGTCGAAGCTCAGACACAGGCATCTTGTCTCGTTGATCGGATTTTGTGATGAACAGAACGAAATGATCTTGGTTTACGAGTACATGTCAAATGGGACTCTCCGAGGTCATCTGTTCGGAAGCGACTCACCTCCTTTATCATGGAAGCAACGGGTAGAAGCCTGCATCGGGGCAGCAAGAGGACTACATTATCTCCACACTGGATCGGATTGTGGAATCATTCACCGTGATGTCAAGACGACCAACATTCTGTTGGATGAGAATTTCGTGGCAAAAATGGCAGATTTCGGGCTTTCCAAGACTGGTCCGTCATTGGAGCACACACATGTGAGCACCGCGGTTAAGGGCAGCTTTGGGTATCTCGACCCTGAGTATTTCAGAAGACAGCAGTTGACGGAGAAATCTGACGTTTACTCCTTTGGTGTGGTTCTGTTTGAAGTTGTTTGCGCGAGACCTGTTATTAATCCAACATTGCCAAGAGAACAGATAAACCTAGCCGAGTGGGCAATGAAGTGGCAACGGAAGAAGTCGCTAGAGAGCATCATAGATCCAAAACTCAGTGGATTGTACTCCAGTGAGTCGTTGGCTAGATTTGGTGAAATCGCGGAGAAATGTCTTGCAGACGAGGGGAAGAGTAGGCCGACTATGGGTGAAGTTTTATGGCACTTGGAGTATGTGTTGCAGCTCCAAGACGCATGGATTCGTAGCAATAACATGGATGAATCTGTTACTGTGGTGGTTCAGGATATGGATCCAGTCGATGAGGAACAATCGGTGGTGGTGGTTCATTCTGCTGATTCAGACCATGAATCACAGACTGAAACTGAAGAGCATTCCATTCTCAAGGACTGATATAAAGCGTCGGATCCAATGGCTGTTGGGACGGATGAATTGTCGCAGGTGGTGAGCCAACGATGAACGTCTCTTTCGCGCCGAGAGTGATATCTTTCTTCACTGTTTGAAAAGGTAGTGAAAGGAGGTGGACTGCTGTTTTTATGAGTCTTTCTTTCCTTGTTCATTCCTTCAAGTCTTGCTTGTTTTGAAGTCTTTATTATTAAGTTCAATTCTTTGATTCTTGTTTCAGTATATGATTTCTAGAAGATATATGTTCAGTTAAATGCTTTGATGATTGATTACTTGGAGATCATATATATGCATGTTCTTTTGTATTGCTGGTTAATTTGTATAGTTTCATCAAGTGGAATGGATAATAAATTTTATACCTCCGATTTTTCTCAACGGTCTGCTTATTTACCTGTATATTATGCATAAATATATAAACGGTGTGCTTCTAAGAATGGTCGAGTGGTAAAGGAGTAGGGTTCAAATTTGACGTTTAAAAAAAAAGTGATTGTACCAATTTCTCTAACCGAAGTATGTTAAACAAATACAACCTGGTACTAACAGTAGACTTGGACCAATTTTCACCCTCATGTGAAGCCCAATCAATTAGACCCTTGCCCAGCCCATTTTTTTTCCCTTCATTAAGTCGTGAATCGTGATGCAAGAGCAGGTGCGGACGTGCGGTCATAAGTCATGGTATCGAAGTCATATAGCCATCACCAATATTTTCTAAACCCGAACGGTAGATACGAAAGGATATAGTCGTACGAGCAAATATGTCACAAAAACTCCGCTTATAATCGCCACTTATAACTATAAAGGGTATGATGGATCGTCTTTGGATTTACAATGTACGGCTAGTAACGGAGAGTTTTCTGGGAGATGATTGATGATATTAACGGGCATATTCCCCTAGTCCAGACTCCAGAAACAATGAAGGGCTGAGTGTTTAGGATTAAGCAAGAATCATGAGGAACAAAATAATACTACAACTTTGAGTATGAATTTGCTTATTTTCGCGTCCTATATATTACTACTCAACACATTTTGATTTTGGTCACGTTAATTGTATTTTTTGGTTTCTTTCCTCTAAGATGATCAAGCAAATGAAAACTAATTATATTGTTTATTTATTTATTTTTGCTATGCTTGTGTACGAGAGTTAATTGATTTTTTTATTTATTTTTTAACGGTAAGAGTTAATTGATTCCCATAGACTCTATTTGATTCGCCTGAAAATTTCTGAACTGAACTGAGCTAAACTTAGTAAATCTGAACTGAATTGAACTTAATAAATTTGAAGTGAACTGAACTGAATTTAATAAATTTAAACTAAACTGAACGAAACTTATTTTAACTGAAATTAAGGTGAAATGAACAGAAACTTATTATGAAATGAAGTAAGTAATAGTGCCATCGTGTGTAAGCGCGTTGCGGATTTAAAGATATTTTTTACAGCTATTGATTATTGAACGTTAATACAGTATTATTTTGCAATTTGACATGTGCCACAATGTGTTTGACATTTCAGTTGGGACGGGAGTGGCTTATGGGGTATTTGGATCCTTGGCGACTCTTGTAAGAAGCATGCAAATGCGTGTTCTTGGTAGATAGTGAATAGAACCGGCAATAGTCAACCATAAGCCTTGGAATTTGGAAAATAATAAATTTCGTTAGCGTTCTCTTTACAGTAGACTGCTAGAACTTTCACATAACAACAGTTTATATCCCCCAAACTCACCATTTCAACTACAAGTACTAGGGCACTGATGATATGAAAATATGTCTAGTCTGTCCTAGTGCGTCCAAAGACGAATTATAACGACCTTGGACCTTGGGTATGCTGTTAAGGAGTTCGAGATGGTCACACATCCGGATTGGTCACACCTCCCTTGAAAGAGCTCTGTGGCAGGTTGCACCTTCGAATATCCTGACAGTAGAAGATACGAAGAAATAAATTTTATCCGGAGCACCATGCCTTAAAAATACGTATGGCACACTCCAACAGCGGTGCCTATACGTACATCGAGTAGACATACTCTGACAGTGTGATCTACTAGGAAGCTATAGCAAGTTGGACTTGGGCAAAGCCATTAAAGTTAACATCGATCCAAACTATGCACAGTTGTATTGCTAAAATATCAACATTTGGCATCAACAAATTGGACCGACTTATGTGCTATGAGTTTCTAAATAGCACAATCCCAAGATGGAAAGGGGGATCATCTTCATCATCACTAATCATATCAACAACATTCCTCTACCTCACTGATAGTGACACAATTCCAGTCTCAGGTGTTATTTAATCGCTTTTTTACCAAATGGTCTCATTTATATGCCCACTTTACCATTTGAATACAAGCCTTTTTTTTTTTTTTTTTCTTTTTTTTTTTGTTACAATGTAGTTTCATCAATTACCATTTGGTCTCACTTTTGGATTAATTGTTAAAGAAAATAAAATACTCGAATACTAAAATACAATTATCGGGTACTAAAACTAATGAGATATTAATTAAGTGTTGGGTACTAAATTTTAAGTACGTGGTAATAACATTAGGGGACACTAAGTGGTGGGAGTATTGAAGTACTATAACTAGGAGAGTACTCAAATTCAAGTACCCGGATACTAAAACTAATGAGACTAATATATTATGAGGCCAAAATCTCAGAAAAGACTAGTCCTTCCTATATTTATAGGAAGGACGCCAGTTCAAGTAAAACGTTCGGGTTTTTTTTTTTTTTTTTTTTTTTTTTTTTTTTTTTTTTTTGCGCACGGTTTTTTTTTTCACTGTTTCTCTAGTTCCCTTTTTTTTTTCCAGCTTTTATGTTTTTTAATCTTTTATTTCTGTATGAATTTAAACCCCAAAATACGAACTAAACACCCAAGATATGAATTAAAACCCCGAGATACGGACTTAAACACCCAAGATATGAATTAAAACACCTAGATACAAATTAAAATTCTAGACACGAATTAAACCCCAAGATAAAAATTAAAACCCCAAGATACAAATTAAATCGCCCAGATACAAACTAAATCCCCCCAGATACAAATTAAATCCCCCAGATACAACCTACAACCTCTATATACAAACTAAATCCCCCCAGAAACTAATTAAACCCCAAGATACAAATTAAATTCCCCCAGATACAAATTAAGGCTCCCCCAAATACGAATTTAAAATCCCCTGCCAAATTAAAATGTCAAAGATATGAGTTAAATTCTTCAGATTCGAATTAAATACCCCAGATCAACCACCCTCGAGTAAAATCTCTCATGCGGCAAATAAGATATATTATACTAACCCCCCAATTCTAGTGTACTTTTAGGAAGTTCTCATATGTCGATATGGAACCTCGAAGTTCAGATACTGGTACATTGTCCGGAAGCTAAAGAACCAAGATTCAGGTATCACAACTACTCTGCCTTCCCCTATTATCAGCTACAATTCACTGAATTCAGTACTCTCTTGGTTGTTTGCTCCGCGGGCCTTTTAATTTATAATGCACTATTAGCCTTTATGGTTTAGAAGGTACACATCATGATGCATAATGTACAAGCTAACTATATCATGGCCCTAATTCCCAATCTTGGGTACAATAAGTGAAGGAGGAAGTACAATAAGAAGTTGTACTTCCTGCTTCACTTATTGTACCAAAGATTGGGAATTAGGGCTATGAGATATTTAACTTGTACATTATTTATCATGATGTGTACCTTCTGGCGGTTAAGTTAGTTAGTTAGCTTGCTGGTGGTACGCACAACTTGTTCTGCTTTTGCCTTCTTTATTTCGATTGATTTCTGCTAATTATTTAAATTGTTTCTATTTCTTTTGCTAGCTCTGTAATTAGAGCCATGGAGAGAAAAAGAGAGAGGATTGAAGAAGAAGAAGATGAGAAATCATGGGCGGATCTGCCAAACGAGATTCTATGTGAGATATTTTCACGACTATTTGGTGGTGATCGTGGTGTGTTTCGATGTGTTTGTAGGTCATGGAAACCAGTTATAATACCTCTTGTTGCTGCATCATAGAAGACAAAAAATAGTACTAGTACTAGGTCATGGAAACCAGTTATAATACCTCCTGTTGTTGCGAATTCGTTTTGAGAAATGTTGATCGTTTATTCCGCTTCACCAGTGACAGTAGTACTGGTGTTATTTGCAAGGGCATGTACTACTTTTTTGGACGTGACGCGAGACTTTTAATCCATGATCCCAAGAAACAGACGTTTCACTTTCACGAAGCGAGTGAACCTATACCTGAACAACTCAGAGCAAAAGATGCACGTCGATACTAGAAAGTGATGGAAAAGTGTTGGCAGTTTTTGTGAGCTGTGATGGGGGACTTGTACGAGTTTTTAGCTGGGATGGCTGCAAGAGGACCTGGGTAGTGTTGGAGAGCTTGGGACTTGGGAGACAAAATGTTGTTTGTCAGCCGTTCATCGTCTACATGTGAGAGAGCTACGGTGAATGGAACAGGTAACAAAATTTATTTTCCGAGGCTTGTGGATGGCTATTGTTGCTTCTATTCGCTCTCTACCAAGAGGTATTACACATTTGTATCTACCAATTCCTACAAAAGATTCAATGGATCCAAATACCACCCTGACCCTGCTTGGATCAAGTTCTAATTTATTCCATCTTTTTTCCCGCCATATGTCATATGCTGCTAATTGAGTTTTCCAATGATAACAGCCTTGAAAGTTTCTATTGCAAACGCAGCGGAATTGGATTTTCATGTATTACTCTCTTCGTTTTTATACAGTTATTAAATGTTAGAGACGTAACCATTGTGACACCCTCTAATACAAAATACAAGGTTTACACATGTGCCTACCATCTTTAGAAGGTGTCAGAGTGGTTACCCTAACATTTTTTTTATATGCTACAGACTACGGTTCACTTTTTGGGCGCAGCACAAAGAGTTACCAGAAAATTATATATCTAATCTACTTTAGACCCTATAATACACCATCAAATTTGTGATTTTGGAAAGAAAAAAATCAAATAGAAACTAGTTCATATTAATAAGGGTCAATTTCTGGTAAATTCCCCTATTAATAATGTAGCTGTATCAAGTACTAACAATTAAATAAATTAGTTCTGTTCATGTATCAATAAGCAACGTTAATCTGTTACATCCAGATTCCAGACTTTACTCCACCTCTTAGCCTGTTACATGTTACTTTTCTTTGCTCCATTCCCATATCATTGCGTATGGGTGAGCTACTTCAATGCTTCTTGAAGTACCATCGCCGTCTTTTCTAAATATGGCAATTTGGGAAGCAAAACCAGGCTCAACATTGCCCGCTCCACCAACACCACTATATTCTACATTGTAGTTGTGTCTCTCGGCAAGTTCTAATGCCCAGTGGTTGAATTGTGCCCTGGTCCATTCAAATTTGTGGTCATGGTTTCGAAAATTAATGCTTTCCGGCATATTCTTTTCATTAGGATCAACTTCTTGGCTTTGGGGATTGGATCTTTGGAGAATTGTATTATACTCATAATTGGGAGTTGATACAATGAGAATTTTAGGACAAAAAGAGCTGAGCACCACGTCGCCAAATAAACATGCATCTTCTTCCTCCATGTGCTCAATGACCTTAACAACAGTAACACAATTTTCATGTCTCAGCAATAGCTAATAGCAATGAAAATGACACAGTAGAATGAATGTAGGCTTTGATATTAAAATTGCCATGCTTATATGGAGTCCTTGAAATGTATCAAGTGTCATTAAAAAAAAATTAGAAAAAAAATAAAAATTGGAAGTAATGTTTGCCATATTAAAGAATACTAGTAGTACATACTTATTTGATAGTGAAAATGGATATGTTTCAACTTATTCACAAGAGGATCTTATTCACAAGTAGAGAAACATCGTGGCTGTTGGGAACAAGGGAGGCGGCTGTGTTCATTTGTGCAACCAAACAAACCCAGCATATCTAATCTAGTATTTAGCCAGTAACCAGCATTTAATTAGGGTAAAAATTATACCTCCAAGCAAGTTGCAATATCAAATCCGTGCAATCGAGAATCAAACTGTGTGATTGAGCCATCGTATAGTACAACAGATTTGATTCCACTGCTGTGTTCATTGGTATCCAGTAATCTGTTTAATTTTGTGTGGAGCAACTGCAACAGTAGAAAATTCAAAACTTCAATGGTTAAAAAAGGAATGTAAGCACATAGAAAAGTTCCCTATATATAGGCTAAACAAAGAACAAAAAACGAGAGACATTCATTCGATTAAAGGCCCATTTAGCAATTTCAGGAGGATAATTTCAGGCAGTTATAGTTCTTACAGAGCAAAATAATTTATTAGCTTATGGTTCTGTTATGAAACTTCACTTTAAATAAGCACATTGATCAGAGAAATTTCAACATCATGATAAACATACAATAACATATGTTGAATTTGTTTTGAAGAAAATCATAATCTAAGTAAGTTGCTAACCTTAGCTGCCCTTGCAAGACCCTTCGGTGAAATATCAACACCAACAACTTTCTGCAGAATAGGACATGATAGTAAGCCATCCAATAAGCTTCCAGAACCACAACCAAAATCAACCTGCCATTGGAATAAAACCTCAGTTATAAGTACAAAACAGCACTGAAACCCATTATGGAGAATGTCATCCCGTACCAGAGTTGCTGCTGAAGATTCTTTTATCTGTTGTAAGGCAAAGTCAACACGCTGCTTTGACAGAGGAGGACTGAAAAATGCTTGCTCTATTCGCTCTTCTAGCGGAGCAGTAACCCGCAATAGGCTTAAATTATACTCCAATTTGCAGCCTCCTGCCACAAAAAGAGAAGAAAAGAAAGATAAAACTCAATTAGTGAAGAAAAATCAAGATTTCAATAACATTGACACCCACCTTTGATTTTTGGGCAATTGACTATAGAATTTGCATATGTGATGAAAATAGAAACTTCAGGAGCATGTGCATGTTTCAAAGTTTCAATGATGAGAGTTAGTAATAAAGATGCACACGTGCAAATGTGTGAGTCTGTTCGTGAGTGTATTACGTGAAACCTGAGGAATGATTGTGACTATCCGAAACAATGTAGTTTACACTAAACTGGTAATGGTGGAATAGGCTGATTTAACATACTCTTTTATGCGCATAAAAGAGTATTTGTGCCAATGTTGTTAAAAGAAAGAGAAAAAAATGCCAGATCAGAATAGGCTGATTTAACATACTTGAAGATAGGAATGATAGGACAGGTGTAGAATTACTAGCTGCTGCCAAAATAAATTCAGAAGGCGGCAATTCCATTTGAACATGTGCAGATTCACCAATAGCCAATTGCGTTACAGCTGCTTCAAGATGTGGCAAGATAGCTTCGTTACCTATCTCAAATTCAAACTCCTCACAGCTTTCGAGATGTTCTTTCATGATTCCATCTTCTGTAACCAATGCCACACTGTAACTTATGCATGCCAAAGAACCATTTGATAGGGTAACTCCAGAATGTTGAACCCCAGAACCGCAATGACTGTGTTCCTGTTCATTCACTCTCAAGCCTAGATTGCTTGTGCTCCCAGATTTATGCACAGAGAGACCTAGCGCAAACTTCTTAAGGAAATAACACGGAGTGAACTGAATGCCAAATTTCTTTGCAGATGCATTCATTTCCTCCACAGACAAGCCTGGTTCTTCAAAGTACATTTTCAGCCAAGATAGAACTCTCAAAGCAGCATTCTGGATTGCATCTATCTGCTTTTTATATGACTCTTGCGGAGAACAGTGCAAGATCAATTCCCCACTTTTGGAAAATATATTTATTTCACACTTAAATGCTTCATCATTCCCCCCTGGATCTCTGCTAGCAACTTCCTTTTTTGTTTCTTTGCTAGATTCCATAACTTTCAACTTTTTACGTGACCCATTTAAATCTGCTGATGCATTTAGTAAGCTACTCTCAGTAGAGAAGATAGGCTCAGACAAATGGTGAGAACGGCAGAATGCACTAAGTAAGTCTCTTGGGAGGGAACCCCTCCAATTGCTTTTCGTTGTGAAGATTAATGGCAACTTAGCAGCAAGTATTGCATCTCTGGATATAATATATGCACCACTAGGCATCATGTTAATGAATATCCTAGGCCAAAAGATAAAAGATAAAAGAAAATGCAATTAACCACGTGAAACTTTTGCAGAGGATTAATGAGATATACTCCAACATTAAGATAATAAGATCCAACAGATCCCAGGAAATCTAAGATCAAATGAGAAATACTTGAGTGTATAACTGGCCAAATTATACCTGTAATATGTGCGCAAGCAAACATCCTCTTTAAAAAGATCAGTAGACTTCCATGTATATCCAACAGAAGCCAGAATGGCATCACCATGCACTTCTTGACCGCAGAAGTAAGTTGCCCTAGCATTTAATGATCCTCCGAGGTGGCTGCCTGGCTCTGACAACGGGTCCAATGAATGTGGCTTGGGAGACGGGTAATATATTCTCATCTCAGACGAAGCTTTGCCTATTGTTCTACGTAATGATAAGCTTTTATAAGTAAAGACAGGAAAAGCACTACATACAGAGAAAATCTAATCTCAGATGAAGCTTTGACTGTCATTGTTCGTAATGATCAGCTTTTATAAGCAAAGACAGGAAAATCCCTACAACATGCTATGTGATTAATGAGCACTTGATATCAGTATTACCTGGAAATAATAGTTGTAATAATTGCAGTAAAAAAAAAAAAAAGGTATTACCTGGAAATCAGAACTTCTGAAGCCTCAGTCAGGCCTAGTTCCTGAGCAATGACATCAAGGTAATACCCAGTTGCAGCAATGTGAAGTGTCAGTTGCTCAACAGCATTATCTAGGGAAACTGGTATGCGTATTACTTTAACTAAAATGCTTTCATTCGCATCCATTTCAAGGCTCAAGGAAGATGCGATAACCTCAGCTGGGTACTGGTTACGCCTCTGTAGGGAAAGTTGCTCATGAGGAGACCAAACCGAATGGGTCATTTTATTTCCTGGCCTTTGGAGTAATGACACCAGCAATGATTTCGAGTCGGCCGTAGGATCTATGTGCTTGCATATGTTACTGATCTTTGCATCATAGAGTGCAAGAACTGAAACCGGAACACAACCATTGAGGTGGCCTTGCCGTCTTAATGCAGCTCTGAAATGCCCACTCAGTGGATGGACAGAAGAAAGGAACTTCATTCACATCACACATGATTAGACAGAAAAGGAGAGAACATCAGTTGATGGTGACATGTTATAAACTCACAAGAAATATGTTTTAACCAACGGCAACAAATAATGGAAAACTGCAGAGATCTAGTATGCACCGGTCCTTAATCACGAGTCCAAAGCCTTTACGTACACCATAAACAGAACATTATGTATTTCACTCTTTTATCTTTGTATTGTTGTTGGCAACTGGGCATGAGTTATAGGAAACTTAAGGTAGCTTGTTACATTTGGAAACAGTATAAATATCACAAACCCACCCCTAAGAATATGGACATAGAGTCTTAGAGCTATAATGGGGAGAAGATGCAACTTAATTAAAATGACAAGCTACTGCCATGCTAATAGGAGTAATACAGATAAATGCTTCACAGAAATGCATACCTCATTTCCAAATAGATATGTCAGACGGTCTTCCAAATCATCCCACGCTTCCTCCATGGTAGGATTGTATTCTTTATGACTGATGTCAAGCTGTGGGACATATAATTGAGATTAATTAAGTTCAAATGAGCTACTTACTACTTACTCGACAAGTACTACATGATACTTTCACGTTTAAAAAAATAACCGAATTTAAGTAAAATAATAAGATATAGGTAAAAAAATCTGATAATTCAGAACTACTATCAGAATATCAGATTAGACATGTGCTTCAGATACTAATATATACTCAACATGAAACTGAAGGAATGAAAACCATATTTTCATTTTCAGGAGGATAGAATGAAAATAGACCTTTTCTATAGCCTTCTCTGCAGCAGATTGTTCAGCATCCTTTTTCTTTCTAAAGGTGTCAGACACAACTACAGTTTCTGGAAGTTGCAAAGTACACCGGAATAGGCAGGGACCTTTCTGTGGGGCAGCTAGCCCAGGACACACATTTTCAGCAGAACCTTGAACTTCCTCTACCTTATAGCAGGCCTTGTTACCATATCTCTGGTTTATAATCGCCTTAGGAGTCAATGTTGTCTTCTTTGCAGGGGTAGCCGTCTTTCCTGTTTCCACCATTTTTCTGTAGCAAGTTACACAATAGCAGATTGCTTCGTCAATCAGGAGTTTCTCAGTTTGCACTCATATATCAAGAAACGTTCCCCAGGACCAATCCTCCTGCATTAGAAAACATCCTCAAATATAGTCCATCTTTGTTGTTTAGCACAGTAGACATGGAATCACTTGGCAGAAACACGACTACACTTAGCAAATATACATATCGGATGATGGAATTTGAGTGGCCAAGATAACAGTTAAAGCACATTAAGCACAATGCTTTTTCAAATCAAAAATCAATTCACAATCAGCAAATTTCTATAAGGAAAACATACAAAATTATCAATTTATCATATACCACATGACCTTCTCTAAAAATGCTCTACGTTTACTACTCACATGACCTCCTGTAAAAAGGATTATGAATATACCAGTTCCAGCTAAATTGCAGCTCGTCTCAGTCGTTAACAACACAAACACATCCTCATGAGTCATGGTCTCACTCTCAAACACTCAATACACCCTAACTTAAGGTACAAACATCAAATTAACTCCCATCTGAGCTAAAAACATAAAAACAACGAAGAGAAAACACGAAATTTGCACGATCACCTAGCTCCATACTTCCTATAGGAAAAACATACAAAATTATCGTATACTCGTTCTATTTCTCTAAATGCTCTACATTAACTACACACAAGGCCTTTACTAAAAATGATTACGAATATACACCAGTTACAGTTAAATCGCAGCTCATCTCAGTCCTTAACAACACAAAATAACATCCTCATGGCCTCACACTCTCACACAATCAACTCAAAACACCCTAGATTAAGGTAACACATCAATTAACTCTCATATCAGTAAAAAAACTAAAAGTACAAAAACAAATTAGAGAAAACACGAAATTCGCATGATCAGCAGAATTGAAACAGAAAAAAAAAAAAAAAAAAGGTCACCAGCTTCATCAATCGCAAATTCTAAACAAAATTGTTACAATTAAGCATTATTTCGAGTGAAGAAACTTACCACGAAGATGATTTGCAGCGAGAATTGAAGCCTTTCTGGGTAGAATTTTGGGTTTTGGGTTTATCACAGGAAAAAGAGAGAGATGAAAAGGCGGAAAAGTGTGAGGAGGTTTCTGTTAATTGCCAATTCCTACAGTTTTGTACAGTGTGGTGGTGGTAATGTAATATTCTTGGGTTTTTTATGAAGTGTCATCACAATTGACATGAATGAGAGAGCGCTTTTATTCGTTTACCTCAAGAGCTCTCTGATTTGTTGGATTCGTTATTGAAATATGATTATTACCTTTTTTTTGTGAATATTTGCAAATGATTTGGTAAATTGTAAAATAGTGTTAGCTATTAATTATTGTGGTTGCTTTTTTATTTTTTAGTAGGGCACATAAAATATTTTGAACCCAATAAGTACTCCCTTAAGTTGAATTTGAAGGAAATTGGGAAAACTAATTGATAGTAATAATTTAGACTAGACTCTTAGTTCGTACAAAGATTTAGGTTTTGGAAATTATTAGATTCGAGAACAAATAGAAAAGAGAGAATAAGATACAAAGGGATGATAAAAGAGGAGTCGGAGATTTACTGATTTTGTTGAATCAGTAATTATTTTATGTTGTTGTTATGAAAACAAGAGAATGATTTATATTCGAGAAAATTGATTATTAGGGACAACTAAGATGATCATTCTCAAAATGGACCATGATAGTTTCACGATTACATTTTAGTAGTGAAGTTGAGTATAATAAAAATAGGAAAAATATACTTGAAGTCATTTACTTTTAAATAAGTACTGCAAAAGTTGATTAGTAGTCGTTAGGTGCCGCTCAAATCGACTCAATCCAATCTAGATCTCATTATAAAAAATATAAAATCGCATATTACGGCTCTGTTTAGCAAAACTAGTTGATAAGCTAGCTGGAGCTGATAGCTGATAAGCTAGCTGGTAGTTGATAAGTTAGCTGATAAACTAGTTGATTTTGGTGTACGTGTTTAGCAAATGAGCTGTTAAGTTAGCTGATTTTAGTTTACGTGTTTAGCAAATGAGCTGTTAAGTTAGCTGATTTTAGTTTACGTGTTTAGCAAATGAGCTTATAAGCTAACAGATGAAATGACATAAAAGGGTATTCATATTATATTGTTATATTTTTCATATTTTTTAATAATAAGAATAATAATATTTAATAAATAAATAAATGAAATAATAATAATTATTATATTAAAATAAAAATAAATGAGATTTTCATACCTAAAATATTAATTAAATCATCAGTTCTTCAAGTTACGAGCATGATTTTTACAACATACTTCATATAAGAGTTATTCGTTATTAGTTTCATTAGTTTTATTTTATTATTGTTAGTAATAATAGTAGTATAATTGAAATATTATATAATGATGAGCTAGCTTATTAAAAAAATAAGCTAACTTTATTAGCTTATAAAATAAGCTAGCTTCCAGGAGGTTATAAGCTCGCGTTCACGTAACAGACTTATTTTATATGACAATAAATTTGTTACGTGAACGCGAGCTTATAAGATTATGAAGCTTATAAGCTAGCTAATAATCTAACGCTAAACAGAGACTACATCTCCACTATTTATTACTTTTATAATTACTTAAAATTATGGTACCTTACCAAGTAAATACGTACGTGTGTATCATTTTTTATTTATACCAAATTAGTTAATAAAGTTCGCGCTCTTAACCGACCTGGAGTGATGTACATGTACTAGCACACATGTACTTGGTTTCCATTGAATAGCGCGAACAAATACCGACACTTAAAGTAAAGGAGTGAATTCAGAACCGAAAGTAAAAATCATCAACATCAAGAATCTATTCGAACATTATTATATGCTAGATCCAACTCCGATGTCTACAAAACTGACTATGGACTGGACAAGAACATGGAACACAAGAAGAAGACAAGTCAACAGGTAATATACTGATCCTGGAAATTCATTTTCACATGTTCAATTTTGACACTATTCATTTTTATCTTCATTGTTATATTTGCTAGCATTATTATTAGTGTCTTGAAGTCCAAAAAGTTGTCCTGCATGGCTCTTATTCTAATAAGATCACCAACAGCATGGCCGATAGTACTTTTAGAAACATGGACCTTATTTAAAACAAGCTTATATGACTAGTCAGTCTTTGATCAGAAGAATATTAATAATTGTAATTGATGAAAAGTTAAAAACCTTATAGTGACATCTCTAAACTTGTAACTGCTTTTTGCAGATAAGGTACACAATTTTCTACTTTTTTCTAAAAATACACTTCTCATTCGATCTTTATGAAAGTTGAAAATGCTATGTTGCCCCCAAGTTGGAATAGAGCTGGGAAGTATTGTTAGTTTCGGATGAACTCTCAGTAATTACTAACATATACACATAAAGAAAAAATCTATGTCGCCCTTGTTTTATGTGACATTGATGGATGTGAATAAAAAAATTTCTTGCAAAATGGGCGTGTGAGTATAATATCTACGTATAAGATTTCTTTCGAATTTTGATAAGTGTAATAAATAGTTTTTGGATGCAATAGCTGGTCTCAGTGTCATTTGTTTAAAGTTGTGAGGTTATTAGTAATTATTTGAAAGTAGAGGGGTTTTAAGGTAAATGGTCTTTTCCAGAATGGTAAACTAGCTGTAGTTGGACTTGTACCAGCAGCATCCAAGATCCATCTCTTCATTCTCTTGTATAGCTTCTTCATACTTTCCTGATTCCTCTTCATCCTCTTCACTCACCAGTAATCACCAATCTTACACTAGAACTAGCCGATTCGACACGTACGACACGTATTCATTCGTATCCAGATTCGGGGTTTATCCAGGTATATATGTTCCAGTTCCTTGAACATGTCATTTCACCAGTATGATCATATGGTTAATGGATTTTTTTTTTCTTTTTCTTTGATAGAAGCTAATTATATATTGTTACATGTATCTTAGCTTAGGCAAGTCAAGAAAATGGCGAGATACCGGCTTTCGCTTGCCTGTTATCTCTTTTGCTTCTTGATGATCTCCCATCTCCAAGATGCAACATCAGACATAGGCCTATCAGGCTGCGACACGAGATGTGGGGACGTAGAAGTCCCGTATCCTTTCGGCACACGCAGAGGCTGCTACCTCGATGAAGCATTCGAAGTCACCTGCAACACTACTACATCAACTCATTCTGTTCACCTACCTCGGTTACAATGGGATACGAACTCCATCTCCGTGCAGGATCACTTCGTTCGGGTAACAGGAGCTCAGGTTCAGCCTTTTCATCTAAACAAGTTGACAGGATTAACAGTCCGGACATTCCCTTTGAACGTTTCGTTCGTAGATGATCATTTCAGGGTCTCAACTGGTAGGAACAAGTTTGTTACGGTAGGGTGCGATGTGAACGCTTACCTTCTTGGTGGTTTTAACGGCGAGTTTCTTGGCGCGTGTGCGTCTGTCTGCAACCATACTGATGTACCGCCGGTAGGAGTTTCATCGTGTGACCGGTTTGGGTGCTGCCGTACGAATTTACCGAGTTACGCGACGAATTTGACACTGTGGGTTGAGACCATGAGTAATGACTCGGATTCTGGAGCTGATAGTCCTTGTGGATACATGGCTTTTGTTGACACAGAATTTGATGTTTTCAACAAGTCGGTATGCAACGCGAGTTATGATGTTCCGTTGATTCTGGAATGGAAAATCGGGAATTTAAGTTGTGAGGATGCAAGAGGAAGGAGAGATTTTGCCTGTGGGCAGAACACAGATTGTCGAAATAGTAGCTTCGGTATAGGTTACCAGTGTACATGTCGAAATGGCTACACTGGAAATCCTTATCTATCAGATGGATGTGAAGGTAGCCTACTATCATCTTAACTATCCGAACCGCCGATATAGCTGCTTCTAAAAATCTGCTCTTGGCCTGATTATTGCTAAACATGATCAAGTTTTCGACTATCTTTTGCAGATATCAACGAGTGCGAAGGGCCAGAAGGTAACACATGCCCTCGAGGAAGCCGGTGCCTTAACACACAGGGAAGCTACTCTTGCTTAGAAACACATGTGTCACTGCTTTTGCCTATTTTAGGTAAGTTTTCATTGATTCTCCGTAATCTATATAAGTTGATGCTATTAGATTTACTCATATTCGTTGCGAACACATGCAGGAACTAGCTTGGCGATTGGTTTTCTTGTCATTTTAGTGGTTCTTTGCTTCTGGATTCACCGGAGGATTAAGAGGATAAATGAGAGGAAACTGAAGCAGAAATACTTCAAACGAAACGGAGGTTTACTACTAAAGCAGCAAATGGCCTCAAGCTCTGGAAGTGTACTTCATGAACTGAAGCTCATGACGATCGAGGAATTGAAAAAGGCGACGGATAACTTCAGTGAGAGCCGTGTTCTTGGTAAAGGAGGACTTGGCACAGTGTACAAAGGAATGTTATCGGATGGAAGCATAGCCGCTGTAAAGATCGCGAACATACTTGATGAGAGTCAAGTAGGCCAGTTCATAAATGAAGTTTTCATTCTGTCACAGATAAAGCACAGGCATATAATCAGGCTGTTAGGGTGTTGTTTGGAGACAGAGGTTCCTCTGCTTGTTTACGAGTATGTATCCAATGGTACGCTTCACTATCATCTTCATGAGGATTCTGACTCGGTTATTTCTTGGGAGAATCGCCTTCGTATCGCAGTAGAAATTGCTGGTGCACTTGCTTACTTGCACTCGTACGCCTCAACGGCAATCTTTCATAGAGATATAAAGTCGAGCAACATTTTGTTGGACGAAAACTATAGAGCGGTAGTATCAGATTTCGGACTGTCAAGATCGGTGTCTGTCGAGAAGACTCACTTGACAACGATGGTAGGTGGCACGTTCGGTTACTTAGATCCCGAGTACTTCAGGTCAGGGCAACTCAATGACAAGAGCGACGTTTATGCATTCGGGGTTGTTCTTGCGGAACTTCTAACAGGAAGAAAGGCCATCTCTAGCATTGAAAACGAGGAATCGCTTGCTATTTGCTTCCGAAATTCACTGAAAGAGAACAGTCTGCCTCAGATTCTTGACCAGATTGTTGCAAATGAAGCTCTGGATTCGGAAGTTTATGCAGCTGCCAAACTTGGCAAGAGATGCTTGAAGCTGAATTCACGGAAAAGGCCGAGTATGAAAGACGTGGCAGCCGAACTAGACCGGCTTATAAAGAGAACAAAGGAGCCACTGAAACATCAAGAAAGTTTCCAGGAAGATTTTGCTGCTATAAAAGAAGGGTTTGACAGTTGCTTTGACAACAACTCAGACAATGAGGATGTGCCAGTGTCCTGAACTGGTGGCTAGCTAGTTCCATATACTCCCATGTAAAGACAGTTTAAATTATACTAGCACATTGTATCTTTTTTGTTTACATAGAATTGGAATTGGATTGTAATCTTTTATTCTAGACATTGTGTTAAGCATTGTGTGGATGTATATTCCAATGAAAATACTGAATCATGTAAAGGCTGGCTATGATCAAGATGAACACACTCATTCAACAAAACTTGACAGGAACAGAAAAGATCAGTTCGCCATAGAAATCGCATGCAGAGTGCGTGGACGGCAAAATTGTTAGGTATGTACGTAGACCAGGTCCACAAATTAAACATAGACCACCAAAAGAATGTTATATTTCATATCCAACAATTTTCGGGATTTACCTACCAATTTACGAAATGGGGCCCACTTAGAAGTCAAGAGTTTAATAAAACACATTTTCACAGTGTAGATGTTCATGTTTTGACAATTTGAATGATTTTTTTAAAGTGTTATGAGGTCAAAAGAAGCGGCCTTAACTCCTCCTAACTAACTAAAGTAGTTGTTGTAACTAAATTTCTAGAGATGTTACTGTCAGAGCCCCAATGTGAGAAAGCTCCAAGAAAGAAAGAAATATAATCCAATAGGCACTATTTAATTCCAACAGAGGAGTAAGCACAGAATATTCTACAACTAAGAGGGCCTACTATAAGTTTGCTATAAGACAAGGGGGGCCTAAGAAATTATCCTATTATACAAGTAGTTAATGAATAATCAAGACTTTTAGACACGCATAATTTTTCTTTATGTTTTTTGGTGGGGGACACTGGTAACATGTGGTTGAGTGCAACATAATTATATGATTCGGTACCAACTGGAAGTACAAACACTTCCCTAAAAAGACATGAAATACAACATCATGATTATTCATGCATCTTCAATCTGAAAAAGATGTAACAGGACAGACATCACTAGTGATCAAAAGACTCATGAGAATCCAATGTTCTCAAACCCCAGAATTTTGTAAATCTTGAAATATACATACCAAAAGGGTTCAGTCTGAAATGTGCATTTTTAACTCTTAAATGGTAAATATGAGCTTCCAACACGAGTATATGATTGATTATATAAACTTACTCTAAAGGTGATTCAACTTTTATCACTTATAAACATGGGTGTCGTAATTAGTTATACTGAAGTGATTGCATGTAGTATTATGATTAAAAATGTGAGTGTTGTTGGGTAATTCGTGGTTCCGATAATTCGTTTAAGTCTTGGTTCTAAGTGTGTCCTTCCAAAGCAAATCTTCCAACAAGAGTTGCTAGGACCTTCCATGAGTTGCTAGGACCTGCACTAAAGCTTGAAAGGGGAGGGAAGTTTAGGAACTCATGCCCGGTTTGAAACGTCAAAATACGTAGTTCGCGGATTTGAAATATTATTACGCCAACAGTGAGCATAGCATGATTGATTGATGATTACCTTCAAATGATGGAGTGTAGAGACTATTATAACTTTCATCCAAGTAGTATTCTTCAAGATCATGCCAAGTGTACGACTTAGATGAAGTCATATTGATGCCCATTTAACTTTAGATTGGCTTAGCCCAATACTTTGCTCATTGGGCTTGTTTCATTTTACCATCTTTGTGGACCTTTTAGTCGGACCATAGTGCTACGAAACCGGTCCATGGAACTTGCATGTTCGCCCCTATTTTTTTAGTAGAACGACCTTTGAAACTTCAAAATACGTAGTTCACGGATTTGAAATATTGTTAAACCAACATTGAGTATAGCATGATTGTTTTGGAATCAACTAAAAATGGAAATGGCTCCAAGCAATTTTGGAGGGAAACTTTGTTACAAATGGATGACTAATATTGAAACTGTGAAATATTTGGCTGGAATAATGTTACGGATGTTCAATAACTTAAATCAACATAGACACTTCAATGTTCATAATCTGGATTGTTGATTAGTTTTGTATATAGATTTTTTGAGTTGCAAATTAACTTCATCATTCATGAATTAATCATATAGTTGAGAATAGTCTAAAATACATCTAGAGATAGAGAGAAGTGAGATTGAACGAGAGCAACAACAGTTAAAAGCTTGAAACTCGAGCAATCCATGTAACTTTTTCTGGTTTTCTCCATTAGTGAAATTGTGATTCTGTTCCTACGTGCATATAGATCTATTTTGGACCGAAGCTTATAAATCTTTATATTTATTCCATTCTAATCGCGATCAGATTCATCTGTTAGGTTGGAACTGTTTGCTAGTTGGTTGATCAGAGTTCTAATGTTTGTTGTGGTGATTTAACTCAACATTAACAAATTATCTAGGCATGACATATTTACTCAAACATAAAAAATGACATCAAAGTTTACACATTTTAGACCGTTTTAGCTACTAATTTTAATCACTGATTATGATTATGATGAAATTAAGAAAACATAACTAAAATTCTCACTATTTTGTGGCTTGTAATAATACAATTTCTTTAGTACTTCTACTATTTTTTATTATATAAACTACAGTACTTCTACCAAGAACCCAATTCACCACAAAGTAATTTGGGATCCACTTAGGATTCGATCTTCGTCGGAGACATAAGACGGTTTCGGTGTGGATATATAAGGTGGTTTAGTATATTGTATAGCACTCCCTCCTATCTTATTTAGTTGTCATTTTATAAATTTTACTATAACACAAATAGTTATCATTTTAGATATAATGATTGATACTAATAGGTTTAATTATCTTTTGTCCCTATATTCACTACTATCAATACAATATTATATGAGTAATAGTAAGCTTTTGATAATAATTTTTATAACTACAAAGCTAGTAATAGGTCCTCCTTAATATGTGTGAAATTAGTAAAATGACAACTAAAAAAGCTAGGAGGGAGTAGTAGCCTAGAATTAGTTGTAATATTTGCCGTTTAAAAAAAAAAATTGGGATCCACTTTATACAAAAAATTGAATTCTCTCGTCTCTGAGTGAATTCCCCCTCTTTTCAAAACCCCTAAATACTCTGCTTTATACAGACTCTGTTTACTCTGTTATTCCCCCAACCAAGTGAATGAAAAATGTCGAGTACCAGTGATGTCGAGCATCACTACAACCACCAATCCACCGGTTTCTTGACGCCACAACCAAAATGGAGGACGCGGCGGTGTTCTGCGGCGGCCCCTGCTTCGGAGAGGAAACCTAGGGCTTCAAATGAACGCTTCCATGCCATTCACAAGGTCCCTTCTGGAGACTCCCCTTATGTCCGAGCTAAACACGTTCAGGTGATTCGATTATTTCGCAACTTCTTGATTTTTATTGTTGCAGACAATGTGTTCGATAAAATGCCTTAGTGGAGTTGTAATAGTCCCTTTGTGTTTTTGTCTTGTTGGTTTAGATTATTTGACGGTGTGGTGAATTGGATTCTTGGTAGAAGCAGGGTTTTGAAAGATTTGTGATTTTGTTTCTGTAGTATTGTGGTTGCAGACAATGTGTTCGACAAATTGCCCAAGTGAAGTTCTGTTTTATATTTTTTCTTTTTCTTGATGGAAAAAACTTTAGATTATAGATGAGATACTGTTGTCACCAAGTGTTTGCTGAATTGCCTGAATGAATTTGCTTCCAAGGTTTTTGTATAAGGATGAAAAGTACTTCAGTTTCGTCTCTGGTTGCCCGGCGCATATGAATGCTTTGAATTTCTGTGTAATTGTGGTGTGAACTGTCCGTTCTGCGAATTTTCTACGTATTTGAGTTTCTCCTTTTCTTGATGAAAAGCATATTCATTGTTGTCCCTGTACCTTCTGTTTGTTGGCTCATTGACTAACTAGCTTGTGTCTATAATTTGTTTGGTGTTGATCACTTCGTGTTCGATAACAGCTTCTGGATAAGAATCCAAGTAAGGCTGTTTCGCTATTCTGGTCAGCAATCAACTCTGGTGATCGAGTCGAGAGTGCACTAAAAGACATGGCTGTGGTAATGAAACAATTGGATCGGTCTGAAGAGGCAATTGAAGCGATTAAGTCATTTCGCCATCTTTGCCCTCCTGAATCTCAGGAATCCATAGACAATTTACTGCTTGAGCTGTACAAGGTGATGTTTTGTCCTTCTGAAACTTACTAGTATCTGAGTAAGTAAGATATTCTTTGTGAATAAGTAAGATATTCTTTGTGGACTGTGGTCAAAGCAGGTTGCAGGCAAGTATGAGGAAGAGATTGAAATGCTTCTGTTAAAAGTAAAGCAAGTAGAAGAAGAATTTGCTTTTGCTGGGAAGAGAACAAAGATAGCTAGATCTCAAGGACGGAAAATCGAAATCACAATTGAAAAGGAGTACTCTAGGTTAGTATCTGCTGTTGTTCTTTACAATTGAAAGTAAACCTGTTGAGTTCTTTTACACGTGAACGTATGTTTTACGGATTGTTTTACAATAATGGAAGGTTGTTAGGCAATCTAGCTTGGGCTTATATGCAACAGCAAGATTTCAAGTCTGCTGAAGAGAACTACAGGTACTTTCTAATGACTTTCATGATTTCATGTAGAAGATTCGAATATTTATTTATTCTTCCGTTTGAGATCTGATCTTGCCCTTGATGATCTGAGCGTTTCTTCTTGAAATCTGAACTATTCTTTTTAACTAAGGATGTTATGATTGTCCATCTGCTCTCGAATTGATGCCTTGTAAAATCTAACATTTTTGGTTTTGATGCAGAAAAGCACTCTCGTTCGAGTCAGATAAGAACAAGCAGTGCAATTTAGCACTGTGCTTGATGCATATGAACAAACTAGTAGAAGCCAAGTTTCTGCTCCGGGCGATACACCCATCTGATGATGCACAAACTGATGAGTCATTTGCTAAATCCTACGAACGTGCTTCTCAAACATTGGCTGATATGGAATCACAGCGTGCTCTCAAGTGTATTGAACTGGCAGAATCTAATTCTGGATTCTGTTGTCAACAAAACCGTGATGACTGCCAGACCCCGCCAGTGCCCCGTTTTCTCGACAAGACGACTAAAAGAATGTCTACTGACATTCCATATGAGAAAGAGCCCGACTTTGGCAGAAAAAGCTATTATCGGTCATATAACTCTCCATGTTCTAATAGAGAAACTCCAAGAGCACCATTTACGCAACCGAGGGGATGTCCATGGTCTTTCAACAATCGAGATCAGAGAAAGTCAGAAGAGCGCTTTTGTCAAAAATTGCATTTTGGACCTTCTACCGAAGGAAGAAATGGGCAGTCACTTATGGACCGAAATCCCTGCAACTATTCTGCTGATTACTCTGCGTCTCCAAGAGTGCAGTTACCATCTCCTCGTAGAGAATGGAGAAAGAATTCCATGCATAATCTGGAGAAAGCGAAAAAGGGGCCCCAAGAACCATTTAAAAGAAATGAAAATCTAAACCAGTCCTCTTCGTTCGTGTATCATGGTAATTCAAAACCTGCCTCAGAATGTGATTTGGCTCCAGACTCAACTTCCACGGCTGACAGTACAATGGCTGAGACAGCCTTCAACATGGAACCTGTTCAAAGTCGCAGCTTTTCCAGCATCAGGGTTTCAGATACTGAAAATGTAAACACTTGTGATCCCCAAACCGGACATAGTACAATGTTTGAGTTTTCGATGTCAGGGCAAAAGAAAAGCTGGGCAGATTTGGTCGAAGAAGATGAGCAAGAGCCTGAAAATTGGAGACAACAGTTCACAGTTGATTTTGCAGAAAGTGGAGGGATCAAAATGAGTTGCGAGACTCCTCACCAAGTCCAGAAATCAAGTGAAGAATTTGAGTCACTTGAAGCTGGTGGCTATTTCACTCAGCCTGAGAAAGTGAACCAAAAGGTGAAGCGTTCGCTGTGCTTTGGTCAGGGAAATGATAACTGTACTTCACCGTTCAAAACGGGCGCTTTCGGGCTTGAAGGCCATTGATCTGTTGGTATCAAAAGGTACTGGTTTGAAGCTGAAAAAAACAGGTTACTTGCTTTCCAGGATATAGGATACAACTAGTATGACTGGATGAAAACATACATAGCACACATTAGGCCATTTTGTTAGCTGTAAAATAGAGTTCACCTGTAAATGCTTACTGAAGGTGTACACAAGAGCTACCAATGATTTGATCATATGCAATGATTCTGTAATTCACTGTCTCTGCTCGGTTCTTCTTGATTAATTAGCCATTTTAATCTGCTTGGTTCCTCCTGATTGAGAATATAATTTCGGTTTGCAATTGTATTTAGAGCCAATGACTTAGTTGAATGATGAAGGTGCTCATGATGACGTGATTGAATTGAGCTGAATTTAATGAAAGTGCATGATATGAGTTGAAGTGGAACTAAATAACTGAATTGAAGGCATTATTTCTTCAGATGAAAAACAAAAGACTTTTACCTTTAAACTACATGTAGATTTATAAACAATAAAATATGGGTGTCCATAAAATGTCACAAAATTCCGGTTACATTTTTTTTTCTTGGGTAAATAGAGTTATATATTAAGCAAATGGAGGAGAACAAAACGCCCTTAGCTTGCTACAAGACTCAGGTAAGAGTTTGTTAAGCCAGACTTTATAAAATTTGCTAACAAATATGGTACACAATGATAAAGTAATTGAGAGTTAAAGTTGAAAATTGTTGACCGAATACTTTATAATTCAGTTAAATTTTTATTCCATCTTATTATTTGATAGTTTGACCATAATAAATTTATTTGTTGAATGTCAATGTGACTGATTTGAGAAGTCTATGTAGTAAGGTGATCGATCAACTACCAGTCACCTTATCAATTAAGTTTCAGTCAACTTATCAAGCTAATAGAAAAAAAAACCAATTTTATCAATATTTACTCAAAGAATATTCTACTCCCATCACTTTTACTCAAAAAGTTGTGACCTAAAGAACAATGAAAATCTATTATTTTTTGGAAGCAGCAAAATTTTATTGATCATCAAAAAAAACTTATACAACCAACAACTTTTACAACATAAAGTGCATAAGAAGTGCACAACAAAAACCACCACTCATAAGCAAACCTATCACCAAGAGAAGTATAAAAGTATGTTCGAAATTCAAACCTGTTAGTAGTCGTATCAACACTTAACCACCCCGTTCTTCTAGTACGTCATCTTACTAGCAAGATGCCAAGAATCGAGGGGTGACGAAAAGAGCCACCAATTCTAGTTAAGTCCAACGGAGGGGAATATCTTTCGTTGCAAGTATAGTCTACTTAGCAAGAAAACGAAAAATGATGACCTCCATTGGGATACAAACTACTCACAGATAAGAAAGTGACACATGATATCCCTCACTCAGTAAAGGAAAACTCACAGATAGAGTAATACAACCCAAACCTGAAAGTAGGCACACAGCTACAAAAAACCATCATCATCCCACAACAAGCAGCATACCACGAATAATAGAACAGGTACCTACGCCCCTCAACCTGACTTCACAAGCGACATCTAAGGTGGTTTCCAACACTGATCAGGGTAAAGCCACCAGTCAACCAAACTAATACCACCCTTAATTCCATCCTTGTTGCGCAACCAATGCCACATATTATTTCTGATTCGATCGACAATGTCATTAGTAGAAAAAATCATACCTTTGAACGCCGAATCATTTCTCCCCTTCCATAAACACCAAAGTGTACACTGGATTAAGGTAGCAAACATCATTTCTTCACTTTGGCTAGACTCCAGAACCTTCCCATTTAAAATATCAGCCACAGAATTGCAATGAAAATCTATTATGATAATAATGGAAGTACTAGTATTTAAGTATTCAAATGAATTACTCTACTTGTGTGAGTTATTACTGAGTAAATATTTGGTTGTTGAAATAAAAATACAGTATGAATGTCTAAGACATGTATTGACATATAATATATATAGTGCATTGTCATTCGATTGTTTTGAAATGGATAAAATTTTGCTATTAATTTAACATGATTAAAGTACCATAAGAGCATAAAGTCCAATATAAAACAAGAGTTGTATAGTTAAAAGCGTAAGTTATAGCGTGTTAAATGGCTCAAACCAAAAGGTCAATGCTACAAAACCTAAAAGTAAAACATATCCACTCTCAAAATCTTATCGATGACCTTTGTACTACTTGTATATAATACTCCGTTCTCTCACAAATTGTATTGTTTTAACTTTTTTTATCGACATTTTTCAACTTTAACTCTCAATTATTCGTAAACTATAATGATAAAATATATAATAAAATTATATTATGAGATTTTAGGTTTTATATTTTCATAATATAATTTCGTTAAATACTATGTTATTATAGTTTAAAAGTAATTGTGAGTCAAAGTTGAAAGTTGTTGACCGAAAAAATTAAAAACATGACACTTCTGAGAGAATAGAGGGAGTATAATGTTCCAAAACCGAGAGCTAAAAATTATGACAATAATGTCAAGATATAAATATCTTTAGTTCACTGTCTTATCGTTGATTAGATAATCGGTTAGACCGAGGTGTCATGACTCTGGAGATCATAGGTTCAATTCTCGCCAAGTGCGTGATTATTTATAGTTTATTACTAAATTTGTAATGCTACTTATGAAATTGTAATGGTTCGATTATTAAAAAAAAAACGTCTTATATCGTTGAAAAAACTCAAGAAATTTAAAAAACAACATCAATTGTTTTTCTCTACATAAAAGAGGTGTTGTTTTGGTGTTGTGGAATCGATTGGAATTGTATCATGGGGAAATGCGTGGGAGCAATAGCTGATAGAACGAACGACTGAACGAGTACGTGGATTGGGAAAGAAATGTGATCATTCGAGCGACCGCTGATATTATGGTAAAAATATAATCGGTGGATTCTTAGAGAAAAACTGGACCACAGGGTTATAAAATTAAAAACCGTGGGACTTCTCATTGAGAGCATTAGATGCCCTCATGCCCCAAGCATCGAATTTGGTAAATTTACCCTTCAGTAGCTCAGTGACTCGGTATCAACAACATGAGTTCTTTGATCAGTTTCACCAAGTTTATAAAAACACATTAATTAATGACACCAAGCGGTCAACGAACTTTGAAAAGATTGAATGAAAAAGATAGAAAGAAAATCAAATAAATAAAAGAATTTAGAATAATAGATTATTACTTCCTCCGTTTCAATGAGTTTTGTAGATTTGTTTTGTTTTTTAATTTTATTTGACCTTAAACAAAACTTACTAAATCACACCAAAAAGATAATTCATGAAATTATATTATAAAAGTATAGAAACTCTATTTTTTATGGATACTAACCCTAATATCCTCGCGAATTGAATTGAATACGAAGAACAGAAAGCAAGAATAACAAAGATATGCAACGAAATAATGAAAATATCAGGAATAAGCTCCTACCGATCACGGACGTAGGATCCTCTAGCACAATGGAGCACTAGGCCAAGCGACCTCGGAGCAAGGAGCTTACTGCTACTATCTTCCCGGTAACGCGGTGGAAATAACAACTATTCGCAATCAAATGAATGGCTCGTGGGTTCGATGAACTAAATCTCAATAAAAGTGTAGGAAAAATAATGTCATACATCATGGTTATGTAGGAATTGAAAAGGAAAACTAATGGGCTTAATCCGGAGAGTTCTAGAAAACATAAATAACAAGAAATAAAAAAGCAGTAGTAGCCGACTAGGCTACGCGGCCGGCGCCCATGACTTGGGAATCAAGTCATGCGTGTTCCATTGTGGACCTTGTGGTGACAAATTCGTCACCGTACCTCGTGCTAGAAATACGTACACTCCTTCTAGGGCCGACCTCTTGTAAGCATCCATCAATTTTCATTATATTTTAAAATTAAATAAAAGTCAACGAAATAAAAAAAGATTAACAAAATAAACGTAGATAGAAGTTTGTTGGGGAAAGGGGAAGAGAAAAAGACCATACAATCAGTGCACCATAGTGTGACTGTGTGACTGGTAAGTACAAATCGTACAATCATCATCATAAATGAAGAGGCCAAGGACAAGGAGGGAATGAAAATATTAAATGTATTACTCCATCCGTCGTAGAACAGTTGAACCATTTTGATATTTTGGACGTTCCGATAGAGTTGTACAATTTCATTTATTTGCCATATTTGGACATGAATATAATAATTTTATATTACATCAACACATTTTTGTGGCCACAAATCCTCCATAAAGTAAAAGCAACACTCAGTATCAATATAACTCCATATTTAAATTTTCTCCTTATTTTCTGTACCAAAAAGCAAATGGTGCAATTCTATGCGACTGAGGGAGTATATCCTATTCCTATAGACTATAGTAGAATATATAAAGAAGAAAAACAAGACGAGAACAGAAAGTACTTATTAACCGATAGAAAAACCTAGCAACACTACCACCAGATTTGAGAGTTTTCCAATTACAAGTTACAACAACTTGAGGATGGCTGCTGCTGCTGCAGTACTTGTGGCAGTAGTACTAGTTTCGCATTTTGTCGATGCCGCACTAAGTGTGGAATCCAGAGAATGTTCGTGCGATGAATCCCTAATAAATCGTCAAGGTTTCCCAACTGGGTTCGTTTTCGGGACACCAACATCACATTATCAGGTTAGTTTAATCATTCGAAAACTTACTTACCTTTAGAGTGTTTGGAGGTGAATTTTTTATTTTGAAAAAAATTTTTACACGTGAATATAAAAAATCCAGTTCAAAACACTAGGAAGTTGAGTGGATATAACTTATCCATTCAATATTATAGGGAAAAAAACACAACTTTGTTAAAATCTTACTATCCGTATAGCTTAAGAGAGTGGTCAAAGTCAACCTAAAAAATGGAACAAAATATTTGTTTTACAGAAAATGGAATAATCCATTTTCCCGAGAAGATTTGCATTTTCTAGTTGCCATTCTTGAAGCTCTCGATTGTAGAGTGAGTGAGTGACCGGAGTTTCAATGACAGGGGAGATATTTAGATGGTGGGTGTAATTAGTGTAACTTCATGGTGTATGTAATATGAAAATTAAAAATATTAAAATTAAAAAATAATTTTAAACATGTGTCGGACACAACGGGAATGTGTTTAATTCATGTGTCTAATACATCGAAACAACTTTATAATAAAATACATAAATTTTCAACTTTGCTTGTAATTTATTACTATGTGTTACTTCAATTCATCCGTTCCATATAAGGTTCTCATTTGATTATGTTGACTTTTTTTAAATATCTGTTTGAATCTGAATTGATGCTAAATCGTACTGGAAAATCAATATTCGAACTTATATTATATTATAAAAAAATATAAATTTTATATTTTTATAATATAATTTTCAAAATTATTTTCGATAAAATTAGTATTAATTCTGAATCAATAAGTTTGATGCTACAAATATTTCATTGGAGGCCTCTGCTTGCTTGGTGCCGTAGCGTTTTTGTAGTTTTTGGGCCATGAGGTTCTTGTTTTAGTCATCTTTCTGTATCCTTTCGCTTTCGACTTTTTTTTAATTATAATTCTCGATGCCTCTTTTTAATGAAAAATCTTTTCAATGTCGGAAGGACATTACTCCATTATTCTTGTGGTCTCATTTAATTAGAAAATGTTTGTCTCAGATTGAAGGTGCCTTTGATAAGGATGGGAAAGGACAAGGGTTGTGGGATAATTACACACACACATATCCAGGTTTTTAAATGATCAACTCATTATTGATTTAGTTTTAAATACATTAATTATTTCTCAAATGTATGATTAGGAATAAATTTGAAGTTGAACCAAGTTAAAAAATAAAAGTTAATTTGTTGAGAAGTTACTAATTATTGTAAATTTGTAATTGCAGACAGAATATTGGATAAGACCAATGGAGATGTTGCATGTGATTCCTATCATTTACTAGTACTATTTTCCTTTGTATTTATAGAATTTAATAATTTATTGTGCATTTTAAATCATGCTTAATTATATTTTTTCATACTAAATTACAGGGGGACGTTCAACTTATGAAGAATATGGGTGTTGACGCCTACAAATTTTCCATTTCATGGACCAGAATTTTACCAAGTAATTTGGCCTGTGTTTAGCACCATTTTATAATAAACTAGTACTTGTGGTTAATTTATAATTTATAATTTATAATTACATCTACTTTTTTTTTTAACGGCAAACCTAGTTACATACCAACCTTATGTGTTCATGGGATTTCGAACTCTCAACCTCTCATTTAGTTGGTAAGTATCCAATTTGCTACATGTTTGATATTTTGTATAGGTGGAACGAAAAAGAATGGCGTGAATCAGAAGGGAATTGACCACTACAATAGCCGAATAAATGAGCTATTAGCAAATGGTACTGACAATTGATCAATATTTGGCTCATGATCATATTCAGAAGACCTAAAAATTGTTTAATTAAGTCCGTAAAGTGATGAACTATACATATTTGATGGATTTGCAGGTATAGAACCTTGGGTTACCCTATTACATCTAGACACCCCACAAGCTTTGGAAGATGCATATGGCGGCTTTTTAAGTCGTCAAATTGTGTAAGTGACATCATCTATATACTATTATAAATTATACGTGATTTAATGTGTTATACAATTATCGTAAAATATTTTGAGACTTTTAGACTACGTACACATAGTGTAATGTATGTCGCTACTTTGACAGGGATGACTTTGTAGATTTTGCGGATGTAATATTCAATGAGTTTGGGGACAGGGTGAAGTACTGGATCACTATAAATGAACCATGGGCACTGAGCGTTTTAGCTTATGCGAAGGGCGTATTCGCACCAGGGCGATGCTCTAGTTGGGTGGACGATAATTGCAACTTAGGTGGTGATTCAGGTGTAGATCCATATATCGTCAACCACAATCAACTTATTGCCCATGCTGCTATTGTTAAGTTATATCGAAACAAATATCAGGTAATCAATCCTATTTGGTACTCGCGGTTTAAGCTATGTTTTAATGTTTACATCATATATTAATTACTACATTAGTACTAAAATTAAGTTGATAATTATGCAGGAGTTACAAAAGGGACAAACAGGGATTACAGTTAATTCATATTGGTTAGTACCTTATGACAACACCTATGAAGATATTAAGGCTACAAATCGAAGCATTGATTTCATGCTAGGATGGTAATTACTTGTACAGTTTTATCTTAATTTATACTAACGAGATGTTGATTATTCTATTATATTTAGAACAATTTTGACTTTCACAAGACTTACTCAATTTTAAATGTTCCATGTGTATGGACCCGGTAACATTTGGTAAGTATCCTCAAAGTATGGAAGAGTATGTTGGAAATCGCCTGCCTAAGTTTACTCAAGAGGAAGCACAACTGTTGAAGGGATCGTTCGACTTCATTGGACTCAACTATTATATGGGAAGTTATGCAAAAAATGAACCTAAGATTGATAATAATCACCTCAGCGTTGTCACTGATCCTCAAGCTACTGTGGTCGGTAAGTACTTACGGAAAAAATTTATTTGATGTTAGGGACGTAACCAATGTAACACCGGTCTCTCATGCAATATATAGGAGAAAAGGACGGTGTACTTATCGGACCACGAGGTAGCTCATATAGGTTCTACTACTCGTACCCAAAAGGGATTCTTGACATTTTGCGTTACATGAAGGAAAAATATGACAAACCCTTAATTTACGTCACCAAAAATGGTACGTATATATGCAACCAATTCACATGTATCATACATGTATGCCTTTTTATATTGTTTACGTATTCCATTTTTGTTCGTTTCAATAGATTTTTACGTTTCTTTTTTGAGTAAGTCTTGTGAAAATCATAATTTTTCTAAATAACAATAATAATAAACCAACGGTCAAAGTATGCCTAACACTTCTTGGTATTATTATATATAGGTAGAAGAGGTATTGATTTTTCTCATATTCATTTTTTTTTTTTTTTGATTTTTTACAAGAATTTCACTTCTTTTTTTGACATTTTTTTTTATCTCAAACTTGTAAACGGTAGTTACAAATCAAAAGTATTCGTAAATTATAATTAATTTCCAGGGGTTGATGAAAACAATAACGTAACCATGTCCGTGGCACTTCAAGACCACAAACGAAAGAAATATTTCTTCCAACACCTCTGTTGTCTACGCGAAGCAATCACGTAAGTAATTTATGGTCAAAGACGATTAATCTGCAAGCTTTTCATTCGAACGAGTAGTGCTATTGATTCAATACTGTTGCTTAATGTCTTGCAGGGAATATGATGCTAATGTGAAGGGGGTTTTCTCATGGTCATTGGTGGACAATTACGATTTCACAACCGGATATTTGGTCCGGTTCGGGTTTCACTATGTCGATTTTAAGGACAAATATTTGAGAAGATACCGTAAAGAGTTGGCTCTTTGGTTCAAAAACATACTTACTAAAGACACTCCATCAACAGGAATTTCTGATCAGTGATATGTGATATGAATTGCCAGTTTGCCACTTTGAATAAGACATTTTCCGTGACATTTATATACGAGTTAAATTTGGTTTAGATAATCAAAATATATAGTTGCGCGCACTATTTTTGTAATGTTTTATTGCCTATATGGAGTTCAAGAAAATATAGTTTATGTGAGTTGCAACGAACCAAAGGAGTACTACTAGCAAAATGGTACTGGCCTGAACTGGAACCCTTTTGTTTTTACATACACAAACAGTTTGTTTGACACAATCAAAAGGTAAAAAGTGAAAAACGAGCAACTAGAAAAAAGAACAACTCATTAATTTACATGGATGGAACATATTCACAGATCGGACATGTACGGGCCAATTTTAGGATTCCGGTTTCCAATCCGTAGTTCGCTGTGCTTTGGTCAGGGAAAGATGACTGTACTTCACCGTTCAAAACGAGGGCTTTCGAGCTTGAAGGCCATTGATCTGTTGGTATCAAAAGGTACCGGTTTGAAGCTGAAAAAACAGCTTGTATGACTGGATGAAAACATACATAGCACATTAGGCCATTTTGTTAGCTGTAAAATAGAGTTCACCTGTAAATGCTTTACTGAAGGTGTACACAAGAGCTACCTATGCTACGATTCATCTCATATATATACAATGATTCTGTAATTCAATGTCTCTGCTTGGAGCCTTGGACAGTATACAGCTGAATTTAATGGAAGTGTTCATAAATAGTAATATAAAGTGATACGGTGGGGTCGGTGATTTGGGTATAATCAATACAAAATATACTACTACAGTCTACACAGTTGTAGTAATGAATGAAAAGTTATACTACTAATATCATATATATTCATTTTTTGATGCAACAACCTCCTACTCCACTTATGGTTGTAAAAAAAGGTGGATTTTATGAATTTATGACCAAAAAAAAAAAATAAAAAAATTTTGCAGTTTGGTAATATCAGGACAAAAAATGCTACTCCTTTCTACGAGTACAGGACATACCCTGCATCTTTCGCCATATTTGTCCGCAGTACACTATAATATTTGTCGATATGAATGTATGAAATCTTTCCTTTCTGAGCATGAACAGTGGGTGTTTCTGGTAATTGTTACTAAAGAAATCACATATTCTGAGACCTCTTGAATTGAACAACAGGGAAGTATTGGTGGTAGGAAAAATCAAAAGAAATTTCAAGCCCAGGCTCCTGAAGAAGGTCGCCAAAAATCTTTAAGGCCACATGATTGCGTTTTGCTACACACTCTATTTGCTTAACCTCTTCCAATCTGTAATCCTTAGAGAAAATATTCAGATTCAGCAGCTTGGTGGCACAATCTCTAGCTTCCAAGAAGGCCTTGTTTGCTTTCTGTTGAATGAGATGCAGGTCATGTTTTCTGAAAGTAAAAGATTACGAGATTGAATGCATCTGGTAGATATACTCACTGAAAGATCATCAACCCTTCGTTGGGATTCCAAGAGACTATCATACGCAACCGGCGGATACCCAACTTTTGTTAATGGCTCAAAGAGCTGCATAAATCTCTGTAAACAAACGTAAATCATGGTGAAATGGCATTAATCATGTTTTTCAATAGTACCTTCTACTACTACTCAAATCACTTCCCTCCTTTCTTTGTTCCGGTTCAAGTATTAATACAGCATGAAAAGCAGCACTGTCCCTAAATTCCCACTCAGTATGAAATCAATAACTCTATAGATACTCCTATAAACCCCCATACCTTTTCAAATCTACTTTCCTTAAGAAAAAACCTGACAGAGGTCACAACAGTACTAAGAGAAGAGGAGATTTTCTAGACAAGTAAGCTAGTTTGCAAATTACACCATCGTTCACATAAGCAAGAGAAGCATAGTCAAAGAAAGGTACCTGTTCCTCATCGTCGAATGAAGGGACTTTGCCTTCATTCCTAAAAAATAAAAACATCTGCAATAATACAGTTGAAGTTATTAGAGGTAAGTTTTTATTATCTCCAAGAAACAATAGTTGGCATACATTTTATTCTTTCCAACATTAAGGTTACTGTGGCGCTTGGTTTCCATTAAAAGGGTGTTACAAGTCGTATATGGTAAGCACCAAATACATGGTGAAATCCAGAGTACTTTAAAAAACGAATAGATAAAATTACCATCATAAAAGCCTTGGCAAGATAGTTGTAGCAGCCAACCAAGGAGAGTTCAAGCCTTTCATTCCCTGCTTACAGGAAATGTGCGAGTCTCACAATAAACACCAAACATTGAGAAATGACTATATAACATAATTCATATATTGAGAATCCTACAAAAATGTCTCCTAAATTCATATGAGAGATTCAGAACATATCAAACTAATTAATATGATAAATGTCCTGTTGTGCAGGATATTATTTTGATACTCTAAAGTGAATATGCAAAACAGAAATTTAACTTGCCCTGCACCATAAGAGAAGGCTAATGGAAGTATATTATATTCCCCGAATATGGCCCAAAATTAAGTAAAATGAGATAACATACCAACGACAGAAGATATAGGACTCATAACATAAGGTACCCCCATAATATAGAAGGACAAGATAAAGGGGAAAAAGAAAGATGATAGAATGTAAAATCATCTCGGAACCTGGTTCAATGGAGGCCAGTGAACTACTTTAGGTGACTGTTCTAATTAGGAAAAACCACTTCTAAAACCTTTAGGAAAACATAACTATTGATGGTCAGATTTCAGGAGTAGCTCTTTTGAGCAAAAGTCACTTATTCCATTGAATTGTACCAAAGAAAACGGAATTTGATGATCATGTCTGAAGAAAGTGTATTATATCAAGTTATATTGTGCTGAACACAGACACACACACAAACACAAAAAGAGGGGGGGGGGGGGACTGCAAGTAGCACAGGTGGAGAATATAGGACAGAAAACTAGGCAAGTTTCTGAGCAAGTAGCACAGGTGAAGAACACTCAAGGGTGAAAACGTCACTGAATCATGTGACACAATTTTGAGCCTCTGATTAAGCCTAAATTGTTTTTCATATTAAAGTAGTAGTCCTTCAGCCATCAATATTGTAAGTTCACGTGATTCTGCAAGTCACACTGTTTACAGACACTTAAGTTTTAAAACCTATTTTAAACGCAAAAAAAGGTCAGAAACTAGTTTATATTGGAACTAACAAATGTCCTTTCTATGCTAGCCAAGTTTGATGGCCATAATACCCAATCATATTTTTGCTTGAATCGGCTTTACGAATTATAACATAAATCACCAAGAACTAGCACATGTAATAGTTGTATGTCCCTTGTATAACAACTCTAATTAACAAGCATGACGTACCACAGAGATCTTCACTGGAATTTTTCAGCTGAATTCGTTCCCTTTTTGCCGTACTAAGTTTGTACAGTACGAAGCACATGCACCAATAAATCATGAAATATTCGCTTGTAGAATATAACTCCACATCAAAGCCTTGCAAAAGGAATTGGCGGGCCAACCAATGTTTTTGCTCAAGTACCCACACTAGGATATGCTTGCAGATCTTCATGCTATCCTTATTCTGCAGGTTAAAATTTCAGGGTTAATGTCAGAGATAGAAATAAATATAGACCAAATAAATATATTATGAGCGCCTTGGCAATATAAAAGCCTTAAACAGGGCGAAATATAGTATATTGATATAGCCTTGTGGCCAATATGTCAGGCCCTGGATTCAAACCATACCCACCAAATTAAAATGTGCACTTGTTGAGCCTCATAAAAGTGGATAATAGAAGCCGACAAGTCGAGTGTTAGAGATTTGAAATAAATGAGAAAGCCAATCCCAGCCTCTCCACAAAACTAGGCTTTTAGATGAGGCAGAAATCCTACATACAATGCTAGTGAAACTTGTAATGCTCGTTGTGTCATAATTAAGGCATGAAGAACACTAGGGAGAGTTCCTCCCCCAATCCAATCTTACTTGGAAGATAGCAGAAGGTCACTGCAGAATAGGATAATCATGATGGGCAGCGCTTGTCAAAATCATCTCAAACTCAAGGAAACAGTGACACAAGTACACAACCTAACTGCAGTAACTAATAATCATCAAAGAAAACTATAGCAGATGTTTATCCCAGAAACTAGAAATTGATAGTCTATTTTGTTCTTATTGCGATCACACACAATCTATTGCTATTACAACTAAAAGACATCTACAGAAACTCGGTAAATGTTACAAACGTAAGCTATGGGTAATAAAGCATGAGATGCATTTCAATTAAGATTTTGAAGGTTGATCTGATTATGTTACGTAACTCAACTCTCAGTCTGATGCCTAATAAAATGATTTCCCACCTAGAATATTATCCTTGTTCTTACTGTCTCATTAATCATGCATACATGAAAAATTAATCAAAGTTTTGGTTGTACTGTACATCGGTGTGCTCGCCCGTTAAAACACAATCTTCCCTAAAATTGTTCTTTGCTGGGTTCTTCCCAAACCCACTCCTCAAAATGTCATGTTAAAAAGGTCCAGCATCCGTCAATGGGCCCATTAGTTATTCATAACAGATCACCGAGTAATTTGAGCTGACAGACAATCAGCTGCTATTTTACATCTAATCTATGCAATTTAACAAATTTAAAGGTGTAATTGTAGGAACATACCAATTGAAATATAGTTATTACTTTAAAAAAAAAAAAAAAGGAGAGAGAGAGAGAGAGAGAGAGAGAGAGAACATCAAGTTGTAGATGCATCCCAAATCCTATTCCTCAAGTCTTGTAAACAAAGAATCATAGAATGGAAAAACGACATTATGAAAATTTAAACATTTACCTCATCAGTTGGAGTTGTTGAGATATCCCCAAACTTATTCCTAACAATGAGGTCAATCTGCCCAACGAGATACAGAGAAACGGAACACCAATTAACCAAAGAATGGACTTGATTTGTATTTCAAATTTATGTTTGCAAATCCAGGATCAGCATGTATTCAGGTTTTCACATGTGGATTGCTTTACATGCAAAAACAACACCAAGTCAATGTCCTAGTATTCAAACCAATCCATTGCAACAAATATCATTGTTCCATCACAGTCACTTCAGCAAAATTGACGAATAATAAAGTCAATGTTCAGCATATCTAGTAGCAATAACCTATGGAACAACACTAATGAGAAAGTAAAGAGACTTTGGAACAAATAAAATTGAAGTATGTCTTAATTTTCTTATATTTCTTTTCAAATTCTTTTTTTTTCCTCATTATCCCAGTAGCAGTGTATAAATCCTTCAAAGAATAAAAATTTGAAATTTATCAACTCACTCGATTTCTAAATATTATAAAAAGGAATACATGGAACATACTTCATGTCTCGGTTACCATTTTTCCTTCAATATGATAAATGGCATTAGTTAGATCTCTATTGTGAAATTTGAGTAACAGATACCCCGGGCATCATTGTAAGATATTTCCTCTTAGAGATCCACTTATCCCCTTTCATGCATGTAAGAACTTAAGTATACCTACATCATGCTTCCCTTTTGGCTTTAAACTTGTGAACACATTATTCCACTCTCTAAGGTTAAGAACTCCCATATTTTTCTCCTTAAATAATCAGAATTCCCCACTTATTCAATTACAACTGATGAACTCTTTCCTCCTTGATAAATATTCGCTCAGTAGAAGATGTCCTCCATCTTAACCGAATTGTAGCTTAACGGTGTGACCTCAAAAGAATCCTACGTGACAGTGCTGGTTTTAAATAATCATCTGACGAATTCCAATAGGACTAATTGCCACCTAGTAAAAAGCTTTGTGATGCTAGGTACCAGTAAACAAACTTGTTATACAAACATCAATGCAGAGTACAAAGTCACTCGGAATCAGGTCTCAATTATTATCAAGAAATAATTCTTACATAGTAAAAACATTACCATGTTATACCATGTATTATAGAATATAGTGATGGAATACAATATTCTATACAAATAATCCAGTAATCCACTAGTTTATTACGCCTACATAGTCACTTAATAATCAGCAGATAAAGTGTCACTGACAAAGGCAGCAGGTGATTTTGATCAAGAAAATAAATAACACAACAAGGTAACATAGGCAAGTCAACGAGCATAATCATGCGAGTCCAAGGAGTTAATAAACAAAAAAATTTGGAGGTTATGAGCACCATCTTTGTCAAACCTTTTCCCAAGCGTTCTGCCAGCAAACTATAGATTCGGCAAGAATTTCCATTTGCTCTGAAATTCTTATACAGAGAACCTTAATAGTAAGGCTTAATAACTGCATTCAGCAAACATGAATTTGTTAGATTGTATCCCCACCCCACCCCCCCACCCCCCCCCCAAAAAAAAAGAAAAAAAATTGTGGATAAAAGTCTACTGTAAACAGATATGATGAGCATTTATAATCCAATCCCAAGGTGACACAGAGAATATGATTACAAACTTGATGTTCCATTAGAAACTTACTTGGAGAAGTTGCATTTGCATATGGGTAGTGGTTTTGAGAAGGTGTTAACCAATGATAATTTATGGTCGGTCGCCGTGGTTTGCATGTTTTAGAGTGGTGCTTCAGGTGTTATATATATAAAAAAATCTTTCAGTGTTAGAAAGACATCAGATATCAAACCTTTCCCAATGATTGCAAATCTTCGTGGTTCCAGATATCATCATGAATTGCACTTTCAGGTAGTAAAGCAGCCTTGCAAATAAGAGCGAACATACGTTGACGTCCATATAGCCTCTCATTTTGAACCAACTAAAGCTGTCCATTAGTTTGTCAGAAGGAGACATTAGTCAAATGTCTACTGACTAAAACAGAACTGATCGTGCTGGAAATTTTCAGAGCATATCATCTTAATTAGCTTTGCAACCATTCTCGTAGAGGAAATTAGTTCGTAACATATCAATGGAATAATAAAAAAGGGCTTAGACTTGTAATAAGTAGCCAAAGCATCAGGGGGAAACAGGTTACAAACCTGAATGTGAACTAGAGCAACACAATCAGGTTGACGCTTATGATAATCAAGCATAAAGCACATAACACCTTGCAGATCGGTACACTGGGGAGTGGAACATATAATCTCTAGATCCTGAAGAAGCTTCCTGAAATAATCAACTGTCTGATACAAAATAATTAAGAAATCCCCAGATGAAAAATCTCCATCAACAGTGTTTAGATACACACCTTTTTCCAGCTCAGTAGTTTGAGTACACGGGTAGAGTTTACTGGAGAACCAAAACCAACTGGTTGGCGACCAGAGGCAGTTGTTCTATGTTCCGCTCTGTCCTCTATACAAGAGCTATTGGATTAAAAAATAATTGTGTATGGAATTTAGCTCGGCCAAGCAGGAAGTAACATGTTCCTTAGCCAGATTCATGCGAGTTCCTCGAGGCTCCCTCATACATATCATCACATGATAGAAGTACTGATGACACAAAACATTGCTGCAATGTTACTTGATGACAAACCATTATTACATGGGGAAATTTTCATAGCACTGTTAAAGGAAGAAACTTCAAGGACATACAACATGGATGAAAATTCCATTGACTTGCAAATGTTGGGTAGAGGAATCAAAGATTAACAAATCACATCACAGGTCACCAATATAATTGTGTATCCCATCATCTCTTCACATAAATGAAATGGAAAAGTGCCATAGTGATATCGTGTCTCGATCCTAGATACAGAACATATTGATTAAATTGTGACAGATAGGGATTAGTCACTTAGATCTCCTACTTTTCCCTTGTTTCCTGTTTTTGAGTTACCCATAATTCATATTGACCAAAGCTGTCTCCTAAAGTTCAGAAAAGACCGGTGTTCTCTAAGAATTTCACCTATAATAGAGGTAAAACATGAAAATTATAGGAAAATAGATAAAGTTATTCTTCACATAACTACTTTCAGAAATTATTGGGGGGTGAGACGCTAGTCTGTGCATCTCATTGTTTGGCTTAGACTTTGTTCATCGAGGAGTCATTTTACTAGACACTGAAGATTTTCATCATTAAAGCCATAACGTAGGAGGTCTCTGGAAATTTATTCCAGATTAATTTTGCAGATATTTAGGTCAACAAGTTTACATATGCAACTCAACTGCAACTATAAGACACAATATTTAAGTGGATAAGACCTTACGAAACCGTAAACGGCATAATACAGCTCTGCAGAACCCTTCTTCCAGATCCGGATCAGTCTGTAGTGTTTCTACACCTGCATAAAAACTGGCAGATCAGTATACAGCGAAAAGAAGCAGATTCTTACAGTAGTAGTAATTTGAACATATGATGTGAACCCTGGAAAAGATATATGTTCATAAAGATGCCATAAAAAAGAAGGTATTGATGCAAACTGCGTCAGAAAGTACCAGCAACGAATTACATCAAAATAGAGTATAACTCAACTTGTGTATGATTGCATACACAAGAAATGATAAACGACTACATCATATCTAGGAATATACAAACAATAGCAAAATATCAAACTTGGGGCAGCAAGTAAAAAGGGAAATCTAAGCAACATCAGCAACCTGCCCCAAAATTAGAGTCCCAACTTCTCCTTACTATTCACCTCACTTCTACGGCTCTACCTTCCAATCTTAGCGTTTTTTTTTTCCATCACTCAGTGAACAAAAACATCGTGTATTTATGATTTTCTGAAGGAGTCGCAGAAAGGGAGGACATATAGATGCAGAGATGGGGGTTTACTGTTTACACCATCTCTGAGACAACCTTCTCATATTTAAATTTACTGTTTACATTATTGGTTGACGACTCCAGGTAGCAAGACTTTTCAAAATTGAAATTGTATGTGTGAAATAGGCCACTATTGATGAAGTAGCATGTGCACTTGTCTACGAGTTTGTAACTTCATTTCTTGTACAATAAATGCACCCAGAGTTCTCACTCAGTGTTATTACATATGAGTGCTCAGTGGGAGTACCCGTGAATTTTCTCTTTTGGGATGGTGGTGCTCGACAAGCCTTTAGTTGGCTCTCAGCTGTATCTAATATTGATAAGTATTCCTCTCCATAACCAGTTGACGAATTATAGTACACAGTATCATCTCCCTGCCAATTGAGAAGAAGAAAGAAAAATAAATAAATACAGAGATATGAGAAACACCCAATGCCAGAAGGAAAATTAATTCCTTCCTAGCCTGCAAATGCCTCCATATAGTAGAAACAGATTTACGGAGCTTTTGTTTGAACAATACAAAATATAACAACTGATGTTGTACCTTTTGTTACTGAAATTGTACTTTATATTGTATTCAGTAAAATAAATGAATTAAAAACAGTGATCACATCATACCAGGAAGAAAACTATCATTCTGATTTGCACCACGTCATAGCATGCTAATGTAAAAATAATACCTTTTCGAGCCTACAGATGCCTCCATCATGTAGAAACAGAATAGGGTACTTTTCTTTTTTCAAAACAAAATGTAGCATCTATATATGATTTCACGTTCTAATGATTATGTTCTGACATGGCTAATGCTGCATGTCAAACTTGTCAAACACATTGCATGAAACATTGAATTTACTTCTAACACTTAACACACTCAAAGGAAATATATACTATGTATACATATACACATTGTAGTTAAGACTGAGGCTCGGAAGCATATATATTGTTGAGTGATGTCAGCAAAAAGTGTACCTTAATCATAATTTTTTTACATCCTCAGTACAAGATTAATTTGGGTAGACTTTAGATTTTTAAGGCAGGAAAATTTCCTTTCTTGTGGAGAAAATTTGGAAATTGAACAAAATAAGTAAAAACAAAATGCATCTAAGTAATAAATGTAACATAACAGCGGTAAGAGCTAGAAGATGTACAAAAAGGCATACAACAATTATCGCAATGATTAAAGGAAGAGAGATAAGGACTGCTCGACTGTGTCATCATATGTTTGTACATCAGCAAGAAGTGAAACAACCTTAAATGTTTTGTGAGGTGTTATGATTCGCAGAAGTACGATACCTTCTGAAAAGATGTAACAGCTGAAGTAACAGCAATGCAAGTCAACACGGTAACCATACAGAAAGAATGTAGCAGGGGATAAGATGACAGTCTCTCAGGCCTACGTATGTAGTAGCAAGAATAGACCGTCTGTTCTAATGCCTTCATTTCATGATGCCATGTCGCCTTTAACAACAGAAACCAATCATGTTAGAAGGAGTCATCACTAGTAATTGGATGATATATGGATAACTTGCAAATGGCAGGGCAGTGTCACCTCACAAGCTAGAAGATGATCCATCACATCGATAACACGTTGAATACAAAGTGTTCTATCAGAGCTCAGTGGAACAGGAGCACCATCATTTTTAATCGCTTCATCAACTGAATAATTAGTCGAGGCTAAATCCGGGTCCAACTTTTGGTCAATTTCCTAATCAATATGGATATATAACATTAAAAGACAGCGCAAGGAAAATAAAAGAGAAAGACAATAACATATAGTATACATTGCACATTTGCATTGATCCTATACTCAGAGATAGGTATTCTTTCTTCTTCTGGACAAAAGAATAATTTACTTAAAGTTGGCCTCTTCTGCTGTTAACTCATGGGATGATATATATGCGACTCAAGTTGACTGAAAAGTATGTTCTAAACCCTCTGATTAGAGAAACTAATGGATTTTAAAATCAAATCAAATTCAAAAATAGAAAAGCATAAATGCAAAAAAAATCAGACATGGAAATAAAAGGGACTATGTACTGACTGCCACTGAAGATGGAGCAGATATGAAGGATGGAGACCACCAGCATAATATTCGACAGTGCATGTGTGCGAAAGTTAAATGTAAGTTGGGGGGTGTGTGAGAAGTAACAACTTTTAAATCCAGTTAGCAAACAAATACTCATTCTCAAAAAGAAGACTCAACTTCAACTAGTATAGAATTGAGTGAAAACTTGTTACAAAGATAGACATAACTACCATGTCAGGAGAGGAACTAGTAAGAAAGATCAAAAGCTGCTACCATAGTGATATGATACTGAGTTTTTAGGCCATTGTTTAATAATTAAGACAAACAGAAAGAAAAATACTAATCTATTTATATATAGCAAGTGAATGTCACATTGGAAATTGACATTATAGAAACCATGTGACCGATCATATAAGAAGATCCATGACCAGTTTTGAACAACATTTGCTGACCATGCAGGCTTGGACGAGGCGAGACGTAATACTTGAGTCCAAACTTTCCTGAAAGTCTGAACCAGTAGTAGTTTGTACCTCTCCTTCTCCACTACTAGTCTTAGCTACCACCAGTACTTGTTCGTTTATTCCATGTATATCTCCTTCAATACTAGTGTCAGCCCCCACCTGTACCTGTTCATTTATTTCTGGTGCACCTCCTCCAGTGCTACTCTCAGCTTCCACTACTAGTTCCTTCTTTTCTGATAAACCGCCACCGCTAGTAGTACACTCATCTTCTACCAGTTTTTGTTCACATGTTTCCCATGCATCTCCTCCACTGCTACTCTCAGCTTCCACTACTAGTTCCTTCTTTTCTGATAAATCGCCACCACTACTACACTCAGCTTCCACCAGTTTTTGTTCAGTTGTTGTTTCCAATGCATCTCCTCCACTGCTACTCTCAGCTTCCAACGGCACCTGCTCATTCCTCACCGGTAAATCGCCAACACTAGTACACTCAGCTTCTACCAGTTTCTGTTCACTAGTTTCCGATGCATCTCCTCCCTTGCTACTCGCACCCTCCACTACTTGTTCATTATTTTCCGATAAATCTCCTCCACTACTACTACTACCCTCAGCTTCCGCCGTTACTTGTTCATTGATTACCGGTACAGGCACTAACACCATTTCACAAACAGTTGGCGATTAGACACAAAGTAAAAAGCATAAACAAACCGCACTCCAATTTCATTGTTACGAACAAACGCATTTCAGCAACACACAGCCAAATCATAAGAACGAGAGAGAGAGAGATTTCAGCAACACAGCCAAATCATAAGAACGAGAGAGAGCGAGCTAGAGAGAGATTTCAGCAACACAGCCAAATCATAAGAACGAGAGAGAGAGAGATTGACCTGTGCAAACAATGGGGATTCCTCCAATCATAACAGTCTCTTCCACTATCTCTCGTGCTATGTTATTATCCGCCATTGATACACGTTTGCAGCAGGTTGATTTCTGAAGAGTGAATTTGGTGTAATTTCCGTGATTTTTCTCATCGGCGGTAATATATATACTGAGTGAGTGAGTGGTAAATGGAACCGCCAGCAACAGCAGAAAATATCTTCCGGCCAACAGAAACCGTTACGGCGAGCTGGAATTTTCACCAAATTCTCATCACCGAAGAAGCCCTGCGTTTTCTTTCTTCCCTTTTGCAGTTTTGCTAACGAAACGACGTCGACCTAACCAGAGTAGAAGCTAGATCACCTAAAAGCGCGCACTCAGGCCTCCATAGGCGCTCAAAGCGCGCTCTTACTTTTGGGAGCGCAGAGCTTATTAATGCGCGTTCTAATTAGTTCTTACCCTTTGTAGAAGAGGTGATTTTCCTCATATTCAAGAAGAAAATCTTAATTTTTACAAGAATTTCATCTTATTTTGACAATTTTTTATCTCAAATTTTTAAATTATAAATCAAAAGTATTCGTAAACTATAATTAATTTTCAGGGGTTGATGAAAACAATAATGTAACCATGTCTGTGGCACTTCAAGACCACAAACGAAAGAAATATTTCCTCCAACACCTCTATTATCTACGCGAAGCAATCACGCAAGTAATTTATGGTCAAATACGATTAATCTTCAAACTTTTAATTCGAACGAGTAGTGCTATTAATTCAGTATTGTTGCTAATTTTTTTGCAGGAAATATGATGCTAGTGTGAATGGATTTTTCTCATGGTCATTGGTGAACAATTACAAGTTCACGACCGGATTTAGGCTCGGTTCGGGCTTCACTATATCAATTTTGAGGACAAATATTTGAGAAGATACCCTAAATAGTCGGCTCTTTGGGTCAAACGAATACTTACTAAAGACAGTCCATCAACATGAATTTCTAATCAGTGATATGCGATATGAATTGCCAATTTGCCAGACATGTTCCGTGACATTTATATACGAGTTGATAAATTGGTTTAGATTATCAAAATCTATAGTCGCGTGCACTATTTATGTAATGTTTTATTGCATATATGAAGTTTAAGAAAATATAGTTTATGTGAGTTGCAATGAACCAAAGGAGTACTACTCAAAAAATCCAAGCCTGCTTCACATATGTTTACAAATGATTTTGAAAACTGATTTTAACTTACTTCTGTCGAAGTTTTAGCAAAAGTTGTAGCATCGACAAACACTCACTAAGAACATACGGAGTTACACCTGCGAGAAAACGACAATCTTAACAAATGCGCTCTAGTTGTAGTCTCAAGTCTGGTTTACAAATATGGTACAAGAGTCCAATACTTGAGAATAGACCGGATTCTGGAAGCTTGGCCCTTCTCGGAAAATTGTGGTACACTAGTCCTACTTACCTGCATTTCGATTTGGATAATGGTACTGGCCTGAACTGGATCCCTTTTGTTTTTACATACACAAACAGTTTGTTGGCACAATCAAAAGGTAAAAAGTGAAAAACGAGCAACTAGAAAAAAGAACAACTCATTAATTTACATGGATGCAACATATTCACAGATCAGACACGAGCGGGGAAATTTTTGGATTCCGGTCCGTAGAAATTGTCTGAACCAAATACCGGAACGCTTTGAATATCGCCTCAAGAGCTTGTCATTGTAGTCCACATAATTGAGCCCAAACCGAACCGAGAAGCCACTAGCCCATTCAAAATTGTCCATTAAGGACCACACAAAATAGGCCTTCACATTAACACCATCTTTCCTTCAAAATCACAAGCAATTCATAACAAAACTTAGCTTCACTTGCACTACCAGATGGAATACAAGACAATGCCAAATGAAGGAAATAAAAAGGAAAAATGAATAGTCCCGTAATCCGATAGGATCAGATTAAGTCACTCGATTTTGTAACAATGCCGTGGGTATGTGAAGGAAAGAAGGTAAAGATAGCTCACTTTATCGCTTCATGGAGACAATAGAGATGATTGAGGATATAGTCTGTCCTCAGATCATCTTTCACTGCTTCTCTAATCGGTTGAGTGTTGTTTGGCGTCTCATCGATCCCTGTATCATACGATTCGGTGAATATCTATAACTATAAGAACTCGTACTGAATCTAAATGAACTAGCTAGAGAGTTATTTCCTACCGTTCTCCGTGATATAGATCAATGGATTGTTGTATTTTTGTTTAATGTGTCGCAGTATACTCCGAAATCCTCTGGGATATATGAATATCCTGCTTCCAGGTCTTGCTTGTTCGCCAATTGGCTCTCCGTTCCGGACACCTATATGGCCCCTCAAATAAAAGACATTGTCTAAAACTCGACTAAAACTACTACAGTACATCATAGAAAAGGTTTTAGGAGTTAACCTGTCAATTCCGCCTCAGAATCTGTGAGGTAGCTCAAAGTAGAAAAATTCTTAGGCTTACTAAGAGCATACATGGCACCATAGTAGTTGAGTCCTATGAAATCGAAGGACCCTTTCATAGAGTTCGCCTCATGTTCGGTAAATTCAGGCAGTCGAAATCCGACAGTACGCCTCATACTTTCAGGATACTTGCCTACTGTTAATGGTTCCATAATCCTACACAGGAATGCATTCGTAATTTCTGGATTCGTGACTAGACAATGTACGTATGTTTCTGATGATTCACGAAATATATTACCGACTGGCTATCACGGTACGGTAAATCACAAAAGCCATTGATTTCACTGCATTCGCAATGGTGAAAATCATGAGGATAGAGTCGATAGACCAGAGAACTTACCACCCCAGCATGAAATCAAGACCTCGATCTTTTGCGCCATGATTCTCTTCTTTCTCATCATAAGGCACTAACCAAAACGAAGCAACGGCTATTCCAATCTTGCCATGCTGTGTATCCTACAAATTGTTCCAATTCAATACGTAGACACATACAGAAAGCCAATAATTGTAAATGTGCTTCGGAAATATAGGTCAACAAACCTGATATTTATCTCCATATAAATTTACAATTCTCGAATGAGCAAGAAGCTGGTTGTGCATCACAATATATGGTTCTGTGGCGGAATCACCACCTATGCAATCTGAACATCGACCTGGCGCAAAGTAACCGTATGCATAACCATAGACACTATACGTCCACGGCTCATTTATAGTGATCCAGTGTTTAACTCGATCACCATATTCCCGGAACAGGAGCTCTGCAAAGTCTTCAGCATCATCCCTAAGTTGCAACGAACATTTCAAACAAACGTTACAGCGAAAAGATCAACAATCAAAGTGAGCACACCGAGCAATTTTTTAGTAACTTACACAATCTGTGGACTTAGAAATCCACCATATGCATCTTGTAGGGCTTGAGGAATGTCAAGGTGCAGAATCGTCACAAAAGGCTCTATACCTGTGTTGAAAACACAGGTTAGTTATCGACACTCGTGGCACAATCTGAGATTCTGGAATTTCAAAGCTTAACCGTTGTCAAGGAGCTCATTGATGAGGCTGTTATAGTGATCAACTCCATTTTGGTTCACGCCTGCCTTGATCGTTCCACCTACATGAATTGGATCAGAGTGTAAATTCACTACTATAGACAGTACATGTAGGAAATTTCCAAATATCGTGAGGAAATTCAACCTGGCAGTATACGCGGCCATGATATTGAAATCCTGTAAGCATCAAGACCCATATCTTTAGCAATCTTCACATCTTCCTGCAAAATGAAACACGGATTAGACTTGAACCATATTCATCGTACTGCATATTTCAGTCGATAACTGAATGTTCATGTTACCTTATAGTGATGGTAAGAATCAACCGCTATGTCTCCATTGCTGTAGTCCTTTATTTTACCTGAGAAAAGGTTGAAAGTAACATGGAAAGATGAGAGAAATGGTAAAACGTTTGTACTAGATTTCTAGGCTGATTACCATGTGTTATGCTAAAATAGAACAGTTCACAGTGTTCGGACATAACTTAACACATAAATGCCCATAATCGCAACCAAACTGCTACTTGAATAGACAGGTTCGGATAGTACCTGGATACATATGCGTGAAGTTGTCCCACATGCTCGGGCCTTTGCCATTTTCATCAAAAGCACCTTCGTACTAAAGAGAAAAAGAACACTTTAAACGTAGTGTAAATGAGTAAAGCATAATTTCTTTATGAGATCAGACGTACCTGATAAGCTGATGATGCAGCCCCGAAGATAAACTGTTCAGGAAAAGATTCACGGCTGATCAGATCGACCCTTTCACACAGTTTAGATTCTGGTGCACAGATAGCATAGTTGACCGAAACGAGCAGGAGTAGAAACGTTGGAATGGCTACGAAGGCATTCCCCATTCCAAACTATGCATCTTCCCCAACAAAAATTACCACATTGTTGATCATAAATAATTTCGTAAAAGTCTTAAAGCAAAGCCTATTAACTTTGCATATGATTCTATAGAATCTTGCTAATAGTTAATCATATTTAAGTGATAGATTAAAGCAATGGTTCTCATTTCATTTCAATACTTATTGTTTTTCAAAGGCCTCCCTGTCATTGATGTAAAGCTTAACCAAAATTGAGCATGATATCCTTGAAATTAAAAAACTAAGAGGATTAACAACAGGCTTTTCAGAACAACCAGAGAACCTACTATTTCATAGGTCTTAAAAAGTTGCATGCATCACATTAGAACTGCTTGGGCACTGCAAAGAACTACAAGAACAAGGCTTTTGCAAAGAGAAAGAAGGACCACGGACGCAACTAGCAACCCATTACGACATTTCACTTTATGGTATCACACATGCACACAAACACAACACTTTGTTGCAACTTATAACTCACTAATGGAACATCACAACGACACAAGAAACATCATCTTTGCTGTCTCGCACGAGCGCCTCCCTGATCAACTCCTCTGCAGCTTCTTGACCGGTCTCTACCCCTCGGATGCGATCAACAGCATCTTGGTTTGACATGACCTATGCAGTTAGAGAGAAGGCAAGGATTATATCACGAACAGAGAGTAAACGATGAAGGATCATATTCTGGGCTAGTTTACCTTCCACAAGCCATCACTTGCTAATATGATTGATTCCGTATCGTCATCTATGCTCCCAATGAAGACGTCTGGTTCTGATGTAATGTGATCCTTCACTTTCTCATCTCCAAAGGCTCTCGTCATTGCCAGCTGGCCATCGACCCGAGGAATATTCCCTATAGACGAGAAATCAATTACTATTTTGAATACCAGTTACCAAATAATATACAACATTATCCACGCTAATGGCTCCTTAAAGTACCTGGTTTCCGGGATACAAACCCACCTTTGCTTTCAACCATTTCCTTCTCTTTCAAGGGCTCATGATCCACGCTAAGCGGCTTTGCTTTACCATTCCGAGACAGAATCGCTCGTGAATCACCAACATTAGCAACCACGAGCTTCTGCCTATCTATCAGTATCGCTGTCACAGCAGTTGAGCCTCCCTTGGAGCCAACCACATTATCCAAAATATCTTTATTTGTGGATTCATACGCCTTTTTAAGCGCTACTTTAGGGTTCTCCCAGAAATCAGGCTGCGCGGAACAAATTAAAAACAAATTAAAAACGTTACTCCATTACACAACATTTCACATTTACACCGAATAACTAATACTACCTCATTGAGTATATTGTCAAACAAGTGCTTCTGCAAGTATTCTGCCACGGAACGACCAGAATGGCCATCAAAAATAGCATATAGGCCAAGTTCTTTCCCCTTCATGTTCCTTTTTTCTGCCACTAAATAATCTTCCATACCATGTTTCATTTTTCCTTCGACTAGATGATAACCATGTGAGACACGCTTCTTCGGTACCTCCCCACCATCTGCTCCTTCATCATCATCTTCTTCTTCCTTACTATCTTCAGGATCGTTCTCAACGACATCACTTTCAATTTCGCCATCATCAGCACCGTCTTCGTTCTCAGCATCACCATGGTTGTTATCCAACTCATTCTAAATTAACCCAACAAATTCAACAATAATAAGATATAGCACATTTAATAAGACCATTAACGATGTAATAAAGCACGTAAGCTGTCTAACCTCGAGCCGTGCAAAGGAAACATCATCCAGAGTCTCCCTCCTCTGTGAGAAGAATGAAAACCAGGTGAAAACACAGTCATACCACACCCACTCAAACATCAAATTACACTTCATTCACACTCGCGATCCTCTCAGGCATATATAATTCACACTCATGGTAAAGCTTTCATTAACCATGGACGTCGATATTCAATAACCGACCCACAACTAAATTGTAAGCTAGCAAACAAATCTACCTTCAATTTCATAAGGTTCACATCATGCTTCAATCCTCTTCCATTCCTCTGCCAATCAAAAAATCGTCCACGGAGATGAGGTATTCGTAAACACAATCAAACACATAGCACACGCCAATGAATGGTGAATCAAATTAGCTACCAGAGAGAACATAATCACTTCGAATTTTCGACAGAAAATACTTCCACCAAGATGAAACTAACTTGTGATTTTAAAACACTTATAAACACTACTTTCTTCATCCAAGTCACAGACATCAACAAGGAACAATTCATTGAGTGCTTGTTCACAAATGCTTCCAATACTAAAAGTGCTAAAAAAATATGCTGCTGAGTATGTGTAAACTGTAAAATAAAGTGGGGCAGAGATATATGATTAAGAAACAAATAAGCCTTAATCTGCAAACATATGCACTAAACTTCAATTCAATTTCAATCCATCATAATTCACAAGTACTTTACTACACCAAATTAGCTTAGGCGATACATAAATCATAAATCGAAAAAAAAATTAGTGAACTCGGTTAAAGGAAAAGAAAGGTACCTTAACGTTGACGAGAGTAGGGCCGCCGTCCATGGAGGAGAAATAGGGTACTGTTACAGTATAACGAAGCGAAAACGAAGGTCGTGGACGGAGAAAACAATTCATCGATCATTTTTTTCTGATAGCTTCTATATATATGGTGATGTTCATTCAATTCGATTCTGCAGGATAGGTAACGGTGAAGTACACGTGTTGTACATTCAGCTACTAGTGTTACACATACGCTCTCTCTCTCTCACTCCGCCGCGTGATGCCACCGCCCCACCGCCACATTAATTTTACCCATTTTTTTGTTGGAAATTGATGCTGATTGGCGATTGCGCAATTAATAGGAAGGAAGATTAGTTCGCTTTAGATGGTGAGTCTTAATTCGCCTAAGTGTGTGCCTCAAGTGCGTGACGAGTTTGCAAATTCATTCTGACGCTGAAGTGTGAACTAAAGATTTTAAAGTTCGTTAACTTACGGGACCAGACGTACATCGGTACATGACAATATATAGGCTAAATTTGGTGAGCCTTAATTCGCCAAAGTGTGACTAGTTTGCAAATTAATGCATTGCGATGCTAAATTGTGAATTAAAGTTTGTGTCAAACTTACATGACAATTTAGGCTAAAATTAGAGGACAATATGAATAGTTTTTACTGACAGTCTAGCTCTCAATTGGTTAGGTTAATGTATCATAGTTTTTGAATAATTTACCATAGTATTATATTTTATTGATAAAAAAAAATTGCAATAAAGTTAACCATTGAATAGCAGTTGAATTTTGGCTTAGCGGAGTTCAAAGTCTCATTATCAAACAAGGTCATAACATTCATTTAATTTATTAGAAAGAGTAAACATAATTTTGAACAAATGAAATGTTAAAATCAATAAAATCCCATATTACGTAATTAGTGTAGCTTAGGAGTAGTAAAACACAAAGTCCAATCCTAGAACTTAGACTGTAGCTTATCGACTACTCCAGTATCCACTTGGAACGCCTTAGCAAGAAGATCATCTGGCAAAGACGGATCGGAACCGAAAACTACATTACCAATCGTGATTACGCCTGGATTTTGGCTGCTAAGACCTGCGATCGCGACTGCCTTAGAGTCCCCGGTATTCCGTTGGAAATGCACAAGCCCCTCTGGAAACACGAAAACGTCTCCTTCTCCTAGTACTTTTGAGATGAGATTGTTTCCCGGATTGGACGTGACAAATCCTACTTCGAGCTCTCCTTCGATAACTGTCAGGATTTCAGTTGCGCGAGGGTGCGTATGAGGAGGGTTGACTCCCCAGGGTGCAAAGTCAATACGAACCATTGAGATTCCGAGAGTGTTAAGTCCTAGTAATAGAAGGAAACAAAGTAAGTTGAAATTTATAAAGTCATCAAAATTGGGAGCAAATATCAATAACCGGGTTGTATGATAAAATATCTAATTATGGGTTTCAAATTACCTGGAATCTGGGTTACGGTTATTGGAGTCACTCTTGATCCTACGGGGTTAGAAGTGTTTCCCTCCTTATCGAGGCCGCTGAACAAGAAATCGTCTGATTTTACGCTCTTTGGATCCTTGCAAATCAGACCGTTCATTAGTACCGTTCCGTGTACAAATGAAAATAGATGCGAAGCTGATCCAGACGCTACATCATTTACAAACATAAAACGAGATGTCAGTAGAATTCCAAAACTAACTATTAAAATGAATATATATAGTGCCATGTAATGTTTAAACGAATTGTACCGTACAACATGTAAAGTATTCGTATCATACCGTGGACCACCGGAGCGGCAACACATAAATCTTGGAGAGGACTTGGGTCAGATGCCCATGCAAGTGAACAAGAAGTTGCGACCAAGATGAATCCTAATGCAAGAAACTTGGACGCCATTTAGTAATTGATGTAAAATTAGAGAGAGTACCTTGTTTTGATATATAGCACATGCTAACGATCATGAAGCTTTTTATAGGTCTAGTCGAGTAGAGAGAGATTAATTAAACATTGTGCCGTCCGCATAGCATCGATGAGAATATATGTCTATTGTTTTCGTTAATGACAATAAGGTCCTATGGAGGAAGGGTAATTGTGTCATTGGCTATACAACGTAATCATCGACGTATGTCGGTAATTGTATTTTTAATCTTTCTTTGTTTCATTTTCTTGTTCATATGGAAAAATTCATGCAATAATCTACGTTCTCAATGTAGCAGTGGTAAATCAATTGTTCTCACAATTGCTAGTTGCACTTGCTCGACAAGTCGTAGATATACCGTACCTGTACCTATAGTGTGTTTTAATCAACAGAAAAGCTACTTAATTAAGACTCTTAAAATAACATTTTGAACCCGTATAAACATAAAATATTATTCTTTGATTAGTTCATTTTATTCCACCGGAAAAAATTTACCACTAAATATTTTTATACATTTTGTTGTATTTTCTTTACAATATGAATAATATTGGATATAGTTTAGTGGAAAGGAATAACTTTTTAGTATGACAGTTAAAATTTTAATGTTGAGATATACAATATTATATGCACATGAATATAATTCATAGCTCATACATTTGTATTATATGAAATCCCGAATTCATATTCATTCTTTCATTAGACATGTGAGTTGAAGTTTATCCGTTTATAGTGCTTATAGGGGATGAAATTACATATATATATATATATATATATATATATATATATATATATATATATATATATATATATATATATATATATATATAATTGGCCCTCGGAAGTTTCAAACTCTTGTGATTAGTCCATACAAAGTTTGCAATATTGCATGTGTCTTCAAGAAATGATCAAGAGGCGTTTGAAAGATAGAGTACTTCATGAATTTCATAATGTTCAAGACCTAATGTTGAAAGCCTTGTAAATATGCAGCTAGAAGTACTTTTAATTTTAGTTAGGAAATGAGAATACTTCAAATTATTTAACAGTTAACAACTTAACATAGTGAACAAACAGATTACAATTCATACAAAGAATCAAATAAACAGCTATCTATGAACCAAAGCTGCATGCAATCTCACACAACAGTTTACAGCTATAAACTCAGAACTTGGCCTGAATCAAATCAACAGTCTGGGTATCGGTCTGGAACGACTTAGCAAGAAGATCGTTAGCAATGGCAGGATTCGACCCGAAAACTGAATTTGCGATCGTAATCACACCCGGATTCTGGCTGCTCAGAGCTACTATTGCAACAGCATTGGTCTTTCCAGTGTTCCTCTGGTAGTGAACGAGTCCTTTCGGGAACACAAACACGTCGCCCTTTTGAAGCACTTTGGCAGTGAGATTGTTGTTCGGGTTGGAGGTGATGAATCCCACTTCGAGTGTGCCCTCGATGACTGTCACGATTTCAGTTGCGCGAGGGTGAGTGTGTGGTGGGTTGACTCCCCATGGAGCAAAGTCTATGCGGGCCATGGAGATTCCGAGCGTGTTGAGTCCTGGAATCTGGGCTACAGTTACTGGAGTGACTCGTGAGCCGATTGGGTTGGATGTGCTGCCTGGAATGTGTAGCCCACTGAAGGAGAAATCGCTCGCGGTTACTAGTGTTGGATCCTTGCAGGCAAAGCCATTCACAAAAACTGAACCAAAGAAAAGAAATGTGTTAGCATAATTAAGTGAAGTTCGCGAAAAAATAATAAGTTGGAAGAATTAGCAAGGTTTTAGTTGTAGCATACCAGGGCCTTGTGTATCGGCAACACAGAAATCTTGAAGCGGGCTAGCATCAGATGCGAAAGCTACTGAACAAGTAGCAATCAAGAAACTGAGCACCAGAAATTTCGAGGCCATGTTCTTTCTTTCTGTGTGATTTTCTAAGTCAGAAAGGTTTAAGAGCTATGAACTGATTGCTGAACTGTGGGATGATTTGAGATGGAAATAGGCTTATGAAAGGTGGAAATATATAGGGGATGGTTTTCGATGTAATGCCGGCCTATTATCGATAGGTACAATATAGAAAGAGTCGAGTAGAAGTTAAACATTTTCAATGATATAAACAGAGTTGAAGAGTTCAAACAGATATTATATCCTGCTGTAACTTTGGATTGAGCTTGTATTATGTTGTTTTCTTTTCCTTGTCTTTACAGATAACAAGTATTGAATTGCTAAACCATATGCTTTGGAGTTATTACAGAAGATATTACACTAATTAGATATATAGAGCTAAATAATGCAGAACCAGCAGTCTTGGATCCATCAAACTATACAAATTGAACGGGAAAATAAATTAACAGAAGAGGACTTGCAATTTGCAAAATTCGACAAGATTATTTCACATGCTCCATCATAAACCAATTTTCTGCATGCACAGAGAGCATCATGTGCACTCTTTCACAGTATTATTGTTCATTCCAGCGATCCAAGCGTCACACTTGTACCATTGATTGCACAATCTGAAGTAAGTGACATAATGTCCTGCATCAAGTTTCCCTGAGTGAGTGATCACAGCAAACAACTCAAACCACCAATGGATTAATATCAAGACATGATGCCTTTTTGGCTCATTAATAACAACTTTAGAGATTAAATTTCCATAGCACTCTCATACTTAAATCCCCCCCCCCCCCCACCCTGCTCTTTCAACAGATAACAGTAGAAGAACCTTACCGTCACTATCACTGATCTGATTGTTGTTAACCTACGTAGGTACTCATCTCGTTTAGGTATTTTGTTCGTGATACTATAGGTAATATTACTTCTCTTGCGAGCAAGACATGGACGCACACAGCATCACATAATACCAAATCAGCACAGACTACAGAACATATGATTCAAGACATAAGGCCCATAGTCGTTGTTGTTGTAGTAGCGCCGCCCGTAGTCGCCGCTCATTTTAATTCGCAGGAGAGAAAACACAACGTTATCTGGTGTCAAAAAGCAACCGTAACATCAGAATTGTAAAAAAAACTCTTCGAGAATTGCTATGGAACAGTAGAGATGCAGCAATGGTGTGTGACTGTGACCTAACTTGTAAACTACCTTGCTTTGATGTAAACACAGATAAAACGGAAAGCACAAACGCAGTCGGTTCGAGAGAATGGACTGAGGAAAGTGCTCGGAAACTTCCAAGCCTTTTGAGTTTTGAAATAGAGTAGATTCTTTTTTTTTTTTTTTTTTTTTTTTTCCAATTTCATAATCAAATGTTCAACTGAGTGCCAGTCAGTAAGTTTGTTTATCCCCATACCTTGACCATGATAAGGAAGCTTTCCAGATAATAGTTCCGATCGCGAAACAGACGATAATTAGATCGCCGCGGCGGTGGCGGAGGTAAAGATAGAACTGATTGATGATAAATGTGAGCGAATTTGCAGAAATTGCAGGTCAAGTGTGTTTTTTATATCCGGTTCGATTATCTACGATTCGACCGTGTTCTGGTTTAACCTTAGGAGTGTTGTATATCTGGTTTTTATTTAACAAGCAGTTGTTTATTCTTCAGGAAGAGAGAAAAAGTGCAATTAAGCGAACCATGAACTGCAACGCCATGAATAACAAACCCTTTTCATTGAAACAGACGAACAAATCACTTGAACAATGATCAAAATAACAAACAAACAACGGATCAGTCAGAGAGGAGAAAAATGCAGCAAGCAATTTATCATCCAATCTGTGACCTAACAAACAACAATAACTCTGGAAATTTAAAAAAAACTCAAGCTAAAAACAACATCATCATCAACAACTATATCACATCACACTGCAGATTTCATCCTCTCTATCATCATCACTCCAGATTTTTGTGCCTGCTCTTGCCTTCCTTCTTCTTACCAGCTGCTGATCCTTTCTTCTTCCTCTCATAGTTTTCTAGAAACTTCTCCTCCCTATCAATATCACGCTCATCAAACTTAGCAATTTTTTTTGCAATCTCAGGAACCTTGGGAGCTGGACTGACAGAAACCAGAGATGCAGCAGCAGCAGCATCTGGATGAGAGGCCGCAACTTGAGTTTTTTTGCTTTCTGCCGCCATTGTTGGGGAAATGTTTTGTTTTCTGCCATTGGAGAGTGGATGGGATTTGAATTATCAGTGGTCTGTTTATTTGTCGAGTGTTGTTGTGTGTGAGTGAGTAAATTTCACAGAGCAATGGTGGTTATATAGTGTAACTACATGCATCCGCTGGGTGTATGCGCTGCTGAGCTGTACAAGTTTGTTAAGAGGAGAGAGAGATTTCTCCTTGTGTAGTGTTTTTTTGTCCTCAATTTTATTATTGGTTTTTGTCAAATTCAATTGACATGTATGAGACCAAAGTTGTAACACCAAATTAGTCCGTGCCAAACCTCAAAATTAAAGTTTACATCATTTCATTTTCAATACGAAATATAATCACAAATACACTACATATCATGCATTAATTAAGGATAAATTCCTGAATTCGTATCTAATGTCCGTTTTGTAGGACCTTAAATTCGCACGTTTTTATTTATGAAGTACTTGGTATCTTTTTTTTTTTTAAAGCAGGATAAATTTATAGTAAAACCTATTTTACATTCTGAAAAGTTGTGGAATGTGCAAGTAATTACTATATTAGTTACTACTTACAAACTCTAATAATTTTTGGCTCAATCCAAGTACTATAGGGCAACTCGTTCCTGGCATGAATTTCCCGGTTGATAAAAATATCATCATTATCATAATATCTGAATTCTGAAGAATCCAACTTGTAAAAGAGGTGATGATTCTCAACAAACAACGGGAGGTTGATTGTACTTTGCTTTTCTCTCTGCGTGATTCGGATAGCAAAGGATGACGTTTCACTAAGGAACACCGAAAAATTCTTCAAAGTTTTCACTTCCTCCCATTTTAGTGAAGCCAGATTCATGACATACATTCTCACAAACTGGCCGAGAGGTGGTCCAATGACGACTAGGTATAGGTCATCTTCGCAAGAAACCAAATAACGCGTCTGCTTATGCAGAAGAAACTCAAATTTTCCATCGATAGCCAAAGTATTGCTCACGATTAAGTCCCCCTCCCACCAAAAGGTAGCCAACCTTCCATCCTCACCTAAATAATAGAACTTGTCGTCATGAAAGACCGGATTGCAACTAGAGAAGAGGAACGTCTCTTCAATACAAAGTATAACATCCGCCCATTTCTCATCAACTGACCTCAAAGACACTACACGAAGCGTTCTCCACGAGCAATGAATTGCAATGATGACCCAATTGGGAGATAATGTTGGTGAAGAAGAAAAAGACATCCAATCAACTGCATTACTACGCGGGAAATCAGGTAGGCTAATGTTGGTTCTACTGAAAGGCTCAAAGAAAAATATTGTGCTTTTACCTTTAGTAACAAGTAGCCATCCATCTTTGGAGTAGCGAATTGTGTAGCCTGACAATTCCGGGTTGCGATTGTAATATGTCATGTTACAATTAGGATCAATCAATGTGGTGCATGCATTATTTTCATTGAAGGATAGTAACCAAGGGCACTCAACAGACGCAGAATCATCAGGTCTCCAACATATAGGGCGTGCTATTTCTCCCCACTCTCTACACACTAGACGAAAATTTGAATAGTCCCTTGCACTAAGAAGAGATTGTGTGATCAACATCTGTATGTCATGCGGAAGTTTGCGAAACATGTTGACAAGAACCGAACTTGTATCGGAATGCATTGGCATAGTAATTTCCTGGCCCTTCTCAGCTGGAACTAATTCCTCAGAAATAATGGCATCATTTTTATGCACATCATCTTCATCATCATCGAATCTACAAGTCATAAATATAGGAATTTATTTAAAATCAATAAGCGCAGTTTTCGAAACAGCACTTGCAAATGCATGTACATGCAATCACTAAATTTAGCTCAAGTTCTAAACATATTATATATTATGAAGGTATATTTAAAGGAAATAGGCATAAATTTATATGCGCGCGCTACGTACCTCAACCATTTCATCCCTGGATTGCTCATATTCAAAAACCAAAGGGGAAATCCTGAATGAGGTTGTTTTCTTTTAATGGTAGAAATGCTGTTATTAGCAAGGCAGAACACATAGAAGTTGTCGTCATCTCCATCTTCCGTATACCATATGCAATTTCCGACAAGTCCAGAGTCTGGATCGTGGGGATACGTAGCTGAGTACTGCCCACGCAAGAACACCACTATTCCTTCCAACTGATTAGTCACTCTCACCATCTCCCGCTGTGAAATATTAACCTCATACACCTGCCACACGCATTGGGGTTTGCGTTCCATCAGAAACAACTTATCCCTCTCTTCTTGATCAGTACTAGCAGCAGCATAATTCACAACTAATCTTCTCTGGTACAAACGGGACCGGTTAGGAGATTCCATTCCTATGCGTTTGGTTGGAACCGTACAACTTCCAGATATCGTGATGGCGAAATATAATTCCACGCCATCAGAATCAAAAGGAACAACATCACTAAGTACGGCCCCTATTGACCTTGAAGCCAAGACGAACTCCCACTCTTTCTCCGACTCAGAACAGCAAAAATAACATGGCTGGTCAACGAGAAACAAAATTACTAGATATTCCCAACAACCATATCTCATCCGTTTTCGGCATGAAAGGGTAGTGTCACAGGTAATAATAGCCTTAGAGAAGATTTCCGGTGACTCTGGAAGACTCGGAAGCTCTAACTTCAGTCAACAATTAGAAACTGTTATTTTAGTCCGAACAAAATTGAAATTGGACTGAATTGAACATAATTGAACTTAATTTATTAAAGCTGAACTGAATTTAATTGTAATACAATATAAAATATAACTAAGCAACCCTGAACAGAATTAAACTATGAATGAACCTGAACATAATTGAATTGAATTGAAAAAGAATTTGTTTGTAGTATAAAATATAATTAAGCAAGTTTGAACAGAAGTGAACGAAATTAAACTCTCAATGAACCTGAACAGAATTGAACTCAACTGAAAATAATGAATTTTCAGATGAAATAGAATAGAGACTTAGTAAATTACTTAATTATAATAATTAAAAAAAAAAAAGAGAGAGAGAGAAATTGTACATACCTTGAGTTTGGATCGCATATTCCAAAGGAAAGGTTGGAAAGTAGAGTAATTCTTATTGCATACAGTGTCCATAAAGAGAAGCCAGTCACCATCCTTGTTGGAAGCTAGACATTGACGGCCGGGTTTGTCGAGCCTGAGGTGGACGAAGCTGCTGGGGTTACGGACCTCACAACCACTACTGAGTTCGGCCTTTAGGTTGAATTTTTTCTTGAGCTTGTTTTTGTATTTGATACGCGGCTGCTGCTTCATCGGCATGGTACGTAGCTAGCTATAGGACAACCTTGATCTACTCCGTACTTAAAAAAGTTTTCCAGGCCAGTTTCAATTCCGAGCAGCAGGTAAATTTAATTAGGAATTAAATTATCCTATCTATATTTAAGGAGTTTTAATTAACGTAGAAATTATTTTATCTTTGATTCATGAGATTAAGTACATTAAGGACTTCTATTTTAACACGAGTTTGGACTTTATGCACTAGAACCCAAAATAGCCAATGCATGCATGTATGCAATATCGGGTAAATTGCACTTTTTGCCCCAAGTCCTCTGCGATTTTGGTCCACCAAAATTGATATATGGTCCTCAATGCTGACATGACATGATAATTCGTCCTAGAGCGTTATAGAGCGCCGCGATTTTGGTTCTGCAGTCCACCTGGTACATGATGTGGCGATTTGGAATGATATGGACGGAATTGGGATGAATCGGACGAATTAAAGCGGCCTGGAATGAGTTGGACGGAATCGGGGGAAAATTCCCTCCCAAATTGAAATCCACAAAATATAAGAAGAACCCTAACCCGAGCATATATAGAATCTCATTTATCATTTCTTTGTCTTAATTCTTCACCTGCAGACACTGACCGACCTAGCATAGTCAACCTATTGTTTAAGCGGCCTAGCATAGTCGGCATACTGTTGAAGCCCTTGATTTTCTGGCAAGAGAGGAGAAGAGTTCGCGCGGACTTAGAACAAGTGTTACAATTGTTAGATCGCATTTTGGAAGAGGCCATGATCAGTGGTGAATCTAGGATTAATTTTCAGGGGGTCAAAATATAAAATTTTAATTTTTTAAGGGGGTCAAAATGCAAAATGCTTAATTTGTTTTTTTTTTTAAGGAATTTAGAATTTCAGGGGGTCCAGTGGCTCCGCCATTGGCCTTGATGATCAAGCTCTCTTCTGCCAACTGTCACCGATTCTCCGGGTTTAAGCTCTATAGATCGAAAGCTTATAAAGCTCTGTAAACAAAGCTTAATTAGCCATGCTCTGTAAAACAGATCTTAACAAGCTCTGTACCGAGCTTACAAAACAGAGCTTATTAATCTCTAAAACATAGCTTAATTAGCCTTTAGTCAATTTCCCCTCCAAAAGTCATCCCCATTCATCGTCATCCCATTGTACATTACGTGGAGTGTGGCAGGTCATGTATTCAGCCATTTGTACGTGTTAATTAGTTGGCCCATTAGTTGTTGGCCCAATTAACCAAGTCCATTTGCCCAAGCCCAAAAACATTACCCTAACCCTAGTCATCTATATACATGAGTCTTTTCATTAGTAAGGGAGCAGCCGTGAAATACTACTACCATCGATCCACACTTACAGAGAAGAAAAGAGATCTTGGAAGCTTTGTGTGTTCTTCCTCCTCCTCCCTCTTTGCTTTGTGCCTTCTCTACTCCATATACTTTGTGTTAGTGTTTTATTGGGCTTGTGTTGGTAGACTACCTTTGTGGTCTTGGTGGTGCACTTGATTGGAATAGGTTAACCGGGCTAAAGGAATTGCTGAGCCGACGAATTATTGATCTTGAATTTTGCAATAAGGAACTTGATGGTTTATGTGCTTCTTTTGGTATTAAGCGTCATAGAACTGTTCCTCACACCCCGCAACAAAATGGTGTTGTTGAAAGAATGAATAGAACTCTTCTAGAGAAAGTGAGGTGTATGTTGGCCTCATCTGGGCTCTCTAAGAAGTTTTGGGGTGAAGCTTTATGTGCTGCGACTTATCTCATAAATAGGTCGCCTTCTGTTCCCCTAGGAGGGAAATGCCCAGAAGTTGTTTTCACTGGAAAACCACTTGATTTGTCTAATGTGAAAGTATTTGGTTGTGCTGCATATGTTCATCAAAAGGGTGATAAACTTGATCCTAGGTCTAAGAAATGTATTTTCTTGGGTTATCCTGAAGGGGTTAAGGGTTATAGATTGTGGAATAGACATGAACCTGGCTTTAAAGTTGTGATAAGTAGAGATGTGATATTCAATGAGACTGAATTTCCTTGCTTATCTGTGCCTTTGACTGTTTCTGGTTCCAAATCTGATGGTGCTTCCATTAAGGTGGAGCACATGCCTGCTAATTTCCCTGTTAAGCATGATGAAAATTCTCTTGATATGCCTAATGTGTTAGATGAACATAATGTGCTAGATGAGCATGATGTGTTAGATGAGCATGAGGTGTCTAATGAAAATGTGCATGATAATTTGCCAAATGAGCATGATGTGCATGATGAGCATGATGAACATGAATTGCATGACTATGCCCTTACTAGGGATAGAGTAAAGAGAGTTCCTAAGAAAAATCCAAATATTTTCAATAATGACTTTGTGAGCAATATTTCTGATTTTGCCTTCAATGTGTTTGAATCTCTTGCTTGCAATGAACCGAAAACTTATGATGAAGCTTTGAAATCTAAACAATCTGATAAGTGGCGTGTGGCCATGAAAAGTGAGATGGACTCCTTACGTGTCAATGAAACTTGGGTTCTTGTTCCTAAACCTGATAACTGTTCTATTGTGGAATGTAAGTGGTTGTTTAAGGTTAAGGAAGAGTCTGAAAATGTTAGATTTAAAGCTAGGCTTGTTGCTAAGGGATTTACTCAAAAGGAGGGAATAGACTATGCTGAAATCTTTGCTCCTGTTGTTAAATTCACTACTGTTAGAATGATACTTGCTTTAGTTGCTCATTTTGATTGGGAAATGAAACAAATGGATGTGACTACTGCTTTCTTGCATGGTGAACTTGACAAGGTGATTTATATGAAACAACCTGAGGGATTTGTAGATCCCAAGAAGCGTGATTATGTGTGTCTGTTGAAAAAGTCTTTGTATGGTCTTAAACAGTCACCTAGGCAATGGAACATAAGATTTGACAAGTGCATGCAATCTTTGGAATTTGTCAAAAGTCATTCTGATCCTTGCTTGTATTTTAAGAATACTGCTTCTGTGCCTTTGTTTCTATTGATCTATGTGGATGATATGTTGATTATCAGTCCTTGCTTGAAGTCTATTGCGCATGTGCAAAAGTGTCTTTGTGAAAACTTTGCTATGAAAGACTTAGGAGATGCAAAAAGGATTCTTGGCATAAACATTGTTAGGGATAGAAATAAATCTACTCTTGTGTTAAATCAGATTTCATATGTTGAAAAGATTTTGAGTAAATTTAACATGTTGTCTGCTGATCCTACGGATGTGCCTCTTGCTTCCCACTTTGTGTTAAATAAGTATCAGTCTCCCAAGACTGATTCTGAAATTAATAGTATGAAGAAGGTGCCTTATGCAAATGCTATAGGTTCAGTTATGTACCTCATGGTTAGTTCTAGACCTGATCTTGCTTACCCTATGAGTTGTTTAAGCAAATATATGTCTAATCCTGGTATGCCTCATTGGAATGCTTTGAAGTGGCTTCTGAGATATTTGATATCATCTGTGAATTTTGGCTTGACTTTCTCTAAGTGCTCTGAAGGTGTGAAACTTGTTGGCTATGCTGATTCTAATTATGCTAAAGATAGTGATAATGGTAAATCCACCACTTCCTATGTGTTTACCTTCTGTGGTTCGTGCATTAGTTGGAAATCTCAATTACAACCTATTGTTTCCATATCTACTACTGAAGCTGAGTATATTGCTCTTACTGAAGCTTTCAAAGAAGCTATGTGGTTAAAGGGTCTTGTGTCTGAAATTGGTTTTCTTGAACAAGATGTGGTTGTGTTCTCTGATAGTCAATCTGCTATTCACCTTTGTAAGAACCCTGTGTTTCATGATAGGACTAAGCATATAAATGTTAGGTTCCATTTCATTCGTGATATAGTTGAAAAGGGTATTATTAAGTTGGCCAAGGTTGCTTCTCAGTTTAATCCTGCTGATATGGGTACTAAGTGTTTGCCTGTTAATAAACTTTTGTCGTGTCAGAGGATGTTAAACTTTGATATTAGATGATTGCTTTGTGTATGTATTATCTCGCATGTCATACTTTGTGTTTGCTATGCTTGATAGTCATCTTTGTGGTTGCATCGCATGTTTTGTGTATGTTATGCTTATATATGTCTTTGTGATTGCTTTGCATGCTTTGTGTGTTGCTTTGCATGGTAATTGCCTACTTGCTTTGTATGCTTTGTGTGTGCGGCCCCGGGTTATTACCCATTGATCTTTGTGATCATAGAGTTTTCTTTGTGGATACTCAAACTTCCACTTGCATTTTCTTTGAGAACTTGTAGGTGGGTCGGCGGTGATGAGTCCTCCGGTTCCTATGTCCTTAGTGCACCATCGTGGGCCAAAGGTGGAGATTGTTAATTAGTTGGCCCATTAGTTGTTGGCCCAATTAACCAAGTCCATTTGCCCAAGCCCAAAAACATTACCCTAACCCTAGTCATCTATATACATGAGTCTTTTTCATTAGTAAGGGAGCAGCCGTGAAATACTACTACCATCGATCCACACTTACAGAGAAGAAAAGAGATCTTGGAAGCTTTGTGTGTTCTTCCTCCTCCTCCCTCTTTGCTTTGTGCCTTCTCTACTCCATATACTTTGTGTTAGTGTTTTATTGGGCTTGTGTTGGTAGACTACCTTTGTGGTCTTGGTGGTGCACTTGATTGGAATAGGTTAACCGGGCTAAAGGAATTGCTGAGCCGACGAATTATTGATCTTGAATTTACATTACAGTACGCGAATTAGACGAAATACAAAGCTCTAGACGCAAGTCAAGCGACATGTATGTTAAAAATTAATTCCATGACAATCGCTGCACCACCTCCCTCCAGCCAGTCGACAACAATTCACCTGATGATCGATGAATTATCTTACTGTATCGATCAGTGGATCATTATCAGGATCATCCATCGCCTACCTATTTGTGCTATCTTTCTAGGTTCGTTCACTAGCTAGTAATACCCTCGATCCCCCGTTTCATCCAATGTTAGATGAGCTTTTTCCATACTTTTTAAGTAAAGAAACGAAACAAATTTAATTATTCACTCACAAGTCATGACAATAGAGGGCTCAATATGGTTTTCCCAAACCAATAGTTTTCAACATCCGGCCGATAAGTTATAGCTAGTAACAACAAGGGCCACCAAGTACACATGATCATCCCTTCAAAATTAAATTACAACCGAGACACCAAGTACACATGTAAGTCTTTTGTGGCTGGTCGACTCATATATATAGAAAATTTACATTTTTCTATACAAACAAAGAAATGATCTGGAAGAGCAAAATAGAACAAGAAATAATAATTCCTCCGTTTCATTACAAAGTTTCTAAGGGGATTATTCATCGCGACCTTTGACCACGTATAACTCCTAAATTATAATAGAGAAAAATATAATAAAATTATATTATGAAATTAAATGGAATATATTTTCATAATCAACTTTTAATTTATATTGATACAATTTAATTTAAAATTTATATGTAGTCAAAGGTCACGATGAATAGTTCCTTAGGAACATTGTAATAAAACGGAGGAAGTATAAGATAGGAAGAATTACACCCAAACTATTACCCAACTTACACTTTCCTTCATAAACTATAAAAAGTTACACTTTACTATCTAAACTATGAAATATGTTACATTTTAATATCTAATTCAATATTTAATAGTTAAATAATTATAAAAAATTCTTAAAAGGTATAAAATGCTACTAAAATATGAATTCATCAAAATAAAACATATAAGTATTAACGAAATATAATAAACAGAAGATTTAAGAAAAAAATTGTTTATATAAATAATTTTTAAAAATATTTACACCTAATTTTTCAAAACAACTATCCAACTTTAAACAACTAGATATTAAAAAGTTAGTTAGCTTCTTTCATTATTGAAATAGAAATTAAAATTACATATATTTACACTTAAATAAAAATTTTGAATTTTTTACTTTAATATTTTTTCTTAGTTAAATCAACATTTTGTTTAATTCAAACCTTAAAATTGTTAAATATTCTTTCAAAATTATTTATATAATTTATTATATTATATATTGTTAATGATTATTATAATTATTTTAATCAATTTTTTGGTAATTATTATATTTCCAAAACTAAATATACAAAACATATAAACTTTCTACTAATAATTATACAAAAAAGTATAATTAAATGTTTCACAATTAATTTAATTTAATAAATTATATTTTAGAAATTTTATTTTACAATATTTCCTTAATTTTTGTTATTTTTTTAGTAATTGTTTAACTAAATTAGATATTAAATTGTAATATATTGAATAGTTTAGATAGTAAAGTGTAACTTTTTATAGTTTAGGAAGGAAATTGTAAGTTGGGTAATAGTTTGGGTAGGAAATTGTATTTTTTCCTATAAGATAATTTAAGCTTTACACAGGCCAACAAGGAAACCCAATCGAAAAACGAGCAACGAGAATAATACAAATGACAATGAATACGAATAACAATCTGAAATAAGCGAACAGACTCTTAGCACAATTCCATTCATTCTTCGGCAGGCTGCATGCTTAGAACTTGGATTGGATCGAATCAATAGTCTTGGTATCTATCTGGAAGGACTTGGCAAGAAAATCATTGGCAATAGCAGGAGTAGACCCGAATACTGAATTTGCAATAGTAATCACACCAGGATTCTGGCTGCTAAGAGCTACAATGGCAACAGTATTGCTACTTCCGGTGTTCCTCTGGTAGTGAACAAGTCCTTTGGGGAACACAAACACGTCACCTTTCTGAAGTAGTTTCATAATGTGGCCATTGTTCGGGTTGGAGGTAACGAATCCCACTTCGAGCGTCCCTTCAATAACTGTCAGGATCTCAGTTGCACGAGGGTGCGTGTGAGGAGGATTGATTCCCCATGGAGCAAAGTCAATGCGGGCCATGGAGATGCCGAGCGTGTTGAGTCCTGGAACTTGGGTTACTGTGACTGGAGTGACTCGTGAGCCGACTGGATTGGAAGTGTTACCTGCCATGTGAAGTCCACTAAACGAGAAGTCATTCGCAGTTACAACCATGGAAGACTTGCATGCGAAACCATTCACGAATACTGCATGAGAATTACAGGATTAGTAAATCAAGAAATCAGAGAAGAAGCTATAAAGTAACAAAAACAATCAAAAGTGTGTAAAACCTGCGCCAGTAGAATCAGCAACACAGAAATCCTGAAGAGGACTTGAATCAGATGCTAAAACAACTGAGCAAGTTGCTATCAGAATCACTAAAAGAACCAGTTGAGATGCCATTATGTTTCTTTCTTTATTGTTCCTTTACAAGAACCGTTTAAGCAACAATGCAGATGGTTGTTTGAGGTGCTGAAGAAGCTAACTTGAGGCTGCTTTATATAGACAATCTTAGCCCAAGATTATCCGGAAGAAGCAGTCTCAAAAGGAGTTTTCCTGCTATGAGGTGCGTTGAAATCGTAAAAGCAGCAGTTTTGTGCACATTAGTTGCCTGTCCTGTCCATGCAGATAATGATTACTGTTGCCGAATTAAGGATATAGTTTATGGTTTATGTTTAACACTAAAAGAATATTAACACAATAAGATAGTTTGAAATGTTCATGATGCTTTATATATTCAGCAGCAAACTGCCAAATAGTATAGTCCAGCAAAAACATGATACAGATTTGTGTTTCTTCTTAATTTGACCTCTTAAACTATGTTCATGATCTCATAAAAAATGTCTCTCTTTTAGACCATATCTGTTCTGTACTAAGTGCTGATTGGACGGCTCTGTATCGTAAACATGCTACTAATCTCAGAACTTCTTGATCTTTACAGCCATCTCAAACTCCGAAGCAACTAGTTCAGGCGTTCAGCAATTCAATATTTGCGCATCTGTAGACCAAATGTTGAAACTTGAAGGGCCCTTGCAGGCAAAGCCATTCACGAAATCTGAACCGAAGAAACGAAATAAGTAACCAGCCTAATTAAACCATATGCCACCCACCACCAGAAAGCAAGAAGACAGTGAAGAAAGTAACACCAAAATCACCAAACAGAGAACCAAAGGGAGCCAAGAGATATATACAAAAAGGTTCAAGATCATCATCACTTATAGCACTAATGCCACTTCAAAGTTGAAACCTAGTTTAATTAGTAAAACTATAAGACTGTAAAAAAAAATCCAATAAGGCATAACAACATCAAGCAGACCTGCGCCAGCACCAATAGATCGACCATTTGACTCTGACTTCTATCTCGCACAAGCCAATATTAGCTCGTTTAGTTTCATCTTCAGGAAGGTCTTATTCAGCATTAAATTCCCCAGTTGAGAATCTCAAGTCCTCTTCCTCACTACCATGCTCTATGCGAATGATCAGACACTCACCAGATTCAACACAGATAGTACGGCGTGAGAGCTGAACCAAGTCGCGCTTAATATCAAGGGTCACCTTCCTATCTCTGGAGTCAAGTAGCACAACCTTCATGTCCCGCATGCTGTCGGTCTCAGGAAAGGCAGTAAAACAGCAGTCGGGCAGAGGTATATCCTTATTTATAACCCGCACAGAGATAGTGGCCACAAAGCTGAACATGACAACACAACGTGTCAGCTCCAGCAAGTAGGGCTTTCCAAAGTCCGGTTTTGTGCACACAAAGGGATTGCCTGTCCCCCTATCTTGATATTCTCTCACCTTTTGCATGTCAGTCAATTTGCCATCCTCACAGCAAATGGATACGCTCAGAAATTTGTCCACCTCAGATTGAGTATTGCTTTTCAATTTCAGGGTGCCTTGTATAACCAGACGATGCGGAGGAGCAAGAGGAGCAAGGATAGGACCTGTGAGTACTAAATATGGGTCCTGCAGGCATGCAACACCTTTGATTAAGAAGTAGATCACGTGCTTACATTTATTCCGACTAAAATAATGGACTTGAATATTGCAAATCTAATTAGTTTGTCCTGTATAACTTGTCCTGTAAACATGTAGCAATGGCTAACATGGAAAGTCGTACTTCTACTAATTTGCCAATAGCCAAACAAATTGAGTTGAGTTAGGTATACAAGCACGCAATCATGTTGAAATCTTTCACATACATTGGAACCGAGTGTACATAAGTAAAGAATAAAGTAGAACCAGAGAAGAGGTAGTAACAACACAGATAGCTAAAAGCACAATGGAGCGAGCATATAGCATAAACGAAGCTAAGATTACGAAACACAAATTAAACGAACCTTTTGGGTGAGGGTTTCGCAGTTATCTCTCTCGCGGTCGAGGATAACTTGGTAATGATAACCAGTTTGGGAATACACATGAATCAGACCATACACATCGATCGACTCCATATCCTCTCTAGTAAGTTTGATCGAACATATCTGCGTGGTGTGAGGCAGACCAGTTCCAAATGGAGCTGTCGAAACAAACACAATATTTCATTAATTCATTCACTTACTTAAACATACACAATTACACACATGCATCAGTAGCTACGAATGAATACAAAATCAATAAGATAATTATTTATAATTTTTTAAAAGTACTGTAAAATTAATTAATTAAATCAAACATACATACATAGCACATACATAATTACACACATAATTGCATCAGTAGCTACTACAAATGAATACAAAATCAATAATATAATTATTTATTAAAAAAAATTAAAAAACAAATACTGTAAAATTATTAATTAAATTAAACATTCATACACATACACAATTACACACATACTTATTTATAAATTAAAAAAAAAAAGTACTGTAAAATTAATTAACTTACGGTATAGAGAGAAACTTAGGGTCCCATGGAAACTTAAAACAAAACCAATCCAGTCCTCTTCGTCTTCATCATCCTCATCCTCATCGTCGTCATCATCATCTTCGTCATCTTCCTCATCGTCGTCCTCAATGTCGAAGGGGTTAAACCAGAGAGTTTCCTTGTTTCGCATCAAATCTGTATAAATCATCCGCCGTTGTTGGGCTCTGTCAGACATATCCATCTCCATCTCGATCATGTGCCATTGCTGCTTCATCAGATCATTCATTCTACCTTTGTTAATAATTCGCACTTCTTTCATATCCCGAACAAAATCTTCGTGAGTCGGGATGTAAACGGAGCCACCGTAGTTTGGGTCATAACGATATAATAAAAACCCTAGACTACTTTTTTAGGTTGTGTGTGACAACGACTGAGGAAGCACAAGCATTTAAAAGAAGAAGACGAAGAAAATGAAAATTTAAACGATTGTGAAGGTAAAATTTACCCTGATTGGCACACGATTACTATTCCATGTTGTTGGTGATGATGTCGTGGGGTAAATTGCAGTTTTGGTCCTCTATCTCTTGGTTCAATGCTATTACGGTCCTCTAGTTTTGATATACGGTCCTCTAATTGCATACGTATAGGAATTATCACGTTTTCGGCTGCACTTTTGGTCCTCCGGTTGACATGACACCGAATTGTGTCTGATGATGTGTTGGATTGCCAAATTGTTATATTTGTGTATAAATAGGCGTTAGAGTTTCTGCGTGTCGAATACAAAAAATTTATATTTTTGTGGGTAAATTACATTAAACCACCCCACTAGAAACTCATATTACGGATTCTCCCTCGCTAGTTTAACAATTACAGATAGCCCCAGTCGCCGGAAAAAAGTTGACTTGCCCGTTATTCATTTTTGGTTTTTGTCCGGCCAAACACGCCCTTAGCACAAAAAGTACAGATTTTTCCTTTTCTTTTTTTTTTATCTTTTCTTTTTTTTATCTTTTCTCTTTTCTCTTTTTTTTATCTTTTCTATTTTTATTGTTCATCTTCTCCTTCTCCAAGATGAGAATTCCGGTGCCGGAACTAATTCCGGCACCGGAAAAATTACAGCTCCGGCAGGAGATGTAGACCGGAGCTGTTAACTGCTCCGGTCAGCTCCTACCGGAGCTGTTTTAAGCTCCAATCGGAGCTGTTGACAACTTCGATTGGAGCTTATTAATAGCTCCAATCGGAGCTGTTAATAAGCTCCGATCGGAGCTTTTAACAGCTCTGATGGGAGCTGTTAAAAGCTCCAATCGGAGTTTTTTTTATTATCTTTTTATTTTTGGGGCTTTTTCGAAAAAATTCTTAATTTGGGGTTCCTATAGAATAAATATTAGTTCATCTTGAAATATATATAATTTTGTGGTTAATGTGAAATACATTAAAGTTAATTTTGTAAAATAAAATAATTTAGAGGCAAATGTGTAAATAATGCAAACTTAACTTGTTTGTTTCAATTCAAATTCTGAAATTCCGGCAGGGGTATAAATGTAACTTCCAACTCTTAATTCGCAAAAAGTCAAGTTCGTGGGGCTATCTGTAATTGTTTAATTTTGTATAACATTGGGCTACATGTTATTGTCTAACTAAGAGGGAAGTATCTATAATAAAAAAAAATAACAGGGGTAGATGTAAATTGCCCTATTTTTGTATTCTTCGTTGAAGGAATGCACAGAAAGCAGACTTAGGCTTTGTTCTTTTCATCTGAAAATTATTAAGTTCAGTTCAGTTCAGATAAGTTAACATCAGATCAATTCAGTTCAGTTCAGATTTGCCTAATACGAAGTAGTATTTTGTACTACAAATAAGATCAGTTCAGATGAATTCAGTTCAGACTTTTTGAGACGAAGAGAACAGAGCCTAATTTGTCATATATTCGTATTGGTCCTATGCAAATTTATGTTCTTCTGATATCTGCAAACCTCTGAAGATCACTACTTCAACAAATTGTCTACTGTAAAGGATTCTTGGCCTTACTGTTCATGTTGTTATAGTTTCTAAAAGTTCCAGAAAAATGTTTGGTTTCATTTGGTTTTGTGGAGTTTATGTATCAGCAACGCAGAAATCCTGCGCCAGTAGAATCAGCAACACAGAAATCCTGAAGAGGACTTGAATCAGATGCTAAAACAACTGAGCAAGTTGCTATCAGAATCACTAAAAGAACAAGTTGAGATGCCATTATGTTTCTTTCTTTATCGTTCCTTTACGAGAACTGTTTAAATTTCAATGCAGATGGTTGTTTGAGGTGCTGAAGAAGATAACTTGAGGCTGCTTTATATAGACCATCTTAGCCCAAGATTAGCTCTACTTTTTCCTGCTATGAGACGTGTTGAAACCGTAAAAGCAGCAGTTTTGTGCACATTATTAGTTGCCTGTCCTGTCCATGCAGATAATGGTTACTGTTGCCGGCCGGATTAAGGATATATTTTAGTGTTTTAAGGTAACATTAAGAATATATTAACACAAGTCCACATATATAGTTTGAAATGTTCATGATGCTTTATATATTCAGCAGCAAACTGCCAAATAGTATAGTCCAGCAAGAACATGCTGGAGATTTGTGTTTCCTTAATTCTTTGACCTCTTAAACTATGTTAATGTGATTGAAAAATGTCTCTGTTAGACCATATATGTTCTGTACTAAGTGCTGATTGGACGGCTCTATGTCGAAAAACATGCTATAAATCTAAGAACTTCATGCTCTTATAGCCATCTCAAACTCCAAAGCATATAGTTCAGCAATTCAATTCTTGTTATCTGTAAAGACAAGGAAAACAAAACAACATGGCATCCAATTTTCTGGTACTTGGTCTCCTGATTGCAACTTGTTCAGTTGTTCTAGCTTCTGATCCAAGCCCACTTCAAGATTTCTGTGTGGCCAATCTGCAAGGCCCTAGTAAACTATAACTATCTACGACTAGTCGAAAAATTTCTTGAATTCTTAACATTTAGATTTTCTTAATTCTTGCTTACATTGTCTCTTCTTTTTGCATGGTACAGCTATGGTGAATGGCTTCGCATGCAAGGATCCAAAGCTCGTTACCTCGAGTGACTTCTCCTTCACTGGTCTTCACATGCCAGGAAACACATCTAATCCGGTAGGCTCACGAGTTACTCCCGTGACCGTATCCCAGATACCAGGACTTAACACACTCGGAATCTCCATGGCGCGGATTGACTTTGCTCCATGGGGGATCAACCCTCCTCACACACATCCTCGTGCAACTGAAATCTTGACAGTAATTGAAGGCACTCTAGAAGTAGGATTCGTTATTTCCAACCCCAATAATAATCTTACTAGCAAAGTACTTCAGAAGGGCGACGTGTTTGTTTTTCCTATCAATCTAGTCCACTTCCAACGCAACATTGGAAAGAGTAATGCGGTTGCTATAGTTGCTCTGAGCAGCCAAAATCCAGGTGTTATCACTATTGCTAGTGCGGTGTTTGGATCGAATCCTGCTATCGCCAACGACCTTCTTGCCAAGTCGTTTCAAATGGATACTGAGACCATTGATGGGATACAATCCAAGTTCTAGATATAAACAAAGTATGATTTATGAATTGTTTGTATTCTTCATGTTTGCTGTTTGCATGTAATATTGGTATACTTTAAGAAACAATTTGTTTAACAAGATCATTGAGTAATGCAGAAACTTTTTTTTTTTTTTTTTTTTTGAAGCAGCAAGTAATGCAGAAACATGAACAAACTCTAAAACTAGTTGCAAAACTCAAAACAGATTACATAAATAAACTCAAATCAAATCTAAATTTGCAGACAATTCAACTCCATGCGTTATACGATTCAAAGAAACTTGAAAAACTTCACAAGTTTCTCTCCAACATCAAGCAAAGCCAGGCTCGGCGTATAACCATTGACACGGAACACAGATGGCGTAACAACTATACTGTCCTGCCACCTCTCATCTCGACATCAATCAGAACCAACAAATGACTATCTATCGCACCAATAACTTGACCATTACGCAACATCCCTTGTGGAACAAACTCATCATCAACCTGTGCATGGAACTTCTTAGTCCAATTATTACCACTCATAATCCAGACCGTAAAGTTCAAATAAAGCTCTCCAACATCACCATCACTAACGAACAACACAACCGATTTCTCATCAGCAGTAACACACAGTTTCAGTTCTTTCACAGTACTAGGCTTACGATTCTCTGGTAAGCCGACTACCTTAAAAACCTCATCAGCAAAGTCGAAAGTCATAATGCAATTAGGATGAGTATCAAACTCCTCCGGACTATCATAGGCTAACCAATGTACAACCCCATCAACGAAAACACTCTCACACCAGATATTCGGTGGCATACAACAAGGCACATCACCGTTAATACTCGTCCAGTGTTCATCCTTTAACCCATAAACAAACGCATGTGGCCTAATTCCACTATAAAGAACCATGACTACCTTAAAGTCAAGATTTTTACAGTCATATCCGAACCCAACTGTCACATATTCGAAAACATCATCAGGCCCTACGAAAGAAGGAAGAACCTTCACCTTGCCAACAACCGGGTTCCACAGATTCACGGTCCCAACATGACTGTTATGATCATACAAGCATATGATCCCTTTAACAGACCCAACATTCCGTAAGGAACCATTTATGCTTTGGAACGGTATACCTAAGTCTTTGGATAGCAAATCGTTTTCGTGAATAAACGTGAAGTATAATCCAGAACTAGTGTTGTCAGAATGGTACGTAAGGAGGTCATAAGTGTTACTTTCGCCAGGCGATTCGTGGTAAAGACTGATAAATTCTGAGTTGGAGACGGTGAGATTGAAAAGTTTTGAGACTAGTCTGAGTTTCAATAAGATGGTCAAGAGAATATCTTCAGGGATGTTTGAAATTAAGTCTGGTTTTTGTTTCTTCTTCTTCGAAGTAACCAGATTTCCCATTGCTAGCTCAATGGTTATAACTTCTAACGGAGGTTTGGAAAAGGATTGCAGTAGAAACAGAGTAAAAACAGAGTACTCTGTTTCTTTTTCCTTTATATATTTGTGAACATATATTTTTCTTGTGATTTTGTGTAACCTAACTATGGGAAAAATGTACTCCTATTATCCAAGAATATTGTTAATGTGTAATGAGTTGGATCCGAGCTGTTTCTTTTTGGATATTTTGTTTAATAGGAAATTATGAGTAGAAATTATAAGTTTCTATTTTGTGTGCATGCAAAAAAAGGAGATTCACCAAAATAAAAGATTTTGAATCTTTTTATTTCAGTTTTTATGATGTCAAAAAGGTTTACTGTGAAATTGTAAATGTCCAAATACAATGTAATTTCAGAGCTACTCTTTGATGCCATGCCATGTTGATTTTCTTTTCCTTGTAAAGAAAATTTGAAGGCGAGTACAAAAGATTATATGTGTGGGGCTATTTAGAAATTTTCAGATATAAGGGCGTTCAGTGTTAGATTAGAAATAGTCTAAGTGACATTTTAATGAGATAAACAGTGTTTAACAGGTCAAAGAAAGAAACACAAAATCTGCATGTTCTTTTTAACTTTTTGGACTAACATCTTACATCTGTCTGCTTGCTGCCGAATGCAGCATCATTAACATTACCAATTCTTTTAATGATACATTAACACTAATTTAAGTCTTAATCCGGCCACTAAACACTATCTGCATGCACTTATATGCACAAAACTGTTGCTTTACTGTTTCAACGCTGACCCGTCTCGTTGCAAAAAACAACTATAGGGTCGTTTCATCTGATCTTAGACATGGTTGCGCCTATATAAGCAGCTTCAAGTTAGCTTGCTAAGCACCTCAAACAATCATCTGCATTGATACTTAAAACAGTTTTTAAGGCAGAACAGAGGAAGAAGCATAATGGCATCTCATTTGGTCCTTTTGGTGGTTCTGATAGCGACTTGCTCTGTTGGTTTAGCATCTGATTCAAGTCCTCTTCAGGATTTCTGTGTTGCTGATCCTACTGCTGGAGGTTTCGCATGTTTTCGACTTTTTTTGTTACTCTAATATCTGATTTTGTATAGTGCTAATCTTTTGCTACTATGAACATGCAGTATTCGTCAATGGTTTCGCATGCAAGGATCCCAAGCTTGTGACCGTGAATGACTTCTTGTTTAGTGGACTTCACATGCCAGGTAACACCTCTAACCCAGCCGGGTCACGAGTGACTCCAGTGACCGCATCACAGATTCCAGGACTCAATACCCTCGGCATTTCACTGGCTCGCATTGACTTTGCTCCATGGGGAATCAACCCTCCTCACACCCACCCTCGTGCAACTGAAATCTTGACTGTGATTAAAGGCACCCTAGAAGTGGGATTCGTTACCTCCAACCCGAATAACAATCACACTATGACAATACTTAAGATGGGAGACGTGTTTGTCTTCCCGAAAGGACTTGTTCACTACCAGAGGAACACTGGAAGTAGCAATGCTATTGCCATTGTAGGTCTTAGCAGCCAGAATCCAGGTGTGATTACTATTGCAAATTCAGTTTTCGGATCGAATCCTGCTATCGCCAATGACCTCCTTGCCAAGTCCTTCCAGACAGACACTAAAGCCATTGATTTGATTCAGTCCAAGTTCTAGGCAACATCTCCCAAAAAGTTTCACGGGTTTGTGTCAAAGATTTGTTTGCTTATTTTCGATATTTACTTGACTTGAGTTTTCGTGTATTGTCTTGTTACTGTAATGAATTTTCAGGTTTTTCTGTCAACGTAATATTTGTAATATTTGAATTCTGTCAATGTGCTACTAGCCTACTACTAGCTACAAAACTGAAAGCTGCAAGATAACACATAAAAAGGAAGAGTATTGGGCATCTATTCAATGCGTAAAACACATAAAAAAAAAAAAAGAAGAGTATTGGCATCTATTCGATACGTAAAATCACCATAGCCAACTCATTTTTCACAAAATAAATTTGCAACACAGCCAGTGAAGTAAAACAGGAGAGTTATGTCCAAGACTAAACATTCATGATTTACATTGAATTGTAACACAACGTCACAAGCCACCTCACATACAATAAACCACAAGCCATTACATGCATATTGACCAACACAAGTCCAGTTTCTTTCTCAATCATATTAAGAAAGAACAATCAACAGATCAAGAGATAGGAAAATTTGTAAATGACCAGTGTTGAATTTTCATTCAGCAAGCTCCTCTTCTTCATCCTCATATTCCTCTTCGTCTGCAGTAGCATCCTGGTACTGCTGATATTCAGCCACAAGATCATTCATGTTACTTTCCGCCTCAGTGAACTCCATTTCGTCCATTCCTTCACCAGTGTACCAATGCAAGAAAGCTTTACGCCTGAACATGGCTGTGAATTGCTCACTCACACGCCTGAACATTTCTTGAATCGAAGTAGAGTTTCCAACGAAAGTAGATGCCATTTTCAGGCCCCTGGGTGGGATATCACAAACGCTAGACTTGACATTGTTAGGAATCCATTCAACAAAGTAAGAAGAATTCTTGTTTTGAACATTGATCATTTGTTCATCAACTTCTTTTGTGCTCATTTTTCCACGGAACATGGCAGAGGCAGTTAAGTAACGGCCATGGCGTGGGTCCGCTGCACACATCATGTTCTTGGCATCCCACATTTGTTGAGTCAGCTCAGGTACTGTAAGAGCTCTGTACTGTTGAGAACCTCTGGCTGTTAATGGTGCAAACCCAACCATGAAGAAATGGAGTCGTGGGAATGGAATTAGATTGACAGCTAGTTTCCTGAGGTCAGAGTTGAGTTGCCCAGGGAATCGGAGACAGCACGTGACACCACTCATGGTAGCAGAAATCAGGTGGTTGAGATCGCCAACTGGAATAACAAACCCAAAATTAGTTGCATTAAGACACTTATAATATTCCCTTTCCACTTTTTATTGAGTTGGACTGATTCAAACTCAAATCATTTTGAAAAAAAATTACAATCAAAACTTGATCAGAATGAAAACTAAATTATTTTAAACGAATAAAAACGTTTCCTTAAATCATTACACAGAAGGAATGAGTAGAAATGGGACTTACAGGTAGGTGTGGCAAGCTTGAGAGTACGGAAGCAAATATCGTAGAGAGCTTCATTGTCCAACACCATACACTCATCTGCATTTTCCACGAGCTGATGAACAGATAGGGTAGCATTGTAAGGTTCAACAACAGTGTCAGACACCTTTGGAGAAGGAAACACCGAAAACGTCAGCATCATGCGATCTGGATACTCCTCCCTGATCTTTGAGATAAGAAGTGTCCCCATACCAGACCCCGTTCCTCCACCCAAAGAATGACAAACTTGAAATCCTGTTCAAAAAACACAAGCTAGATAATTGTAATCTTGTGCAAATTACATCACAAAATCAAGTAGCTTTCCTGCATTTCTGCGATACTCCAGGAAACAAAAGACATGCCTAGGCATAAAAGTTCCAGGCAAGAAATGTATCATAATAATCCTAATCAACTCAACAGCCCAAATAGCTAGCTATATAATCAACGCATATCCACATTACAATAGGCGTAATCCTAGTTCCAAAGATAAACATCCACCACAAATCTAATCATCCTAACCAACTCGAAGAATCACATTACTAGCTCGATAATCAGCAAGAACAGAGAAAGCATTTTGTGAAAATGAGCAAGCCATATCTAAGAGAGCAAACAGAAAATGCAAAATGATCATATAACTAGCTCAATATGTAACATTCTCACTGCTAGAAACGTATGCACTTCACAGAAATCAAAACGCTAGATCAAGCGAATCTATGCAATCACGAAACAATATGCAGGTCGAATCAACAAACAGTAACAACCGCGCACAGGCATAATCCTAGTTCCAAATGTCATCCATTCCAATTTTAGTACAACTTCACTGCAATGATCATATACTAGCTCAATACTAAGCATTTCACAGAAATCAAAACGATAACTCAAACGAACCTACCCAATCACAACAATATGCATATTGAATCAACAAGCTCATAATCCAAATTCCAAGTGTCATCAAAATTAATTAGTCCAACTTCATATAACTAGCTCGATACTAAGCATTTCACAGACATCAAATCAATAACTAATCACAAAACAGTATGCAGATTGAACCTAATCCTAATTCCAAATGTCATAGCAAAACTAGTCCTAAACATTTGAAAAATGATCGAAACCGAAACCACGAAATAAATCAAAACTCAAACAACCTTGCAAACAATCACAATTCTCAGCCTCCTTCCTGACCACATCAAGCACAGAATCAATCAACTCAGCTCCCTCGGTATAATGCCCCTTCGCCCAATTATTCCCCGCACCGGACTGACCAAAAACGAAGTTATCCGGCCGGAATATCTGCCCGAACGGTCCAGATCTGACACTATCCATCGTCCCAGGCTCCAAATCCATCAACACGGCGCGTGGCACGTACCTTCCTCCGCTCGCCTCGTTGTAGTACACATTAATCCGCTCGATCTGGAGATCGGAGTCGCCGACGTACTTTCCGATGCCGTCGATTCCGTGCTCGTCGCAGATCACTTCCCAGAACTTGGCGCCGATCTGGTTTCCGCATTGACCGCCCTGAATGTGGAGGATTTCTCTCATTTTGGGGCTTTCCGATTAGGTTTTGTTTTCCGGTGGTGGATTGGGCTGAGAGGAACTGCGATTGGATTGGATTGGATTGGATTGGATTGGATTGGGAGGTTTCGAGTTCAGTGTGATTGGGGAATGAGTGGAGGTGCAAAACTGGAGGGTGTTTCGCGGAAAAAAAGGACGGTTCTGGGATTTTGGCTTATATAACTGGGGATAGTTTCGGGATTTCACGTTCGTATATACTCCGTATTTAACGACAATAAAAAATATATTTAACGAAACTAAATACTACAGTATAAATTTATGACGGGATGGAGAAATTACTACTATTTCAAAATCGTTGAGTTTCATGGATTACTCATTACTCCCTTAAAGAATGTTCTAATCTAATTACCACTTTTTTTTAAGATACTATACTATTACAATTATAATGTTTGGCCTATAAATTTGTATCAATAAATCTATAATCAACTTCAATTCAATAAGTCTCTATACAAAGTAAATAATCACCCATTTCGGGGATCGAACCTGTGACCACTTGGATACGTGGTGTCTCAGCTTGCCACTCGGCTACAAACGCTTTGACAATCTAATTACCACTTGAGAATACTATATTTGGAAATACTATATTTTCAATAATTACATCAGTATTTACGAATAAACTTTTTTCTAATTACAACTCCCATAAAGAATGTTCTAAAAAATGTTATCTACTAGTATTATTTTGATAAAATATCTCTGTTAGTCGATTTGAGAATATGACGATAAAATATTTTCCGCATAAGTTTTAAATTTTAACCTTAGATTTTTATTATTTGAAAAATATTTTTATTATTTAATTAGAGTTAAGAGACAACACTATAAAGATTATTTTTTAAACAAAAGATAACGTTCGTTTAATTTTTGGTTTAAAAAATCTCTTTAAAACTCCATACTTTTTTATTTGTGAAACAGTTCAAAACAATTTAAAAATATTTAATTTACAATACTAATATTTATCTGGGGTCAGACAATTTGAATTGGTAATTAAGGAAATAAATTTTGAAGTAATGAAGTTGACATACACTAATAGAGCATTCCTCTCTAAGCATCAAAGTTGCGCTCTGACATCCTATATATACGCAAGGAACCAGAGTTGATCGCGATCGAAATTCCCGATGGACCGAGACGAGATGGTGAATATCGTTATCACCAAATCGTCGGCTCCGTCGATGCCTTACATCCCGACTCGTGACGATTTTGTTCGAGATATGATAAAGTACGAATTATTAACAAATGTATAATTAAGGATCTGATGGAAAATAATAAAGAGTGTGGATGAAGCAGCAATGGCACGTGATGGAGATGGAGATGCCCGACAGGGGCCAACAACCGTTGAGGAGGAGGAGGAGTTTTACAAAATTGGTGCGATACGAGGATATGCTCTGGTTTAATCCCTTGGACATTGAGGAGGAAGAGCAGGGGCGAAGCTATAATTTTTTTCCGTCCCCTGCTAATTGATATAATTATATAGATATAAATTATAATGTATAAATTTATTTGTATCTTCATATTATAGTTCATTATAATTGCAAAAAATCACATGTATATAAATAAAAAATTGTAGTTTTAGAAGTAAAAAGAAGACTCAAACTAAAAATAACATGTGCTAAGTCTAAAGTTTTAATTTTTAATACATATAAAAAATTAATATTTCCAATATCAACCTATGCTACAGCACAGGTTGAAACCCCCTCCCTCCGCCCCTGAAGAAGAGGACGATGAGGAAGAAGATGACGATGACGTTGACAAGGATGAGGAAGACGGAGAGGAAGGCCTGGATTGGTTTTGTTTGAAGTTTCCATGGAACCCTAAGTTTTTGTCTCTATACGGTAAGCATATTTAATTAATTAATTAATTGATGAGTTAATTAATTACTTTTACAATACTTTTTAAAATTTATAAATAATTATCTTATTGATTTTGTATTCATTCCTAACCTCTGCAAGTATGTGTGTAATTGTGTATGTATGTTTGATTTAATTAATTAATTTTACAATACTTTTTTTTATTTTTAAATTTATAAATAATTATCTTATTATTTTTGTATTCATTTCTAGCTACTGACAAGTATGTGTTATAATTGTGTATGTTTAAATAACTGAATGAATTAATGAAATATCGTCGTCTGACAATCTTGATGTATCTTTGATCGAGTTGATATGAATGAAAGTTTCAGTTCTAAAAAAAAATAAAAATGAAATATCGTCGTGTTTGTTTCGACGGCTCCATTTAGAATTAGTCTGCCTCACACCAGCATATATGTTCTCTCAAACTTACTACAAATAAAGGGTATGGATTCACTCGATGTGTATGGTTTGATTCATGTGTATTCGCAAACGGGTCATAAACTCTGACTCGTGTGGGAATAGATGATCTATTACGTCGACATCGTTTGTAAACCCCCAGGTTTTGTATTCCATTTTACCATCACCCGTGTTGATCATGACAACTAGGACATATATATAGATCAAAGTTACTCATTAGAAGTTCAACACTTTTTACATGAACCTTCCCACATTGAACATTGTATAGATCAAAAAAAATGTACCTTAGATATATCATTTATTTTGCCTCTGGTTTCTATAGAAGCTAACAGTTTATTCTTGACTGTATATTCCCAGGGATGGTGCACAAAGTATATATAGCTATTAATAATATAAAACATTTTCTTAATTAATGAAACATATATACTGTATTAGGTATTCTTAATTAAGGAAACAAATATATTTTGGTAACAATTGTAATTTATATAAGGAAACACCTGTTAATAGTAGGAATTAAAAATGGTAAGTATGCATCTCTTGTAAAATATATAGATCTGCATGAATTTATATTTTACAATTACCGGCAGAGGCTAATTAATAATTAATAAGTAATATGCATTCGGGATAAGTAAAAATCAGGAGTCCACAATTTTAACGTGATTCAAGAAATGTCCAAATATCACCACTACACCAACTTCATAATATAAACAAATTAAATAACTGATCACAACTCAATTTAATGTTTAAATGGTGGAAAAAAATCAATCTTAATTGTATATATGTCGAGTCCAAAATAATTGTTCATTCGCCATGTACGCTGTGAAACATAGTACATTCCTTTGTATGGAGTTTGATCTTGATTCTTTAAAAGAAAAAAGAGTATTTTATTGGTTGATTTCTTGCGCGGACCGAAATCCGTCCACCCGACGTCGTTGGCACCCCCGACGGGAATCTGACCAAATTTTAGCAAGTTCAACCTTTTATTTTTATATTATATTAATAAAAAAATCAATTTTAATTCAATTATTTATGTTATGTTTTTAATTAACATTACTCTAATATGCTGTTCTATAAATACAAAATTTGACAAATGTAAAACATATATCTACATAACCGTTTTGATATCCGTGATAGTTGTAATTTTTATACATTTATATACTTACATATAAATTATGTATTTGTCAAAATATATAAATGTGATGGGTCTTTTTATAATTTATTAAATTTATGAACTTTTTTATAAAATGTCAAATTTTGTTCTAAAACTAGCATAATTATGTCTTAGAAATAGCAATATCCTTGATATTTTGTTTGTATCTTTCTTGGTTTGTAGAGAGAATCACACTCTCAATTTTGGTTTTTGCTTGTATCTTGCGTGGCAGAGTGTGTGTGTGTATATATATATATATATTTATTTATTTATTTATTTTCTCTTTTACAATTTCAAGTTTCAACAATGATATAGTTATATTTGGAGTAACGACGTCGTAGAACTAGAGTAGTTATTTACCGGTTAAAAAAATTCAATTACAAAGTTTTTTACCATTGCATGGATAAATTAAAGGTTTACATAGGATACATATACTTTTCAAGTCTCGCACTCGCATATCATTAGGTTCAAGCATGAACCCCCAATAATGCACTGCATCTCTTTTAAGTCGTGAACCCAAACACCATAATTTCCTATATCATATGGCATTTCACGTCAATAAATGATACTCGAATAATTCCATTAGATTTGAGCTATACTATTTGACTGTTGTATGTGAAAGTAAAAGATCTGAACTATATAATCAGCATTCATCAAGATCTAGCTTAAACTACTGCTGTAATACTACTATTCTCAAAAAGATTCAATTTTTATCACTATTTTCACTCAAATAATACTAACAGAGCTAGTGAAACGCAACTTCTACTCTTAAGTTGCAAAATTGTCAAAAAGAATCAAGTTTCATTACTATTTTCACCTAATTTTTCACTAACAGTAACAACAGAGCAAGCTACTAGTATTTGAGCTAATTGAAATAAAACTAATAAAGCATGGAATATATACAGCAGGAGGAGATGAAATGATGTTTAAGAAGATGACTTGAACGAACCAAGCAAAGCTGAAATCTCCATTTTTTCTTCTTTTGCTCTAGACACAATGATATAAAATAGTAGGACAAGAAACCTATATTTATCATTTCATGCTATATATACACATTACAACATTACAAGACTGAAGTTGAGTTTGTGGGTTGGTGACAAATTAATTGGGCCATCTAGTAGTGGACTATTCTAATGGGCAAAGTTAAGGTCCAAAGTCTTTGTTAATATAAAAAGGTTTTATGTTTAATATTTCACAATATAGCTTTTAGATCTCTTTGATTTCGTCCAAAAAGATATACCACTACGGTTCGAATCTATTGTCAAAGTAGCATATGTACAAAAACTTATTGTCAAAATATCACTCTTCCAAAACTAATTGTCAATATATCATAATCTTGCCAAATAGATGTCCATGTAGATAAATCAAATATATATAAAATAATATATAATAAAGAAAAAGGAAAAAAAACGGTTGTAGCTTGTAGATGATCGTGTTAACATCATTAATTCATTATTAGCATATCTGGAAAAGCAAAAGGCCAGCAACACAAGAGAACAACAGTATCATTGTATCATTTAACTCTTTTAATTAACAATTCTCTCTTCTTTTTTTTTTCTTCTTACGAAAGAAAAATAAGCTTTTCATAAACCCAAAACAAAGGAGCATATATAGCTCAGTACACACAATATAAATAGAACTGGGAACAAGTCAAAAGCTTACAGCGGGAAGCAAGAAAAGGAGTGCACACATAACGCAGCTCCTGCTCATAAATAATTATTTAAATGACTAAAATACAATGTCCGTCGATCCAGACTGACCTGCTCATAATCAAGATGACTGGCCACCCACAAGCATAAGCAACAATTTCCACGACGACAAGCACAAGCATAATACTAACAACTCTCAAACAACCAGATTGACATTGTCTTGTCTAAAATGTTTTAGAAATTAAAGAACTCAAAATGAAAGTTGTCTGATCTAAAATGTTTCAGAAAGTAAAGAACTCAAAATGAAAGTCAGTTTAAGATGACTAAACAGAGAAAAATTCTGCTTCTTGACCAATAGACGAAATATGTTCTTCCACTTGTTGGCAAAACCACGCACTAGTGAAGCTGCATTATGGATAATCTACTCCTCAAGTCTATCAAGGCCTGCAAAAAATAAACAGAATGATGAGTACCATGCCTGATAAGACTCGGAGAAAATTAAATTCAGACCCACACTTAGTATACATATTTTCAATACACACAAGGTAATAAGTTTCATCCAATATTCAGTGAGAAGAATATCAAATACAACCTTAAGAAACATTTACCTATGTTGTTTTTTTATTAGGACATGTTTTCTTGTTGTGCCCTTCTTGTCTGCATAAACTACATCTCACAGTTCCACAACCTTCCCTGGCATCCATCTCATTATGCAAGCGTGTAGATTTGGGACGACCTTTAGAAGTTCTTTTCATAGAATCAGAAGGTAAGAGCACCGTTTCTGTTGACGGAGGCCAATAAGCTTGATCGGGAAGTGGATGAAATAATGGAGCCAATGTCATTTGATATGTAGTAAGAGAATACCAATGTTGAACGTAAGACATGTAGTCCAAATTACAACTCTGACAAGCAGCCATTACTTGTGAGCAAGGAAATCCGAATATTTGCCATTTTTGACAAGAGCAAAAGTTTTCGGTCAGCTTTACAATCTGAATATTATTTCCTTTGCTTTTGCTAGCGATAGAGCGACCTGTCTTGATGCTAAATGTCCCAGCCAACCTGTCGAACATTATCACTTCATGCCTGCTCGCTTTTATTCCACTTGAACTTAATTTTCCATCAATAAATGGAGTGAAATTGTGCCCATTAGATATCCTTTCGGCTCCTAGATGACGCCTTATAGCAAAGTAGCTATTTACACGATAAAATGTGAGTTGGACTAGGGCTGTAATAGGCAGACAACGAGCTCCTTTTAATACACTATTGAACACTTCAGAGAGATTTGTCGTCATAATGCCATATCGACGACCATTATCATGTGCCAAAGCCCATTTCTCTAAAGGAATCTCTTCTAGCCACTTTCGTGCTTCCGGGTTAATTCTCCCAATTGTTTCCATCTTTCTATCAAATTTACGGACTTGGTTTTCATTTGCCGCCCACCATACAAGGTTCTTTAGTACTTTGTCATGAAATTTGGTGTTGAAATTGCTGGCCAAATGACGGATGCATAATCGATGATAAGCACATGGCTCGGTCCATCCAGAACCTTCCGTATTCATGACATTCTTAATTCCAATATGGCGATCCGATATAACACAAATGTCATTTCTTTGAGTCACAAAACGCCTAATGCAGCCCATAAACCAATACCAACTATCATTATTTTCCCCTTCTACGATTGCAAATGCAAGTGGAAACAACTGATTATTTGAATCACATGAAACGGCAATTAGCAATGTACCTTTATACTTTCCATAAAGATGTGTCCCATCGATGCTAATGATAGGGCGACAATGTTTAAACCCTTTAATTGAAGCTGCAAAAGACCAAAAGACACGCTTAAAAATTTCATGTCCTGGGTTCCTCTCAACAAATTCCTTGTAACGACCCGACCAATCCGGACGGCGTGGTTACTCCTGGACGGACCCACACATGTCCCCACAGTATGATATTGTCCGCTTTGGGCATGAGCCTGCACGGATTTGCTTTTGGAATCACCCAAAATGCCTCATACCATGTGAGAGTGGTGGTCTAACATATATACCCTTTATTCCAATCACTCTTAAGCAATGTGGGATGCGGGGCATTACATTCCTTGTCCCAATGTACAATTGTGCCAGGATTTTCGTGCTGCAACACACGCATATACCGGGGCAAAACTTTATAAGATTCAATCCAAAAGATCTACAATTGCCTTCTGTTTTGCTTTCCAAGCTTTAGTTTTGGATATTTCATAGCTAAATTGATCAGATATCAATGCTTGAATAGTTGTAAGTGTGATCGACAGCTGAGCCTTCACTAGTGGCTTTATTTGGCTGGCCACAAACTCCGAATCCAATTGCCTATGGTCTCTATTAATGATGGGGTTGACACAAGTATGCGGCCCACTATACTTTTTTATTTCAAAAAATGATGCTCCTTTAGGAATTGAGGCACGTAATTTCCACGAACAATTAGGTGCCTGCTTACACTTGAGAAGCCAAAGATCAGGACCTGAATGTGAAACATCATACTGTTGGTGTGCTTTTAGTGAGTATAACTTAACTGCATTCTGCAACTCGACTTTGGAAGAAAACCTCTGGCCAACATATAATGCATCAGTAACAGTAGTCCGAGAAGATTCTTGACGGCCTGGTACTAAGGCATCAACCACAGCGTTATTAATTTGATCGATTTTGGTGAACTCAACACTAGGGGCTTTTTCATGATCATGAGCCATGCTAATACGTTCTTCATCCATTCCTTCTTCATCCTCTTCTAAGCTCTCATCCAATAAATTGGCATCCATCTGAGTCCCATTCAAAACAAATCGATTTCCTTCACTTGCAACAATTTCTTCTATCATACGAGCACCATTGTCGTTTATGAAAGAATCACTCCTCGTTCTATTCGACATGTGCATATTTTCATTTGACCCTCTGTGATTCGGTCCATTATTTCCGCCATTCATGTGATCAATATCATAATTTTCCGGCGATTTCTCTGATACAAATTGGTGGCGGGTGAAGGAACAGCCATCTAGATCAAAGTTTAGATCAAGCAATCCGGACTCTTGTGTGAGTAGTTGTGTGAAAGGACCATAGGAGATGACTTCTTGAACATTCGCAGGCTCAATAATTTGCACCGGTGTTGCTTCCAGGTAAAACTCCAAGCAATTAGTATCCGGACGTTTCATCACATCAAAAACAATACTCCTTGTATCATTATCTTCAACCGGTAAAGCTATATATTCTTGAGAATTACTTGGATACCTGCAAGTAATTTTTATTAGATTATTTACTCGATCATAGCCTGTGATATCGTACATCTTCTCCATTAGACTGTTGTAGCTAATTCGGCTGCTAACTTTGACGGGCTTCGGAGGAGCACCTTCATAAGCAATTCCACGAGAATTTGATGTCATCCGTCCATTCCAATAGCACAATATTGTTATATTTTCTCGAACCATCCTAACAAAGATGCAAGAACAGTTAATTAGCCTATAAGATACTTAATTAACAGTGAAACAAAATAAGTAATTATTGAATGGGCTCAGCAAGAAAAGTTAATTAATTAGCATATAAGATACACATTGTTACATTCTGAATATATTGAATTACAATATATCACCTTCACTCCGCTGCTAATTTCCGAATGTGCTCAGCATAATTACAAACAAGTAAATAATCATTATCAACATGCCATTGTTACCTTTACTATCAATCAACATGGAAAAATATAGGGCATGACGGTACATGATATATCAACTATCATTCAACACAAAGTAACATGATCAAAGTACATCATATTCAATTGATCAAGACATTAATGTTTAATGTTACCTGTTTTCTGCCGTTGTTGTCACTTCGTCGACGATCGATAAGATAGGCAGACGGAATTTGTAAAACCTAAAATAGTGAAAGAGGCTTATACGATTTATCTCACCACGTGGACACTAGTGTATTGCTTATTTGGCAAAATAATGATATATTGACAATTAGTTTTGAAAGAGTGATATTTTGAGAATAAGTTTTTGTAAAGATGCTACTTTGACAATAGATTCACTAGGTTCGAACATGAACATGGACAAGCACGGGGATAATAATTATCAGTTTATTAAATAAATCCAATTAATGTGAGGCAAAATTCCTACTACTAATATACACTTTAACATGTTCACAAATCACAAGTATTGAGAATAATGTTGCAATTAGATGAGATAGTCTAGTGAAAGTGAATAAGTTAATTAATGTGATTTTATTTATACTAGTACAAATTTATAATTTGGGAAGACAAAAAGGAAATAATAGAAAGTAAGCAGGTTATTTAATTTTTAGTGTCGTGATTTGGCCAATGTGAGTTGATCGAATGATCATGAGCCAAGTAACATTAATTTCTGCTGCTAGTGAAAGTGAATAAGTTAATCAACCGTGTGGCGCAAAGATCACTCACTCAATCTCATTGTTATTAGGTTTGCTTTGAATGTTTCTGGGTTTAATTATTGCCTAATTCTGAAAGCGGGCGGAGAGCGAGGTACAACAGCGCCATCCGCGTTTTTCTTGTATAACTCCGATTTTGTTTTCTTCATCTCCGATTTGACGTTCAAATATTACTTTGCCCGTTGTTGAAGTTTTCACCATGCCTCAAAGCGGAACTGGAGTCAGTGTTGAAGCTGTTGATCATGTTTTTCCCAGACCTAGACATGCTTAAGCAAACTGGCAGGTACTAGAAAATTTAGGAAGCTTTGTTTTGGTGTATTCTAGTTTTTTTTTTTTTTTTTTTTTTCTTTTACCTACTGTATATGTGGCTCATTAGGAAGATCTAGTGCAGTTTATATATATTATGGAGATCTAGTGCCCCTTATATGGCTCAGTTTATGTATGCTTCAGCTGTTGTATACGGTTTACCACAAATAGTAATTATTAGGTGGAGAGGAGACACTTGTGTAGTAGTTGCAGTAGTCATGTGCTAATTGTGTTCATCTCATGAAAAAAGTAGTTGAGCATATAGAAAAGTAGAATACATAAAAAAAAACTGTTTGTCCTAGAAAAAAAAATTGTTCAATCTGAACATCTTTTTTTCTACATTTGAAGGTTTTATTGTACCATGCTATTCTATCCGTGTAAAGAAATGGGATTTTGGGGTGGAGTATTTGGAAAACGAGCGAAATTTATGGGAAAAAATGACATGTGGCACTTTGGTGCCAATGATGTAAATAGGGGGCTCATACATTGTTCCTTGTTCAATAGAAAAAACACAAACTTACAAATGATTTATGGTATAGTGTGGAGCCAGCTTGTCGTAATGGCCTTCACTGTTGCGATAGCTTCTAAAGTCTAAACCACCAGCAGCACCGAGGCAGTGCCCAATCATTGACTGGAAAGGAGAATCGTAAAGTTAATAGCCAGCAGAAATTATGATAGTTCCACTTGAATATAGAAAGCAAAATGGAATTAAGCAGTAGTTGCAAGCAAGCGGCCTGTTCAAAGTTCCATGCATCATGTACAAATTGGGAATACAAGGCCCTGATAATTTGGTAGACCTTGTGCTTGAAATTTCTACAGCACGCAAATGACAACAAGGCATGTAATAACTTGCATGAGAGGGGGATACATATAAATTGAACATATGGGTACATAAAATGAATTAGGCATCGTGGATTAACAAGAAAAGGACAAGCAGCATCATTGCAATGTCAATTATACAACAGAATGAACCTAGGCTCTTGATGCCATAAGAAAATGCAGAAGAAATTATATTGATTTGGCTGCGGATAAATGAGAAAAAACAGAGCTCGAGTGCAATTACCTTTATCTTTATATAGTCACAAATTGATGCCCTAACCCGAGCAGTAATTCTACAATTACATCATCTATATACACGTTACAGTACAGGAGTAAAAAACCCTCATAAAATTACATCAATCGGTAGCAAACAAGGTAGTAGTAAATCGAATTGCTCACGCCGTACGTATGAACCCTAAATTGTACAGAATTGGTACATTTCTTGATCTAGTGCGATGAATTGATCAGGTGTGCTCAATTCGTGTGTTCCCCGACTTGATTGGCGAACTGTGCGGCGTAGACGACGGCTTATGGCGCTTTGATGTCTTGGGCGTTTTTGCTCTTCCCCTTCTTCTCTTTTAATTTCTTCTGCAATTTCTTCTTTCTTTGGATAAATCATTTGAAGTGGCGGCGGAGCCACTGGGGTCCAGTGGGGTCACTGGACCGCCTGAAATTCTAAATTCATGTAAAAAAAAAAAAAATTAACCATATTTTACATTTTGACCCCCTAAACAATTAAAATTTTATATTTTGACCCCCTTAAATATTTCTCCTAGATTTGCCACTGATTTGATCCTTATATTTTAACAGAATAGGCTCGTTCTTTGGGAATATATTGGCCCCGATAGATACGTACAGTTATGTTCTTGGATTTATAGGAACGATAAGTTTGATTCAACTACACACATTCGCGAAACACATTTGGTTTCGTTAAGAACGCAAAGCAAAAATTATCACTAATATTTGTTTCGAAGCCGTTAATATTGATAAGATGTTTTGATTGAATGATTTATTCAACTTAATTTTCTGATTGCTTAATTTCTTCTTAATCATGACTGCCATAACACAAACTTAATCATCTTTTTTTCTTTTTCATGATGCATGCATGTGGACTTATAACTAGAATCAAAGGATCACGATTCATCGATCATCACAAGTTACCCGTAATTGCAAATTGAATCCCAAGCAAGTGATATGACATGATACTCTTATGTGACATCAATTCAACCAACGCTCACTCCTACAAGTTGATGTTAAACAAGTGTAATTTAATTAAATAACTAGTAAATTTCTACATTTTTGTAAAATTTTACAAAGGAGTATAAATTAGTATCCGTGGTTACGAAGATATTGATTAGTTGGGGGACTTTTCACATTTTTAAAGTTGTATCCTTCAACTTGAAGCGCTTAGTACTGTTTCAAGGGGCCAAGAATGTCTTTCATTTCGACGAGAAAGGTAAATGTCAAGAAGAAAGCCAAACGCGAATTAACAATTGGTTTGTAATTCATTCCTAAGACATGGCTTTAGGGGCAGTTCAATATCATGAAGGGAGGAATCTCCACCGAGAATTAACTTTACTCATGCATGATAATATGCGTTGCAAAGGAATGCGGACGATCGAGTCTAGAAAACCCGCCCAGATGTTGCTACGTTTGGCCAAGTCTATATTTGATACTTCTATAGAGATTATAGAGCTTTACACGTTTTAGAAAACACTAGAAGGTAGTAAAAAAACTTACATGTTTTAGAAACAACTATCTAATCAACATGATCAATATGATCACCAATAGTCCTCTGTGTATATATATACCTAAACACAAAATTATAAAAATACTAAACACCTTCGTTGTAATACCACAAGAAGCAACTCTGACCTTTTCTTTAAGCCAAACTCCGACCTCAAACACCAGACATCAATAATGGATTTAATTCGTGCAACTCAAAAAACTAAGCCGACTCTGATCTCAAACAACTCGACATAATCGAAGCTAAGTTGAAAGCCAAGAACCCCGGTCGTTACAACAACACCTTTAAACAGAAGGTCAAGTCCTTAGAGTTGGATAGGGATGAGTTGAGGAGAGGTCTAAAGAAATTTGGAAAACTTATCCGGGAAATGCGGTTGAGGTTCTTATATAGGGAATGCCGAGCGGTGAATCTTCACCTTTCAGATGATTGTCAGAAAGTACTTCCGCTATGAACTTTTTGTAACCTTTCACCCCAGTGGAAACATCTAGCTGAAAGAAACGGACCTTAGATATATCATCTATTTCGGCTCTAGATTGTGTCGCAGAAGTTGACGGTTTATTCTTGTATCATAAGAACATAACATTATAAAAAGTTAATAATTTCCATATACACTACTACTACGTACACGTCTACACATACTTTACTACTACTACTCTATTACACGACTACACATACTTCATGAAAGAAATAAAAAAACACTAACGTACCAATGGGCAATGGAAATAGAAAAATTAGCATGTATGCAATTGTACTTGAAGTCAGAGTAAAAACAACTATAGTAAGTGTATAAGTAAACCAAAACAAAGGATCATCAGCAGGATTTGAACCCAAGTAAATTAAATTTTATCCATCAATCTATCCTAGAGTTAGAGTGTAGAGAATTTTAGCACAATCAATCGTCACGAATTTCAGTTTAAACCATTTACTGTTCAAACGGAAGCCCTGAATAAATCACAGTGCTTTATCTGATAATTTTGTTGTTAATTCAAACGGAAGCCGATCAACAAGCCCAATTCCAGTAACTTAATGCAGATACTCAAAATTATAGCAGGGACTGGATTGCACAAAGTAAAGAAGTTGATGGACTTATTTGCTAACAGAAGAAGAGTTGCTACTACACTTATAGAAACGCAGTTTCGAACTCTGTTGATTAATGAAGCTGCTATGCAATCGCGAAATCGATTAAGAAAATGACCAATCAGTACCTCTCTGCGCACCCTAGTTCAAAACAATGCAGTACATAATAATAATTAGATTCTGTAGACTAAATCTATTAATAGTATAATAAGCATTTTCTTAATTAAGAAAACTTTTTATTTTAATCCTAATTAAGGAAACATACCTTTAGGTATTCTTAATTAAGTAAACTTTTTTTTATCTTAATTAAGGAAACATACATTTAGGTATTCAATTAAGGAAACAAAATTATATATAGGTCATATATACTTGGTAATCTTGTACAACTTCATAGTATTTCTAATTACAACTACTTGTGAAATCCATTTATTCAACTAAATAATACTACTAATAAATTCAATTAAATCATACTAGTAAACTCAATCTTTCTTGTACAACTATTACTACTAATAAAATTTTCACACGACCTTAATTTTGTTTTAACACAAAGTAGCTAAAACAAGAAAGGCAATAGAAATGCATCACAATAGTTACAAGGTGCAAAACATAGCTATTTTGTCGATCGGATCATATATATGATTAAAATAAAAATTTAACATATTTTTAAAACGGGTTAACGGGCCGGGCCAGTGCAGTTCATGAGTTTTATGGGGACTGGGCCGGGCTCGGGCCATTGTATGATGGGGCCCTTATGAAATGCTGTTTCACGTATCTCTTAACCAAGGAAACAAACAGTATTGAACTATTAATGGTATAAAAACTAGTTACTACAAACCAATTGAGGAACAAAGTTATGATCAGTGTACCTTAAAATATAATGCAAGCAAAAGTTAAAATATAATGCAAGCAAAAGCCTACACGCCAGTCTTAGATTCTCAGGGGATCATAACTTTGGCTAGAGTCTTCGGGGTTTCGTTCCATTTGTTTTTCCTCTAGCTTCGTTGGCTAGGTTGGGCTCTCTTTTGTATAAGTTTAGTGATACATCTCGTGTCATGATTGGGGTATGCCCCTCTTATCTTGTACTGACTTTGGGTTTAATGAACTTTTTTTTGCTGTTTCAAAAAAAAAAAATGCAAGCAAAAGCAAAACATGCATGACAGTATACCTTTTAGAACCGATCATGACTATTCCCAGATGATCTAAACACGTCGATAAATGAACAAAATAAATGAGTAATACCTAGATCGACCTTTAGGATATATATGTGTGGTTTGTTCAATCTGAAAAATCGATAACTAGTCATAGATGATCAAAATAGACACGTCAATAAATGATACTTGAATAATTCCATTAGATTTGAGCTATACTATTTGACTGTTGTATGTGAAAGTAAAAGATCTGAACTATATAATCAACATTCATCAAGATCTAGCTTAAACTACTACTGTAATACTACTATTCTCAAAAAGATTCAATTTTTATCACTATTTTCACTCAAATAATACTAACAGAGCTAGTGAAACGCAACTTCTACTCTCAAGTTGCAAAATTGTAAAAAAGAATAAAGTTTTCATTACTATTTTCACCTAATTTTTCACTAACAGTAACAACAGAGCAAGCTACTAGTATTTGAGCTAATTGAAATAAAACTAATAAAGCATGGAATATATACAGCAGGAGGAGATGAAATGATGTTTAAGAAGATGACTCGAACGAACCAAGCAGAGCTGAAATCTCCATTTTTTCTTCTTTTGTTGCAGACACGATGAGATGAAAATAGTAGGACAAGAAACCTAGATTTCTCATTTCATGCTATATATACACATTACAAGACTGAAGTTGAGTTTATGGGTTGGTGACAAATTAATTGGGTCATCTAGTAGTTGACTATTCTAATGGGTAAAGTTGAGGTCCAAAGTCTTTATTAATATAAAAAAGTTTTATGTTCAATATTTCACAATATAGCTTTTAGATCTCTTTGATTTCGTCCAAAAAGATATACCACTAGGTTCGAACATGAACATGGACAAGCACGTGGATAATAATTATCAGTTTATTAAGTAAATCCAATTAATGTGAGGCAAAAATCCTACTACTAATATACACTTTAACATGTTCACAGATCACAAGTATTGAGAATAATGTTGCAATTAGATGAGATAGTCCAGTGAAAGTGAATAAGTTAATTAATGTGATTTTATTTATACTAGTACAAATTTATAATTTGGGAAGACAAAAAGGAAATAATAGAAAGTAAGCAGGTTATTTAATTTTTAGTGTCGTGATTTGGCCAATGTGAGTTGATCGAATGATCATGAGCCAAGTAACATTAATTTCTGCTGCTAGCTCCTTTTTTTTTTTTTTTTTTCTAGTTCTTTAGTTTTGTTGTTGTTTTATAAAGTGTGGGTAGTGTGACATAAATTGCTTTTTATAAACCTAATTTGTCAATAAATTCAGGTAAAAAAATAAATCTAATCTCTTTCGTTTTCGAATCTCTCATTTTGCCTATTGGATTGTCTTCCTGGCTAATCCATTAAGGGATGTTTCTTTTCATTAACACATAAAATACTAGGAACCGCGTCACACGCTGCGTGTGAAGCGTAATCTTGTAAAACATTATTATTTTATTAAATAATATATTAAAATAAATGGAGTGAATATATAATCTTCACATAACGACTTCAAACGTAATAAAATAAAAAAAATAACTAATTGAGTAATTAAACTTAATATAAATGGTGTGGTATAAATGTATATAGTTTTTGTAGTTATGCAATTAATAGTGAATTGAACTATATTAGACATACGCAAAGTATTCTTCCGGTGAGTTAAGAACCATCAGATACATTTCTAGACTTTGGAAACATTAACTTCAAAATCTGCAATGCATCTTTTTCGCATGTTAATTGGTATTCTTCATCAGTTGAATATATTGTCAAGTGCTTCATATAAACATTCTAGTTTCATAATATGATGTTTTTAGTTATTTTTATCGTATGATTTAAGAATAATTTAAGGTCAAAATGACCATCGAAAAAGTCAACAAAATCAAGTGTTACATTTATTATTGGACGGAGGAAGTATGTCTTTTTTTATAAGAACATATCATGGTTATTTTTAAAATTAAGTATAATACGTCATACAAAAAAGAAAAAAATTACGCCAATAAGATTCGAACCCAACGCCTTCAACTAAAATAGTGATACAAACAATAGAGAAAAATCACGCCAACAAAATTCGAACCAAACACCTTCAATAAAAATAATAATAAAAATAGTGGAGAAAAATAACGCCAACATGATTCGAACCCTACATCTTTTAATTAACTAATGACACATGTACGCACCAGATTGAAATTGGATAAGCAAGATCAACGGATTAAAATTGATTGGTAGGTCAATCAATTTGGTAAATCAATCGGCTTATTATATTACTTTAAAAAGAAAGGAAAGAAATAAAAGGCTTTTAACAAAATCCAACAAATTGATACAAAAACAAAAAAGAAATATTATAATAACTAATAAGTATGCAAAGAGTATCAACGTTGTGTCACTCGTATGCCTCTTAATGATTAGGATTCACCTAATTCTAACCCACTCAAACGTGTTATATTCTTTTGAGGGTCGATCCAAATTCGACAATCATATACCAATTCGATCCATTACTTTATTGGAAAAAATACAGAATAAACCAATAACAACAACTAATTACATAAAAAGCCATTTACAAATAATATTTACCAAACACTCGCTACTTACTACACATGCGGACTTCAAAATCTCATTCAAGTGGATTTATTGAGGATTTTTGAAGTCCGCCTACAGAAATGGACCTCAATATCTCGTTCGGCTGGATTTAATAGCAAATTTGACATCCGGAACTAGCTGAAACTAGCTAAAAATGACTGAAACTAGCTAAAAATAACTTAAACAAGTTAAAACTAACTATTAATTTTATAAATTTTTTGAAATTAACCTTTAAAACCGGTTGTTAATTTTATAAAATGATAAAATTAACTCTAAATACTTATTTATGCTAAATTATAAAAATTAAAAAGTATTCCTTTTTTTTTCATTCTGCTCTGAGAAAAGCTAGTGAAGGGGTCTACTTTCTACAATCTCCTCTCTTATACGAGAACTCGACTTCTTTTTTTCTGACCCAGTTAGCTCTCCACTTCGTAGCTTGTCTGGTCGGAGAGGGATTCCGCCCGTTCCAGAAAAAAGCAATTCAATGCCTCAATTTTTGGTTATTTCTTAGCTTTTTGATCCGCTAAGGAAACCATTGCAGTGAACTTTTCTTCTCTCTTACTTCAAACATTTTCTCTTTGGTCCATTAGTTACTAGTTAGAAATCCCTAATTTTCTTCTTTTATAGTACTAGCTAGCTAGGGCCGGCATTTTCCAATACACATCTTTCCCATTATTTTTTCCTTCTGAGAAACTTATCCATATCTTATATCTCCCATCTTACTTGTATGAATCATCTTCGTTTTCTGATCTTCCGGCTTCGGGTTTTATTCGTCCTACTCATCTCAAGTCGCACGAAGTTTTTTTTCAAAACAAGAATTTAGAAGAGAAAGCTCAACCATGTAAGTGTGGCGCAAAGATCACTCACTCAATCTCATTGTTATTAGGTTTGCTTTGAATGTTTCTGGGTTTAATTATTGCCTAATTCTGAAAGCGGGCGGAGAGCGAGGTACAACAGCGCCATCCGCGTTTTTCTTGTATAACTCCGATTTTGTTTTCTTCATCTCCGATTTGACGTTCAAATATTACTTTGCCCGTTGTTGAAGTTTTCACCATGCCTCAAAGCGGAACTGGAGTCAGTGTTGAAGCTGTTGATCATGTTTTTCCCAGACCTAGACATGCTTAAGCAAACTGGCAGGTACTAGAAAATTTAGGAAGCTTTGTTTTGGTGTATTCTAGTTTTTTTTTTTTTTTTTTTTTCTTTTACCTACTGTATATGTGGCTCATTAGGAAGATCTAGTGCAGTTTATATATATTATGGAGATCTAGTGCCCCTTATATGGCTCAGTTTATGTATGCTTCAGCTGTTGTATACGGTTTACCACAAATAGTAATTATTAGGTGGAATTCTATGAAAGAATTGTGTTTAAGGCCATATAGAGAAGAGATTTTGAAGAGCACAGAGTCTTAGTTTAGATTGTATTCTTAGCTAAGGGGTCAGAGTTTAGCTTTTGCAACGTGGGGAAGATAATAAAGAGCTCCTGATTTGAGTTTTGCTTAGGGTTACAATTGGTATCACTTTCCATTAGTAGGTGTATAACAGGGCTGCAAAGGAGGTGTTATGGTTTGACAAATTCTTTACAATTGCTCCATGGTTAACAAGACTCTAAAGAACATTAGAGTTGCTCTTTAGTTGAGCTCCAAACAGTCTGCTTGTTTCACTAGAATTTCGCTCCAATTTTGATAGGCTCAACTTGATCTGTCGAATTGTAGAATTTGCCATACATATAAGTGAAAATTGCAATAGTATAATATACATACATGCTTTATCAAATAGATATTACTATAATAGTTGCTTGTTTTTTACTTTTCTTTAGGTTGTTAGAAATGTTATTCTGTTTCTTGATTATGATTAGTGATGTGAGCATGTTTCCTTGAATTTGTTTCAGGCCTGAGATGGTGGTTGGCTGGTATCATTCTCATCCTGGTTTTGGATGCTGGCTTTCTGGTGTTGACATCAATACTCAACAGGTTGTTCCCCCACACATGTAGTATAGGCTATTAGCTCAACTGAACTACTGTGACTAATTGATGCTGTCCCAGTTACTAGACAATGAACAATGATATAAACCAAATCATTAATTATAGTAAAATAAAGAATTCTTGTTTTTCCTAGTAGAAGAGTTGTATATAGTTTGGTAGTAACATAGGGAAATTCAAATTACTGAGTTTTATGCATACTCAGTGAGTTGGTGCAATTATATTTTAATGAGCACTTTAATTTGATATTGTCCATACGATCATGCAGAGTTTTGAAGCTCTGAACCAGAGGGCTGTGGCCGATGTGGTAGATCCTATCCAGAGTGTTAGAGGAAAAGCGGTCATTGATGCCTTCCGTCTCATCAATCCCCAGACAATTATGCTTGGTCAAGAACCACGACAGACCACATCCAAGGTTGGACATCTTAATAAACCATCCATCCAAGTAATGGCCAGTGAATAGCTTCTGATTTCATCTTAAAACTATTCAACATTTTGATTTCTAACGGAATTTATCTCATTGCTGGCTCTGATCCATGGTTTGAACAGGCACTATTACTCCATTGCTATAAATTATCAGAAAAACGAACTTGAGGAGAAGATGCTCTTAAACCTTCACAAGAAAAAATGGACAGATGGATTGACCCTCCAACGGTTTGATACCCACTCAAAGACTAATGGACAGTCCAGGTACAGTGATTTTGCACGACTGCTATGCAATGGACCATCCACACTACACATAACTAAATTACCTATGTAGATTAAAACTTAGTAAAAGCAAACTGGCTCTGTGGTTTTCGTTATAGCCATCAGTTGTCAATGTCATAATCCATATCAGGAGTAAGTCGAGCCAATATTAAAGAGAAAAAGAGATGCTTCCTTTTGTTTTAAGAGGCTTAAATTGAATAAATTAGGATTGCTCCATCCATTTCTCTTGTTACTTATGCTGATCATGTAATAGTAAGAGGTAGAGCTAATCTTAGCTGTTAGCTAATCCATTGTTGATTGAGTAAGGCTGTCTGATATCTGGTGTGCTATAGGTTTCTATTCTGGGATAACAATTGATTTTGCATGTAGAGAGATCCTTAAATTATTTTTGCACAAGTTAAACGATGCACTGAGGCTAAACTTATTTCACTGAGCACTGTTCTCTTTGAAAAAGATACTGATCAAACTGCTGGTAGAACTCTTGCCGTTAATTCCCACCTAGCCTTTCTCATTCTGAATCCCTTTTCATTGTCTGGCAAAATACAATGCAGGAGATGCTGAGTTTAGCTGCCAAGTACAATAAAGCAGTCCAGGAAGAGGATGAATTCACACCAGAATTGACACCAGAGAAACTAGCTATTGCTAATGTGGGAAGGCAAGATGCTAAGAAGCATCTCGAGGAACATGTCTCTAACCTCATGTCTTCAAACATTGTTCAAACTTTGGGAACGATGCTTGACACTGTTGTCTTTCTCCTAAACCAAACAGCTCCTAAGTGACAAAAATGGGGAGAATGCACTGTTGGAGAATACGGATTCTCTGTTTGGTTGACAAAAAAACGGGGGAGAAAAGAGAACGACATGGAGAATTATCTGTGTCCAAACAATTTGCATATATAAAGCTCAAGCAGCCCCAAATTGGACACAAATCTAGGTTTCTTCCATCTTCGTTTGTGAGGTGATTCGAATTTTTCTCATGAAATCCAGATTCCATGTCCCTTTTTTTCTTTTTTTTTTTTTCCTTTCATATTTCTTGGTCTGAATCCCATCTTCGGTGTTGTGGTAGTCCGATGGGTTTGGATACTGTACCGGAATTGAGAGCGAGGCAGTGGATGTTTTCTTGTTTTCCTCTGTCAATTTGGTGAAGGTAAATAAGTAATTGTATATGAAGTTCATTAAATTGATGTCAAAATTGTTGCTGCCTTCATTTATTTATTTGAGTCTGAGTTGCATTAATTAAGTGTATTGTACATATATTTGCATTCATGTTAATAATTGTATTGTTGTTAAATTTCTTGCTGGGTTATGTACTGTCCTGCTGATGATAAATAGCATTCGAGGTTTTAAATAAATTTTAAGACACTGAATCTTAGAACAAATGTAATATGCAGTCATTCTCACTTGTCCTGCTGATGTGGGTTTTGTTAGTATACAAATTTGCTGAAAATCTATATTTTCGGGACTTCTTGATAGTTTCGATGAGATTTTAGTCGATTTTCTGGTGATAAGTTCGTTGCCATGGATGTGAGACATTTAGTCTTGATACTACTCAAAGTCAGAATATGTTCAGTAGATTTGACCAACTGTTTTGTATTAGAAATGATCTATATATGTGTAGTCATGTGAGAAGAATTTATGTTATCAACAAATTGCTTGATATGTTTTATGAGAGTTCACACATGTTGGCAGGCGCAGTCTGTACTGAAGGGCCTGAGAGAACGAGGTCTTGACCTGAACTGAACTACTAATTTTTCAGGAGCAACAAATGGTCATGCCAAGGCATAGAGATTCAGATCTCCAGAAGGAACTTAACCGTCACATACCGTCGGCAGCTGCTTTTGGAGGGATGTGCATTGGTGCACTAACATCGTTAGCTGATCTGATGGGTGCCATCGGTTAAGGACCTGAAATTCTCTTTCGAGAAGGAGAAAGCAGGCGAACTTGGTTTTGTAGATTGAAATACTTGTAGGGAGTTTTTTATTTTATTTTTTTGAATCGGAGAACACATGTATTGTTCTTTTTTAACTAATTTAGAATCCAGAGTATAACAGATTTTTACATTTTGTTTTGCTTTCAATTATTCTCATCAGTTTTATAAGAAGTTCAGAAGGGAGCTTTGGTCGAGACTAGCTTTCTGTACTTTGATAAATATATTGGTTAGTTAGGATCAAGAATTGGCCTTTGGTGTGGTGTTAGTTTGTAAGGAGAAAGGTTTGATTTTTTTTTTGGTTTGATTGCATTGCATCTTAGGAGCATGTAAAGAGACATTGATGTGTCTCGATATTTTGTTGCATCAAATTTTTTATACACCATCCGTCCCATTATAATTTATTCAATTTAACGTTTTTCAATCAATAGCTTTCGACTTTGAACAAAAATGACTATTAACATGAATGCGTCATATAATCTATTGGACATTATTTCTCATTTATCTTTTTTTTTATTATTCACCAAATAAGGCTCTGTTCTCTTCGTCAGAACTGAGCGGATCTGTTCTGAACTAAACTGAACTTAATGGATCTGAACTGAATTGAATTTAAAATAATCAATTTTCCTAGACAGAGCCTAAGCCAACCAAAAGACAAGGAAATGAGGGAAAAATCAAGTTAAAATCGGTGCTTGAGGTCAAACCCTCACCCAAAAGGTTCGACCGCGAGAGAAATAACTGCCAAACCCTCACCCAAAAGGTTCGTTTAATTTGTGTTTCGTAATCTTAGCTTCTTGGTATGCACATTGTTATCGTTTATGCTATATGCTCGCTCCACTGTGCTTTTAGCTCTCTTTGCTGTTAGTGGTTACTACCTCTTCTCTGGTTTGACTTTATTCTTTACTTATGTACACTTGGTTCCAATGTTACACTAGCAGTTTCTAAGTTCCAATGTCTGTGAAAGATTTCAACATGCATGCTTGTAACCAACTCTCAACTCAATTTTTTTTGGCTATTGGCAAATTAGTAGAAGTACGAATTTCCATGTTAGCCATTGCCACATGTTTACAGGACAAGTTATACTTGACAAACTAATTAGATTTGCAATATTCAAGTCCATTCTTTTAGGCGGAATAAAAGTAAGCAAGTGATCTACTTCTTAATCAATGGTGTTGCATGCCTGCAGGACCCATATTTAGTACTCACAGGTCCTATCCTTGCTCCTCTTGCTCCTCCGCATCGTCTGGCTATACAAGGCACCCTGAAATTGAAAAGCAATACTCAATCTGAGGTGGACAAATTTCTGAGCGTATCCATTTGCTGTGAGGATGGCAAAGTGACTGACATGCAAAAGGTGAGAGAATATCAAGATAGGGGGACAGGCAATCCCTTTGTGTGCACAAAACCGGACTTTGGAAAGCCCTACTTGCTGGAGCTGACACGTTGTGTTGTCATGTTCAGCTTTGTGGCCACTATCTCTGTGCGGGTTATAAATAAGGATGTGCCGCTGCCAAACTGCTGTTTTACTGCCTTTCCTGACACTGACAGCATGCGGGACATGAAGGTTGTGCTACTTGACTCCAGAAATGGGAAGGTGACCCTTGATTATAAGGGCGAGATAGTTCAACTCTCACGTCGTACTATCTGTGTTGAATCTGGTGAGTGTCTGATCATTCGCATAGAGCATGGTAGTGAGGAAGAGGACTTGAGATTCTCAACTGGGGAATTTGATGGTGAAGAAGACCTTCCTGAAGATGAAACTAAACGAGCTAATTTTGGCTTGTGCGAGATAGAAGTCAGAGTCAAATGGTCGAGCTATTGGCGCTGGCGCAGGTCTGGTTGATGTTGTTATGCCTTATTGATTGAATTTTTGTTACAGTCTTAAAGTTTTACTACTAATTAGACTACTAGGTTTCAACTTTGAAGTGGCATTAGTGCTATAACTGATGATGATCTTGAACCTTTTTGATCTTTATCTTAATGGTAATTAAATTTGATTTTCTGATCTTTACATAACTATGTATAAATATCTCTTGGCTCCTTTAGTTCTGTTCTCTAGTTTGGTTGGTCAGTGGCTCCCTTTGGTTCTCTGTTTGGTGATTTTGGTGTTACTTTCTTCACTGTCTTGTTTCTTCCTGGAAGTCATTGCTGGCGGTGGGTGGCATGTGGTTTAATTAGGCTGGTTATATCTTGGTGACTTTCCTTGAAGATTAGCTATTTGGTCTTTTTTGCTTGGCTGCTTCTTAGACTAGTCTCCCAACATCATCAATTTCCTCATCAGCAACCTCCAAGATCCCTGAGGGTTCAGGGGCCACCTGGAGCGTGATCCCAGTATTCAACCGATAGAGAAAGAGAAAGAAAGTGCAGATGGTTACCATCTGATGAGAAGCATTAGCCGATCTACTGGAGCTGAAGGCCACCGTTCGCCTAAAGCAAGCATCCCTGCAACTACGCCAGTGACTCTGGCAGCAACGGCTGCACAAGTAGACACGACGATTGCCCTCCCGTGCTTTAAACCATATCACAAACATTTTAAAATACGTTTCGGTGTTATGACAGTGGTTCATATTACCTGGTAAACCAATCCAGAAGCACTACAGCACATGCTGACCAAGATGCAAACAGGAAGCAATAATCGGTGAAAATAACAAAAACCAAAGTTTACACATCCTTACCCGAACAAAATGCCAGATTCTAGACCGTACGTATATTATTTCTTCAACTACTTCATATTGCATCTGCAACGTGTACGTGCAAGAACAATTGGCATCAACTTATATAAAGGTGGCCCGTAGCATGACATAATCGTCAATGAGATTCGAACCTACGTACCAACTCTCTTGTTCCCTCTTATGGCACCGGTATGAACAAAGCCATCCATTAAGAAGTACCTACAGCAAGCAAAACACTTGGCAGGTTCAGATTCTAAATCACTGGAGACAATACTGGCTCTTCTTTCTACTAGAAGTTTAACTTGTGCAAAAAGTATTTTATCTTTTTGGCTGTGATCAAATTGTCAAGAGGACCTAGACCCTCTACTCTATAGAGTACAATACCAGATATCCTGCAACTAAAATTGAAACTATTTAATGCTAGAGTGTCTCATGAATAAAACTTTCTGTCATAAAATATTAATGCCAGTCTTTGTTTAGCAACTTTAGACCTGTTTATACCACCAAACTTCAAATGCCTCAGCCAATTAATTAAGCCTGGATATAGAATCTGCTCGTCTGACAAAATCTCTCCCTGGTTGGCAGAAGGCAATGTAAGAATGATGGAGATAAAAGCAGATTCCAAAGACTGCCATATATCACAGTCAAATTTCAACAGCGGATCATTGTCATCATCAGAAGATACATTGTCAACTGAAGATTTCATGCACCTCACATACGGAAGCCAAATTTTAACCATGTGCAAGCGTTTTATCATGGGTACGTAAAATAAGTCTGTTAAATAAGCAAAACACAAATCTAATTCCCCTATCACCGTTATTGGCTCTTGAAGAATCAAGATCACTAACAAGACTTGACTTCTTGTGGGGGCGGTGTGCAAAAGAAAAGGAACTACAAAGTACAAACAATAAATGTCCTAGTTTTGACTCATCTCTTCTAGTTGCTCACCTTCTGTACAGTAAGGAAGAAGATAGAGAGTAGAGTACATGCCATCATCATGTAATTTTTATGTGGAAATCTCTTATCTCTGTCTCCAATATCAGAATTCAGAATAATATGGTTTGTCAAACATTATAGTTCTTCTCTTTCATTACAAAGTTCATGAGATTGTTCATCGCGGACTTTGACCACGTATAACTCCTAAATTACATTAGAGAGAAATATAATAACAAATTATATTATAAAATTAAATGGATTATATTTTCATAATCAGCTTTTAATTTATATTGATACAGTTTAATTTAAAAGCTATATGTGATCAAAGGTCGCGATGAATAGTACCCTTAGGAACTTTGTAATTACCCTTAGGAACTTTGTAATGAAACGTAGGAAGTATTTATAATTACCATTTACTATGATTTATCTGTCAGATTCAGATAAAACATCAACGTATAAGGAGCCAAATTATAGAAATACTGATCATGTACCGACTTCTGATAGAGAGTAAATTCAATCAGTCACAGACATTAATATTTTGTACTTCCTCCAAAAACTTTAAAGGTTTACACTTTGTTTTTGTTGAATTTTTTATGTCCGGTTTGACCTCAAATTAACCATAATTGATTACGAAAAAATTAATTTTAGAAGTTATATTATACAAATATAATAAGTATACTTTTATAATATAATTTTTAAATTTCTTTTTCTTAACGAGTTATTATTTATTTGAGGTCAAACCGGATATCAAAAAGTCAAGAAAAATAAAGTGTAAACCTTTAAAGGTTTCCGGAGGAAGTACTATTTTGAAATGGTCGAAATTCAAATTCATAGATCACCCTTCAAGAATGTTCTAATTTTAACTTAATGACTAGATTTTCAATAATTACATCGGAGTTTACCATATTTACAACATGTTTATTGTTTGAGTCACTTTGAGAGTCAAGTGTACGTGTTTAACTTGCAAACATAGCAAGATGAGATTTAAAAAATTTCCCAATCCGATATTTTAGAAGTTTAGTTTCTTCAAATTTTCTCGTATTTGTGAATCGGATATAAGTTCCTCCAAGATTGTAGTTAGAAATTAAATGGATAACACTACCTACAGGTTTACCAAATAGTCGCAAGCAAATACAACTATTACACAAGAAAATTGCGACCAAGGAGGTTGCGGGCAAGAGCAGCATATATAGCAACACTTGACTCAAGAGCAGAACCGCTAAACTTAACATAGAGAAGACAAGCTGTTCAAAACTAAAAGTTATATTTTAGTACTCCACATTCACGTAAAGTTTCTTTTACCATTGCATGGTTATAAAGGTTTAGAGTTAGAGAGGATATTTTGAAGTCTTGCATGCACTTGCATCATTAGGGTTCAAGCATGAACCCCCAATGCACTGCATCTCTTTTAAGTCGTGAACCAAACACTATAATTTCCTATATCATATCATATGGTGTTACCTTTTCAAAGCCACTTTGTAACTTACATATTAAGTTTCCGTTTCTCTTTCCCTATATAGTCTTTGTCAACAACAATTGATTATTATCCAATAATGACATACAAATAGGATTTGTAGTAGAAAATTGTGAACTAAAAAAAAAAAAAAAAAGGACACAACTAGTTAGTAGTGCAAATCGAACCTTAAAAGAATATTCGGTTCGGTTGGGGCAAGGTTCGAGCTCTACTCGTTCGATAAGTTTGAGTCAAGCTCGAGCCTCTATTTAGCTCATCTTACTAACAAGTCAAGTTGAGACGGCTCAGCTTGTGATATATGCCACACATCTTACCTTTCTAAACTCGATAAGGCTCGCAATACTAGGTTTATTTTTTATTATGAGCCAAACTCGAGCTCGAGCTTGTTCAAGCCAATCAAGCTGAACTTGAGTAATAAATATAACTCGAGCTCAAACTCAAATCTAAAATCTAAAATTTTACTCGTTTCACTAGCAAGTCAAAGCCATGCTCGATTGATATGTATTCAAACTCAAGCCGAAACTGATAATACTCGGCTTCGACTTGGCACCAATAACACCACACTCCACGCAACCCTTTTAATAGTTAAGTACCAACCCTCACGAATAAAGAACAAATGAAAAATCAAATAGTGCTCTTGCTTTGCCATTTTTAATGTCTTTATTTGCGCCCTGTAAGAGTACTTCGGCATTTTTAAAGGTTACATGATATGATTAGGACATACATCACTGAAATTTAGGTGACAATATATTATAACTACTAGTAGTAGTATCGTGGATCCATTCCACTTTGAAAATGACAAAGTGATACATGAGTTCTTGGATAATTGGATGGATCTTTAAAGTTTAAATCTTTAGCAAAGTTGCACATTATTTTTAATTTAATTTGGGTCGATGTGACTTTTAAATTCTTTTGCGTTTGATACCATTTTAGCTTTGTGAAAAGCTTTCGGCTTTTAATTTACCAATCAAGCTTTACACAATGATGAAGTTGACGCGATTCGAATTCTTGCGCGAAACATATGAGTAATATAAAATGGCCGTAAGTGTAATAGTTAAGGACATTTTGGCACCAATAGAATTATCACTCGTTTGTCATAATTTTATTGAGTTTCATGCTTTTGATTTCATTTTTTATTGTTAAAAAGATTTATACTTTTGACTATGGGTAATGCAACAGAGTTAATTTAGAATCTTAAATGATGATCGAAGTTGGTACGATTCCATTTGCCACAATGAATATGTGCGGAGTTATATTTTTACAAAGTCGCAACTGTAATAGGAAGAGATGTTAGCACCTGGCAACTTTGCCAGGGGTGACTTCTGTTGTTATCTATATTTATAAGATTCGAACTTATAATAATTATAATAATGTAATTATAATACGTGAAGAGTAGGATCTAATTTGAACTCAAATACTACGATCTATCATTCTTTTTTTGATCCAGTGTCGACATAATTAAGCGTTGAGCGAGTTGTTAAGCAACACCTAAGTGATCGATGATCACCAAAATTCTTGACACTTACCGTATAACCTGTAATATTTTGGCGTAAATTTAGTTAAAATCATGAGCTTTTAAACGTTAGGAAAATTCACACGTTAGTATAACTTAGATGAATGTGTCGTACGACAATCAATTAATTCGGATAAGTATATGCTTTAAGCATAAGTATATAATTTAACCATATGTAGTCGGATAAGTAGAGTATTCAATTAAATTTTTACTACAATTTTGGCAGAGGCCAAAGGGGTAATCACCATTAATACACTTTTTTTACAAGTTCATGCATGCTTTAAAAATGTAGCAGCCATGCATGCAGGATGAATTTAAAGATATTGTTACTACTTGCTACCTACTTACATTAATGGCGAAACGTATAATCACGTCAGTAGCTTAGACGTGAATATTCAAGTCTAGTGACTGGTCGAATGACCACTATCAAGCACGCCTTTCCTTTGCCATTAAACATACAATTTTTTTTTTAAACGTAAAATATTACAACTATTTCTACGATATTACAGTACAATATCCTAAACCACTTTATATCTCCACACCGAAACCGCCTTATGTCTTCGCTGGGGATCGAACCCTGGACCTCACCTTCACTATCCCACCCCCATTCCGCTAAACCACCTTATAACTCCGCCATTAAACATACATTTATTTCCATTTCCACATACTCTGCTGTCTGTCGGTCTCTCTAGAGTAAATTTCAAGTGCTCTTAATCCGTCTTCAAAATAATCCACGACAAGCTAGGAATCACGACGAAAATAATACTTGATAGAATATGAATATTATAAAACATACAAGTAGAAACGTTAATATTTTTTTGAAAAAATTGTATACAGATACGTGTTGAGTTCGGTATAATTACAATGTCACCGATCACATATCACAATAGCAATTAAACTTAAAATACGTTGCACCAATCAATCAACACATATAACACATATAGATAGAGAACAAAGAAAGAACAAACATAAAGATTTAAGATTATAGAATTATTTGAATTGAAGAAATTATAAAATGAGTGAGCTACTGAAAACAATTATCCGGACTAATTGTGGGGGGACAAAACGTTTCTGATATCCGTACGAATATATCACTCATTTGACATTTCATTTTGAAGTATGTGTAATCCCTATTACACAGGTACAACACGTTGTTCTTGTAGTAGTAGGTGAGAGTAATTAACTTCTTGGTTAATCCGTGTTGAAACTTCAAGTCAAATATATGACACGATTTCTAAGTTTTATACCCGTGTGTTTTTCGTCAACTTATAAGTTGATTTCACCCTATTTATAGTACTTCCTCCATCCCGCGAGAAGCACCCCATTTGATTTGTTGATTTTTTTAGTCTTGGTTTGACCTCGAATTACTCTTAAATCATGTCGTACAAATAATTTTGAAAATTATATTATGAAAGTATAAGGTTTCTACATTCATAATATAAGTTCAAAAATTATTTTTTCGATACGATTTAAGATTATTTCGAGGTCAAATAAAGCCTCGAAAAAAACAACAAAACAAATGTGAAGCTTATCGCGGAACGGAGTAAGTAGTATTTACTCTATACAATTTATTACGGTAAAGTTTTAAGGTTACTGATTAGCTAGAATTACTTGTCAATCACCTTATTAATATTAATAATGAGTTAGTAGTATTTTTGCCAAACATACATTTAGGTAGTACTAGCGCCTAAATTGTCCTTGTTACTAATTTGTCTATATATGCACCTAATACATTTGTTGTTATCGAACAATATGATTTGTGATTTCACATAATAAGCCAACCCTAGTGTGAGAGAGATCCTTAAGGACCGATCACGATTCTCTCTAATTGTAATCTAATGTGATGTTTAATAAAGTATGTTAGCCAATGTACTATCACCTACTAACACATAGACCGAGTAATGATAGTGATCTCTACTCGTAAGTGCTCTTTCTAATCAAACAAATTAAAAAGACCATTAAAATATTAACACTCCACCATCGTTGCTCATTGCTTCTTCGATAAAGCTATTAGCACGACTCCAAGAATAACTTTTTCTAAATGTCACCATCGGCTTAATCATATAATTACCATGTTAAAATGATTAAATTGACCACTTTTTATTATATATTCACATTGCCGAAGCATATTTGTATTCGGTAACATGCTAATTCATGCCTTGTGGAGTAGTATTCCAGAGAACAAAAGCCATTCACATTAGTGTCTATATACTCTATAGCACATTCTCCACTTTTTTTCCGTTTTTTTTACTAAAGTAATAAAAACATTAGAAAGTACTAAAATTTTACAATATGATTTTACTTTAATATTTATGGTTTTTATTTGTATTTAAAACAAAGACTCTTTTCTTACTACTATTTGTATTCAATTTGTTTGTTACTATGAAGATTTCCCAAATATACAATTGTTTTAAAATGCATATAAATCGAGATGAATTGAGCTATAACCTTTTTAAACACACATATATGTGGTCAAGACATGTCCGTGAAATTCAATCTTGTTTGTTATCAACTCGGACATGTATGCGAACAGCTCAAAAAATCCTAATACAACCACTTCCGATAGTGCATCCATCGAGTTTGTTTTAACAATGACGTATGAGTTTGTAACTTGCATAGGTGTAATGCGGAAATGTGAAATAAACCTAATTTGCGGTGTCATACCAACTTCTTGTGCCTATATAATTAGCCTTCATGAACTTGTGTGCTTGTGATCTTGAGAGATGTTTTTTTTTTCTTTTAGATATCGGTGACGCATTCGGTTTCTGCATATCTCATCTCTCCTTGGATGTCAGTCAATATGCACAAATACATGTATGCTTTCATATATTTTTGACTAACACACACTATTTTAATACTCATGTATACGTAATAACTTCTTATCAACGAATTTTATCCATATATATATTTACGTATTTGTAAATATATCAGATTGAAACAACGTCACTATCCGTCACAGACTCACAATCAACGTATATCACATGTCGAGCTAACGATCAAACGTAAACATTACCTCTCGAACGAACAACAGTGAATGAAATAGATAACAACTTTCGTATATATCCATAAAATCCACTTTGGAAAATTAAGGAAAAAAGTAAAAAGGCAAAAAAGAAAAGAAAACCGACTTTTGATCTGTCACGAAATTCAGCAGACCAGTTCAACAACATTAACATATTAACATAAACTTTCCTTTTCCTCTCTCTCTCAGTAAATCCGAATTAAACATGGCAAAGGAATCTCAACCTTTCTCCTCTTTATATACCCTCTCCGAATCAAAACCCCATTAACTAATTTGAGTTTTCTTCAACACAAAGCTCAAAAGACTCTATTTTGTTCAATCCCTTTTCGTCTCTTGGCCTCCTTTAGATTTTTTTTTTTTTTCTACACGATGCCTTTGCCTTGGAAGAAAGTGAGGAGTGGAAAGATTTCACAGCTTGTGAATGATCATCTCCACAAGTCCCAGAAGCGGCGTGATGGGTCGTCTCTTGTTGTTGAGACCGGGTTTCCCACTTCACTGATCGATCTCTTCATCAAGAATAAGGAGAAGCTGAAGAAGCCTTCCAAGAGAAAGGTAATTCAACGATCCATTCTCGATGTTGTTGAAAGGAATAACGATGTTGTTGTTGTTGATGAAATAGTTGTAGTAAGGGATAAAAAAGATGATGGCATAATTGAGGGTGTTGTTGAAGTTGTAGCTAGTGATGGTGTTTCGAATTCGGGGAGTGTTGTTGGTCTTGTTGAAGGTGAGAGGGGGAATGGTGTGGATGTGAATGGGGTGATAGGGATGGTGTTGAAGGTGATTTTGGTTGTGGGATTAGCTTGGGGGATAAAGAAGATGACTTTGGGGATTACATTGTCTGCCTTTTTGTTGTTTTTGTTGGACTATTTAGGGAAGTGTGTTGATGGGTGTTTGAGGCCTTGTTTAGGAGACAAGGAAGTGTTTAGAATAGTTCAGTTGGTGAAGTCGAATCAGGTAGAAGGCCGGGTGAGTAAGAAAGAGGAGTGTGGGTTTAGTGGGAGTGGAGAAATTCAACCGGTTGTTGAATGGGATGGTAGAGTTGAGGAGATTCGAGTGGAGGACGAGATAAAAGAAGGTTCCGGTGTGGGAGAGGTGGGGGAGGTTCGAGAAACGAAGTTGAAGGAGTTGTTATTGGAGAATGATGAGTTTGTGTGTGTGGTGAAGAAGTCGAAGAAGGAGAGGATTAAATCGAAGGTGAGGAAGTGTTTCGTTAGGAAAACTAGGAGCTTCAGGAAAGACGGAGATTATCCTGGAGCGCATGAAATTGTTCACGAAGTACGGTCTAGCTCGTCGTCTTCTGAGGAACTAGTGGGAGTAGGCCTGTTCAAGAAAGAAGAGGATTCCGAGGGTGGCAGTGGCAGTGGCAGGTCATCGGTTGACAGGAGCTTGAGTGTCAATCTTGCTTCAGTTGGATTTTTGGGGGTCTGTGATGAACTAGCTGTAAGAAAGGAAGCAAGGATCAAGAAACTAGAACCATCAGTTCAAGTATGGAGCTGTTTGGTGCTTGGACTAATCGTTCTTGTTGGTCTTGTTCGTGGTCGAATATTCGCTCTTATGCTTACTTTGTCATGGTGTTTGCTCTTGAAATTGTGTCAGACACTACCAATTCACGGAAAGGCGAATGGGATCAGGTCTTTGAAATAAAAGTCTGGTTAGAATTTTGGGATCTTTTTGTTCATAGTTCTGATATTAACTTTTAGTGGTTTCATCATCGTTTCGTTTTTTGCTTCTTCTGAAGTGCTCTTTCTGTTTTCGGTTTCGTGCTGAAAGTTCTTAGGTATACAGGAACTTCAACCTTTTGATGTTGTACCTAGACTTGTAAATGACAAAATCATAATGCAACTTGATTTTGAAATGTCTTCATAATTTAATTTCCTTGTTGATTGCAGCACCATGCATTAAACATGTTATTGAGGTTGTAATGTTGACACTTCATCTGGATTCATCCCTATTCTGTTCTTGTTGTCACCTTTGATATGGACTTTCTTGTTAGATACACTTCCATACCTGCCTCTTTAATGATCTTGTTTCGCATTGCAACAATGTTTAACAAAATTAGCTGACTACTGCAATATTTTACGGTGAGACTTACGCTACCTGCATAAGCCCGCGAACCGCGTCATTAATCATTAATGTTTGGACTGTATTGAGGGGATTGGCATCTAAATCTTCTAGAAGGCCAAAAAGGTTCCGTATGAGGAGTGTGAATCTCATGAATTATGGTTGTAAAGTTGTTCTCATTCATTTTCATTTACTTATTTTGCTACTGTGTCTTCAAGTGCTCTATTCTTTGGATAAGAGGTTCTCTTGTGCTGTTGCTTTCAGAATGCTATGCAATCCCTGTGATTAGTTATGCGTCTGATTTGGATTTATAGAAGTCGGATAGCTTTCAATATTCTTGAACTTCAGTGAACTTGAGCAACATACATGATACTAATATGTGGTTGGAACTAATTAAAAAACTATGGTATAATTGGTTTTGGATTATATACATTTTTATCGAACGCACTTATCACTTGCATATTCATCTGGCATATGTGAGACCCACATGATTGTGATCGGTAAGTGCATAAGAGGTGAGTGTACCATTAAAGAAATTTTGAAACGTTAAATATTAGGATCAAAACCCTGCACCTATTTCTTCACCAACCCAACTATCTTTCGCTGGACCACCTTATGACTCCTAACCTTATAGTTTATTGATTCGATTCACTTCTAGTTGTCTCATAATATCTTGTTTTCCTGTTTTCTTTTTTATGTTACTACTTTTTCTTGGAAAATTCTCATAAAAATGTAATCTTTGTATTGTAGGAGCAATAATTCTTCATGTATATTCAAATGTGGGACAAACTTTATAACAATAATTTGTTCGAGCACGCTATTTCCAGGCGACACAATGCCGTCTCACTGGAGTTAAAGTCTCATGCTTTTTCATGTCTCTCTAATTGTTCTCAAGTGAAAGGCATGTTCTTTGTCTTTGTCATACCCACTTTTATCTCTTTGAATTATTATGGCTCTTCTATGTGTTGTTTTTCCACGAAATGGCTACTATGCTTTTGGAATTTATAACGTAGTAGCACTCAATGTTCATGGTCCCTCAAATTTAAGGGGTGGGGATTTGCACTTAACAACTCAATTATCGTGTAATGATGCAATTTAATTCTTGGATTACCGCATGTGATTTGCGTGCGTATTTCAAATTCATTTATGATTATTAAGATTTGTTCAATACGCATGTTCTTTATATCTTCTTTGATATCAACCTCATTATATTTGTAACGCTCCACAATTTTAGAGAGTTTAAATAGATTGAAAACGCTACTCAAACCAACAAAATGCATCTTTACTTAATCCAGAAAAACTTCAGAGTTAAGCGAGTTTGGCTCTGGATTAACTGGGAAGTTCTTAGTGGAAAAACAAGTGCACGGATTAAAACACTTATTGGTATGTAGGACTATCATATCACCTGAGAGCTGCCAAAAGTAACCGCATCCCTCGGCCCCTTAATGGCCTGGAGCCCTAAACGTTAGAAGATTATTTTAAAAAAAAAAAGAAATAAATAAATAAACAACTTTTGCATTCATCTTCATGGGGATTCGATTTACCTATGCCATCTAGGTACTTCCAACCACAGTTGCATTAAAGACAACCACTTTTAATACTGACAAAGACCCTCTTTTTCCTGCACATGTGACATGTATCACTTGGATCTTGGGTTTATCTATCAACAATTAGACTTTTGTCCTTCTTGGCTGTTAAATAGTGTAATAATCGACAACGATATTGTCACACCTATGCTTGTTCCATAGTGTAATAATCGACATAGATATCTTCACACCTATGCTTGTCCAGGACAAGGATAATCGTACTCCTACTATTCGCGGACAAGGGTAATTCGGATGATTGTACTCCTATTTTAATCTAATCTAATGGTTTTTCTTTCCAAAAAAACAAAACAAAACCAAGCGACGTTAAGGTTGTATCATTAAGGGCACCTTAAGTATGACCCTATAACTCGTAAAGTCGTATGTCCTTGCACGTAAAAGGTTTGTTAGTCAATCGAACTAGCCGGTTTTCTTTCCAGTAATCCAGTGTATCTTAATTCTTGAAATGTGCTGAAATGAATTCTCAAGCAATGGATGCTTGAACTTAGTTCCCTAATTCCTACTCTTTAAATGGGCTCCTTACATTCCTATTCGCATCTTTCTTGTTGGCTTCCAACATCACGCACTCATTGGTAGTATAGTATCAATTCTTGAAGAGGTTTTAGTCAAGATCTTCTTGCAATAATTTGTGACATGATGATTCATTTCATATTCTTATGGAATATGAAATGATAACCACCATTAGAATTTGTCATGATCTTTTAGTCACATACTCAAATTTGCTTAATTCTTTTGACCAAGTATTATTGTGAAAATCGTAATTTTTTTTAGACAATAGAAAAATCAACATTTTATTGCCATCATGGGAACTAGTATCTATTAGGGGAGTGTGCTCAACGCTTAGATATAATATATATTGATTTTTGTCATATTTATTTATTTATTTATTTTACAATAATTTCACTTGGATAGAAGAAGAGGTCATTGTAGACTTTTTCTGGGTTACGTTTGATCTTGAATTAATTCTAAATAATAAATAAAAAATAATTTTGAAAGTTATATTTATGAATATAAACTTTTTAATTTCATAATATAAGTTTAATAATTATTTTTCTTCTACGATTTAAGATTAATTCCAAATCAAACATAACTTTGAAAAAGTTAATAACATTACTGTATATTTTACTTGTCGACTTTGGTGTATTTTACATTTTTAACCCGTTAGAAAGTAGAAATAAATATTAGAAAAGAAAAGTAAAAATAAAAACAATACAAAATGAGGTAAAAGAAGATATACTCCATCCTAAAACATTTCTGAATCATATTTGGCACTAGCTCTAATTCAACGCGCCGAAAATGGGGAAAAGAGGCAAAAGGGGCACGCACTGGATTACTACCCACCGAGCGTGGATGAAGAAGGCAATTACGTCTCCTTTACAGAAGAGGATTTGCGAGAGGGGATTGAATTTTGGGAAAATTCTATTGTCTGTTACACTGTAGCTGCAGAGCATTCAAGTTCATACCTGGAAAACTATGTTGGGGTGAAATAGCTGTGCCAAGTTTGCACTACTATTATGATTTATGATGAGCATTTATTCATAGCTAGGTTTGATACTGATGATGCTTGTGAGAAAGTTTTAGCTGGTGGGCCCTATACTATGAATGACCAGCCAATGTTTCTTAAAAGATGGGCCCCTGAATTTCGGTGCGAGCACGGAGCTGCTTGGTGCATGGACTAATTCGTTGTTCTGGTTCGTGGTCGAATATTCGATGTTATGTTTGCTCTTGAAGTTGGACATGTTATTGAGCTTATAATAATGTTGACACTTCATGCCTATTATGTTTTTGTTGTCAGATTTGATATCGAATTTCTTCTTGTTAGATGCATTTTCGTACCTGTGTCTTTTATGATTTCGTTGTAGTACAACGTATGTTTAACAAAACGAGTGGATGAGATTACCGGTGGTACTTAGGCTTGTGAATCCAAGTGACGAAATAATGCAACTTGATTTCGAAATGTTATTATTAGCCTTGTTGATTCCATGCATCGAACATGTTATTGAGCTTATATTGTTGAGACTAAATCTGGATTCATCCCTATTCAGTTCTCGTTGTCACCTTTGATATTGAGCTTCTTTTTAGATACATGTTCTCGTTCTTTTTGTTGGTCTTGTTTGTGGTCGAATATTCGCTCTTATGCTTGCTCTGTCGTGTTTGCTCTTGAAATTGGACACGTTATTGAGCTTATAATAATGTTGACACTGGATCTGGATTCATGGTTATTTTGTTCTTGCTGTTAACTTTGATATCGAATTAATTGTTAGTTGTTAGATGCATTTTCGTACCTGTATGGCTGTATCTTTTGTGATCTGCTTGTTTTTTCGTCTTACTACAACGTATGTTTAACAAAACGAGTGGATAAGATTACCGGTGGTACTTAAACTTGTGAATCCAAATGACAAAATAATGCACTTGATTGCAGCACCATGCATTAAACATGTTATTGAGCTTATATTGTTGAGTGTTGACACTTCATCTGGATTCATCCCTATTCTGTTCTCGTTGTGATCACTTTTGATATCGACTTTCTTGTTAGATACATGCATGTTCTCGTTGTCACGTATGTTTAACATAACAAGCTGATAAGAATAAGATTACTGCATGCAAGCATAAGCTAGCGAATCGCCTCTTTAGTTTTAGGTTCCCATATGATGAAATGAGGAGTGTGAATAATTTTGGGATCTACTTTTAGTATCATCATCGTTCGTTTTGTTTCTTCTGAATTGCTCTTTCAGTTTTCGATTTCGTGTTGAAAGTTCTTAGGTATACAGGAAGTTCAAACTTTTGATGTTGTTGTACCTACACTTGTAAATCTAAATGACAAAATCATAATGCTACTTGATTTTGAAATGTCTTCATAATTTAATTTCCTTGTTGATTGCAGCACCATGCATTAAACATGTTATTCAGTTTATAATGTTGACACTTCATCCCTATTCTGTTCTTGTTGTCACCTTCGATATCGACTTTCTTGTTAGATGCATGTTCGTTCATACCTATCTCTTTTATGATCTCTTTCGTATGTTTAACAAAACTAGCTGATAAGATTATTGGGATTTTACGGTGGTACTTGTGCAAGTCGTCTCGCCTATTTAATTTTTGGACTGTATAGTCTGTATACCTCCTTGGAGCCTGGCATCCAAATCTTCTAGAAGGGAAATTGAAAATGTACTATATAAAGCAATTAATGCTACAATGCTCAGGATAAATGGGCCAAGTCAAGCTCTTGTATTGTACATGGGAGACCTTATCAAAGGCAATGATACAATGCTAAAAATAATAAATAAGAGCTAAGAACATAAAGGCTGCATTAGGACAACCTGAAAACCAAGATCAAACGATTTCCAGGTCTACCCCAGATTTAAGAACAGTACGCCATTGCTCCGCCTTCTCATCGAGAGGCTCTACAGCTGCTTTAATCATTATCTTCTCTAATGAAATAGTATGCTTAGTAATATATTCGAGAAATCTTATTTCTGTTTTCTGATTCAGTACCACCAAATCGATTTATCTCAACAATCTTCAAGTGTTGATGAGGATATGATTCAATTCTATTCTGCTCTTCAATCTCCCACAATTCACACATAGAGGAAAATAATAAGAAAAAGGAACCATCCATTAATTCATATCACCTTGCGAGTCTGAGTGTCATCAAGGGATACCGATAGATAAATCGTATATGGTCATCAGGTTTATTTTCCTGGAAAGTTACAAGTAGTGGCAACCTGCACAATAAATTGGATTAGCAAAGAAGTAGAAACAGAGTCAATGTGGTAAGAAAATATAGCTTATTCCTTTTAATTAATTTCTTGAAAAAACAGAGTCAACGTGGTGAAGAAAATCAGAACAAATTAAACCGAACACAGTGTATAAGAAGCTGAAAAAGTTCTCACAGGTATTTTATCAAACACCTTACATGCAGTACATATACTAAGTTTCTAACCCAGTTAGCGCAAAAAAAGAAACAATGTCTGAAGAATCCACCAGAATAAAAAGTTACCTGAATTCGTCCAATTTAGCCACGGATATATTTAAACCTGGCAGAGCTTTTGCTCCACCACAGTTCCGGAAAATGGCGGAGTAGTGGTTGCCACCGCCGGAGTTGGTGGTGGCAGCCACCACCATCTTTTTCTCTTTTTTCATTAATCTTTTTAATAAAATATTGTAAAAATGCCCCTCCAAATGGTTAATATTATGAAAAAACATGTTAAATAAATTTAGTTTGCATGAAAGTTAACGGTATTAGTTGAAAAATAAAATAATTGGTGTTGGGGTGTGTGATTGACTTTATTATATAATCCCGTGTTTCATAATAAGCTTTCTAAAATTGATTTTTTTCGAAATTGACCTCAAATTACTCCTACATTACACAATCAAAAAATATAATAAAATTATATTATGAAAGAAAATCAAGTATATATTTCTAAAAGAAATATATTATATACCAATAATGTGTAATATATGATTAATTTGCGGTTAAAATTAAAAAAAAGTCAACCTTAGGAAACTTATTATGGAACAGATGTAGTATAACTCATGGGGTTTGGTTCAATTTAAATAGTCGAGGGTGGGTTCATGCTACTTTTCAATATTTCGGGGGTGTTTGGTTCAATTTAAATAGTCGAGGGTGGGTTCATGCTACTTTTCAATATTTCGGGGGTGTTTGGTTCAATTTAAATAGTCGAGGGTGGGTTCATGCTACTTTTCAATATTTCGGGGGTGTTTGATAATTTTTACCCATTACCCATTACACATTTTCGAATAGGAAGTAGAAATAATGAGTAGAAAGGAAGAAAACATAAATTAAAAATGAAAACAATGCAAAATGAGGAAAATGAAGATAAATACTTTTATACTTAAAAATCTCATGAGTGTTAAGCACTTTCTAATTGAAACAGACGCTTTTACTATTGCACTTTCTTTCTTGTTAGCATATATTTTTTTTTTTTGAGAAACTCTTGTTAGCATATTGGGAGCTGCTACATTCAGCTCAAACTCAGAAACATCGGTAACGAGAGCAGCAGAGCGATTCTGCCGGCGGCGACTCAGCGAGTCAGCTAACCATCGTTTCACTCGGTAACCTCTCAATTCTTTTCTCAGCTAAACAATGGATCTGTAATTTCATTGCTGTTTATTTATCCGTTTATTTTTAATTTCAGCTCTTACGACAAGTGTGACTCAGTGTATTGTGTGGTTTATAGATTCGATTTTTCTTCCTGTGAAATGTACGTCACCATTCTAGAAGGTTGTAGTCGTTGTTGTTTTGTTGAATTGAATTCGCCGTGTTTGAGAAGTTATATCATAGAAACATGGGATCCCTAGAAACATTTATAGTCTGTCTCTTTCATATTCAAAAGTCTAGGTCTACGTTGATGATTCACAGGTCTCTTGTTTTGAAAGGCTGAATTCGTCAAAAATTTTAATTCTATGTGCAATGTTTTCTTCTCTTTCTAGAAAGTTTGAATTGAAATAATAAATAGGCTGTTTGAGCTAGGATAAGCTTTTACAAACGACTTGCAGGATTGTTATCTAGGTGAGCTATGTGTTTCGTCTTCTTGAAGGTCATTCTGTCTTGTTGAATTGAATTCGATTCGATTTAGTAGTAGTTTCGGTGTTGATAAGTTGAGTTTTGCTAGTGCAGTACGTAAACAGTTATGGTCTTAGACTTGGTTGTTCACATTCTAGGTTTAGGTTGACGTGTTGACATCTCATGTGTCTCTTGTTTGGAAAAAGGCTGAATTCGTATCCATGTTGAAATTTAAGGCTATGTGCATTTGTCTTTTTTTCCCTCGAAAGTTTGAATTGGAATTGGTTGTTTGAGCTAGGCTAAGCTTTACAAACTATCTGCAGGCTTGTTATCGAGGTGAGCTATGTGTTTGGTCGTCTTGAAGGTTGTTCTGTCTTGTTGAGTTTAATTCGATTTGATTTAGTAAGTAGTTTCTGTGTTGATAAGTTGAGTTTTGCTAGTGCAATACGTAAATGTTATGGTCTTAGTCGTACACATTCTAGGTTTAGGTTGACATGTCGACAATTCACGTGCCTCTTGCTTGGAAAAAGGCTGAAGTTGCATCCATGTTGAAATTTAATGCTATGTGCAATTTTTTTTCCATAAAGTTTGAATTGAAATAGGCCGTTTGAGCTTGGCTAAGCTTTTTGAAACTAGTTGCAGGCTTGTTTTCGAGGTGAGCTATGTGTTTCGTCTTCTTGAAGGTCATTCTGTCTTGTTGAATTGAATTTGATTCGATTCAGTAGTAGTTTATGTGTTCATAAGTTGAGTTTTGCTAGTGCAGTACGTAAACCGTAATGGTCTTAGTCGTTCACATTCTAGGTTTAGGTTGACGTGTTGACAGACACATGTCTCTTGTTTGGAAAAGGCTGATTCGTGTCCGTGTTGAAATTTATGGCTGTGTGCAATGTTTTTCCAAAGATTTGAGTGAGTTGAAAATTGAAATAGATTGTTCAGGCTAGCTTTACAAGCTAGTTGCAGGTTCATTATTGAGGCAAGCTTCATTTTCCACCTTTTCTGGGAAGTTTGTTTGATTCTTATTTGTGGTTAAACCTTTTTGACAGTCTTATTCTCGAAATTCAAAGATGGTAGCACAAGGCTTCACCGTGGACTTGAACAAACCCCTTGTCTTCCAGGTAAAACCATGCACGTCTTCACTTTATGTTGTCTTGTCTTGATGTAGTGAAAAATTGAGGACTCTAATCTCTTTCAATTCAAAGCTTCAAAATGGTATGAATGGAACTATGGAAGTACGGTATTTTGTGAATGTCAACGCGAAGGAATTGAAGGCTTTAATAAAAGTTCAATTGGCATTGAAAATGATCTTTCTGGTCATAGAAGTTATGCTCTTGAATATCAACTGTATGGATTTGTATTAATCTGTCATTATCACGTTTTGTTAACGTGTGCATTTATGGACGTTGAGGGGAGATTATGGCTGGCTGCTCGCATTGTGTTGGCACGGAATTAATACTTCAATTTATGTGATGCTTGATGTTTGCGATTAAATTCTAGTTGCTGCGCTGTTTATCTTTAATCACCTTTCATCCGACATCTTCATTCAATAAGTAAATAAATAAATAAATAAATTTTAAAAAAATCATTAGGCGTTTATTTTAGTTATCGTGTTTTCTGGTTCGTAATGTTCCCTCATCTGACATTAATTTTAAACTGTTAAAGGTTGGTCATCTTGGTGAAGAGTATCAGGAGTGGGTACACCAGCCAATTGTCAGCAAGGAAGGGCCTCGATTTTTTGAAAGTGATTTTTGGGAGGTATTACTCCTGGACTCTTGATAGATAGGGATACAGTGATTTCTGTTACAAGTTACTTATTTCTAGATTGTTTTTTGAGCAGTTCTTGACACGCAATGATTGGTGGGTGATTCCCCTAGTTTGGCTCCCGGTTGTTGCCTGGTGGCTCTCAAGTTCCATTCGTTTGGGCCATACAGTACCTGAAGTAGCATTGATGGCAGTATTTGGCATTTTTATCTGGACTTTGCTCGAATACACTCTTCATCGCTTCCTTTTCCATATTAAGACCAAGAGTTATTGGTTAGTCTGCTGTCTCATGCTCGTCTCTCTCTCTCTCAGCATTGCACATGTGGCGTTTTATTTTATTTTTTCAATTTGCGCACCGTTTCATTCCAGTTGATTGCTAAACTCTTTCAGTGGCTTGCAGGAGTAATACGATCCATTATCTTTTGCATGGCTGTCATCATAAACACCCAATGGATGGTCTTCGCCTAGTTTTCCCTCCGACTGCAACTGCTGTCCTCTTATTTCCGGTATCGTATGTTCCATAATGTTTATGGCAATCATATTTTTTATTAAATGTCTCAGAATTATTACACGTCATCTCTTAGTACTACTGGAGGGTAGTCTAGGCCATCAATAAATCATCAACCATAATTAGTTTTACTTTACAGATATGATTGGCTCATTTATTTTATTTCAATTACAGTTCTGGAATGTTGTGAAATTATTTGCAACGCCTTCTGCAACTCCTGCTCTAGTTGGAGGTGGTTTACTTGGTTATGTGATGTACGATGTAACTCATTACTACTTGCACCATGGACAGCCAACCGGTGGGATACAGAAGAGCCTCAAGGTAAACTATAGTACATGTAGCCAAGCCTTAAATTTGTCTACCAATGATAGGATAACTAATGATCATTTTTAGTATCACCAATGATATAATTTTTTCTTCCTATTATGCAGAAGTATCATTTAAATCATCATTTCCGCAACCAAACCAAAGGCTTTGGCATCACTTCATCACTATGGGACAAGGTGTTTGCAACTCTACCCCCATCAAAGCAATCTGAGAAGACTAGATGAATTTTAGGAGATTCATATCACCCGGGGCAATTATTAGAATGACCTGTAGAATTTTTTAGATTCCGCTTTCAAAATGTATGATACAATACTGCACAGAAAGTTTCAAAATATTTATCGTGTGTTCATTGAATTCACAGATAATAAATGTTATTTATGAACCAGATATCTAATCCCAATTTGTATATTCATATGTTGCATTGTACATTGCAGAAAACAGGTAAACTGCTCCAATATCACTGGTGTTATAACGTGCACCAAAATCCTGTATTTTGTTCATTTTTTGCAGTGTCATACAGTACTATTTCCTTGACTATTCATTTCTATTACATGTGACTATGTGAGTAAGCAGAGGAATACTTTGCTGATGCCTGAAGAAGTTCTCCGGATCAATCCGGGTCTTTTCTTCTGCCAATCTCCTGAAGTCACCTTTGAAATACATTGTACCCCAACTTGCAGCTTCTGAATATGTTGTATTCTGCTGCAGATTGATACTCAAATCAAAATCCCTGTAATATACATAAGCAGCACGGGGAGAGCTTATTACCTATGGTTCCATGTACACATGCAGCATAATTATCCATTAGATGTGCTTCGTTGCTTCAACATCTCCATCAGCAGTCCATTCCACGAAGTACTGTATGTTGAAGAAGTTAGCTTTTCTGTGTGGAAACGGGATCTTAGACTCAGGATGTTATCCATCCGCCCTCCAAATGGTTCCATTATCAGCAAACCAGCTTGATCCACCAGAAGTCTTTTCCCAATCGCTTCAAGCGCACTTTCAGGTATCGGTTTATAGTTACAAAATCTGACTTTGCTTTGAAATAGCCCTTGTTTTGTACTGTTCTATCCAGTAAAACTTCCAAGGGGTCATCTATTTTGAAACTGTTGAAGTACAGCACAGACTGAATCCAACTCACTTCTTTACAGTCTGCTTCCTTTAACTCCAATTCTGGAAAGATCTTATTTATCAATGGGATTAGCTCACTTCCTGGACCCAGAAATAGGAAATTGAAAAAGACATCAACTGGTTTATTTATTTTTTTTTTTTTTTGAACCGGCAAAGCGAGGATCAATAATGGTTCTCCATTTACCCCGTGGTGACTCGAACCCCTGACATCAACTGGTTTATTGAGAATGACAAGTCTGATGTACAGATCTTCAGGCAGCTTATGTGCTATTTTCTGCCATTTATAGACAAGGTTTACGCCTTCTTGACCTAGATTCTTGTGAGGCGTAAAAACCGTTACAACTGGTGGGACTCGAACCAACTTGACTTTCCACCTCCTCTAATCGCCCAAGAGGTATCTTCTCCCATAGATTCCCTGTCCAGAATCCTCCTGAAGCATCCATAAAATAAGCATTGATTATATTATCTGCTGCTAGGCCGTATTTCCTTACCATTGTCCCAAACCCGCCTCCACTGAAGTGCCCTCCAACACTGAAACTAGGCATACCCCTGCCAGGAAGTCATGGACTTTACTTTCCTTAGCAATCCTATAGTATAACTCCCCTACTGTAGCTCCTGTCTCAACCCACACTGTCTCATCCTCCAAATCAATACTTATGGAACGTAAATTGACGAGATCAATAAGGATGAATGGCATTTCACATAGATATGATAGGCCTTCATAGTCATGCCCGCCACTCTTGACCTTGATTTGTAGACCATGCCTCTTGCTGCAGATGACTGCTGCTTGGATCTCCCTTGATGTATATGGCGTGATGATGAACTGAGGCTTGGATGATGTTGAGTTTAACCATCTGGGGTTTTGTTGAGCTGATCGCAAGAGATTGGAGTATAATGGAGAGCTTAGGGTGTGTGGGTACTTGAAGTTTGTGAGGTACTGAGGTAATCACCTGGGGAAGATTGTATGAACATGCACTGGACAAAGTTTTCATGCAACTCAGTAAAAATGTGGGTGGATATGCACTGATGAATGATTCCATGATTTCCATTACAGAATCTGCATGAGAATGTAATGAAGAGTATGAAGCAAAACAGAGACATCACTGTTCTTGACAAGTTCAAGCTTGCAAGTGATTGATAAAAATGGTGGTATTATGACAGCATCACATCTTTGATGCATTTTAATAAAGTTTTTGTTGTCTTCCATCTCCCATGGGGCCAATGGAATCTTGACAACATGGTCATTTGCATTATATAAAAACAAAAAAACCAATTAGTGATATACTACTATTTACTCAGCAGATATTGACATATTGTATATTCTTTACATGTCAATATGAATTGATTGATTCTAAGTAGTTACCAGTAAGCAGGGGAATACTTTGCTGATGCCAGAAGAAGTTTTCGGGATCAACCTGAGTCTCCACTCTTGCCAATCTTCTCAAGTTTCCTTTGAAATACATAGTGCCCCAAATTGCAGCTTCTGAATAGCTTTGTATTTTGCTGCAGATTGATTCCCAAATCAAGATCCCTGTAATTTATGTAAGCAGCACGAGGAGAGCTTGAGACATACGGTTCCATGTACTTGTGCAACATATTTATCCAGTCGATGTGCTTCTCAGCTTCAGCATTCCCATCAGCAGTCCACTTCACCATGTAGTGCATATTAAACAAGTTGCCTTTTGCTCTTCAACAAGTCTTTCTCCGAACCACTTGAAACGCATTCTCAGGTATTGGTTTTGTTGCAAACTTTGTCTTCCTCTTGAACTTGATACTGTGTCAATAATATTTAAAACTACAAATTAAGTTGATCATTGTACCACAGAAGAAGTCCGGACAGTAGTACTAGTAATTAATTAACAAGACTAGATTAAAAGTTAAAACAAGTTATGGTCATTGTTTAAGGGGGACAAAAGTCAGGTCAGGTAAGTTGATAATAAACAAGAATAATTGTGAAATTCCCAATTCATCCTACAAACAGCAGATGTATTGACGAGAATGGCCTGAAAATAGTCCATAATTGCCAAAATGGTCAAGAAAGCTGACCACATACATTGCTACTACGGTACCACACTACTACCACTTGTTTACTCTTTTCAATTTTCATCATCAGTTTTTTCAGCTTGCTCTTACTTAGCTTTTTTCCATATTCGATCTAGTTTTTCATCAGTTTACCACAACAAACAAAGAACACACACACACTCACATCTTCCTAGTTGTTGGATGATCTAGATCTAAACTCATCATATCTTCTTCTTCCTTCCTTCCTTCCATTTTCCACTTTCAGTTTCATCATCATCATCAGTTGACCAACCAAAATAACTCACATCTTTTCTTCCTTTCATTCATTTTCCTCCACTTTTGTTGATCTTGTAAGCTGCATTAATTGATTAATTAATTTAATATGGCTCATCTTATTGCAACCACGATTGAAATCATTGAATGAGCATCATTTTGTTGATGATGATGATGGTGAAAACATTGTCCGGTCTTTCCTCGATAAATCTTCTTCTTTCCGAGATTTTCTCATTCACTCCGATTTTATTATCGGGGCCGATGTTGATGCATGAGCTGGTGATTCGAATAGTAGATGCTACAAAAAGGTGGAGGATGCTGTGGAACACTTAATCATGAGAAATCATAATCAACAGTCTCATTCGGGCGATGATTTTGCTGCTGCTGCTGTTAGTGATGACGTCGTTCATGTATTGGATGAAGAATTTGAATCCATCAAACACGTGATTCTTCACAGAGGTGAAGAAGAAGATCTACCAAGGTTGAAGTGGGCAGTTGAACATCTACTTGTTCCACCACCATCAACAACAAGAAGAGGAAGAGGAAGGTTGACGATTTTGCACCTATCTATTTATGAAGATGATCTTCAGACTCTTAAATCTCGAATTCTCCAACCAACCAAACAACTCCAAATCATACCTATCTTTGGGGAGTTACGGGGAATGGGTAGGCAGGCGCACTCTTACTCTCAGACTCTACAACGATCCATCTGTTGTTGATCATTTTCACGTTCGTGCTTGTATTAGTGCTTTATGTGAACATGATCCGAAAGTGATTCTGCTAAACCTTCTCGAGGGTCTAGGATACGCCGTTACCAAAGATACTCGAGTGTGGATGAAGTCGGCCTAATACTCACCAAGTTTTTGAAATATTACGGCAAGTATTTCATTGTCATCCATAATCTATGTTATGAGCATATATGGTGTAAACTGAGAAAATTCTTTCCGGACGACAGCTGCAGAATTCGAATTCTTTTTACAGCTCTCGGAAAAGCATCACAATATGGAGGGGAGGCTCACATGATGCGTTTCCTAAGAGAGAATGAATCTTGGCTCTTATTTTGTCACTTGGTGTTTCAACCTGTCCATGAGCTCGAATCAATAGCCAAGGTTATTCTTGGCTACTGCAAAGGAGTTGCTCAACCAGTTGCCCTTATTGCCGGCCTCTTAACCACGTCGACTGAGATCAACCCAACTTTCTGGGAGCTTGTTGCTCAAACTTTGAACACAAAACTCCAAGGTCATGATGAAAGCAAAAAAAGTGTTATGTTTATTGTGTTTGTGCTCATCTACAACCATTTACCTTATTATTTGAAACCTTGCCTTCTCTATATCATAGCATTCCGTGAATGTTTCGATATCAAAGCTTCTGATCTAATCCAGTTATGGATTGCCGAGGGGTTCGTCAAAAAATCTGTAGGTAACAGCTTGTATGATATTGCAAATGCCTACTTGGAAATTCTTATTGATAAGAATCTACTTTATCTTAGCCGACAAGACCCCACTGGCCGAGTAAAGTCTTTTCAAACCCATCCAACACCGAGGATATACTACTCGGTACTAGCATATTTGGATAACTTTGCCTGGACTAAAGATTTGCAGACACTGAATTGGTGGTCCATTGATGAAGACTATAAGATTGACAACATTCGTCGTGTTAGTGGGAACCAAATATTGCAACCAGGTGATGATGAGATTGAGTTATCGCCACTTGCACGTTCTTTTCTTTCCACAAGTTATGCAGCACCAATGCCAACTCATGTGTTTGTGGGGATGAAATTGCTGAGAATATTAGCTGTATTTCCGTTGGAACTCTACCAGTTCCCTCCAGAAATATTGCACATGTTCTTGCTAAGGTACCTTTCCTTCAGCTGTCATTTAAACACACCCGCTTCAATCACCAATCTAAAGAAGAATTTGCAGACACTGATTATTAGGCGAATTCCATGGTTCAGAGCATTTTCATTACCAATCGAATTGTTGGAGATGGAACAACTGACTCATGTCAAGTGCAAAGAAACCTTTGTCTGGCGTCATCCTACAAATGGAAGAAAGATTCGGAATGCCAAGCTTCACACGCTATCAAATCTGCAGCTGTTTGGACTCAGTACCAAATTCTTTGTGCAGATTCCAAGCATAAGAAAATTGGGGATATTTTGCAACATTGCGATGCATTATGTTCTTGATCTTGCTTTTCTTGATAAGCTTGAGACGTTAAAGTGCTCCACGGACTGGTCTCTCGCGTCCAAAAACTTTTTGTCTAACATCAAGTTCCCATCTTTGCTCAGAAAGTTGACCTTGACCAAGTGTAGAATCCCATCAGGATTCATGAAGGTTATTGGTGAGTTATCTAGTTTGGAAGAACTGAAATTGCAAGAAGGTGATTTCTTGGTTACTGAGTCGGGACCAACTGAACCTCAATGGGAGCCAGCAGAAGGGGAATTTCCTCGACTGATGTCATTGGTGATGAAAGATTTGAATCTGGTTCACTGGAAAGCCCATGCCAGTCATTTTCCAAGGCTTCAGCAACTCATTATTTTCAGCTGTTATGCAATGTTGGGATTCCCTGAAGATATAGGAGACATACAAACTCTTGAACTGATCCATGTGAACAGACATAGCCCTTCCGTCGTGGCTTCAGCAATGAAAATTAAGGACAGGCATTGTGGAAATCCAGTTCTTGAAGTAAAGATAACCAAGTCCTGAGGTAATTTACTTCCTATATTATTATTATTAGTTTAGCAGGCATATGTCAATCACAGATTAATTTCTCCAGCAAAGCATACAGTCCATGCAGTTATAGATATGCTTACATCTTCCTTGATGTTACATCTTATTGAGGTAATTTACTTCCTATATTATTGGTTTTTTTTTTTAATAATTTGCTTGCCCTTTCATTCCAGGGGACCTGCAGGAGTAATACGATTATCTTCTGCATTCGTTTGCTGTGATTGTGAGTGCATTGAGATGGATCTGGGTTATTGGCAACAATCCTGATTTTGCTATTAAAAAGTGAAAAAAGAAAGGAAAAAGTTAAAAACTTGAGTAATTGAAAAAAGTTGCTAGAGTTTGTTCGTCATCTTCTCTTACTTGAGTACTAGACATGATTTCATGAAACTATTCTTACACTGAGCAATGCTTTTGCTTAATGTTCTTGCATCCATGCTTATTCTCCAAGCAGGGGAATACTTTGCTGGTTTCTGAAGAAGTTCTCAGGATCAACCCGAGTCTTCACTCTCGCTAACCTCTCGAAATTTCCCTTGAAATACTTTCTACCCCATGCAGCAGCTTCTGAATAACTTGTGTTCCCATGTATATTCTTTCCCAGGTCAAGATCACGGTAGTTTACGTAAGCAGCTCGAGGAGAGCTTGAGACATACGGCTCCATGTACTTGTGCAGCGTCTTAATCCAGTTGACATGTTTCTTTGCTTCAGCTTCTCCATCGACAGTCCATTTCACCAGGTACTGTATGTTGAACAGAATCCCTTTTCTGTGCGGAAAAGGAAGCTCATAATTGGATATTCTCTCCATTCGTCCACCGAAAGGGTCCAGTATCAAGAATGAGAGTTCCTCTTCAAGAATTCTTCCACGAACCACTTCAATCGCTCTGCCAGGTATCGGTTTTGTTACAAAGTCTGACTTTGCCTTAAAGTAGCTCTTGTACTGCACTGTTCTGTCTAGTAAAAGCTCTAACGGATCGTTCTGTTTGTATCCAGTGAAATACATCACAGATTCTATCCAGCTCATTTCTATGCCGTCTGTTTCCACTAGTCCCAGTTCTGGAAATCTCCTGTCCATTAATGGAACTAGCTCAGTTTTGTTCCTAGAAATAACGATTCGAACAAGGCCTCCACTCCTTTACGCTTAACTGTCTTGTCCAAATCCAAGTTTTGGATCACAACTCTGATGAATAGATCTTCTGGCAACTTACTCGCAACACGTTGCCATTTTTCGACAATATCCATACCTCCTTGGTCCAGTCTCTTGTGTATGGTGTAAACTGTCACAACTTTCGGTACTCGAACCAGCTTCACTTTCCAGGCCAGTATGATTCCGAAGCTCCCTCCCCCGCCTCCCCTGATCGCCCAAAAAAGATCCTCTCCCATCGACTCTCGGTCATATACCCTCCCATAACCATCCATGATATAAGCATCTATTACATTATCTGCAGCTAGGCCATGTTTTCTTAACATAGTCCCTAACCCTCCTCCACTAAAGTGCCCTCCGACTCCCACGCTCGGACATACCCCAGCCGGGAACCCAAGAACGCTAGTTTCTCGGGCTATGCTATAGTATAGCTCCCCAATTGTAGCTCCAGACTGAACCCAAGCCGTCTCCTCTTCCACATCGATGCTTATGGAACGCAGATTGATAAGATCGATGAGGATAAACTGCGTATTACAAAGATAAGACAGGCCCTCATAGTCATGCCCGCCGCTCTTTACTCGAATTCGGAAACTGTGTAACTTGCTGCAGAGAACTGCAGCTCGGATTTCAGACGCTGTATATGGTGTGACGATGAATTGCGGTTTTGGAGAGGTTGAGTTCAACCATCTGGGGTTCTGTTCAGCTGATTGTAAGAGAGTTGAGTATGATGGGGAGCTTGGAGAGTGAAGGTACTTGAAACTAGGGACATATATGGTAGAAGAATGAGTAGACATGCATTGGACAAAGGTTTCTTGAATTCCATTGCAGAATTTGCATGAGAAGGTTATGAGAAGTAGGAAGTAAAACATTGTTGGAGACATCAACATTATTAAATTCTTTGTAAGTGCAAAGCTAACTATTAAATGTGTTAAAAAGATTGGATTTTGGAGGTATAAATGAAGCCAGATTCTACAGTTTAAGAGCATCTCACTGTTCTTTGTTTTGAGCTGATAATTTCAATGCTATTAGGCACTTTCTTGATGCCATTTTGTATTATGAAGGGAATATTTACAATTTCAAGCGGCCTAGTTTGTTATTGTTTCTATCATTTTCACTGCTGCTTGCTTATAGTACAGAGAAAAATTCCATTCATTTTTCAGTTAATTTACATAACATGAGAAACAGAGAACAAAATAGCCTGCTTAAAATAAGAAAGCATTTACAAAAGACACTTGCATACAATCAAAATGGCAAAACAAAACTATAACATCAAACATTTTCAACAACACAACCAATAGAAATAATTAAGCTTACATATACCATGAGACGATAACCCGATATGACCTGGTTCGTCGTGGGACCCGATTCGTGGTCGATCTAGTGAATCAAGTCATTGACAGTGGCCTCATTCATCAAAGGCAGAATAGGAATACTCTGCTCATGCCTAAAGAAATTATCAGGATCAACCTTAGTCTTGACTCTCATCAACTTCATGAAGTTCTCCTTGTAATACTTCATGCCCCATGAACTCGCTTCGATGAAACTGGTCCCGTTCTTGTTCATTCCCAGATCGAGATCCCTGTAGTTCACATAAGCTTCTCTAGGAAACATTGAAACATAAGACCCCATGTAGGCATACAACCTTCTCATCCAGTCCACATGCTTTGCTTCACTCTCAGGCTTATCATCATTCCACAATGTTAAGTACTGGATTTTGTACAGAACTCCTTTCCTGTGTGGAAACGGCGTTTCCGATTCAGAAATCTTGCCCATCATGCCTCCATAAGGGTTGAAAATCATCAGCGGTGAGTCTTCCTCCATCAGCCTCTTCCACAGCCCTTCTAGCCCGGCTTCAGGAACCGGTTCCCTGACGAAATCTGATTTTGCCTTGAAGTAGTTCTTGAACAGTGACTTCCCTTGAAGTAAAACTTCCGGTGGCGTATTTGTTGGAAAACCGGCTATATAAAGAATCGACTGAATCCAGCTCATTTCAGTGCAATCTTTTCGTGTTAAACCTAGTTCAGGGAACTTTTCTCCCATTTCCTGGAGAAGTCTATCCGTTTTTCCCAGGAAAACCGCGTTGTATAGCGTCATGATCGTTTTTTCACCCTTCTGTGCACCATTTGCAACCTGGACTATCACCCTGATGAATAAATCTTCATCTAGTTTATCGGCCGCCGCTTCTTGCCATTTGTGAAGAATCTTCGTTCCGTTCTGTTCCAGCATCTTTGGAACGGTGAAAACAGTGACAGTTTGCGGAACAGGAACAAGCCGTACTTTCCAGGCGAGAATTATCCCGAAACTAGCCCCTCCTCCACCTCGAATAGCCCAAAAAAGATCCTCTCCCATCGATTCTCTATTGAGGATCCTGCCACTGGCATCAACTATTCGCGCATCGATCACATTATCAGCTCCCAGACCGTACTTTCGCATCATGGTACCGTACGCTCCCCCTGTTATATGCCCTCCAATTCCTAAACTCGGACATAAACCGGCAGGGAAACCATGCGTTTTACTCTTCTGCGAAATGCGATAATACAATTCGCCAGTGGTTGCACCTGCCTGAGCCCAAGCACTATTATCCTGGATATCAACCGTGACAGAACGCAGCTTGGATAAGTCCACCATGATGAACGGTTGCTCGGTCGTGGACATGTAAGATATCCCTTCGTAATCATGGCCTCCGCTTCGTATTCTCAAGTGAACGTTAAGCTGTTTTGCACATATCACCGCGGCTTGGACATGGTTTTCGATCAACGGGGTGAAGATTAGTTGAGGCTTAGGGATGGAGGAGACTAAGCATCGGAGGTTTTGCGCGGAGGATTGGAGGATGGTGGTGAAGGACTCGTTGTTCGGGGCGGAGAAGGCGGTGGAGAATGGAACGGAGAGGTCGGAGTTGAGTGTAATGCAGGTGAAGAAGGTTTCTTGGATGGATTGTGATGAAGCATGGGAAGAGAAGAGAAGAACAAGTGTTGTTATTGTTAGTGTGTTGAGTGTGAAATGTGTTGAGGAATATTTCTTCATTTTGGTGGTGTTGTGTTGTGTGATGAATGAATGGAGTGAATTGAAGTGTGTTGGGGTATTTATGGATTTTGTAGTGAATGTTTTGTGACTTAATGTGAACGTCACTCTTGTGGTTAGTTTGATAATTTAGTTCTTCTCTTGGTGTGTATATTGAATTTGAAAGTTAATTTCTTGGCTTGTGAAGAGCAAATTTATTGCTTTAAGCATGCCTCTTTAGTGGCGGAAACCTTACTTGATTAATACATTTAAAGATTGATAATGCTACCTTCATCCTTTTCAAGTTTTCATGTGTGATGAACTGATGATGGTACTGTTTTTTTAAGTCTTCTTGGTAATTAAGAATTAAGAGAGTACGGGATTAAGTCATTTAATTAATGAATTTGCACGGGTAAATTGGATATGAATCAGCAGTGGTTTAAGGTATGGACTCGAGATCCGCAAGATAGTCGAGTGATGTAATAAATTCACACACATAAGTGAATGTGGAATATTGAATTTAAATGAGATATGATGGGATATAATGTATTTATATTTTGGAATTATGTCGTGGCGGGCCCCAGATAGGCTTGCCCTTGAGACTCAAGGATCAAGGTAGGCTTGGAATAGAATTACGTTTTATTAGACTCTAATTCAACTCGAAAACAAGAACTAAAAGGTCCCCGTTGAGTCCAAAGGCACGTCTCGATGTCATTGTGACCCGTTGGTATGAAGGTAGGGACCCATGAACTGAAATTAGAAGTTGCCAGATTACATATGTATATGTATGATTTTTTTTAGAAAGTCTGGAGGAGAGGGAGTGGAGGAGCAAAATTTGAAAAATCATTAATATTACCCATAAAAAAAAAGTCGAAAAATCACAAATATTATCTATAAATTTTATTTTACTTTTAAAATTTTGGGGTGGACGCCTTGGCCCCCCCTGTATATGAAAGGGAATGTTTCTCAGTTTATAACACTTTACACCAAAATCAAATATTTTAAAAATAGGACCACATGAATGTACAGTATGTGTATTTTAGTATCCATGGTAGAACCGTAGAAGTATGGGTGAAATTAATATTAGTCCTTGAGATAATGGAGTTGGTACGTAATAATGGGCTTTTAACTATACTAATAATAATAATTACATGACTTATTAATCTAAATCAGATGGGAATAAAAAGTTAACAACATAGCATGAAAAGTCGTGAAATTTGTTGAATTTTCAAATGTGAAAGTCGCAAAGGAACTTTATAGCAAAGGAATCATTTGCAACTAACCTAACATACATATTGTAAGTGTAACTCTCCCTTTAGGGGAACCCTTATTCACGGGACAAATTTTAGTTTGATTTTGTTTTAATCATGAACTAGTAAAAGAAAAAAGTGACTTAGATTCAACTTTAATGTTGATTTACGCAGGACAATTATGATTTCAAATGACGGAATCACATAAATTTTTGTGGCTGTATTTTTTTTAGTGATGATCGTTTTAGTTATGACGACTCCGATCCTAAATTTGCAGGGATGGATTTAGGAATTGAAGTTAAGAAGGGGACAAAATCAAATATACTAACATAATTATTTCGAGAATTTCTTTAATTTTCAAACTTTAAAAAACTATAAATATTACCTATGAAAATTTAAAATTTTAGAGGGAACAAATGTTCCTATATCCCTCCTGTCCCGCCCGTGCACCTGTCCTCTCAAATCTCAATATTTAGCTAAGCTCATAGCTAGTGTACGTGTGTGTGAATCTATGAAGATGGTGAGATTCTGCAGACACTAGGTAGTTTTGATTTGATGATGTCCACTTAGAAAATATTGATAATGGTTTGCAGTAGGTTTTGTTTATCTTGATAAATTGTGCACTGCCGTAAAGGAAGGATACATTCTCAGTGGAAACATAGCCAACAATGAATATTGAGCAATATATGGCAGATGATCATATATATCGAGTAGTATATATATATTATTAATGCGTGCGTATAAATTGTGCCATACGCATGATGTTTAAGTGGATGGATCACTAGAACCAAATTTTGATATTGGTAGATTCATACAAAATCACATTCATAAAAAACTATTGGAAACATGAGTACTCCAACTAAGGCTCCATTCAAAAGTTTGACATTTATTTTTCCTCTTCTCAATACACACATCTCTGGTATGAAAATATAGTAAATGTGTAGAGATATTAAGAATATATAGATTATAAAACTGTTCGGAGACATGTAGTGTATAGTGATAATACCATTAAGGAGAGACTATTGTCGATTTAATAAATTTGTTGGTGATGTTGATTTCTTGTTGGTACAAAAGCTTTTGGAACCCTTGCAGGTGCTGTTCATTCATATACTTTTGGTGTCATTGATGTGCACAACAAACATACCAAGGATTTCCAAGCTTGTGGTTTGCCAAAATTCGCCATGGTAACTCCATTTGTTCCTAGTTAATTTGGCCTTACTTCTTGATGTGTAAATGCTAGCTGCTGCTGCCCATCATTTACCAGCTGCTGCAGATCAATCTTCTGGACAGATTCGTGTGTTCTTAGATGCTGCGTTCTCAAAGAATGGTGAACAAATAGGTGTGGGGCTGGCAGCTTTTGCTCCGGACGGACTTCTTGCACGAAAACAGATTGTATACCAGCATGGAGGAGCCCCCGAGACTGCTGAAGCAATGGCATTGCGTGCGGCGTTTGAGTGGGCAATTGAGCAAGGATGGCGTATCGCTTGGTATTATTCAGATTGCTTATCAGTAGTCAATAGCTTTAATAGTAGTGTGAAGGATCTCTCTAACATTGGACCTATCTTAGGAGATGTTAGACTTCTAAGTCGTTCTTTTGATGATTCTTCTTTAACTTTTGTGTCCCGGAATTGTAACGAGGTTGCACACAATCTTGCTAGGCGTGCGGTTCGTGATTGAGAGGTCTGAAGTGTTGTAATATCTCATTCTCATTGATATGATATATACATATCTTGCTTCTAAAAAAAAAAAAATGGAGTAGAAGTATAATGCAAGCTCGATTGATCTAAAGGATTTCTTTAGTAATTAATACTACTACACTACAAGAAAATGGGCCTGTTGTGGCATTTTTACAATGGCACTTGCCCCAGCTCTCTTGGACCAGACACGCCTAAGGCTCAATCCCAGCCCTTTTGATAGAACACTGTTTTAGACGTGCCCTAAGACGGCTCCTTTCTTCAAGTGCCAACGCTTCTGTTTCTGGCGCGCCAATTTGGTTTACAGTACACTGATCAATCCTTTCATCGTCTCTCAGTTCAGTTTCAGACGTGAAAATTTCGGGGTATGTGAAAAAACCCTAGCTGCGATTGTAGGAGCTTCAGAAGAAGCTTTACACCACCGTACGCCGCTACCTTCCACCTGACTGACCTGAGTCAACAATATCAAATTGGGTCTTTAAAGTTTCCCGCGGGGAAGTATTTGTGCAGTAGTGTCTCTAGCTACTACAGTGAAACACATAAAAAAATAAAAAAATCCACGCAAGCATGCAACACTAGTGTCTCTAGCTACTATACAATTACAAAAGTCGGTCATGTTACGGACGTAACTTTGCAATTTATTTGTTGATAAGATTGTTTATATTCCTTTTTACAATTCGTTTGATAAACCTTCTAATTCCTTTAACTTATTCTTTTTCCTATAAATAAATATACACCAAATCTTAATAGTTAAGTTCATTGTTCTTGAGTTTTATTACCATGATCTGGTTCAATATGTCAAAGAAAAGAGGGGATTTGTTACTAACCCAACTCCCGGAAGAAATCATAAAGCTTCCATTAAAAGACATTGGTAAATTGACATGCGTTTCCAAGTTGTTCAAGTTTATGGGTCATGATCATCAAGAATCGGACTACTGCAGGGTGGGAGAAACGATACAATCTGGAGTTGGATCAACCATTTGTCCCCAGAGGTTTGGTAAGTTCTACTAGTACAAAAGCTTTTGTGAGTACCCTTGTAGGTCGTTCATGTATTTTTGGTGTCATTGATGTGCACAACAAACATGCCAAGGGTCTCCAAGCTTGTGGTTTACCAGAATCAGCCATGGGCATAACTCCATTTGTTCCTAGTTTGGCTTTACTGTATTTGTAATGGACTAGTATCATGCAAGCTCGATTAACCCGGTTAGTTCTAGTGTTACTTTTTTTTTTTTTTCCCTTTTCAAAATCAATAATGTCTCTTTCATTAATTTTTAGCATCACAGTTCATGTTAGTTTCAGAATTCAATTTTGATGATGTTAAAATATGCTGGATCCATGAACTACGTAGTTAGACAGTCTAAGGTGAAATTTAATCTCTTCGTGTACAAGGACAACCTAAATAGGGTTAACTATTTGAACGAGGTATTTTTATATGTTATATGGTGCCATTAAAGTGGCTTGTTTTTATAATTTCCCGTTATTATTATAACCGCCTTCTCATTTTACTTTTAGTTTTTTTTTTTTAAATATAGTGTGCATTTGATCAAATTTTAGTCATTTTATTTGACTGTTTAATATGATTGATTTGAAAATTTATTACTTCTAGCTCTAGGTGGCTTAAGCTAATGACTTCCATTTCAATTTTGGTCAATAAATAATAAATGAATCTCAAATTTATTCTATTGAACAATAAAGAATAAAGGAAACATGATAAAGCAAAGCCAAGAATAAATAATTGAAGAGGGAAAGTTTATTGACCTTCACGGTGCAGGGTTGCTGACAGTTGTCGGAGCTGAGCTGAAACTGGCGCTTCAGCCGACGGCGGTGCAGGTAACTTAATAATGACTTCCATTTCAATTCTGCTGCTCTAATTCTCTTTGTCTACATTCACAATATGAAACTGAATAGCTTCTTGATTTGGTGAAAAACGTGTTTCTTGATAGCAAAATTTTGAGATACAGCTAGTGTTTAGTATAGTACTTCAACTTGCATAAATGGTGAATTGGGATTGCATCATTATCTTTTTATGTGAAATTAGAATTGTATTCGCTAGGTTCTGTTATGCTGAATTGTACTGATACAGTCCCAAACTATGCCTTTTGTGAGCAATAGGTTTAACATTGACAGGAAAATTGAGTTATTGTTTTTGCTGTAAAGTGAGCTTTTTGATTGCAAAATGTGTTCTTCTTAAGATAGAATTAGTGTTTAGCAATTAACTCACACAAGGGTTCGTTGGGATCGAAGCATGGAACTGTATTCTCTAGGTTTTGTGATGGTTGGATTATAGCACAGGGCCAACCTGTACTCTTGAGTCTTGATGAGTAACAGGTTTAAGATTGAGAGAAAATTTCAATGATATTATATCGATCGAGTGCATCTACTACATTTCAAAGTCTTATGACACTATATCGGCATTTGAAAACACCGTAGTTTCTATTTCTGTTTCTATTTTGCTTTCGTTCTTTCTTTATCTATAGTCCTGATTCATGATATGAAACTGAGTAGCTTCTTGATTTGGTGTGAAACTAGTTTCTTGATTGCAATATTTTGTCTTAGATAGAAGTGGTGCTTAGTAGCTCAACTTGCATATCGGTGGATTGTGATTGCACTATCTTGATTCTCTTGGTTTCGTGATGGTTAATTGTAACAGAGTTTCTAACCGAGCTCCTTGGTAAGATTAACAAATTTCATTAACATCATATATATTGAATTGAGCAAAAAAATGGGACTACATTTCAATTGTGCTATGAAACTATCGACTGCTGAACAACTGACAGTATCTTATTTCCTAAGAGGTGGAATACTTTGCTTATTTCTGAAGAAATTCTTGGGATCGAATTTGGTCTTCACCGCCACGAGCTGGTCGAAATGGTTTTTGAAGTATTTGACCCCATAAATCTTGGCTTGTTCATAAGCTTTCGGGCCATTATCGCTGGTACCGAGGTCGATATCTCTGTAATTCAGAAAGGCCTCTCTCGGATTCTTTGACACATAAGGAGTCATGTAGCTGTACATGTCTCTGAGTGTTTTCGCATATGTCTCTTCTGCTTTTGGCTCATTTGGATCCCAGACTATCAAGTACTGAATCTTGAAAAGATTTCCAGCTCTGTGAGGGAATGCTGTTGCAGATTCGGGAATTTCGCTCATTCTCCCGCCATATGGATTGAATTGCATTGTTATTCTCCCCGATTCAGCTATTCTGTCTAACATGCCTTGCAAAGTGTCTTTCGGGATTGGAGATTTCACGTAATCGGATTTCTCCAAGGAGGATGGCGGTGGCCCCGTAATTCGGTTCAGCAAGACAGTCTCAGGAGTCCCATCCGGGAGACCATACCAGAATAAGACCGTTTTTATCCAGCTCATCTCCTTGCAGTCAGTTTTCTTTAATCCTAATTCGGGAAACTTTGCGTTCATTAGCAATACCAGTTTTTCAGCATCACCAAGATACAAAGCGATGAACTCTACCATTGCGGTGTTGTTATTGTTTTCTCCAGTCACTGGGCGGAACTGTAGCCTGATAAAAAGATCTTTGTGGATTTCGGGCCCAATATATTGCCAACGATGAATAAGATTGGTAGCATTCTGTTCCAACGTCCTTGGAACATTGAAAACTGTCAGTACTGGAGGCAAACGGACTAGTTTGATTTTATACGAGACTATAACACCAAAACTCGCTCCACCTCCTCCACGGATAGCCCAAAACACATCTTCCCCCATTCCCTTTCTGTCCAAAATCCGACCTTTTGCGTCCACAATCTTGGCATCAATTACATTGTCGATTGATAAGCCATATTTCCTCATTAGGCTGCCATAGCCACCTCCACTTATGTGGCCACCCAAGCCGACGGTCGGGCAAACTCCAGCAGGGAAAGCATGTGTGTTGCTCTTTTCCCATATTCCATGATAGACTTCGCCGAGTGTCGCTCCCGCTTGTGCCCATGCAGTTTCTTCCTCCATATTTATCTGGATTTTCCTAAGGTTGAACATGTCAAGTAGCACAAACGGGGCCAAGGATGTGTAGGAAAAGCCTTCGTTGTCGTGGCCCCCACTTCTGACTGTCAGCTGAAGTCCAACTTTCTTGGCACAGTTTACGATATTCTGCACTTGCCACTCTTCCCATGGTGTGACGATTATTCGTGGCTTCGGGGTTGTGGAGGTGTTGAAACGAGCATTTCTAATGTAGTCTTGTAACACGGTTGTGTAATTAAAACTGATTGGTGTGTACGAGATATTTGCAAACTGGTCATTTCTCTTGGTGGATAAACATTGGATGAAGGAATCTGTTGCTGCAAAAACAGGTTGCAATGAGCAGAAGACTAGCAACAGAACATGAAGCATTGAGAAAGCTAGATATGTGTTAGTGAGGTAAATTTTCATCATATTTTATTTTTCTTGTTGGTGATTATGATTTCTTGTTACTCTGTGTTGGTTTAAATACATGCGGAGTGACCTTGATTTCTTCACTTCTACCGATGAATATTTCAATGTATATCGTAATGGTCTTATTATATGGTCAAAGATATTACTTTTCTTAAGATTGTTTTTTAATCTGTGGAAATAGGCAATGCATGTAGGCAATGTGGTAATCTAGTTGACCATAGTAATAAAAATATAAAGACTGGATAAACATGTGATGAAGAAATCTGTTGCTGCAAAAACAGGTTGCAATGAGCAGAAGACTATCAACAGAACATGAAGCATTGAGAAAGCTAAATGTGTGTTAGTGAGGTAAATTTTTATCATAATTTATTTTTCTTGTTGGCGATGATGATTTCTTGTTAAATACATGTGGAGGGACCTTGATTTCTTCACTTCTACTGGTGAATATTTCAATGTTTATTGTAATGGTCTTATTATATGGTCAAAGTTATTACTTTTCTTAATATTTTTTTTTTAATCTGTGGAAATAGGCAAGGCGTGTAGGCAATGTGGTAATATAGTTGACCATAGTAATATAAATATAAAGACTGGACTTTTTGTCCTGAAAGCTAAAGTACAGAATAGCAATTTAAGTTCCTTTCAAGGAAATACTATGATATTGCTGCACAGTAGACCATAGTTAACAATCAAATTCTCTGTTGTAGATAATTCAATAGTTTACCTGTGGACTTATTGCTTACGTATTTTCAATCTGCTAAATTAGGTGCATCATTTATGTAAGTTTGAGTTTTGAATTGTCAGGATGATTTTTTGTATAAATTATTGATTCCTTCATTTGATGTGGCCTGGGAAATTTCAGAAGTTCAAGAAAAATACAGAAAATCCTGAAAAAGAAATTCAAACTTATGATAATTATACATTCCCATCTTTCTCATAAAAATAGGTAAAATGTGGATTCTCTAATGTTTAGAATTATTTAAAAAAAAATTAATAAGACTTGCACAATGTAAAATCCGTGGGAAAAAAAAAGGAAATTTTACATTTTTACAAATATTTGTAGTAGAATTTAGTTTTCCTTAATTTAATTTGTTCTCCTCATTTCCCCTCGAACAAAGGAAGCATAAATGAAATTATATAGATAATAACACCTGTCTTCATGTTACAGAATTCAGTAAGTCTGACCGTAGGAGATTTCATTAGCAGAATGTGTTCCTATTTACAATGTTAATTGAGATTAGAAATGTCAGGATAGATTTCTTTTTATGATTTATCGATTTCTCTAATTGATGTGAATGGAGAAATTTCAGAAGTTCAGGAAAAATGCAGAAAATCCTGATATAATCTAGAGTTTTATAAATTTAAATTCACTCATTCACCATGTTTTGGTTCTTAGTGGAAATAGATATAATCTACATTGGAGCCGGGGAACTAATTAATAGGGGCTTCTCCTGCTGGTATTTTCTTTAGAGTTGGGATGCTTTGCTCATAACTGAAGAAATTCCCAGGATCAAATTCAGTCTTCACCTTTACCAATCTGTCGAAGTTGTTCTTGAAGTATTTGAATCCATAAACCTTAGCTTCCTCGGAACATTCTGGACCATCACCTTTGCTACCGATATCGATGTCCCTATAATTAAGAAACGCTTCTCTTGGGTTCTTCGACACAAAAGGTGTCATGTACTGGTACAGCTTTCTGAATGCTTCTATGTTTCTATTTTCCGCTGCAATACCTTCTTCTGTCCATAGTGAAATGTACTGAATCTTGTAAAGGCTTCCTGCTCTATGAGGAAATGTTATTGCTGATTCAGGAATTTCACTCATTTTACCACCATATGGATTGATTTGCATTCTAACATTCCCCAATTTGGCTATTCTTTTCAACAGTCCTTCCAAACCCTTCTTGGAAATGGGCGATTTGACGTAATCAGATTTCATCTTGGTGAAGGCGAGTTTGTTAGATTTTCGATTCAGCAAGGCCTCAGGAGTACTTAGTGGGAGTCCATACCAGGATAAGACCGTTTGTATCTAGCTCATTTCTGTGCAGTCCGTTTTTTTCAATCCCAATTTAGGAAAGTTATTTGAATTAATGACACTAGTTTCTTGGAATCTCCAAGACACATTGCGTTAAAAGGATGCCTTTGCGGTCCTTTTGGTTTTACCTTCACCACCAACCGAATCAAATTGTACCCTCACAAAGAGATCTTTGTCAAGTTTGGGTGCAACGTACCGCCAACGGTGAACAAGATCAGTTGCATTTTGTTCCAAGGTTCTTGGAACATTGAAAACTGTCACAACTAGTGGCACATGGACTAGTTTGATTTTATACGACAATATGACACTGAAACTTGCTCCACCACCACCCCTAATAGCCCAAAAGACATCTTCCCCCATCTCCTTTCTGTTCAGAATCCGTCCTTTAACGTCTACAATCACTGCATCAATCACATTGTCAACAGATATGCCATATTTTCGCATCATGTTTCCGTAGCCTCCTCCACTGAAGTGTCCACCCACGCCAAGAGTCGGACAAACTCCAGACGGAAAAGCATGCATTTTACTATTTTGCCATATTTTATAGTAGAGTTCCCCTAAAGTCGCTCCAGCTTGTACCCATGCCGTCTCATCCTTCATGTGGATCGTGATATTTCGGAAGTTGAACATGTCAAGAACAACAAACTGGGTATTGGATTTGGACGTGTAAGAAAGACAATCGTAGTCGTGCCCTCCACTTCGGATCCTCAGCTGTAGTCCAACCATCTTGGCACATTGTACGGTATCCTGCACTTGCGATTCTTTTGATGGTGTTATAATAACATTTGGTTTTGGGGTTGTGGAGGTGTTGAAACGAGCATTTCTAATGTAGTCTTGTAACACAGTTGTGTAATTCAAACTTGTTGGTGTGTACGAGATATTTTCAAACTGGTCATTGCTCTTGGTGGATAGACATTGGATGAAGGAATCTGTTGCTGCCAAAGCAGGTTTCAATGAGCAGAAGGCTAGCAACAGAACATGAAGCATTGAGAAAGCTAGATATGTGTTAGTGAGGTAAATTTTCATCATAATTTATTTTTCTTGCTGGTGATGGTGATTTTTTGTTACTCTGTGATTCTTTATATATATGTGGAGAGGTGGAGGGACACTGATTTCTTCACTTCTACTGATGATGAATTCTATGTCTATGGTATTGTTCTTATTATTTGGTAATATAGTTGACTATAGACTATAGTAATAGATATAGGAAGGCTGGACACCTTCTAACTCCCCAGTTTTGCTGCTCTTCTAGTTAAATGGCTTTATTGTATGTTTTTTTGGCAGGTTATCCTGTGTATTCTGGAATTACTAATTGGTCTTCTTAGAATTACGACATGTATAAACAATTAACTCCATGACAAAATCACATCAGCATTTTAAAAGCTGTAATACTCCAAACAGTGAAAAACTAAAAAAAGAAAAATACTAGATAAGTAAGTCATTATCTTCACAGGGTTTTTCACTAGTGGACGACTGGCAAGAAGTATACTAGGCTTGTAAAAAAAATGTATTTAATAGTACAAGGTTTGTTTATCATGGCATGTTTTATTATCAAAAACAAAACAAAGTAAAATAAACTTTGTTCAGTTCTTGACAGCTAAATGAAAAACAACATTACTTTCTTTTTAGTTGTGTATGCAAGATAATATTAGATGACTTAATCTATCTCTATATCTATATCTATGCGATAAATAATTGGTCCCCAAAAATGACTGAATAAATCCTCTTATTTACACGGCCAAGTACAGAGGATATTACATGGAATCCACAATATGTAGCACCTTTATCTTTTCACTATACAATTTCAGAAATCATATGATTGGCTTGATGAATTTCTGCGCTGTTTCCATGTTTCCGTATTTCGTTTCTTATTCTTTGTCTGAACTTTGTAAATTCTATTTATCAATTTTGGTTGTGCTTCCGTATATCTTCAGATTGTCAGTACTGGTGAAACTTTCTTGGCACATTTTATGTCAAGTCTGTGTAGTTCTGACTGAGTGCAGTCGACATGACATTTGTTGGTCTTTTGCATATATGGACATACATTGAAGGAAGGAATATCTTGCTGCACAAGAAACAGATTGAGTATAGAACTGCTAGACGAGTTTAGTGGTAAGATTTCTAAACTACTGCTTTTTCTTCTTGGTGGTGGTAGTCTCTTGCACTGGATAAAATCTTGATTAGTTTCTACTGGGGCCCTAAATCATAGCGATTTTTTACCCTCATTGAACAAAACACGTAATACCAAAACAATATAACCATTCTGGAAATTTGATTTGCCTTAGAAGATGTATTTTAGTTTTTGACACTACAAAACAGAATGTTTCGAAAAATCTTGAAATTTTTATTTTTTCAGAAACCCGAAACAAGCCTTAGAAATGAAACTATAATCCTTGAATAATGGAAATGGTAAGATCTTATATCATAGTTATATTTCAATGCCAATGAAAAATATTTGATCTACATTTGATCTATTCTTCTTAGAGGTGGGATGCTTTGTTCATAACTGAAGAAGTCTTCTGGGTCAAATTCAGTCTTCACCTTAACCAGTCTGTTGAAGTTGTTCTTGAAGAATTTGTGTCCATAAACCTTAGCTTCATTATAAGCATTTGGACCATTATTCGTGATGCCAACGTCGATGTCTCTATAGCAGAGGAAGGCTTCTCTTGGATTCTTTGACACGAAAGGTGTCATGTACTCATACAGCTTTCCAAGTTCTTGAATGTTTCTCTGCTCAGCTGCAATCCCTTCTTCGGTCCAAAACTTAATGTATTGAATCTTGTAAAGGTTTCCTGCTCTATGAGGAAATGCTATTGCTGACTCAGGAATTTCACTCATTTTCCCACCATATGGATTGAGTTGCATCCTTACATTCCCCAATTCGGCTATTCTTTGCAATAGTGCATATAAACCCTCCTTGGAGATGGGAGATTTAACGTAATCAGATTTCATCTTGCTGAAGTGGGGTTGGCTCGGTTTTCGGTCCAGCAAGGCTGTCTCTGGAGTCTCGTCTGGGAGTTCATACCAGAATAAGAGAGACTTCACCCAGCTCATCTCCTTGCAATCTGTATGATTAAATCCTAATTCGGGGAACTTCTCTTTCATCAATGGCACAAGGTTATCTGCTTCACCAAGAAACATTCCGATAAAAGAAGCATTCACGGTCCTTTTGGTTGTACTGTCACCATCAACCGCATCAAACTGTAGCCTCATGAAGAGATCTTCATCAAGTTTGGGTGCAATGCTTTGCCAACTGTGAACAAGATCCGTTGCATTTTGTTCCAAAGTTCTTGAAACTTTGAAAACTGTCACAAGCGGTGGCACGCCAACTAGTTTGATTCTGTATGAAAGTATGGCACCGAAACTTGCTCCACCACCTCCTCTAATAGCCCAAAAGACATCTTCTCCCATCCCCTTCCTGTCCAAAATACGACCTTTTGCATCAACAATCTTTGCATCAATCACATTGTCAGCAGAGACGCCATATTTCCGCATCAGGTTCCCATAGCCACCTCCGCTGATGTGTCCACCCACGCCGATAGTTGGACAAACTCCAGATGGAAAAGCATGTGTTTTGCTATTTTCCCATATTCTATAATAGAGTTCACCTAACGTTGTTCCACATTGTACCCAAGCCGTCTCGTCCGTCATGTTGATCTCGATGAATCTGAGGTTGGACATATCAAGAAGAACAAATGCTGTCTTCGATGTGTAGGAAAGACCTTCATAATCATGGCCCCCGCTTCTGATCCTCAGCGGCAATCCGACCTTCTTGGCACATTGTACGACATACTGCACTTGCAGTTCTGTTGATGGCGTTACTATTACATTTGGTTTTGAGGTTGTGGAAGTGTTGAAACGACTGTTTCTAATGGAGGCTTGTAACACAAGGGTGTAATCTTTATTGTTTGGTGTAAATGTGATGTTTGCTAATTGGCCTTCTGTAAATTTGTAGGCTGAGTTTGATAAACACTGGAGGAACAAATCTTTCTTAGTGGCTGAAACAGATTGGAGAAAGCAGAATACTAATAGCAAGAGTGCTACAAATGTTTTGGATTGGTAAGAGTTCTTCATTCTTTTTTTCTTTTTGGTGGTGAATAATTATGTCTTCTCTATGGTGCTTTATATAGACGAGATTAAAAAAAGTTCTGGTAAGTGCATCAAATTAAATAAATATGGCTGCTTTAGTTTCTTGTAATCTCTCTATATATATACCAGTCACTAATAAATTACTACCTTTAATGTGAGTAAATCATTAGTAGATAATAAAGATGTATTGTAGATATTTCCCTTTGTCGAATACCTTTTTATTTTTCTCCTAGTAATCTTCAAATACTCTGTAGATAATTTAATGTACTTGTAGATTTATTATTTATGAATTTTCAATCTGCTAAATTAAGGACAACATTATGGAAATTAATAAATTTTGCCATAGGAGATTTTATTAGCAGAATCTGTTCCTATTTACTATGTTAATGAATCTGCTAAATTAGGCACAACATTTATGGAGTTTAATAAGTTTGTTCCTATAGAGTTTAGAATTGTCATGATGGATTTTCCTTTTATAAATTATTGATTCCTTGATTTGATGTGACTTGAGAAATTTCAGAAGTTCAGGAAAAATACAGAAAATCCTGAAAAAAAGAACTTACTGATAATTATGGTCAAACTTACTTTATCACCAAAAATAGGTAAAAATGTGGACTTCCTAATGTTTTAAGATTTTTTAATTTAATAAGACTTTCATGATATCCATGGAAAATAAGGACAATTTTCATTTTTTCAAATATTTTGTATTAGAATCTAGTTTTCCCTAATTTATTTTTGTTCCCATCATTTCCCCTTGAAGAAAGGAAGCGTAAATAAAATGATATAGAAAATAATATTTAGTGTTGCATCTGCCTTCATGATGGCCTGTAATATTGTTTGTGGGTAGTTACCAGAAAGAGCAATTACTCTATTACTCTCTTGTGAAATTACTAAAAGTATCAACCCCATGACAAAATGGCATAAGCATTTGATTTTTCACTGAAATGAAACATGTTAAGATTTCTTGTTTGTTCTGAAACAATACATACCTTAAAACCATAACTAAACTCCATCCTCGTACTGTGATATAGTAATTCGATTAAAGAATACTGATTACATTGCTGAGTTACTCAGGCTTGAACTCTGCTACACAAAACAAATTTCACTGATAATGGCAGAATTGATGTTTTACTTTAAGTTCATATTCAGATGTTTGTTTCTGTTCATAATGTGAACTCAGCGCAGAATTCTAATGATAAACTTAGTTGTTCAACTAAATTTTACTAGAGAAAGTAACCTCTTGAGATTCATAAATTTAAATTTACTAATTCACCATGTTGTTTTGGTTCTTAATGGAAATAGATATAATCTATATTGGAGCCAGGGGACTAAGAGGGGCTTCTCCTGGTGGTGGTGTTTTCTTTAGAGTTGGGATGCTTTGTTCATAACTGAAGAAGTTCTCGGGATCAAATTCAGTCTTCACCTTTACCAATCTGTCGAAGTTGTTCTTGAAGTATTTGAGTCCATAAACCTTAGCTTCCTCGTAAGCTTCAGGACCGTCACCTTTGCTACCAATGTCAATGTCTCTATAATTAAGGAACGCTTGTCTTGGGTTCTTCGACACAAAAGGTGTCATGTACTGGTACAGCTTTCTGAGTGCTTCTATGTTTCTATTTTCAGCTGCAATCCCTTCCTCTTTCCATAGTGAAATGTACTGAATCTTGTAAAGGTTTCCTGCTCTATGAGGAAATGCTATTGCTGATTCAGGAATTTCGCTCATTTTCCCACCATATGGATTGAGTTGCATCCTAACATTCACCAATTTGGATATTCTTTGCAACAGTTCTTCCAAACCCTTTTTGGGAATGGGCGATGTGACGTAATCAGATTTCATTTTTCATCTTGTAGAGGGCGGCTTGGTCAGGTTTTCTGTTCAGCAAGGCCTCAGGGGTACTTAGTGGGAGTCCATACCAGGATAAGACCGATTGTATCCAGCTCATTTCTGTGCAGTCCGTTTTTTTCAATCCCAATTCGGGAAACTTATTTTGAATTAACGACACTAGTTTCTTGGAATCGCCAAGAAACATTGCGTTAAAAGATGCCTTTGCGGACCTTTTTGTTTTACCGTCACCACCAACTGGATCAAACTGTACTCTCACGAAGAGATCTTTGTCAAGTTCGGGTGCAACATACTGCCAACGGTGAACAAGATCGGTTGCATTTTGTTCCAAGGTTCTTGGAACATTGAAAACTGTCACAACTGGTGGCACACGGACTAGCTGGATTTTGTACGACAATATGACACCGAAACTTGCTCCACCACCTCCGCTAATAGCCCAAAAGACATCTTCGCCCATCTCCTCTCTGACCAGAACCTGACCTTTCACATCAACAATCACTGCATCAATCACATTGTCAGCAGATATGCCATATTTCCGCATCATGTTGCCATAGCCTCCTCCACTGAAGTGTCCACCCACGCCAAGAGTCGGACATACTCCAGACGGAAAAGCAAGTGTTCCACTATTTTGCCATATTTGATAGTAGAGTTCCCCTAAAGTCGCTCCAGCTTGTACCCATGCTGTCTCTTCCTTCATGATTATCGTGATATTTCGGAAGTTGAACATGTCAAGAACAACAAACTCGGCATTGGATTTGGATGTGTAAGAAAGACCATCATAGTCGTGCCCTCCACTTCGGATCCTCAGCTGCAGTCCAACCTTCTTGGCACATCGTACGGTATCCTGCACCTGCGATACTTTGGATGGTGTTAGAATAACTCTTGGTTTCAGGGTCGTGGAGGTGTTGAAACGTGCATTTCTAATGGAGTCTTGTAACACAATGGTGTAGTTTTTATCGTTTGGTGTGTATGTGAAATTTGCTGATTGTTTCTCTGGTGTTTCGTAGGCCGGGGTCGATAAACACTGGAGGAACAAATCTGTCTTGGTTGCTGAAACAGATTCTACAGAACAGAGTACTAGTAGCAAGAGTGCTACATATGATGTGGATTGGTAAGAGTTCTTCATAGTTTGTTTTGTCTTTCTGGTGATGATAATTCTGTCTTGTCAATGGTGCTTTATATACATGCTGTTTGCCAATCATATTAATGGTATATTTGGATTTTAGAGTAACTGCAGAAATTTTAGGAATTTCATTTAAGTTTGTCACATATTATGGCAAAACATCAGTAACTTTTCAATTCAGTACTAATTTACCTTTAGTGGTTGTGTATCTTACTTTTTCCATCTTAAATGTGAGTTACTGTATTACTTAATTTTGTGTCATAACTGAAGATATGACTTGGTTTTTGAGATTTGTTGATAAATGTTCATTAATTTAAGTTCCTTTTTTTTCCGAATAACATTGGGAACCCCAGCCTCTATCGTTCGGGTGTGCAACGTGTAAACCCCACGAGAGGGGAATTTGTAATCATGTAATCCTGGGCTAGAGCTTGCCGCACTAGTGCGGTTTAACTATGTTCACTTGGTGTAGTGTGCAAATTTACTAAAGATGATTTTTGTGACATTGAGTAGTGTAACCTATAGTGAATCCCTTGAAGATAAAAATGTTTCGTCACAGACGATTATGTGGACATGTTTAAAAGTTAAAACCCCGTCGGTGTTCATTTTGGGTGTAGAAAGCGTTCTATCTTCGTAGAATCGTAGTTCTGCAAAGACCACTAGTTCTGTAGTCATTAAACATGATTTTCCTGTTGATGATATTTCTTATCTGCAAGATTATATTGTTGGGCATGGAAATGCTTTTCTACTTGTGATTCTTGGTAGTCAAGAGATAAATATTAGTCAGGTGTGTACATTTATTCACAGCAAGGCCGTCTTAGCTCAGCTGGTAGAGCGCATGGCTTTTAACCATGTGGTTGTGGGTTCGATTCCCACAGAGGGCGTTGTTGTGTGATGGTCGTGGGTTCGATTCCCACAGACGGCCTTTCTCACATAGGGTAGAGATTATGCTGTTCAATCAATGGCAAGGCCCTCAAGGCCTTTACCAGAGTGAAGTCTTTTCTAGCCGCCTAAAATATGCCGTATTTGTTACTAGTTGATCTGTGACCTCATTCGATATGAAGCTGATACTAGTTGATCTGTGACCTCATTCGATATGAAGCTGATCATATTGAGAGGCACCGTGTTTAAGAATTCGCGTAAAATATACTCAGTTGAGCATGATCAGATTAAGGGAGAATCTTATATTTCTCTTTCTGCAATGTACATTATTGAACCTGTCTACAATTGGATGCTTCTTTTAACTTTGGTATTCTGTAACACACAGAAGAGTCTGTAAAAATGGGAAGGAAAATTTCATTTTCTCTGGCACTAAACTGCAGAATGTTTGCTATATCAATGCAAGTCTGCACATATTATGGCAACCTTGCAGTTTATGTACTTTTCTGCAACTATAAAGCTTTTTCATTTCCCAGTTCAGATTATTAAGCCAAGATTAGAGAAGTGTATACCGTACATTCAACAACGCCGTCTTAGCTCAGCTGGTAGAGCGCATGGCTTTTAACCATGTGGTCGTGGGTTCGACTCCCACAGACGGCGTTTTTCCATGTCTGATTTCTGAGTGCATCTTTTCTTTTGGTATAGATTATGCTGGCAATAGAAGCCCTGCAAGACGAGGCCTACACTTTTCACCATCCGGTCATATATTCGATATGACCACATTATGTACGAATTACGATCCAGTTTGATCATCTGCGCAAAATATACCCCCATAAGGTTTCTATTCAATATGATTTTATCATCATCAGTTTCTGCAGGTGCATTGAACCTTGTTTAATATAACTTGCATGCTTCTTCGGATTCTCTAACACAGAGAGGAGCCTGTGAAAATGATTAAAGACAATGTCATTTTCTTGTGGGAGTTAATTCAACTTCTCCAAGTCTTGTGTACTAAATGAATCTTGGTCCCATCAAATAGATGACTCCATTATATTAAAATTAGAACACAGGAACAAGTGTACCTAACTAAATGCACGTTCACAAATTTCCAGCCACATACTTACAATTATAACTGCTGGATCCGTGACTTGTACAGTAAAATCCTCACATGACTTTTGTTGGTTGTTGAGTTTCTGTTCAAACTAGTAAAAAAAAACTGTACCGTGTTATATATTTTGCAGTTCGAACTGATGGGAGGTGTTACAATATAGGCCAAATTCATATTAAAGTAAAAGTATCATCTCTATAAATCAACTTATATACTCCAAGCAATAGAGAATTGTTCTCTTTTCATAAATTAATAAAAATCATAGACTCATATATCATCAGATCCTACTAATGCAACCAGATTTCCATAGCCAGTTCAACCAAGAACTGGCCAACAACGAATCGAACTGCTATATACGACACTACATTACTGCCGCGACTTTCTACCACGAAAGGGCAGGACAGGGATACTCTGCTCATTCCTGAACAGATTGTCAGGATCAACTCGAGTCTTGATCTGCACCAATCTGTCGAAATTTCCCTTGAAGTACTTCCTTCCGTAAACCTGTCCCTGAGCATAGCTGTTCGGACCGTTATCAGTCGTTCCAATGTCAATGTCCCTGTAGTTCAAATACGCTTCCCTCGGATTCTGCGAAACGTACGGCGCCATGAACTCGTAAAGCTCCCGTATCTGGCGCAAGTTGTCGTTGTCGGCTGTTTCGCCTTCGTCTCTCCAGTTCATCGAATACTGGATCTTGAAAAGGTTCCCTGCCCTGTGAGGGAACGGTGTCTCGGTTTCGGGTATCTCAGCCATTCTGCCTCCGTACGAATTGAAAACGAGTCCAACCCGCCCGATTTCGATCATCTTGTTGAAAATGGTAACCAGGTCTGACTCCGACATCGGTTTCTTAACGTAGTCCGATTTCCGTTTCAGGAAAACAATCTCGTCAGGCGTTCGGGTAGCTAAAACATTCGGGTCAGTCTCATTAACATCAATGCCCCAGTACAAAACGGACTGAATCCACGACATCTCGTGACAATCTGAACGGTTCAACCGGAGCAACGGGAACTCAGAATTCGTTATGTTCATCAACCGGTCGGCGCCGCCAAGGAACAACGCGATGAACGTGGCCCGAATGGTTCGTGTCCTATTAACAGTGTTGGGCTGGATTAATACCCGTATAAACAAATCGTGGTCCAACGTGGATGTCACTTCCTGGAACTGGTGCACCACCTGAACCGCATCCTGGGCGAAAAAGCGCTCCACTCTAAAAACCGTCACGGTTTCCGGAACCCGGACCAGTTTTATCTTATATGACAAAATTACCCCGAAACTGGCGCCCCCACCACCTCTAATAGCCCAGAACAGGTCCTCTCCCATCGAGGACCTGTCCAGAATTCGACCTTTCGCGTCAACAATCCTAGCATCAATCACATGGTCAACTGTCAGACCATGCCTCCTCAGCATGTTCCCATACCCTGCCCCACTGATATGTCCCCCGACACCGACAGTGGGGCAGACTCCTGCTGGGAACCCGTGGACGCTACTCTTCTGGGATATCTTATAATACAGTTCCCCCAGGTACGCGCCCGCCCCGACCCAGGCGGTCTCGTTTTTAATGTCGATGTCGATTTCCCGGAAGTTGAACATGTCGAGGATGACAAACGGCTTGGCGTTTACGTACGACAGGCCTTCGTAGTCGTGGCCGCCGGAGCGGATTTTGAGCTGGATGTTCAGCTGCTTCGAGCAGATGACGGCGGCGGAGACTTCGCCGTCGGTGGTGGGGGTGATGATCACGGCTGGTCTGGGGGTGGTGGAGATGTTGAAGCGGCGGTTACGGATTTGTGACTGGAGAACGGTTGTGAAGTCTGGGTTGGTTGGGGCGTAGAGGATTTGGGAGGCGGAGGAAGATGGGATTTGGTGGCTGGTGAAGCAGGTGAGGAAGTCGGAGGAGGAGATGTTGGTGGCTCCGGCCGCCATGGATGGGCGGTGGAAGAAGAAGAGGAAGGAACAGAGGAGGAGAGTGGGGTGGTTCATTTTGTGGGTTTGGATGAGGTTTTGTGGAGGAATTGAGGGTAGTGGGGTATTTATTTATAGTTTGAGGGACCAGTTTGGTAAATTTGCATCATGAGTTTTAAGACTTTAAGATATTCATTATTAATGGTGGTAATTAAAGTCTTTGGTGAAAGTAAACGACTGGTTTATGTTTCTTGTTTTAGTCAATTAAATTACTCCATGTTTTACGCTTTGAGATTCTAGTTGATTATCTTCCATTTCATTGATTTTTTTAAAAGATGAATTTTTTTTAATGAATTTTGACCATTTTAAAGTTACACATAATTAATTATATTGTAAAAATATTTTTTACTTTTATAATATAATTTTATTATTCTTTTGATAATATAATTTAGAAATAATTTGTGGTTTAAGTTGTTAAAAAAGTCTACTACATTTGCACCAGATACTCTAAAATTATTCACCTAAAATTAATGTAGTTAAAACTTGAAAGCTCCCATAAAAAATATCTAGGGTTAATTTAGACTCTGAAAACACAAAATCAATCTACCTATTTTATTTTTAGCTCTATTTTTGTACTAAAAACATTTTATGCATGCATATTTATAGGAAAATATATCATCATATTCCTTATTTATTTTTAGGCGCATACTTAAATTATTCTAAATAATCCTCTTTTGATTTATATTTAGACATTTATCGAGTTTTAAGGATCTGCCGCAAATGCTACTATATTTATTCTTTTTAGAAGTATGTACTTCTTTTTTAAATATATATATATATACTCCTATACCATATAGTTGTAATATTAGTTGAATTAAATAGAGCCTAATACTACTACGTAACAATTAAGGTAGAAGAAAATTAAGGCGGTGTGGGAATTTATCATTGAGGTGTTGAATGTTCTTTTTCTAGAGTGGGAAATGGGGTATTCATCATGTTGTTGACTGGGTTTGTATATTTAGTGATGAGTACAAGTGGTAGTATTCAATTTGGAACTTTCCATTTTAATTACACAAGTCGTCCTAGGAATAGGATAGAAATTAAAATCGGCGCAGTATTTAGATTTTTATAAACGTAACGCAATCATTCATTTATAACCCACCCACACACTGGTCGTATAAGGATATATACGACCGCAAAGCTCCTTTTAAGTAGTTATTATTCATTAGATAATACATACTCTATAGTACACTAACCATAGTCTATGGATATTGTTTAGCTACACGTGTTTTAGTAGGAGGCAAAATGCACTAGTGAAAAATAAATAGAAAATACAACTAATTTAATGTTTATAGTATAATATTGTTTGTTAAGCTAAATAAAACAATAGAAGCAAGGAAGAAAAATAATGGAGATCCAAAAACTGAAAAAAAAAAAAAAAAAAGAAAAAAAAACAAACAAAAAAAGTAGTTTAAAAATATAGAATGAAAAAAAAAAAAAAAAAAAAAAAAAGGTAGTATACTAATAAACTAAAACAACAAGTATCGAAGTTGGGTGGGAAGAAATACATACATACCGATACCTACCGATACCTATTGCTTTACCATTCGATCAGATAAGATTTACTTCTCATCTTTACGCAACAAAATATATAATATGCATATACTATCTGATAAAGGGGTATAATAGATAATTCACAGCAGAAATCAAGGGGATGCACTCCCCTTGGCTTTGCGTGCGTCCGCCACTGTACACCGCAAGAGCTAAAGGGGTGGAATATTTCGTAATTCGCATGCGCATAAATAAAACATGTAATATAATCAGTCTCAAAATCGTTGTTGGTGGTAGTAGTTAGATAGTGAGTTCAGTTCAGTTCGATTCTATAATCAATTTTTTTAATCATGACACTTTTTATAGTTCTTAATATATATATAAATGGAGGTTATTTGTTATAGTTATTATTTTTTTAATTTTTTTTAGTAGAAAGCAGACTTATATTAACTTGAAGATGAAACAGTACAATTCGTCGATAGTGTCACCCTACAAGAAAATTTAAGCTTTAGATCCTTTATTACACACAACGTAAGCCACTCCGGGCATACTTCCCAAATCTTAAACATCTTCCTAGTTGGTTGATTGTTCGAAACTTGGGCTAACGAGGATCTAAAGTTGTCTTCATCACTGCCATATCTCGTCAAAAGGTCAACTGCTTGATTTCCTTCGCGATAATTGAACTGTACGCTAACATCTTCAAGTTGAGAGGCTAAGGTCCTAATTTCCTGAAGAAGTGCCAGCTGCATCCTGGCCGGCTCCTGCTCCCTGCGGTAGCAAGTGACAAAGAAAAGTGAATCAGTAACAATTACAAGTTTACGAAACTGATAATGAATAGCAACTAAAAGCGCTTGTTTGATAGCCCAAAATTTTGCGGTACGGTGACGTTACTAGTGATGCCTATGTAACCAGAACATGCTAAAATAAAGTCTCCATTATGATTACTGAAGATACAACCTATTCCAGCATGACCCGGATTGTCAAGACTAGAACCATCAGTATTAAGTATTAACCATAATATAGTCTACTGGGGTGACTTCCAAGAACATACAATTAACTTATGATGTTTTTGGGGTGGTTTCGGATGTCTAGCTACCACATCGTGAGTAAGACGTTTGAGTTTGAAAAGAAATTTATTAAAAGAAATTCATTACGCAAAGACCAGAAAATCCAACACGAATGCAGTAATAAAATATGTTTCTGATCATTTAACGGTAATTGGAACAGAACAAAAGGCAAGGAAGGAGACTGATCAAAAGTTGGCCATAGTCTTCTTCTAATATCACCAAAGGCCGCACAATGGAAGAGTATATGATCTATTGTTTCATCTTGATTATCATGACATAAAGTGCATGTGGGTGATAGTAATATGTTTTGCTTGAATAAACGTGCAGCAGTCGGGAGTCTGTCATGCAACCCAATCCAAGCAAAAAATAAAACCCGATGGGTAGACTTAATCTTACAAATTCTTGCCCAAGGCCAGTGCGGCAAAGAAATAGTAGAAGATACAAGATGATCGTAAGCACTCTTTAAAGTAAAATGTTCAGTTTTTGAGTGCATCCAATGTATATTATCTCCTGCATCAGTTATTGGAATTGGAACACCAAGAATATAGGGAATAAGATCGTGAGTCACACATTGGTGTAATTTATGTAAATCCCATTCCTTATTTGTTATAGTTATTTGTACCCATTCAAACATATACGTCTCGATCTCTTCTTTCTGTTTTGCAGATGTATCCGAATTGTTGTTGTTGTGCTGGTGTCGTGAATCGTGGTCGTAATTTGGTTCGATTCAATGTATATACCGGTTCTTTATATATGCACACCAGTTCGCTGTTAGCCGTTTGTACCGGACGAGGGATCAAATGTTGTAAAATCAAATAATTCAAAAAACCAAAAAGTGCTACTCAATGAACATGGATAAGCCACGTGCTAATCTGGGGCAACTGGTACTGCTGCAAACTAAGAAGGGATTGAAAATCCTGTTGAATTTTATTCTTCTCTCAGGCTTTATAAAAGTGATTGCATTTGTCATGACCTGGTTGTCACTTGTCACCACTGTGACGGCAATGCATCTTTAGCATTTCTAGGAAATACCCATATATTCATGCTAGCTTACCTTTCTTATTTAATTTAACACCTTACTTTTTTTAATAATTAAATTTAAACCGCAGTTTGTCGCGACGGTCTCGACGCAAAAGTATAAATCTCATATTATCCTCCCTTTTTTAATAAACTAAGCCACTTTTTTTATTCAGATTAATATGTGAGTAGCTTCTATATTTTGGGACGAGTGTTCGGTGTTTTTAGACAAGTTATCACATTTTTTATAACTAAAGCTCAAATTGCATTCTATCTGCGACTTAGTACAAGTAAACGACATGAATCGTTGTATTTCCTCCGGCCTGTTTATTAATTAGTGCATAATAGTCCAGTTCCTTAAATTCAGAATTGCCAAAAATTCCTTGCATCATACTTGGAAAAGTTTGCATGGCATTGTCTTGATCGAGTAACTAGGAGTAGTACGTAACTTTAAGTGAAGAGAATAGAGAAACTTTTTTGTTCAAATGACATACATATATGGACTAATTAAAATGGCTATAATTGGCATGAGTAACCAACCCAACTAAGCAAATGTTGCGTGAGGAAAGGAACTATAATTCATTAGACTAGTAATTTTGTATGTCACATTGTTTGACTTGGTCCTTTTCTAATACTCGTGTCACAAACGTCACTTGTGATGACTAGCTATTAAAAATTAGATATTTAGATGCATCATCACATGAAATTATTCTTCTGTTGATACGCAAGATCGATTATAGTACTACTGTATGTTAGTATATCTCATGATGAAGATACTTATATATGTGTACGGAAGATAAAAATTTAATTTGTAGCTAGTTTTAGTCAAATATATTGGTCGTCCAATTAAACATTAAAAACGCCGTAAATTGTTGCATGCATGGAGGAGACCGGAGAAACAACAATGAACGTTCATTAATTTTACATGAGAGAAGTTTCCACTCTTATCCTATCTTGCTGAAACATTTTCATATATCGGCGGTGATAAATGTTGTTTATAAAAGACAATTTACGATGACACTACTATGATGTGTCAGAAATTTGAAGAAAACAGTATACTGTAGTAAATAATACATTATGGATATGGAGTATATTTACATGGAGACCATTTCATAATTATTTGTAATTGAGAAAATTAAATATATAGTTGTAAGTTATGAAGTGAGAGTTTCGGTTTAATATATTGTATGCCCAAAACAGACCTTGGGTTAGTGAGGAAGAGTTGTTCAAAGTTGGAAGGATGAGTGGGTTGTCCCACATTGTGAAAACAAGTTCACGTAAGAATACAAGACATGAGCTTACACTTGGTGTTTAAATTGTATACCTAGATGTTTAGAAAACACTATATGAAGTAACTACTCAAATCTAAACAGTTTTTTCTGCTATCCTTCATTTTACCTCTCAATGAACATTTATTCCTAACTCCGCCCCTTAAGGAACATATATTGAATTTCTTGTTCTTCATCAACTAGAAGCGCATTACTTTGGTAGTTTGGTGTAGATGCAAACAAGTTATACTTTGAATTTCTTTGGCGGAACATCAGGAACGGTAGGGCATTCCCCCTTCCACCGCAATAGGGAAAAAAGGAACACGTCTTAATCTGCTTCTCCCTACCTAACATACAAACTGGAGCGAAATATAGATATGGTGTACTATAATTAGCTAATGTAACACTACTAGTATCTTTTGGATGTGGCACTTTGCTAGTTTTACATAACTTATAGGATTGGATTGCTATTTGCCCAAGAAATCGAAAACATGCAGCAGCTTTGACAAAGTCTTACGCGCGTGTTGAATTTAATTACCCTCATGTTAGTAAGTTACGTACATGGGACCAAGTCCAACCAATTAATCACTTCTCTGTGGGCTAATCATTCTTTAATTTCATGATGACTAATCGGCCATATTCTCTCCCGATTCAAAATGATAAAGTCATCAATCACTTCGTTAATGAATGTTATTTTAACCAATGATTCATGAACACGGCATGATTTGGATTTTTCAAATCCTTGATTTAGTGATAATGATGCTTAGTTAATTTAAACAATAGTTAATTTAAACAAAGGACAAAAAGATATGGTACTTTTCACAAGTGGCGTTATCTCGACCGGATCGTGGTTACCAGTTTGATCATGTTTAACTAACCTCCATTTGTGACTAATTAAACGGATTTTCACAAAGAAACAAAACACTTCTCATTCTTTAAGTGCTAACTACAGTAAGATTAATATTCTAATCTCAACTTAGGAACATATTAAACAATTTAACATTCATTTTGTTCATAACATTATTGACCGAGCTAAGCCATCATCACCAGCGGTTTTTTTGGGAGGCGGTCACTTACTAAAAAAGGCGAAGCTAATAGTGTCGTATCGTCTGGTGAATTCTTTTTAAATTAATATCTCGTATCGGAAGCTAATTTAGTTATTGAAAGAAAGAAGAATGGTGAAAGAGTGTCAATTGTGGTTTAACTATGCAATTTATGTATTTTGACTCAGAATCTATTGAAACTTGTTGCAGTTAATTTTACTACGGCGTGCATGTGTGGTTTATCCCGTGTGTTTGTACTTTCAAGGGTCACTGCGCTGGATTCCAACTTGATTAAAAAAAAAAAGAAGTAAATTTATGTATGATGAAGCTTAACCAATTTGGAACGGTGAAAATCTTATAAAAATCAAAATTTCCTTGAACATGTAAAAAAAATCAATGACTCTTCTAACCAAAGTGTTAATTTTTTTATTATTTAAACAAAACATGATTTTCACGATACTTACTAAAAAATATCCCAAATTCCCAAAATCCTTTATCGTTCATTCTTCAAACTCCATTTGGGATTCCGAGAGGCATGAAAGAGACACCAAAAGAGATATACTCTACAATACAACCTAGCTATTGTAAGTTCAAATTAGTAAAACTCAAAAGTTGAACAGTTCAATAACGACCTTGTCCCTTAAAATTGATATCCAACCAAATTTAATCTTGATTTGTTGAATATTCCACTACCTTTACAAGTCAATTAATTAGGAAGATCATGATACCAATATAGTAATGGGCAGGGACCAAACAAAGTTGAAAAATGACCGCTAGTATTTAATTTCATGATGAGAAATTATAGATTTCCTTCAATTCCCTTAGTCGACCATTGATTTATAAAAGCGACATAATCTAACATATCACTTTGCACGTTTCCGTTTTATACTCATAATGCGTTGGGATTAAACATTCTTTCTAGTGCGTCTCTTATGCACCTTTTCATTGTATTTTGTACTTTTGTTTTTACTATTAATAAAATTTTGCGGTTTCTAAAGAAAAATAATCACATTGCACGTTCAGTTACATTATTGTCTAGACTATATATAGTTTTGTTGTTAATTATGATATGAGATATGTGGTCTAATCATTTATCACATTTATCACAGCCTTTTGGTCCTCTCTTTTTTGGGCCTATTTCATTATACATGGACCTGGACTCAGCCCACCATTAAACAACTCTACATTTTAGAACTCTCTTTCTTTCCTTCCCCTGAGAGAGCAAGCTCCAATAAACTGTCAAGAACCAGAATCATGCATTGAACATAACATCATGCAACAAAGCACTTAACTAAGTCACAAGTAATATAGTTTTCCTTTTCCCTTAAAGTTGAATTTAACATGAGAAGACATGAATCATTCAATCATAGAACTATAGAAGTACACTATAAGTTCTAGAAATAAAGACTACCTTAACTAAATTCTTGTGCTGGAAAAAAAATGAAATTTTGAGTCAACTTAAAAGTTAAATTAGCAAATACTGGAATCAGCCTCAACTTCTTAATTATACAAATCACTAGTTAATAAATCATGGGAATAAGATAATTAGGACATCAATCTATTAACTCAATCTTAGGGCCAACAAAAAGAAGCTTTGGATCAATTAACTCGAGAAATTAAACCAAGGAAAACCGAGGAGCCCAACATCAAACTTGCAACCGTGTAGACTCATCATGTATTCATCAGCTATGGTGCTACACCAATTCAGGCTATTCCGTCCTGGCAGGGTTAACCAATTAAAAACGGTCTCCCGCAACTCAGATAACATATAAAGTATAAACCCAATCCCTCATTTAGATGCTGGTGAGTGATGATGGCATTAGCTTCAAGTGGTAAAGATACTACTCCATTATTAGACAAAAGTGCAGTGTCATTCATCATGAGCTTAATCGGACATATACGAAATTCCAATAAATAAATCACGTCTCAAGAAGTAACAAGTACAACCAGCGAGATCAATGTAGTAAAGATGAATAAGTTACATGAGCAGTTAATTTAACAATGTCAAAGGCACACGCATACTGACAAAAGTCAAAAACTAAAAGCTAAGAGCGGTATTCATAATGTTGTAGAGTATAGAGACAGAGTATTAGTATAACTTAAAATGATTTGTTTTGTTGAAAATCGTCCTTCCTTGATCTTGTCTTGGGAGGTGGTAGGTATAAAGCTCCCGACACCCTTCCTCTTCGGTGCAGATGCTACTACTTGCTGAGCGTCTTCTTTTTCCAATAATGCCAAACTTGGTGTGTAACCAGTGATGTTGTTATCTAGTAATTCGAAAGCAGAACAACAGTTGGATAATCCCTCCTTGACACCATTCATAACACATTTGCGACCATCACTTAACTCAGCCAGAACCACTCCATCTCCATCGTCGTTTAAGATACCTAGTATCCTAAAAGAGTATTATTCATTCAACACCAAATGATATTGTTTTTCCCAACGAGATATTATCAATTGGGGATCTTCGGGCAATTTGTTCTTATTCTTCTTTTATCGTAGTAATAATAACAATTACGCTAATAATTCCAGAACGAACGAACGAACAAGAAGAGAATAGAAAAAACAACGTACGCAACATGCACAAGAGAGAAATAGAAGAGCCGCGGCAGCAGGCTTGGGTTAATCTTTCCTAAAATTAATTGAATGCATTTTTATAGTATTAGTAATTTATGCTCTAATATTACCATTTACCACTAGTCAAATAAAAAATCTCAGTGAAAAATTAAAGTTTAAAATCCATATTTTATTATTAGAGTTGATGAATTGGTACAGTACCAACTTAAAATCCATATTTTATTTTAGTATATTTTGTTCAGGTGTCTTCTGCTACTCTAGTAGATTCATACATGGTTGTGAGACTTCCGTTTTCTACGTTTTGGTTGAGGTACAAAGTCATGGAAAAACCGATCTTGATATAGCTAAAATTTCGTTTAGTTTTGTTGTTAATAATTATGATATGTGGTCTAAGAGAATTCACGACAGTTTCCCTATAAAAATTTCTCTAAAATCGTTTCCTATAATATTTTTAATACGTATCTAACAATTCACTAAAATTATATTCCCTTTTAGTGATTTAATATAAATATAACTAATAATTTATAACCACATGTTCTAAATACAGTATATAAAATTAGGCTTTGTTTGATTCGCCTTAAAACCTCTGAACTTATCTGAACTGAACTTAATAAAACTGAAATGAACTGAATGAACTTGAACTGAACTTAAGACTTAATAATAATAATAACAACAACAACAATAATAATAACAACAATAATAATATTAATAAATAATAAATAATAACATTTTAAATATTAAATAATAATAATAATAATTTGTTATTATTATGATAATAACTTATTTTCATTACTGTGAAACTATGAATATCATTATTATTATAACAAGAACAACAATAATAACATTAGATGGTCAAAAATTTTAAAGGAAATTGAAGTACAAAATAAAAGAAGTGGAAATAAAAGGGGCAAAAATAATATCGTTAGAGAGTCAAAATTTTAAAGGAAGTTGAATTACAAAATAATTAATAAAAAAAAAAAAAAAAAGTGGAAAGAAAAGGAGCAAAAATTTTGGAAAACGATGTTAAAGGTAAGGATCGAACACTGGTCTACATCATTTTAACCATAGCATAAAAGAAATTATTATTATTATAAGGTAAAATTTTACAATTTAAATAAATTTTAAATAGGTGTCATTCTAAATACATCACATAACAGTTATAGTCACGTCAAGTTTCAATGCATCACACGCATATCGTATTATATAACGTGAATCGTAATAATAACAACAACAACAACAATAATAATATTAAAAAAATCTTTAATAAAATCTAGTTGTTATACTCCCCTCTTACTCTACGTGATAATAAAAATAATTTATTATTAAAAAGAAAAAATAATAAATTAATATCTGGCCTAAACTGAACTGAACTTAATAAATCTGAACTGAACTAAACTAAATTTATCTGAACTGAACTGAACTGAACTGAACTTATCTGAACTGAACTGAACTTATTCTAACTGAAATTAAGGTGAAATGAACAGAGCGTTAATTATCCATGCACTAAAAAGGTTTTAGGCATATAAGAGCATTTACAGCAGTTTCCCTATAAACATTTATCAAAAATCGTTTTAAACTCGTTCCCTATAATATTTTAAGTATGTATTTAACAATTTAATAAAATCAGATTCCCTTTTAGTGATTTAATATAAATATAAATAATAATTTTAATAACCACATATTCTAAATATAGTATATAAATTAATTAGTAATACACTAAAAAAGTTTTAGGCATGCACAAGTTTAAACATGTGAATACTTTTCCCTATATTTTTAGGTGGTCAATTCAAGTTTTAGGGAAATTAATTTGTTATGATTTTAACACATATTTTGATTTTTTGTCAAAATTTAAGCAAAAAAGACAATTTTTAGAGAAGCTGTTGTGAATGCTCTAAAGAGTGTTTCCTTTATTTTCTTTTTTAGGTGTCTCATACAAGTTTTAGGGAATCTAATTTGTTAATTATTTTAATACATATTTTTGATTTTTTTGACGATATTTAATATTTAAGCAGAGAAAATAGATTTAGGGAAGGGATAGTGAATGCTGTAAGCCTCTAATCATTATCACAGCCTTTTGGTCCTCTGTTTTTTTTTTTTGCCTATTTTATTATACATGGACATGGCCTCAGCCCACCATTCAAGCCCAACACTACGTTTAGAACTCTAGAACTCTGTTGCTTTCCTTCCCTGAGAGAGCAAAACAGGAACGCTCTGCTCATTCCTGAACAAATTGTCAGGATCAACCATGGTCTTAATCTTCACCAGTCTCTCAAAATTCCCCTTGAAGTACTTTGCTCCGTAAACCTGTCCTTGACTGTAACTTTTCGGACCGTTGTCTGTCGTTCCGATATCAATATCCCTGTAGTTCAGATAAGCTTCCCTCGGGTTCTTCGAAACATACGGGGCCATGAACTCGTAAAGCTCTCGTGTCTGGCCAACGTAATCCTTGTCAGCTTCTTCACTTTCTTGTTCCCAGCTCACCGAATACTGGATCTTGAACAGGTTCCCTGCCCGGTGTGGGAACGGCGTTGCAGTTTCGGGTATCTCATCCATTCTGCCTCCGTACGAATTGAAAACGAGGCCAACTTTCCCGATTTTGATCATCTTATCGAAAATGGAAACCAAACTGGATTGCGAAATCGGTGCCTTAACGTAGTCAGATTTCCGCTTTAGGAAGTTGACGTTTCCTGGTGTTCGATTTAGTAACACGTTTGGGTTTGTTCCGTTCTTGAAATTGGCCCAATACAAAACAGATTCAATCCATGACATTTCGTTGCAGTCGGAAGGTTTCAACTTGAGTAACGGGAAACTAGAATCGGTTATGTTCACGAGCCGTTTCGAGTCACTAAGGAACAACCCCATGAATGTGGCTTGAACTGTTCGAGTTTTATTAACAGTGTTCGGCTGGATAAGTGCGCGTATAAACAAGTCGTGGTCCAATGTAGAACTCACTTCCAGGAACTGGTGCATCACTTCCGTCGCGTCCTGGGACAGAAACTTCTCGACGCTGAAAACCGTGACAGTTTCAGGAACGGGCACCAATCTGATCTGATACGACAAAATGACGGCGAAACTACCAGCCCCACCGCCTCTAATAGCCCAAAACAGGTCCTCTCCCATAGAGGACCTGTCCAGGACTCGACCTTTCGCGTCAACAATCTTTGCATCGATCACATTATCGACTGTCAGCCCGTACTTCCTCAACAAGTTGCCATACCCTCCGCCACTAATGTGTCCTCCAACACCAACTGTGGGACAAACCGCGGCAGGAAAGCCGTGCACCTTACTTTTTTCGTATATCCTGTAATAGAGCTCCCCAATATAGGCACCCGCCCCGACCCAAGCGGTCTCGTTTTCTATGTTCACATCAATATGGCGGAAATTAAACATGTCCAGGATCACGAACGGATGGTCCGAGACGTAGGAAAGGCCTTCGTAGTCATGGCCGCCGGAACGTATCTTGAGCTGGATGTTGAGCTGCTTGGAACAGATGACAGCAGCGCTAACTTCGGATTCCACGTTGGGGGCGATGATCACGGCAGGTTTAGGTGTGGTGGAGATGTTGAAGCGACGGTTACGGATGTGAGATTGGAGAACGGCTGTGTAAGTTGCATTGGCTGGTGAGGAGATTATTTGGGCAGATACAGAAGATGGAACATTGTTTGCAGTGAAGCAGGTTAGGAAATCTTTGTATACATCTGTGGCTATTGAGAAGCCATGGAAGAAGCAAAAGAGAGTAAAGAACAGAATGGCTTTCTTCATGTTATTGGATTTTTCTATCACTTGGTGGAGAAAGATGAACATATATACAGGTTCAGGGGTATATTATAAATTATTGTAATTTGCAAGATTTGATGATTAATTTGTGGGAAATGGTAAGTATTTTTGCTTTTGACTAATTTTGAGCAAGTTCCTTCAATGGACTTTATTGGAGTAATTAATGTTGACCAGAAAGTGTAATTCAATTACCAAAGGTTTTTTTCTTTACTTTTTATACATATTACGTTTGGATATACACTAATCATTTTTTTGTGTTTATTTATTACGTTTGGGTATACAGCGATACTTATCGAATCAGCCTAATTCACACAACTTACAACATTGTCTAACAACGTGGACGGAACCAGGAATTAGAGTTAGAGAGGGCGAAGTTACATATACATCATATTTTAAAGTTCGGAGGAGGTTCAAACGTTGAAAAAAATGTAAAAATTACCTCTAAAAAGTTTGAAAAATCGTAATTCTAGCTTAAAAAATCATTTTATTTTTTTGCCGGGGGAGGAGGCCCCGGCTCCTCCGCTGTCTAACAACTTCAGAACCATCTGCAGCAATGCTCTCTCACCACTCACCATGATGTTCATGCCCTTAGAAGTGGTATACTTTGCTTATTCTGAAGAAGTTCTCGGGATCGAAATCAGTCTTCACCTGCACTAGACGATCGAAATTGTTCGTGTAGTACTTGACTCTGTAAACCTTAGCTTCATCATAAGCAGTCCGGTCGGACCACTATGATCGGTTATGCCAAGGTCGATGTCTCTATAATTGAGAAAGGCTTCTCTGGGATTCTTCGACACGTAAGGAGTCATGTAGTCGTATGCATCTCTAATTGTTTTCGTGTATTTCTGGGTGGCTTCCCATTCCCCTTCTATCAAGTACTGAATCATGAACAAGTTTCCAGCTCTATGAGGAAATGCTGTTGCCGAATCAGGAATTTTGCTCATTCTTCCGCCATATGGATTGAATTGCATTGTCATTGTCCCTGATTGGACAACTCTTTCCAGCATCCCTTGCAACCCGTCTTCGGTATTGGAGTCTTGACATAATCGGGTTTTCCAATATAGGAATGCAGCTGGACCTGTTGTTCGGCTGAACAAGGCAGTCTGAAGAGTCGTAACTGTGACTGTGAGACCGTACCAGAATAAGACCGATTCTATCCAGCTCGTCTCATTGCAATCTGTTCCCATTAATCCCAAATCAGGAAACTATCTGTTCATCAATGACACTAGTTTTTCGGCTTTGCCAAAGTACAAAGCGATCGATGAATGTTGTCGTTACAGTATTATTGCCTTCACTTTCAGCTAGGCCTGACAATTTTCTGACAACTGGAAGGAATAGTATCCTGACAAAAAGGTCGTCATCGCATTCAGGTGCAACGTATTGCCAATGATGACACCAAAACTCGCTCCACCGCCTCCACGAATAGCCCAAAAAACATCTTCCCCCATTCCCCTTCTAGCCACATTTGATTTCAGTTCAGTTGATAAACAGAAGAAGAAGAAGAAAAGAAAAAAGTGCTAAATTAGCAGTCCAATTTAAATAAATTATAAACAGATAGAAGAAGGGAAAACAATATGTCCCTAGTATTGTCAAAAGAACGTTACATATGTCAAGTATATCAATGTCAATAATGTCAATAAGGTGCATTTTTATTTTTGAAATCCTTGGAAAAGAAATTTGAAGTTAACTGTGCTTTACATAAAAAGATAAAAAGATATGGACCCTCCATTTCCTAACTATTTTTTCTATTGATGGTATAAATACAGGCCTATGGGCTAGGTTCCTGCGCTTATTGTTATTATTATTACAGTATTATTATCGATAAAAGAGAAGAAAGAAAAGAGGAGACCAAATTAAAAAAAACCTCAAGCGACAGTTAGCTATAGCTTCTTCTTGAGGCATCATCATCGATCTGTCTCTGTCTGTCTATCTCCTTGCGCCTGGTAAGAAATAGCAGCAATTAGCTTCTTTTTTTTAAACGTGTAAAATTTTATTTTTTATTAATTAAAGAGCATAAGTGATAAGTGATGCTCGAGAAACGATTGCAACACCTTTACCATGCAACAATTAGACTCTGCAGTTTAGTATGCTCAATAGCTTTTTTCTATTTGATTTGAGAATTGATTAATGTATGGTGTTACTTTGATTCATTCATCTGATGATGATGATTTTGTTATAACCTATATATACTCTCACAAATTCAATTTGTTGTTTGTGCTTAATTTCATATTCTGATTCATTGATTTTCTCTACCAAAACACTATACACGCCCTCCTTTTTTCTTTTTTAACGTTGAGATTTTTAGAAGGTTGGTATGACAATGTGTTGTTTGGTGTAGTGAAAAGACTAATGGTGTAAACAAACGGACCGAAAAGTAATACGTAAACCATCTAAATATTGAAAATCAGATGCATTATAATAGTATGCTAACAACCAGTTTAAGTTTTTGCCTTCTATGTTCTGTTTTTCAAGAACAAGGAATTCTGATTTGATATCTCTTGTATTCCTAGGTAATTATGCTTGTCTTGTCTTGGCTTCTAGTTTTTTGTTTGGTCTGTATTTTTATCATTATACTTGTCTTGTCTTGGCTTTCTTTTAAATCTTCTTCTCTGCTTAATTTCCAGTTCCATATCCCAGCTGCTGATTGCCTGAATTGTTGTTTTTGTTTTGTTTGTTCTGAACTTCTGATCAGAGTTTGATTAATTAGTGCCATATTTTGTTTCAAATTCAATTCAGCACCAAAATAAACAAATTATCATGTCGTCCATAAATGATATTACTCTTCTTCATGACAGTCAAGCTGAGATTTCAAAGGTGATATGTCATTTTCCAATCAACTAACTCTTTCTTTTCTGGTTTTTCTTTGCCCGTAGAACTAACGCCAGACTCTTTTTTGTTTGTTAGGCGTGCACCAGAAAAGTCGGATCGGATTAGTAATTTACCTGATGACATTCTTAAAGTTGATCGGATCAGTGATTTACCTGATGACATTCTTATCCGTATAATCTCGTCGTTAACACTGAAAGAGGCTGGAAGTACTAGCGTGCTATCGAAGAGATGGAGACATGTTTGGGCCTACGTTCCTGATCTCAACTTTGATGCTTCAGAGATATTAGCTAAAGGTACAGAAATTCTAAAAGAAGAAGAGCCCAAGTATTTCCGTTGGGTAGACCAAGTTGTTAATTCACACCGGGCTCATACTATTGATGAATTTAGAGTACGGTTTAACTTCCGAATGGATCGAAACATCCGTTGCAACATCTTCGATAATTGGCTCAGATTTGCAATGGAGAAGAGAGTGAAGAGGCTTGAGTTCAACGTCTTAGAATTGTACGCGATAGATGACGATGCATTTCCCTATACACTTCCTAGCTTAATTAACCCTGTCGAGCCCTCTAACGTCTCTTGAGTTGGTCCATGTAGATGTGACTGGTGAAGTTCTCCAGAAATTTTTATTTGATTGTCCAAATCTTGAACGTTTATCTGTCACATACCCGTACTCACTTGTAGACCTGAAAGTTGTTGGCCGTTCACTTAAATTAAAATATTTAAAACTATGGCACTGCTTTGACATGGAACATTTGGAGATTTCTGCACCAAATCTTATATCCTTCCATTACTATGGGCTAGAAATTAGTTGGCCTTTGAAAGATGCTCCCAACCTGACTAAACTTCACGTCTCAGATGAGTATGGGTGTCGCTTGTTTTTTGACTATTCAGATCTTTCTAAGTGTATGCCTCAACTTGAAGTGTTTACTCTAGACAATATGGCTCGATTTAGGATGCCTCTGGTATGTGTTTGAGATTACCTTCTCTTTGCATATTTTGTTTTTACTGATTCAACTGATATGTGAATAATGTTGTGACATTTACATATTGTTGTGTTCCTTTTCAGGGTTTTACGAAAGTGTTTCCGGTAGCCCCAAGACTGAAGATGTTGCGCATGTCATTGGCACCACAATCTGCGGAAGATCTATTTGTTTAGTTTCCTGATAAAGGCGTGTCCTTCATTGCACAAACTTCAAGTAGAGGTGATTTTACATTTCCATATAGTACTAGCTAGCTAGTGTATATATAGTGCATGTGTGTGGGCTAAAATTCTTATTCTTATTCATCGGAACTCTACGTGCATGGAAGTTTTATGTTATCCTACACTTGCTGCTCAGTTTACATATCAATATTTGGTTGTGGGTTTTGACATTTTTTATGTTTGATTAATGCAGCTGTGGGGTCTTTCACTTCCCGACATAGAGATTACTGATGAGGATAGAGAAGCTAATAAAGTTTTTCCCCATGACAAGTTGAGGATTCTGGAGATTAACACATTTTCTGGTTTTGAGGCAGAGTTGGAATTTGCTATGCATCTAATCAAGACTTTTGTTTCGGTAGAGAAAATCATAATCAAGACGGATTGTGACCTTTATCCTGTCATTCTGAGCAGATTAAGAGCAAAGGCGGAGGCTGAGAAACTGTTTGCGCTAGTTAAACCGTTTAAACCTGAAACAGAACTGGAAATCCTTTGTCCGGACTTAGATGGAAATCCTTTGTCCTGACTTATGAAGTAGTTCATCTGAGATACGGTGAAACAATGTTTTGACCTTCTATCCATGATTTGACCTTTCGCGTCAACAATCTTAGCATCAATCACATTGTCACTAGACAAGCCGTATTTTCTCATTAGGTTGCCATAGCCACCTCCGCTGAAATGGCCACCCAAGACGACTATCGGGCAAATCCCTGCTGGAAATGCATGTAATTTAATCTTCCTTGATATCCTGTAATAGAACTACTTTATAAATAAAAAAGAAAAAAGAGTTATGTGTTCATACACAAAGCTTAATGAATTAATGTTTGACTGGTTGCAATAAGCAAGGTTTAAATACTATCTTTGTTCAACAACCAACAAGCTGTCCTGGTGGCCCTGCCCCTGTATTGACAGAGTGTAAGCTTTAAATAAATATATAAATAAAAATCAATAAAAATTGTTGTGAAAGAAGGAAATTAAAATTAAGCTTTTTAATTAATATTTAATGTGAAAAATCAATCAGGATCCATAATACTTCGTATAATCTAAGGGGTATCATTGTCAGCCGAATTTATGCTGGACTCCAGGCTAGCGAGCTGGCCCAAATAAAATGAAACTTAATTGTGGTCCAAAGATTCTCGCAAACGGCTCATAACATGGCTTTTAATTTAATTTGATAAGCTTCACATTAAATATAGAATATGACCCCTAACTAAAAAAATACTATGCTAATACAACTTCTGGTAATTTCTTAAACATGCTTTAATTTTCTTAAATGGTGAAACATTTATGTATCCATTTCAGACCGTCCACTAAGTTAAATAGTTTGTAGCGAGTGATAAGCTGACATGTGCAGATACTAATTTTCAGAATTTTCATACCATATGACTATAATGATGATTAAAAGAATTGCAGGTTTTCTCCTCTTCGTCTTAAAAACCATTCAGTTTCTAGCAATTCAGTTGAATTAAATTTGATTAGTTCAGTCCAAATCATAAACATAAATTCAATAATTTTCCTTCTATGGATTACCAATTACAAAGACTTCACAAAAATTAAATTTATATAATGGTGAAAAACCTAAACTGAAAGTATTTGTAGTAAAAAAGTCACTTAGCTAGTAAAACAAACCTGTACTAAACTAAAAACTTGATTTTTTGGGATGAATGACATAATGAATTAGCTAGTTCCAAAATGTCCACCATAACCAAAAGTTACAAATGAACATACCTCAAACAAATTAAAATGCATAAAATGTCCAAAATCAACTTTTCTAATCTTTTGCATACAATAATTTTTTTTAAAAAAAAGTAAATAAATTGAGGAATAAAAAATTTAGTGGGTCCATCTCATAAGTGATTATATAGCCGTTGCATTTCACCATTTTCATTTCATAACCAGCTGAAAACCTACTGAGCAAGATTTTCAAGAGAGGCATCAAAGATTCATTGTCAAGTAAGTTGAATCATGCATCAATCTTGTCTTGTCCCACAAACTTAATTCTTGCAATTTCACTTCTTGTCATGTTGGTTTTTGACTTTTTTCATATCTTTATGTTTGATTCTTAACCATGTTAGGTTACATACAATGACTGTTGAGGTTAAAGATGAGACCATGCCAGTGGCTGATCATGAGTTGATGTGTGAGAAAGGGGAGTGTAAGCCAAAGGGTATTGAGAAAAGCTCTTCTTATAGAGAAGAGAGCAATTTCTTGTCTGATTTGAAAGAGCATGAGGTTAAGGCCTTAAACGAGCTGAAAACGAAGCTCGAAGACGCCATTCTCGAAAACAAAATATTCAAGAAGGAAATATGTGAGAAGGTTGAGAAAACTGAAGTGGTAGTGTGTGAAGAGAAGAAGGCCGAAATCGAAGAAGAATGCGAAATTGTTGTGGATAGAGATGTGTCTATTTGGGGAGTGCCACTTCTGCCTAGTAAGCTAAATGATGGGACTAATGTTGTTCTGTTGAAGTTCTTGAGAGCTAGGGATTTTAAGGTCAATGAAGCTCTTGAGATGCTAAAGAAGACGCTTCGATGGAGGAAGGAGTTTAAGTTTGATTCGATCTTGGATGAGGAATTCGGTGATGAGGTTGCTTCGGTTGGATACTTGGATGGAGTTGATCGTGAGAGGCGCCCCGTTTGTTACAATGTTTTTGGAGTGCTCGAAAATGAGGAGGTTTACGAGAAGGTACTTGGAACGGAGGAGAAAAGGGAGCAGTTCTTGAGATGGAGAGTTTGTCTTATGGAGAAGGGAATAAGGGAGAAGCTCGATTTTAAGGCTGGTGGAGCAAACTCGTTCGTGCAGGTTAATGATCTTAAGGATTCTCCAGGAGTTAGCAAGAAAGGTGTTCGTGGTACGGTTAAGAAAGCTATTGCGGTTCTTCAGGATAATTACCCTGAGTTTGTAGCAAAGAATGTGAGTTTTTTACGGGTTTTTTTTTTTTTTTTTTTTTTTGACTGGGTGGTTGTGTTTATGTGTTGATGAGTGATTGACTTGTGTGATGATGGCCTTGTTTTGCAGATATTCATCAATGTGCCTTTCTGGTATTATGCATTCCATTCTGTGTTATCTGCTTTCTTGACACAAAGAACTAATAGCAAACTAGTCTTTGCTCGTCCATCTATGGTCACTGAGACTCTTCTCAAGTGAGTAACTTGTCTGTTTGGCTTACTGTTTCTGTCCATTGCAGCTCATGATCTTGATTGTACCTGCATTTGCAAAACATTCTTCTAACAGGTATATCCCGATTCAAGAAATACCGACCAAGTACGGTGGTCTCAAGAGGGAGAATGACATCGAGTTCTCTGTTGATGACGGTGAACCTGTAGAAGTGGTGATCAAAGCAGGATCAACCGAAACCGTGGAGATCCCTCTGCCTGAGGTACAGAAATTTGATTCATATTTTTTCGATTTATACTGGTATCCGCTTTGACGACTAATCCAGTGGATAGGTTATGAAGTCATCGAAATGATGTACTGTAGGTGACTAAGTAGTCCTTTTTGTAACACAGGCTGAAACTACGGTTATCTGGGATCTTATAGTTCTTGGATGGGATGTGAATTGCACAGAAGAGTTTGTGCCAGCAAATGAGTGTTCATATACTATGATTATCCGCAAGGAAACGAAAATGCAGTCAGGTGAGGAGCCGGTTCGCAAGACATTCAAGAATCTTGAACCGGGGAAGATTGTTCTCACACTGCAGAACCCTTCCGGGAAGAAAAGGAGGGCGTTCTATCGCTACAAGACCTGTAAGGCCTCTTCTTGTTGATGTGATGGGAGAGCTTTCGTCTGTGCCAGAAACATACCTGAAAATTCTATCTATGTCGATATTCTTTAAAGAACTACTTCTGTTTTCGAAGGCGAATAATTTGTTTGAGTGAATTACTTCTTGTTACTGAGTTCATTTGTATTCTGAGGAACTGTTTGCAAGAACTTCACTATAAATGTATGTCAAGTGTCCTCAAAACCAACTGGACCTTGAAGGTGTTTCAACTCTGTCAATATATAATAATATATATTACATATATACATGCAAATACTACCCCCATTAGTGCTGGGGAACAGGCCTAGGAACACAAAATTGGCTGGCAAAGCTCTGAGGCCTGGTCCCAGAATAAATAGAAAACCAACCTGAAACCTACTTACATTCATTCTCTATTCTCAATCAATCCAGAGAGACATTAAGAATTCAATTGCCGTATGTCCGTTAATTCGAGTGCAACTCCACGGAACCAGGGAGATTAGTCGGTAAATTCCAGTGCACTCCACAAAAATAAGGTGTATTTGGGAGTTCTGGTTTGGAATCAGCCTGAGATGCACACTATTTTCTGTTTCTGGAAGGTGTATAGGGTTGATCCAGATCCGTGTATATTCCCGTGACCCTGATAACAGTTCAGAATGATGTAAAAAAATAAGATACCGCGAACGGGAAACACAATAAGGAAAGCAATATATATGAAAGAAAAAACTGTTATTACTTGAATCTGGGAAATTTTATAGAAAGATCACATTTCCCATGTATAGCTTGGTCATATACAGCTCAAAACGTGCCAACGGTGGCTCAGACACTCAAGATACATAATTTGAGAAGAAAAGGAAAGGAAAAAAAAAAAAAAAAAAAAAGAAGCATTTTCGTATGCATGCGAGAGATACTAGAAAGTGCTAATTGCAATACAGAATGCACAGCCTGTTGAGATGAATCATGGAGTTCAAATCGGACACAACACAACATCCTTTTCTTTTCTTGATTATATAAAATGTTGAATGGTGCATCCCAAATCGAGAATGCAAGAGCAATACAAAACCATAATTCTAACAAGTTGCAGATAATGCCCAACAGGGGAAGGATCATACCTGTCATATTTCAAATAAGCATCTCCAATCGTTCCAATGACTTTATTACGCACCTTTCGCACACAAACCTGCACAGGGAAAGGTATGTGGGCTTATTGGGTAAGACAATAACCTGGAAAAAGAGGAGGGGGGTTTAGAAGGGTATGCAAACCTGAATAATATCAGGACGATCTGCTTCCGGATCTCTGTTACGGTGGATAACAACTCCATTATCACATTTGTTAATAAAATGAGCGCTGCCACTGATGTCATACAGATCCGGAGCACCCCCATCCCAATTTTGCAACTGCAAAACAGGTCTCAGATTATAAAACGGCACAAATCATATTTTTTCAGTGTCAAATATCAAGTGTTACAATTGGAAACCTGTCTTGGATGTGCTACAAACCAAACGTGACAGGAATGATGTTGAGCAAATCGCTTGATTTTTGTCAGGATCTGACTAACATATTCTGTTTCCGTCCTGTTCCAAGTTGAAGTAACATTAGAAAACACTAGCACCATTCCCTAACCTTACCATAACCCATTACAAACTATGTTCTTAATACGAGATAAAAATGGAGGAAAGCCGAAGATAATAGTTCTAACATCATGATGTAAATGCAAGAAAACAATTGCATAATATTTAGAAAAGACTCACTGGCCAGGATGACGTTGATGGTCAAGTTCATTATATGGATCGATGACAAGTCCTCTAATCCCGTGGCGCACAACTGCCATACGTGCAAGATTAAGAACCCAATCTATACTCGGAAGGCAATCATTCTCACATCTGGTTCACAGCATATACACATTAGAACGAAATTCATACATATATATATCTACTGGTTTATCTTAAGTTAAAAAATAATAGTAGTTTAGAACTACAATAGTCACCTTATTAGTTGAAAAGAATCGCCAAGCCATTTCTTTCCATCCTCCAACTCTCCAGCGCTCATCCTTCCTTTTAACTCTCCATATCTACAAGTAGTTCTCAATATGGAAGTTACTTGATTCAGTAATAATAATAGGTCAAACAATTAAAAGGCCAAACATACCTAACATCAAAGAATGGCTTCCCAACATGTTTCTCCAAAAGTTTCCGAGCATGCTCTCGAACCTGGAAAATTCATGGTATCACGAGCATAAATACACAAGCTGTGCTGAGATCTTAAATTGCTAATGCTAAAAACTACATGTAGGTTTTTAGTTTTTACAGTATGTTTCTGGAAAATGTCCTCAATGCTAACATTTGTCTTGCACAAAAGTCTAGAAGAAATAAATATGAACATGTTGAGTAGGAGAACCAATCCATTGAATTTACCTGGTTTTCCATAGAGCACAGTGCAAATTTCCAGCCAACACTATGATTGAGATTGACTAAAAGGGCATCAATCCACTCGCTCTTTCCTGAATTTGGAACTCCTGTAACAATTGTTAGTTCTCCTGGCAGAACCTGTCCCCAAACAAATAGCTCGAAAAAATTAGCAAACATGAAGTTGCATGTCATCTGTAAGATATGCTATTCAGGGGGACGTATACAGTAATACAACTGAATGACATAAAACATCGAATCATCAAGACAACACAATTAAATTGTATGTCATTAATGCAAGGCGAGCAACTCATACTTACAGTATACAATTGATCAAGAGCCCTCCATCCAGTTGGAACTCCAAGCTCAAAACCAAGTGTCTGATGATAATAGTGATCTATCTCTTCGAAAAAATCTCTGAAGTTGAACAGACCTTTTATTGGGAAGAGTTCGGCACTTTGAATAACATTCCGTAGTGCTTCAGGACCCATATACATAAGCACCTACATGGTAATAACAGATTCAAAAGTAATAACAGAGAGCAGTGACAAAGGCGGGAGTTGAGAACATGCAATAGCAAAAAGGAGTTCTACCCTTTTGGAACAAGGCTTCATGGGGAAATTTTGCCAGCTTAATTATGTTTTTAATTAGAGATACTTTCTTACAGTACACGTGTAATCCTTCAAAATAATTTATTTAAACCAACTGATACACCAGAATGCAGTGATGCTTAAAAGAAGGGTTGAATTCTTGTAGGAGACATAAGCAGTTAAAAGAAAAGGATTTTTCATAAATCATCCCTTGAAGATGCTCCGAGTACATCTGGGTCCAAAAAACACTGTAAAAGTTCCTTTAGAGAGTTTTTGGACACGTGATTGTTTGGAGTTAGATGTAATTGTTCAAAAGATAAGGAGCTAATTTGTAAAATGCATGACTCCCAACAGGGTTGTGTTTTGTAATTTAAGATGCTCAGTTTATAGAGAAACTGTAAATAAAGCTGTCAGCTAAAACAGTTAATCAAGGGAAAATCTGTTGCTCTACACAGCAACCAGGAGCTACGAGTTTAGAACAAACCTCATTTGCATCTTTATAAGTGTCGGTCTCATTCTTTTTTGGCCATTTAACTCTCCAACACCTGATCAACCAAGAAATAGTCAAGTTTATTTTTTAGTCCCAGAAGCATATATAAACACATTGGTGATAGTCATGTGCCACATCAAAAACCTTTCTTTTCCCAGGCGTCGAGCAAGTTCTTCAGCTAAGGCTTGACCAGGTGAATCCGCATCAGTCGCAAGAATTATACGAGAGGCCTAAACATATCAATAAAAAGAAATTATTCAGATCTCAGTAACTCCCGCGAGATATTATAATAGCATCATTTTGCTACTAAAAAAAAAAGAGAGAGAGAATGGTTACGAACCTTAGTAGTGTATTCTCTGCAGTTCCACAAATATTGGTACTTTATGTCCTAGCTTAACAAAAGGCAGCCAAAAAAGAAAAAAGAATTAGTAAAACTCAAATAGAAAACACTATCAGTAATCGATCAGTGACATCACTACAAAACTAAAACTGGTTATTTATAAGTTAAAAAAGATGAGAATGTTGGGTTCTGATATGCTCTCAAACAAGAAATCTTATTATCCATTTTTGGGGTGTGCACATGGCATCTATTTTTATGTCCTTTTGATGGAAAATCATGAACATTTCATTATTCTACCATAAAATAACTCTTTTCTGATTCTTTTTTCCCCCAAGGTAACATAAGAGCGCAACCAAATCTATATTATCACCATCAGGGGTAATAGAATAAAGAATTAAAAGTGTGTTGGGGATATATGTATAAACAAATTAAAATTAAATTAAAAAAAAAAAAAAAGAAAAAGAAAAAAAGAAGAAAGAAGAGTTTCAAAGTTCAAAACGGAAACGATTTGAAAAATTAACGCATTTCAAGAATCAATAGAGTACCTTTTCTGGACCAGGCACTTCCTCCTTTGAGACTTTTGCAGGAGCACCATCAGGAACGCTCACACAATTCTTGAAGCCAGCTTCTTCCATTGCAAGCTTGTCCATTTCACCCTCAACCTTCAGTCAGTATAAAGATAAAAGTAAATTAATTTTGTTTGCTAAGTCACGAAAACTGAAACTAGCATAGGAACAATAGGCATTACAATAATGATATCACTCGCTCCCTTTATATCATCCAGTCCATAAAAGATCTTTTCAGTATCACGCTCCTGTATATTACCAATAAAACAAGACAGCTGAGTGCACAAGACAAGTAATCTCAGATAAAATATTAAATTATAACTTATTAATTTATCCTCAAAACATGATGTGCACAAACAAAACTTCAGTTACAGTACCTGCCAGAACTTTTTGTTAAGATCTCGGTACTTGCAGCTTACAAGAAGCTTGTTCCTGCGGTATGGGAATGCAATAGCAATCTGCAAATAATCATAATCCGGTTAAAAATCTTAGGTTACACCAGTTTTAATAAATACTTGGCTTATTTAAATGGCTGGTTTAAGTATTCTCTAACAAATGGCTCAAACTTATGTCCTTTTCTCAAACAGACAAAAAGGTTCACCAATGAGCGGTGCAAATTTAGTACAATGTTGGCATGACCAGAAAGTCTTAGAATTTGCCAATTTCAGCAGAGTATATCCAGCTAAACAAAGAATCGAGAGATTGAAGTGTACTGTTACTGCACCTGATCCCCAGTTCTTTTCTGCATTACAGCATTTCTTCGTAGTGTTTCTTCTGATATTAGGCGCTCGGAAAAATAATCAAGTAGCTGGAGAACATATGAAGTAGCATGAGTATATTCCATGTTTCTGTGAAAGTCCAGAAATATAAAAGAAACTTCACAAGATAGCAAACAAAAGCAGAGACATGCAACCAAATAAAAGATCAAACACAAAAGGTTATCCACATATACTGTTTCATTTTCACCAAGTGGGCAAATAAAATCCAGAAGCACCAAGATAAAAGATAGTGAAAGATTTCTGGGGACGTCAAATAAACCGTAGTTTTTTGCTAATGACTTTTTTATCTGAAGATGTGGCTTCAAGTAAAAAGCTTTCACAGCCACGTCACTTATTTTACCATATAAGTGGGTAGGGCTAATAGTTTTTTTAAACGCCGTCAATAAGCATTGGCCATGATTACATTTAGACAAGAAACAATATATAAGAATTCACTATTTTCTTTTAACAGATAAGTGATTCCATGCAATATATTCTATAGGAGTTAAAGTTTAATAACAAAGTAACAAATTTAAAGAAGATCTGAATGAAAGTAATAAAGTTCGATACGAAAAATATGTACAGCTGATTATAAACCAAGTTACTGCAAGAGAACAGTGCAAGCTATAGTAATCCTAAGTTCTCTCCAAGGGAGGGTATTTAGCAAGCAAACACATCTAATATCTGAATGTGCACGAAATATTTAGCATCGTAAATAGTTTTTTGCCAACTTTTATATCTGTAGATGGCTTCAAGTCGATGTTTTCACAGCCATCACTTCTTTTACCACATAAATGGTTTAGTTATAATTTTAAATGACATCCATATGCATTAGACATGATTGCATTTACACGAGGAAAACAAAAAACAAAACAAAACGGCTAGCACAAAGTTCATTCAAGAGATGAAGGATTTCATGCATTGTATTCTGTAAGAGAGCAAGAAAAGTGTGAAAGCAAACAAACACATCTAATATCTGAATGTGCATGAGAAATAACTCTAGGATAGTGTCAATAGATTAAGTACCTCACTACATAAAGGTTCCAGTCCCAAACTGTCCTCTGTCATTCCTATTATTCGTTGCTTTGCTCTTGTGGATTTACTCATTTCCGCGTAAGTTGATCCTGATTGTGCATAGGCCTGTAACCATAGACAAAATAAGTACAGCACCAAAAAAGAAAAGGGTTTAATTGGCTGGATTTAATGGCTGGCTTACACGTGTAGCACCGTTCCACCCACATTTACCCCGATGACAGTTCCACGTTGCTGCACCCCTATAATATAAAGGCAGATATAAGTATGAACACTTGGAACTGAAACTACAAAGAAAGAGATGGAGAACCAAGCAACCACACGACGATTACCCATCTTCTGTGATTAAAAGAGAGAAAGTCTTCTCTCCTGAATCTCCACCTTTACACTACAAGGTCAAAAGTGGTAGAGACTCAATATAATATATATGAACTGAAAAGATGCATTGGACCAAATTTAAAGATTTTCAGATTTAATACTGAAAGAAAGAAAAAGAACCACAACATGAAAGCAAACATTTTGCGTCTCTCTGCATTTACATACACCACGAAGAGATAGTTTTCAAGCATGTGAAAAAACCAGCAATCAACCAATCACAGCAGGCTAACATCAATTTCACAATTTGAAGTGCCAGTTACTCCAGCAGTTCAGATAACATGACGGAGAAAAAGAAAAAAATGTCATAACTGAGTAGCATAAAAGCCATCCATAAAGACATACCGCTGGACAAATCAAATGATGATATTGACCTGGCATATCAGCACATTCATCAATCCCAAGTACATCTAACTTCTTCCTCAATACCGTAAGCGGACTCATATACACCATCCCATTCTCCAGAGTCTCCAATTCGACACCATTGACTAAATCAAACAATTGATTACAAAATACAAAAGCAATGTCAGCCCTCAGGTACGCAAAAAGCAATTGAACTAGTTCCAAATCAAGAGCAAATAACGTAAATAGAACAAACATAAGTAGAATAAGATATGAAGGAGGTACCATTATCTTCATCTTGTTTTCCATCTTATAAACACACAAGGACATACACATCCATTTCTGAAGACGAACATCCATTCTATATTCAAATAATTGTGTCTCATATTCTTTCAATTATAGTATCACATAAGCCGATAAAAACTTAACATAACATGTGATTGTACTCACTCCCAAACACTCAAGTACAGCCACAAAAACAAACTAGCAAAACTAATATGCTATGAACCAAAAGTAGACAAGCATACACACATATACAACAGAACACTTCTATTTCCACATCAAACAATACACCACCCCTCCAAAGCAGATAACTCAATACACACACAATTACAACAGAAAAATCCAACTAGCCAAGCACGAAAATTCTACACTTCCACATCAAACATATTTTTAATGTGTTCGTATTTCGATATTTTGAATTTATATCAACTTTTGTATCGGTATTCTCATCGTGTGTTTGTATTCTCATAGGTGCTTCTTGACTACTTGCTTGGTCTCATCTCATCCACTACCCAGCCTTAACTATCATTCTATAAACAACAATTAGCTGACTAAAAACATCGCAAAAATAACCCCACCTAATAAAACAAGAAAACAAACCAAGATTACAAGAACACTCACTGGGTCGTTGAAGAGGCATGGCACCATTGGAATAACATGAAGCTTGCTGATAAATTGGCGAAATGTGTGTAGGAGTCGAAAAGGTGAGATTTTTATTAGGCCCAGAAAGGGAATGAGACAATTGGGCTTGTTGTTGGGAGGGAGAATTGGAGAGTACTCGTTGATGGGTAGGAGAAATTAGAGGGGGTTTGAGGAGGAGAAAGTGCTTGGAACCCATTGATTGGAATAATATCTTCTTGCCAGTGTTTGAGTAGTAGTAGGAATGGGTTAGAAACAGCTTCGTCTGGGATGAAAGAAGCATTGTTTATCTTGTTACTCTGTCAACTGTTTAACAAGAAGAAAGAAGAAGAAGCAAGAAAAGGTGATTTCATGGAGGAGGAAGAAGAAGAAGAAGAGAGGAAGGGTTTTAGGAGGCGATTATTGTCTCTCTCGCGCCTTTCTCTTTCTTTGGTTCTCTTGGGGAACTTAAATCGTAAACGCTCGGTCTGAGTGTGTGTTCATAGGGCTAATAGCGCTTTTTCACACGGAAGGTTTTGGGATAGTAATGGATTTATTTTTTCCTTTTTTTGTTGAGATGCAGGAAATTTGGGTTGCATGGCTACACATTATTATAGTATTAGTATCGTATCGTACACATGTTGGATACACAAATACATGGTGACATGGTGTAATCGTGTAATACACACCAATATGCCATGTAGTGTGTCGCATAATTTCGTACTATATATATGTTGAAATATGTCCATAGAGCGTGAGGTGTTTTAGGACAAATTAAGGATGCAATATGAGGACTATTTCAATTGGGTTAAATATGGAGCCGAGTACCTAGGTTCAATAGGCGATTGCATGGGCCCAAGAGAAAACAAGTGGCCCAACAATGTTGAGAAGGTCCATCGGTACAAGTCTCTTGCACCCACCTGGCCCGAGAGTAAGGTCCACGTGATGTCCAGATGAGAAAGTAATGTGGCCCCACACCTCTGAGAAGGTCCAACTTATGTTTTCAAAACCACCAGATCAACCTGATTAAACGGGGGGTCGGAGACCTTGACCGGTCGATATAATAAAATCTCAGAGAATTTTTCAAACCTGACTTTTTTTTTTATAGATTTTACCAATTTTAACCCGGTTGACCCGGGTTTTTAGGTCATTAAAAAAGAAAAGAGGGAGAGCAATAAAAATGAGGTTTGGTTATTTGAAATTTTGATTTTGTTTTAATCATTCTTGCACCCACCTGCCCCTAGAGCATGGTCTACTTGAAAAAAGGTCGCAATAGAAGTAACTAAGCAAGTCTAGATGAGAAAGTAATGGAACCCAACAATGTTGATAAGGTATGACAGGACAAGTCTGTCGGGCTCACCTTCGGCCTAGAGCATGTGTCTAACCGACTGACAACCAAACGTGGTCTGCAAATGAGAAAATCTCGTGTCAAACTCAAAAGTCTCTTGGACCAGCCCGTGGACTATTGGGCCTTACCTAAAAATTAGGCTAACCATCCTTTGGGCCAGCCCACCATGCTATTGGGTTAAACGCATATACCCATTAAGACCACATGGAATTATTTGATACGGGTGACGGTATTAATTTGGAATCCAAATAAAGTTATAAATACTTGTAATTTTCCATTAAAAAAAAATTGATACTGCATACTTTGAGAGGTACTGGAGACTAAACTCCTACGAGTAATTAAAGTGTTCTTTCCAGTTCGACTAAGGCAGGTCTTAGATCACTAACATTCTACTTTTAATACGCTTATAGCGTGTCCGATGCACCGAACATCAATTCTCAACAAATTGAGTAAACTTTTGTCAAAATATTACTCCATGGTATGGTGTGTACAACGTTCAAACTTCAAACCATAACTCCATGATTTTGTGATGGTAATGTAGTAGTAGTATTTTTTTAGTCAATATTATTGTAGCTACTATATAATCCTTTTTTAATATATCGAATTGTTTTAATGTTAAACTAGTTTATTTACGTCGCTTAATACATATGGGTAGTAAAAAAAAATTTTATTAAAAAAGGTGTATCAACATTGTATCTTATCCTTATTTTTTCTTAAAAAACTCTGTATTTTCGTACCCATATAGTACTAAATATGTTTCGCCGTATCTGTATATGTGCATCCTAGAGCATGAGTCAGCGGAGTAAAAAAAAATTAATTAGGATAGTCTCGTTTTCTATAGTTTTTTCATAATTCGAGAACGAACGATTATGACTAGACGGTATCGGGACGAGTTAAACATTATACAATTAGAAATTCTAAACTCGTATGAAGATAACGGCATCAGTGAAGTGAAGCAGCAGCAGAGCACATGAGATTGAAGTTTAATTACAGTTTGTACATTAGTCTTTTTAACAATTGTACATTTAGTTAGTTACAAGTATAAATAGGGCTAGATAGAACAGAGTCATTTCACTTGCTTCTCAATTCATTCTGTATTCTCTCTGAGAATTCTCTACTCAATAATGCAATATTCAATTCCTCTCATACTTGTTAACATGGTATCAGTAGACGGTTAAGTTTCTTGAGAAATTGCTTCCGATCTCTTTTTTTTTCTTCTCTTCTCTCCGAATCAATCTGGTTCAAAATTCTCTGTTCTTCTCAATCGATTGATTTGATTGATACTTGTTAACACGTAATACTGAAAGTCTGAAACTTGGGCTCCAATACATTAAACATGCAATTAGGAAAAATATAAAATCGCATATTATTTAGTTATTATATAAAGCATAGGCGTATATAAATTGGGAAACAAATATAGCAAACAGCCGTATATCTCTATATCCAAAAACAAAAAAAGTCTTAGTAGATTCACAATCAAATTGTGAATAATTGTTACAAGATTCTGTTTCTAAAACTGATTTTTCGTGTACATTATGACATAAAGAAAGGCCATGTACATAATGATATAACAAGTACGAGCTTGATTATGGAAAAGATCCATTACAAGCAAAAATCTCTTTAATTTTCATGACTAACAAAATTACCATTTTGAAGTTGATCAATTGTGTTTATCAATTCATTTGCCAAACTATATATATATATATATATACACTACTTCAATTCACCAGTATATACACACAGTACATTATCGATCCAATCCAAACAAGAGCAAAAGAGTGATATAGAAATTTGTTTCTCTTGCTGCTACTAACATGAATGATGCAGGTGGTATTTCATCGAGCAACGCTTTCGCTGGTGGTAGCTCATCCGGTTGTCCATGGACGTGGAGTGATAATAACGTGAATGGTACTGCGGGTGGTAGCTCATCGAGCAGTGCATGGACATGGAGCGAAAACAAGGAGTTTGAGAACATGCTTGTCCAATTCCCTGAAGCACCTTACCCAGACCTATGGCAGGGAATTGCTGATCAGCTAGGGACGAAAACAGCTGAGCAAGTCGAACAGCATTTCATAAAGTTGGTGCTAGATGTGGAGGATATTTTTGACGCGTTAGTCTCATTGCCAGGTGATCAATTAGACGAGCAGCCTGTCCTGCAGAAGAAGAAACCGAGTAAGTGGAGTAATGAGGAACATCAACTGTTTCTGGAGGGGTTCAACAAGCATGGGAAGGTAAGTGGAAGGCCATCGCGAAGCACATCAAAACGAGGACGCATTCTCAAGTTGCTAGCCATTTTCAGAAGTACGAACTGCACAAGAAGAAGGAGAAGAAGAAGAACCGTGCTGCTGGTAACAAAAGAAAACGAAAGAGCATCTTCGACACGAAGTAATTGGCAGATTTAATCTACCTGCTGATTGGATTATCTAGTATCTATTTTTATTATGTCAATAAGTACATGTACATTTCTTTTACTTTCTCAGTATTTACTATTTATTGCAGTGACCATGTAAATATTGCTATCAGAATATTGCTTCAAAGTTCATTCAACAATTAAGCCTTCTGGTTTAGTTTTCTGTTTGTTTCTTTATTATAATCTTGACCAAGTGTTTAGTTACAATGCAATTGGGGTTAACCAGATGTGCTAGGCGAAATTCTTCCATCTGCAACACCACAGGACTGAAATAACTGGCGTTTCTTCAGCTACTTAATCGACTATATATAACAAAGCACTGGGCATGGAACCTTGTCTTAACTCGTTCATCACGTAATGGATCAGCATGAATTCTGGACTTCATATGCCTCCGCTCTAGCAATTGCATCTCTAAGGGCATCTGAACCCAGATTCATGAGAACCTATATATGCATACATGAAAAGAAGAAGTAATTATCAAATGTGTACATGTTCTAATCAAGTTGTAGAATGCTGGATCCAAACCTCATTTGCATCTTTGAAATAGCTGGATTCGTCCTTCTTTGGCCAACGTACTATCAAACATCTAAGGACCATCCAAGGGGAAATTTTGTCAAGCTTTATTATATGAAAAGCATTTTACACGGCATTATATGAGTAGTGTTTAGCTTGTTTCTAGCAACGATAAATCATCAAATATTGGCGTTTGCAAAGACAGTTCGTACTTCTTGTCTGAAGTTAATTAGCAAGTAGGAGCTGAAAATCAAGATTGTGCCTTGTTACCTTTCTCTTCCAAGGCGACGAGCAAGCTCCTCAGCTAAAGCTTGGCCAGGTATATCCGCATCAGTTGCCAGTATAATTCGAGATGCCTAATAAAGAAGGACAATATCATACCAGAAGAACATGTATGCAATTGGTGAATGATGTTTGCAGAATTCTCATAACTTTCAGAAATGTGCCTATTTTACATTAAAGAGAGCGTGTTAACTGAACTTAAGAGATGCAAACACGAAAGGGTGAAAGCTTGATATACACCTTGTCCAGATAGTCTTTGCAGTTCCAGAAGTACTGAAAGCTGGTGTCCTGAAGTCATGAACATCCATACAGGCGGCAACGAATCGCAATATACATGCAAAAAACATAGCAGTAGAGACAATTTAGAACAAAGAATTTCTGAATAATAGCATCAATGATCAAGCTGCCAAAATCCCTTTGTGTCATTTTTATTGCACAGATCCCCTTACACTACACTGAGAACCCATTCTTTTGAAGATCTCAGTGCAAATTTTTGCTGCAAAGACTTTCTAATCTGAGGTGGTGGCGCAGGCAGAACTCTAGATAAGCAAAATGTATAATGAAAAATGTAACCATCCCACAAGCTAAGCTAGATAAAGGATTGAACCTTGTCTAGAGATGGTAGATCTTTGACAGAGACAGTTTGTGGAGCACCACTAGGAACACTAACACAGCTATAATAACCAGCTTCTTCAAGCGACAACTTATCAAGTTCACCTTCAACCTATGATCATACACCAAACCAAATCATAATATAAGAATCAGGCACAAAAAGTCAGAAGATGGGCGAGTATAAGTGATTACAATTATGATGTCATCTGCGCCTGCAATGTCATCAAGTCCATACAATGTTTTCTCTGTATTCCTCTCCTGAAAATTAAACAAAACATTGACCGCTGGTATAAGATCACTTTGCCTGGACACATCTCCCCACACACATTGCCTGGATACAACTTATCATAATGCATCCAAAATACCTGCCAAAACCTCCTTTTCTCAATTGTTCGGTACTTGCATCCCACAAGCTCTCCATTACGTCTGTACGTAAAGGCAATGATTTTCTGCATTAAATGCAAAATAGAACATTGGTGTGCAGGCAAACCAAATATACAAGTAATTTTACCATACATTTAATATAGCTACACCATTGCATATCATCAATATACTTGATGGGTACTATCTTGATTTACCAAATTTATATCTCACAACACAAGGGGCTTACATTCTTTCACCAATCTCCACCAGAAAGACATTTTAGAAAATCTCTAGTATATATTTTATCCAAGAAAGTCCAAATGTTTAAGCTTGAAAATATTGAATTTTACCTCCACAGATCAATGGTAGATCTATTCAACGTGTTGCAAGTTCTGTGGAGCATACTAGCAACAGAGTTTTTTAAAAACATAATTATTCTAAAAGAAAATATGATATACTCTGTATACTGCAAGCAATACTTGAACTGAAATATAGTTACTTGCTACTAGACACAGGTCATTTATCTATTCATCTCATATAAGAATCACGGCTTACCTTACCAGCAACTTGCATTACATGATTTCTCTCAAGAGTTTCCCTTGTTATCTTCCTTTCAGAAAAGTATGCAAGTGCCTGGAAATTTCAGAACATGAATAATAGTTCAGAAGACCAGAAAACCATAATATAACACCAATTTCCAAGACAGTAACAAGACAATCAGGCAAGTTCAATTGGCGTTTTCTTTCTACAATAAGGCAAAGGAGTGCTTTCAGCCAGCTTACAATTTTCAATGATTTCAATTTGTTTTTTACTTTTTTGTGTTCTTCGATTTCACAAGACCACCAAAGTTTCAAATATTAATATACATAACTGTAAAAGGTATTCTATTTAATTAACAAAAAACATTGTTCTATCAAATGAATTGCAGACAAGTAAATAATTGAGTGAACATGTCTGCAATTCAAACCAAGTTGTTTTTTCGTTATCTATGTGTGAGTGAGGAATTATTCGTTTAGTGGTACCTGATCATCAAGTGCTGTTAGCCTTAGATTCTCCATTGTCAATAACCGAGATGAGCTGCTTTTCTTATGCACATTGAAACCATGATAAACTTTTCTGCCGTCTGCAAAGACCTGCAATGAAAAAGTTACCATTCACAGAAAGGGATACGTCTACAAACGAACATAGAAGAGGGAAAAGAATTGAAACCATATGTCAAGCCACCTGCCCTGCCCAACCACAGTCTTCGTTAAAGCACCTCCACATAGCATATATCCTGGTAAAGTGGAATCAATCCATGAAAATACAAAACGCAGCAGAGGATAAAAAAGACTGAAAAATGGCGCATACCAGTTTTCGTTTATGTGAAAAGACAGACTCCTCTGGACTCGTTGCCCACCATTGCACTAGTTGAACATAGAAGCATACAAATCTTTAAATGAGAATGCACATTACATAGAAAAGACATAGAAGCATGTACTAACGTTTCAATCTCCAAACCAACTCTTACTCAACTGAAAACCACAAAACGTTTTGATTTTTTAAGGTGATCAAAATATAAACAAGATAGGCCTTGTTCTAGCTTCAAACCAACTTAAACAACATGATAGAATTCCAACTCTCCTAAGAGCTCGAATTGTTGGGGGAGGCGATCATTTATACTAATTCTCCAATAAAACATGCCTCGAAAACGAAAGTTTGTACAGTGCATAGGAGGCAAAAAAAACAACAGTGGCATATAATCAAACACCTTATCTGCATACAATGCATACCATGGGGCAGTAGAGAAGATCATAGAGACCAGGTGAACAAGAATCAGAATTTACTCCCAGAATTTCAATCTTTTGCTTTAACATAGCGTAATTGTCAATCCTCTCTTCTTCTGAACAATGAGTGAACTTGATTAGAAGAAAGAAAGCACCATTAAAAGACTATCAATATCGTAATGCAAAAGACTTTACCTGTTGTCTTGGAAGAGATGTGGACTGAGTTTTGCAGGGAAATTCTTGAAGAGAGTGAGAAGCTATTGGGGTGATTCAGAGTTGGTAGGTTTGAGCAAATGTTGGGAGTGAACAGAGGCGGTGGTTTGAAGAGTGGCGCACGGAGGCGTGTGTGATTATCCATGCAGCAGCAGCAGAGCATCATCTCACTCCAGACAGAGGATAAGGAGTAGCAGTATGTAAAGTTTCTCTAATCCAAGGAGTCATTTGAAATTCTTGGAAATCTTTGTGTTGTTTGGGAATTCTTGGACTACCTCAAAAGTCAAGACTCAAGATAAAAGTAGAGTTTTTATTTAGGAAAACGATAGTAATGAATGTAATAGTTTATTGCTTCTTAGTATGTGGTTTTTAGAATTGAGTACATCTATTTTTGAATTATTAATAAATCATTTTTAACTATTGAATCTGATACAATTACATGTATGGGTCACTACTCGACAGATAGACATTCATATTTTACATAAAACATATTTTGTACTAACATTACCGGACCGTGTACTTCAAAAGTTGACTCATTAAGTTTCAATCGGGTGAAAAAAGTAGCTCATCATATGCATAATTGTGTGTGTTTAGTCACGAATAAAATTTCAATACAAACAAGTCTATTGACTAATGTGGGGATTCCATGAACGAATCCATGAATAAAATTTCAATGCAAACAAGTTTATTGACTAATGTGGGGATTCCATGAACGAATCCATGCACATTAACAAACGAACTAGGGCCTTCAAGGAATCATGGCGAATCATTGACTCTTTGGTTGGAAAATCGTTTAGAACATGCCAAACGATCGGATCACGCAGTTTAAGATTTCCGTCACTGCAGAGAAATAGATTGGGTTAGGATAGAAACGGTTATGAATAACCTTGACCGAGTAAGGAAACGCCATTGATGTCGGGCTACTTGTTAACTGTTTTATATCATCGACATGAATATTACGTACAACGGAATGACTGACCTATTTATAAGATTACATAGAAAAACAATAGGGTATAATGACTAGATACATACCTTGACCAACAAATAATAAAAAGATAAGATACATATCTAAGAGAATATGAGAAGTTTCACTACAAGAACTGGATACTTTACCGACGGATGGTATCCGTCGGTATCCGGGTACCGATCCGTCGGTAAGTACTTACCGACGGATCGGTAACCACTTACCGACGGATAAATAGCCCGTCGCTATTTTATCCGTCGGTAATGCCGTTACCGTCGTTTCTTATTCGTCGCTAAATTTAGCGACGAATAATACCGACGGACTGACGAATAGGGGCGTTGACCAGCCCTTATTCGTCTGACCGACGGATAAATTTATCCGTCGGTGACGGTTACCGACGGATAACGTTATCCGTCGGTATGACCGGTTGACTTAGTCAACCGGAATTTACCGACGGATAAATTTATCCGTTGGTATATTTTTTTTTCTTAAAATTTTTTTTTATTATTTTTCTTGATAATTGTACAACAACCTGTTTAATAATATAAATTTACGTACGTACTAAAAATTAAAAATCATTAAATTTGAATTGAAAATAAAATTCAATAAAATTCGATTCTTCAAAATAGAAAAACGTTTACTACAAATGTAAATGTGAAAGTTTTACTACAAATGCCCAACTAAAATGTAGAAATCTAGGGACGACGACCACTGGAACCCGAAGGAGCATGAGAACTGCCTTGCAAACCCGCACTCCCCGCCGTACCAGGGCTCCCCTCCCCGGTCTGAAACACAGCTCCCTCTGCGAACGGGTCCATGCCAATGGGATGCTTCTCCAGAATCTTCTTCAGCACCAAATTCTGCGTCTCCACCTGACACAAGTAATGATCGATGTAGTTAAGAATATGAAAGATAGATGCAAGCAATGTAAATGAGCATACAAGTGGTTATACATCTACATGACATATCAACATAATATTAGCATACAAATGAATATACCTGAGACACAAGTGTGTCCTGAATGCTCTTCATCATAGCATTCTCGGCCCTAAGTGCTGCCAGCTCCTCAGCCAATCGAGAATCTGTGCTGGAGGTAGAACCGGAAGAGCGCTGAAATGATTCAGCTGCAAGAGAACGTCCCAAGTTCCCTAAGCCATAGATCGACCACTTAGGGCCAGGAGGGTTCACCTCGAGGAAGGCAGCGTTCTCTTCCTCAATACCATGTGCAACATTCTCCAACATGGCATCCATATCACCATGTACTGACGATGGACCCGAGGAAACGGCGGACAAATCCTTGGTCCGTCTCATCTTTCTCGCGCTCCCATAGTCTAGGAGCAAAGGAACAGTCTCACCGTGATGATTCCATACCTCATAATCAGGCACGAATCCCCTACTTCTCACGTGCTGCTTAACCATATTGGGGCTCAACCATTGCGTGTTTCTACATTTATTTGCACTACAAGGACACTTCATATCCCCACATTTCAAACAATCAGGGTGTGCAAGTGCAAATGCAATAAATGAATCAAGCCCCTGCTCGAAACTAGGCAGAATCATCCCATGCTTGGTCCGTTTATACATCCAAGACCGATCGGGTTCCATTTCAACAATGACTAACCTGAAATTCTTTAATTATTAAATTCATACATTTTCAATATTCATATTTAGAATTGAAATGTAGTTTTAAGGATATTTATATGTCTTATACAGATTTGAAGTTAACATTATAATCATTTTATTATTATGTTATAATCATTTCATTTAATTTTACCAACCATCAACAACATCTCTAGACTAGCATCATCAACAATAACCATATGAACATATCTCTAGCCTAACATTATCAACCATATCACCAATCAACCATATAACAACATCATCTCTAGCCTAACATCATCAACCTTATCACCAATCAACCAACCATTAACAACATCATCTCTAGCCTAGCATTGTCAACAACAACCATATGAACATCATCTCTAACCTAACATCATCATCATATCATCATCTCGAACCCATTTTCACTTTATTTCAAAACCCCCAAATTGAGCTACAAGTCTCGATTTTCATAAATTACTCTATTTTATCGTATTCAACTACAAAATTAACCTTATATAAGTACATAACCTAGTTATGGAACATTAAATTCGATTAAATACAAAACTAAAAAAAGCCCTAAATTGATCTAAGTCTCGATTTTAATTAACAAACCCAAATTAACATAATCCAAAACTAACATTCAACTATAACAACTAATATCTACTTAATACTAACATACATTTCCATAATTTAAGAAATCCCCAAATTAATAAAATCCCAAAATCGATTCATTACTCAATTTTAACAACAATCAACTACACATTTAAGCAAAATATACTTCTATCAACTACTATGTAACATACATTTGACAATTTAACCAACAATTAGATAATTCCCAAATTAAAAATCAAATAAGGGTTAGAGTTCATACCTTTGATTTTGCACAAATTGACCAAAAAAAATCCAAATTGAAGGTTGTTCCTTGTTCCTTGTGCAATAAGCTTCAATTTGCTACCAAAATGGATGAAAATGGTGAAGTTTTGAAGGAGAAATGGAGATGAGAAGTGTGAAAAACGGAAAGAAGAAAGAAAGGAGAAGAAGATGGAAATGGCGTTCTGCCAGTCGCGGCCGGTATAAATGGAGCTTACCGACGGATAAGCTTATCCGTCGGTAAGTGTAATTTAATTTTTTTTTTGTTTATTCTTAATATTTAGCGACGGATAACTTATCCGTCGCTAAGATACCGACGGATAAAAACCTATTAGCGACGGATGACGAACAAAGTGGTCAACTTTGTTCGTTATCCGTCATCCGTCGCTAATAATGCCCGATCCGTCGCTATTTATCGACGGATAAAATCCGTCATTTTATCCGTCGGTAAAGTTCTGATTTTTTGTAGTGTTTATCGGGAAGTATATTTCAGTGTTTTCCAGTATCTTCTTTACGAACCTAGACGCCTTGGACGAACCAGTCTCTTGCGCACTTGGGCCGCTCTCCTACACTTTTGGACCGAACAGGACGTGTTAGGAATTTGGATCACTTAAGCGTAATCAGAATCCCTACAACTAACAATTAGGTAAGATAATAACACTTATATATATGTAAAATAATAATTATCTGTTGAAAATTGTTATGATGATGCCGCAATATGGACAATATTCAAATTTCAAGTGGCCTAGCTAGTATCCTCAGGTTTTCTATCATTAGAGCTAAATTGACATTTTGGTAAATAAAATACTTCCTCCGTCCAATAACAACTGTAACATTTGATTTTATTGACTTTTTCGAGGATTAGTTTGACCTCAAATTAATTGTAAATCATTCAAGTAAAATAATTAAAAAATTATATTATGAAAACATAAACATTGTAGTTTCATAATATTATGTTTTTAATTATTTTTATCATATGATTTAAGAATAATTTGAGATCAAATGACCATCGAAAAAGTCAACAAAATCAAGTGTTACATTTATCATTGGACGGAGGAAGTATATCATGGCTATTTTTAAATTAAATATAGTACGACCATACAACTTTATGTTAAAGAATAAAGATTTAAGAAGAGAATCAATAAAAAAGAAAAAAATTACGTCAATAAGACTCGAACACAACAACTTCAACTAAAATAAAATAATGATACAAATAATAGAGAAAAATCGCGCCAACAAGATCCGAACCAAACACCTTCAATAAAAATAATAATACAAATAAATTGAGAAAATTCACGCCAACAGGAGAACCCTACACCTTTTATTTAAATAATGACACATGTACGCACCAGATTGAAATTGAATAAGTAAGATCAACGGACTAAAATTGATTAGGTTCCAAATCTATTCGGTAAATCAACCGCGTTAGTATATTACTTTAAATTTAAATACAGGTGAGAAAAATCTTTAGAAGTATATACTTCTAAAGATTGTAATTTTCCATAAAATCAGGGGTGCATGTATAAATTGATATGGGAGAGAGTCTTATACAAATTGCACCAGCATTACATTGATCATCATGATTCATGCGCAGAGCAATCAAGAGCAAATGCAGTGCAATTCTGCATAGACCACAAAGCCCCAAAAGCCTGTAAACTCATCCAAGTTCACATATTTCGCACCAGCCAAATCACAAACACCTTTTTACTTAACAGCCTCATGGATCTCTATTCAAAATGCGGCCACATAGAAGCTGCCCGCTACCTGTTCGATCAAATGCCGGAAAGAAATATTTCCTTTTATCACTCTATTTTCGACTCTTACCACAAGTTAAACAACCTTAGCAAAACGCTTTCGCTCAAATACCTGAGAGAACATAGTTTTCTTGGAACTTGATCACTACTTCTTTTTTCCAAGAACGGCATAAAAACAGGGCCTTGGACAGGCTTGGAGTGTTATTATTTGATGAAGTTGGAGGGTTTCGAACCTACCCGGTTTACGTTTGCCAGTGTTTTGAGTGCTTCAGGGGTTCAAGGTCAGTTGGCGTATGACAGGAAGTGCCATGTTACTGCAGTTAAGACTAGGCTTGATCAGAATATGTATGTGGCAAACGCTATGTCAGTTTGTTGGTGGGTATGTACATGAAGTGTGAATCTGTTTTGGATGCGCGTGTCGTTTTTGAGGACTTTCCGGAGTGTAATGAGGTGTCGTTTACTATGATCATGGAGAGATTGAAGGAAGCTGACCGCTTTGATGAAGCGTTTGGCATGTTTGGGTTAATGCACAATGAAAAGATCGTTGACTGTATATTGATATTGAGTTCCTTGAGAAGCAAATACATGTAGTTGTTGCTAAACTAGGACTCGAAAGGCTTGCATGTAAACGATTACTTGCTAGATGTGTATGGAAAACGTAGAGATATGTATTCTGTAGAAACTTTCATCGACAGTACATGTTGGAGATGAGCATAGTTTAATGGAACATTATGATAGCTAAGCTGGCTACGGCAAGGAGTACAGTAAGGAGAAGGCAATAGAATACATGGAAAGAATCAAGAGTAGTGGATGTGAGCCTAATATGCTCAAATATGCTCTCTGCTTGCATAACGAGTGGGGATGTTTAAGGCCTTGAGATATTTAATAGTATGCCATCACCGGGTTTAACCTTGTGGAACGCTATATTCTCGGGCTTTTCAGGGAATCAAATGTTACCTTATTATTATTATTATTACGTGGGAACTAAATGGGCTATAGCCCTAGGAGATGCTGCTGTTAATTTATTGAAAGACATGATTGGAGCCAGGGTAAAACTGGATTACATAACATTTGTCGATGTCAATCCATTATATTAAGTCACCTCGATAGACTACTTGTGTGTAAAATTACTTTTAAGGAATTTGCACCAGGGAGAGAGATCTCCATCTTGCAGAACCCTTTGCACAACATCGAGTCATTGATCCTTGGCAGGTCGAAATTCTACCCAGCCACGTAGTTAAAGTCTTCAAGCTAGGCGTTCGTTGTAACCTCACAGAGTCACACGTAACGAATAAATGTTCCACAAGGCAAGCGATAATAATACAACATGATATTATTTTTCACCATGCTATCTTTCACTCCCAGCCGTTATTCATAAGAATAGAAAAAGAATACTACTACTAGTCCTGCAGGAACAGAATACTTGAAGCAATTATTGAGCATTTTACACGTTGCTAATGGATGTCTACTTCTCCTATAATTTTCAAAAAGCAAAGCAGTTTATTTCACATAAGCAAACAATAACACGTGTTCACTATGACATGGTTGAGGCAGGATACAATGCTTCTCAGTTCTCACGTTTAAAAAAGCATCAGACCAACTCAAAATGGCCGTCTTTGTCAAGATTGAAAGTTCAAAATGTTAATTTGGTCCACAGAATTGTATCTTTATGCAAATTTATTATGATCCACTATAGTTCAAAGTGCAGACAACCTGATAAAGAACCTTGGTCCACAGCATAATTCACTCCACCACACTAATAATTCATATGGTGTAGCTAGATATAACTTTGCAAATTGCAAGTACTATCTCTTCATTTGTAGCTCTAACCTGATCATCATTTCCCGTACCCATCTCCACAAAAAATCAGTTCCAAGCCATGGCCTTCTGTCTAGGTTCCCTCGTTGAACTCCTCCATCAAATCCTACACCCTAAACAATACCATCAAGATTGGGTTCTTGATAGTGAAAAAATTCCACAAATCCAATTCCTCTTAGAAAAGACCTCTTTCTTGAGAGACTTTCTTGACGTGTCTACTCCAGCTATCCAGGCTGAAATAGAAACTTTGGAGGATCAAATCCGTGATGCTGCCGAAAATGCTGAGGACACACTTGAGTCCTACATTAAAGCTCAGGTTCTGTCAAATCCAGTTGGTCAAAGTTTCATGATTTTACCACCTGACTTGACCCAAGTCTGCCATGTGTTTAGTTCCGCGGCTGCATAAATGGTCAAGATCAAGGCGGCGATTGGTCAATCAGAAAAAGCAACACCGACTTTTCATTCAAGGAGTGATCAGAGTCATTTGATTCCCGACGTGCTAGTAGGAGTGGACAATTGTTGGATCGAACTACGTGATCGGCTCACTTCAGAATCTCGTACACTCGAAATCATCCCCCTCGTAGGCATGGGGGGAATTGGTAAGACTACTATGGCCCGTAAATTTTACAATCAATATTCTTCAAGTAATCACTTTGATAAATGTTTATGGGAAACTATATCACAACAGTATGATCAACGACAAGTTCTTTTGAGCCTTCTAGGTTGTAATACAAGTGGTAGGACAAATGAACAACTCAAAGTTGATTTGTACCAAATGTTATTTTCTAGAAGATACTTGATTGTAATAGACGACATTTGGAGTACCAACGTATGGGATGATATCCGTGCGTGTGCTCCAGATAACAATAACAAGAGTCGGATCATTTTGACTACAAGGGAAAACAGGGTGGCCGATTATGTCAGTCCCAGGAGGAGGCATGAGGTGCAGCTAAGCAAGGAAGATAGTTGGGAACTCTTTGAAAAAATTGTGCATCTGGGAGAGGATTTCCCAAGTGAATTAGAAGGAATTGCCCGTGAAATTGTGAGAAAATGTAGAGGGCTACCTCTTGCAATTCAGGTGATTGGGGGATTCATGTTGCGAGCTGAGAGGACAAAAGTTTTGTGGGAGAAAGTTGCAAGCGACATAAGTTCATTAATTACGAAAGAAGACGATCGATTCTCGGGAATATTTTATTGGAGCTATGCTAATTTGCCACATTACTTGAAGCCTTGTATACTTTACATAGGTGCTTTCCCTGAAGATCATGAAATTGATGCCTCAAGGCTGATCAACTTATGGGTTTCAGAGGGATTTTTGAACCCAATCAAAGATAGAAGTCCAGAAGAAGTTGCCGAGTTACACCTAAATGCCCTCGTCGAAAGAAATTTAATTTTTGTCCGTGGGAGGAGATTTGGTGAGAGAGTAGTCTCATACGGTATACACGATCTGTTGAGAGACCTATGCATGAGGAAAACTGAAGAAAAAAAGTTCATTTTTGCCAAAAGAGTGGGAGAGCCGGTAGATGCATTGTGCCTACGTCGTGTTTGTGTTACTTCTTCTAAACCAATTGGTGATTTGTCTTGTTGTACGGATCTAATGACTCAAGCTCATTCATTTCAATTAATTGGTCGTGGACATGAGCTCGTATTTTCTAAAATTGAGTTTGAGCTATCGTTATTAAAGACATTAGATCTAGGTAATATATGTTTCAAAGAATTTCCGAAAGAGATACTCAAGTTAATTAACTTGAAATATCTTGCCTTAGGTTGTGATTATTACAGTGGCTTTGAGATTGAATCGGTGAACATAGGTGTACTTAATAATTTACAAACCCTCCTCATCTTGTCCATTAGTTTGGGGAAAAAAAATTTCCCAGTGGGAATATTTTGTCTTCCACAACTTAGACACTTCCGGTTCTCACCCGATACCTATGATGAGTGCGGCCGTGTTCCAAGAAGCGTGAGTTGTGGAGAAACTCTACAGACCCTATCTAATGTACCTGTGGGAATAGTTAGACAATTGCCTGGAAAACTTCCCAGTTTAAAGAGGTTAGGAATTAGCGGTCATGATCGGGAGACTGAGCCAAACATTGATCTCACCGGCTTCCCTAAACTGGAAGAACTCACAGTCAGCAAAACCAATTACCTCAATCCAATTTTCCCACAAACCCTAACAGAGTTGTACATCTATGGTGCCAAGAAGTTATCAGGGGCATTTATGAGCAGAATCGGTGTCCTTCCAAATCTCCAACTTCTCCAACTTTGGTATTGTTCGTTTGAAAGTTCAAGATGGGAGCCATCTGAAGGTGAATTCTGCAACCTACAATATCTCTGCCTCTTTGATACGAAATTGGAGAATTGGATAGCAGATGAAACCCACTTCCCTCAACTCAAGCACCTGCTTATTATGGGCTGCCAACATCTGAAGGAGATTCCTGTTGAGATTGGGGGAATTGACACCCTTGAGAAAATCCAATTGTATGGGTGCATGGACTCTGTCAAAAACTCAGCAAGGAGCATCCTCCAGGAACAACGTTACCTTGGCAACGAAAACTTTCAACTTTCATTTACTAAAATTTAGTACTGATAGTTTTCATTCTGTTTACCTTTCTGTACTTTTAACACAGTCATGAACAACTTTTTTTTTAACGCACAATTCATGGTTATGCTGCAATATTTCAGTGATTATGACTAGGGGTTCTACACAAGGAAGAAGGACGACCAGGGCATCTGCATTCTCATCAGGTGAAAACGACAACATGTTTTGTTACAAATACTTGCTTTTGCGTTTTTTATTTGGCACCGATTACAAATGGTTTAAATTAGTGTTCTGTTGATCTTGTTATATGATCATCAAGTTTTACTACATTGCTTCACCTGCTTTAGGCTGATTTTATTAGCACCGTTGTGTCGTTCTTATTGAAATTATTAGAACAGCATGTTTTGTTGCAAATATTTACATTTGCATTTTTTATTTGGCACCAATTACAAATTGTTTAATTAGTGTTCTTTTCTTGTTATATGATCATGAAGTTTACCACAATGCTTCAACTGCTTTAGCTTGATTTAATTAGCACTGTTGTGTTGTTTGTATTATTACCACTCTGAAATTATTACAACAATTAAGCACTTAGATTTTATTCTACTCCACAATGCAAACATACGAAATTCCACTATACCAAACACAATTACAATGGAAAAAGTAAGTGTTCCATACTACTCTTTCAGCTTCTGTTTTCCCTATGCACACCCAACACAATTACATCCTTCTGTCATACGAGGCGTCTTAACATGTTACACGCAATCAATGTCCCTAGTTCTATCATGTAAACTAGCATGAAAAAAACTGTTACCACTATGTCCTAGTTGCAACCAATGGGCCTTCTGGCGTGGCGTTGCTTTAAAACCTACTCCTCCAGAGTTGACCACTTCTGAAACTCTACTCTACAAGTGTCTACGTACAGTATTGAACAGGTCTATGTTGGTTGAGCATATCTTGCTGTATTTGTACCTGCGCACTGTGAAGATTAGACTTGGCTAACTCAACTTTTCTTGGAACATTTGAATACACCACAGCTAGTTTCTTGCATTTCACCTTTAAATATTTTGCAACCGTTTATACTCATATGCATAACAGTAGTACATACTCTTTCGTAAAGATTGAATCTTGCTGCAATGAATTACAATGACTCACTCTGCTCGATAATTCTGCCATTTTTCTTATCTGCCATTTTCTTTATTGTGATATTCAATTGATTGGATTGAATTATTTGGGGTACAGTATGTGTATTCAGTGTTTGATGATTGTGTTGTAGTACTACTTAGTGTTTATGTTCCGGTTTTTGGGTTTGTGTAGATATGCAGAGCTAGTTCGTGTGCAGTGGGTGTAGGACTGTCCTGCCTTACCCAAGAGGAGCCTCCAATGTCCGCTGCACCTTATGAAGCACTGTCACGGCTGTCCCTCCAGCTGGTATTGGTCTAATCTCATTTGTTTACGAATTATCGATCGTATTTGTAACCGAGCTTTTTAAGTTTAGAATGCAATGGGCCTAACCTAACTCTGTATAGTTGATCATCTGCATTACGGTTAGACCTAAGACGTAATCTTTGTTTTTAAGTTGTGTTATGGTGTCATTATTTAACTTCCTTCGATAGGCTAACTAAACCTTTGTAATTAGTGACATCCCCTAGATATAGGTTGACATGGAAGTATGAACTACTTCTACTTGTGAATTTCAACAGTTCCGTGACGATGATATCTAATATTTAATTTGTCAATTCAAGTGCCTTGTGGCTTGCACTTTTATTTTTCTTTGTTTTCCGTGTCATGAAGACGTTATTTAACATTGTTTTTACTAATTTGGCTTTGGTTTCTTATGCAGCACTTTGAGGACTTTGTAATAGGACATTTCAGCAAGCATGGTCGAGATAACTATGCTGTCATGAAATACATGCAAACCTATGTGATCCTAGATTTGGATTAGGCTACTGTCTTTCAAGTAATGTGAAGTATGCAACTCTGAACAATTCATACCACCAAAATCATTTGAGTTCTATAATGTACCATATTTAATTAAAGACATATTTTTCATCGATCGGATTCTTGTTATTTTTTAGTTAAATTAATGAGGCACACGTCATTTTGCCTTGTTCATCCTTAAAAACTCATAATTGATCAGATTCTGTATTGTTTCATTATAGGTATTGAATCGTATATAATTTGGTTCTGATATTGGTCTTCTTTTTTCTCTTATCAAGACTTATGGTTGGCTGTTAAGTGTACACATACTTTTCTGCTCTTGTCGTAATATATACGTAGCTTCTCACCTGCAGGATGGTGATGCTTCTGCGCCACTTCTGAGCATGGTTTGCTACAGGCAGTGTATACATAATGTGTTTTTGCTGTACAATCTGTTATGAAACTATGAGGTGCAACTTTTGCTACACTTGGTACAACTCGAATAGATTTTGTCCCATTGGACCCAGTTTTTACATGAACAATAGCCCAACACCAAAATCCACCTCAAAAAGTGAATGGAGAGACCTTGTTGTTCTTTCTTCTTCCTTCGTCCTTCCTCAACCTGATGATGATTTGCAGGTATCTCCATTAGCAAATGCAGTGCAATTCTGCATAGACCACAAATCCCTAAAGGCCTGTAAACTCATCCAAGCTCACATAATTTCCCACCAACCAAATCACGTACAAACCTTTTTACTTAACAGCGTTCCAAAATGCGGCCAGACAGAAGCTGCCCGCCACCTGTTTGATCAAATGCCGTCAAGAAACATTCTCTCTTGCTACTCCATTCTATTCTCTTAATGCAGGTTAAACGACCTCAGCAATGCGGACGAGGTTTTCGGCTTTCGCTCAAATGCCGGAGAGAACAGAGGTTTCTTGGAGCTTGATCATTAGTGCTGTTTCAAACATGTACAAGGCCTTGGAGTGTTATAATTTGATGAAGTTGGGTGGTTTCGTGCCTTCCCAGTTAACGTTGGCTAGTGTATTGTGGGAGGGAGTGTCATGTTACTGCAGTTAAAACTGTGCTTGATTGGAATATACGCGTGGCGAATGCTTTTGTTGGGTCTGTTTTGTTGCGGTATCATTTACTGCGATGAGGGATGGGTCATGGATTGAAAGAAGCTGGCCGTTTGATGAAGCGTTTGTCATGTTTAGGTTAATGCATGCTGAAAAGGTTGTCGACTGTATATCGGTATTGAGTGTACTAGGCGCTTGTTCCATACTTGTGGTTGAAGAATTGGTTGAGAAGCAAATACATGGAGTTTCTCTTAAAGTAGGACTTGATATAGAAGCAACTACATGGAGATGAGCCTAGTTTCATGGAACATTTTATCATAGCTGGATATGGCAAGCAGTAAAATAAGGAGAAGACAATAGAATGCCTGGAAAGAATGAAGAGTAGTGGATTTGAGCCTAATAAGGTGGTCATGTCAATAGGCTTCCAAGTTGCATGAAAAGTGGGGATGTCAAAATGGGACTTAAGATATTTAATAGCATGCCATAATCTCAAGCTGTTTACAGAACGAGTTCCATTAGGAGGAAGTGATGCGAAATTCAGTTCATAAACGTGCAACCTGATCAAACCACTTTTGCTATAATGTCAAGCCCTTGTGCTTGAATGTCATTTGCCCTTTTTAAAAGGGTACAAAGAAAATTCATGCATGCTGTGTTATTAAGGGTGAGATTCGATTCTGATGTACATGTTTCCAGTGTGTTAATTGGTGTGGGGAAATTGAAGTTGCAAAGTATATATATATATATATATATATATATATATATATATATATATATATATATATATATATATATATATATATATATATATCCTAAACAACATGCCTCAATATGATGTAGTTTGTTGGGAGTCAGTGCTAGTCGGTTTTCTGTCAACAGATGCTACGTAATGGTATGTCCCCTATAGAGTTGTCTTACGCTACATCGTTATTAAGTTCTTGTTCGTCACACTTCACTACCGTCTGCGTCTCGAGGGAGTCAAGTACATGGTTTGATACTTCAAAACGGATATGATATCGATACTTCAACTGGTCTAATTGAAATGTATTGTAAGTGCGGTGATGCTGATTATGCTAGATTGGTCTTTGACACAATGCCTTGTAAAAGCACGGTTACATGGTGGAATCAAATGATACGTTGTCACTCTCGCAATGATCTAGGTGAAGCTGCTGTTAATTTATTCAAACACATGATTCAAGTCAGAGTACGTAAAACCGGATTCCATAAAGAAAGATGAGTCGAGGTAAACAGAAAAAGAATGCTGAGAAGAATGAGAAGAAGAACAAAATCATCTGTCGTATCTGTATAAAAGCCATCCAGATTCGTAATCGATTAGGTGTTAAGAGTGGGAAGATCAAGATCAACATAGCTGGATACGGCAAGCTTTCTGCTTGCATGAAAAGTAAGGATGTTGAAATGGGACTGAAGATATTTAATAGTATGCTATCACCGGGTTGAACCTCGTGGAACGCTTAATCTCGGGCTGTTCACAGAACTAGTTCCATTGGGAGGCAGTGATACTTTTCAGCCCGTAGAAACACTTTCACCATAATGTTAAGCTCTTGTGCTGGAGTGTTATTAAGGGCAGGATTCAATTCTGATCAGGGGCGGAGCCAGAAATTGAAAGTGGGGGTGGCGGAGTGTTATAACGTAGATCGGCAGGTACTATATATAATTTGGTTAGGTCCATGTAAAACGGTTCGGGGCGGGTCGGGTCACCATTTTAGACACTAAATTCATCATAAATATTTAAATATGACTATCAAAGTAAACTGAAGAGAAATAAAAAATAATATCATGATCAGCACACAAATAAAAGTGAATATATGGTTCAAAATTTAAAAATTACCTCATATAACAAGACACACTCTATGAAAATCTTACTCTACGTCTCTTCATCTTCTCAAAATCATCCGTGATTGACTCAATGTCAAAATCCTCAACAATTTCCTTTTCAATATGCATTATCAAATTGCTAGACAAGAAGTCATCCTCCATTGAGCTCCGGAGTCTTGTCTTTACAATTTTCATGGCGGAAAATGCACGCTCAGAACTAGCTGTGGAAACGGGAAGAGTTAATAGTAGCCGAATCAACCTATCAACAAGAAAGTAAGTAGATGACTTTCTTGTTCTAGTCAACACTATGCACAACTCAGAAAGTGTAGATACATGAAGCTCTGTATTGTTCTGAATATCGACTTTAAAAAGACCCAGCTGAAATCTTAAGTGTGTTTTCTCTTCACTAGTAAAATCTTCCGGGTAGAATCTTTCCACTAGCTTACAAATATCCTCAACTACAAACAACTTATAATCACCTCTAGGATCAAAAGAGGAACTCAACTTCAACAACTCCATTGCATCTTCATTAAATCGGAAGTTCATCTCTTGCAACATGCAATCTATTGTTCCATTGAATAGTTCAACTCGATAATAATGACCCAAAGTAACAGAATTAGCTCGAGCACGACCTTTAACAGAACGACGAAGACCAGCCATATCAACAACTTCAATTTCATGTGCAACACAAAACAACTTAACTTTTTCCAATAATGCTTCCCATCCATTTTCTCTAAAATTTTGATCCACTTCTTTGGTGTTTGACACCGCACTCATAGCATTCAGAATATCTTGAGACTTATTCTGAAGCATTCTACATAGATCATTTGTCATCCCCAATAGCTCTTGTAAAAAGTGAAGCATAAATACAAATTGAAAGGATGTCATCCCCAATAGCTCTTGTAGAAAGAGTTTTTAGTATAAAATAAAAAGATTGTCCTTTTAACCCTCTAAAATCAGTTAATTAATAAAATATCTCTTTTTATATGAATGTAAGATATACTAATAACTAATGTAAAATATTTTCAACTTTTATAAATTAGTTCAAATTATTTAATTATAAATCCAACTAACTTATAAATATATAAATATACTAATAATACTAATAAAAAAATTTAGGGGTGGCGAAACCTAAATTTTTTAAAAATTTACATATAATAATAACAAAAAAATTTTTTTGGGGGTGGCGGCCGCCACCCCCTGCCACCCCCTGTCTCCGCCCCTGATTCTGATCTACATCACACTACATGTTTCCAGTGGAGTTAATTAGCGTCTATGCAAAATGTGGGGAAAATAGAAGCTGCAAAGTAAATGTATCCTCAACAACGTAACATGCCTCAAGATGATGTAGTCTGTTGTTACGTAATGGTATGTCCCCACGGAGTTTTCTAATTACTGAGCAGTTTACACCTTTGCTAATGGATAGATACTTTTCCGATAATTTTGAAAAAGCAAAACAGTTTATTTCACATAATTAAGCGTGATATACTCAATTCTTCTCACGTTTAAAAAGCATATCCAGGCCAATTCAAAATGGCCGTCTCTGTCAATATGGAAAGTTCACTGCATACATTTATTTGGTCCACAAAATTCTCTCTTTATGCAAATTAATCATCCACTATAGTCAATTTTCCAGATAAAGTATTGATTTGGTTCACATTAATCATCCATTATAGTCTAAAGTGCGGACAAAACGTTGGTCCACATCATAATTCACTCCACACTCTTATACTTGTAGTTCATATATTTCATATGGTATAGCTGGAAAGAACTTTGCAAGTAGTATCTCTTTCATTTGTAGCTCTAAGCTCATCATCATCTCCCATACTATTCCCATACCGATCTCCACAAAAATTCACTTATTCAGTTCCAAGCCATGGCCTTCTGTCTAGGTTCCCTCGTTGAACTCCTCCATCAAATCCTACACCCTAAACAATACCATCAAGATTGGGTTCTTGATAGTGAAAAATTCCACAAATCCAATTCCTCTTAGAAAAGACCTCTTTCTTGAGAGACTTTCTTGACGAGTCTACTCCAGTTATCCAGGCTGAAATAGAAACTTTGGAGGATCAAATCCGTGATGCTGCCGAAAATACTGAGGACACACTTGAGTCCTACATTATAGCTCAGGTTCTGTCAAATCCAGTTGGTCAAAGTTTCATGATTTTACCACCTGACTTGACCCAAGTCTGCCATGTGTTTAGTTCCGCGGCTGCAGAAATGGTCAAGATCAAGGCGGCGATTGGTCAATCAGAAAAAGCAACACCGACTTTTCATTCAAGGAGTGATCAGAGTCATTTGATTCCCGACGTGCTAGTAGGAGTGGACAATTGTTTGATCGAACTACGTGATCGGCTCACTTCAGAATCTCGTACACTCGAAATCATCCCCTCGTAGGCATGGGGGGAATTGGTAAGACTACTCTGGCCCGTAAACTTTACAATCAATATTCTTCAAGTAATCACTTTGATAAATGTTTATGGGCAACTATATCGCAACAGTATGATCAATGACAAGTTCTTTTGAGCCTTTTAGGTTATAATACAAGTGGTAGGACAAATGAACAACTCAAAGTTGATTTGTACCAAATGTTATTTTCTAGAAGATACTTGATTGTACTAGACGACATTTGGAGTACCAACGTATGGGATGATATCCGTGCGTGTGCTCCAGATAACAATAACAAGAGTCGGATCATTTTGACTACAAGGGAAAACAGGGTGGCCGATTATGTCAGTCCCAGGAGGAGGCATGAGGTGCAGCTACTCAGCGAGGAAGATAGTTGGAAACTCTTTGAAAAAATTGTGCATCCAGGTGAGAAGTGCCCAACTGAATTAGAAGAAATTGCCCGTGAAATTGTGAGAAAATGTGGAGGGCTACCTCTTGCAATTCAGGTGATTGGGGGATTCATGTTGCGAGCTGAGAGGACAAAAGTTTTGTGGGAGAAAGTTGCAAGCGACATAAGTTCATTTATTACAAGAGAAGACAATTGATTCTCGGGGATATTTTCTTGGAGCTATGTCACTTTGCCACATTACTTGAAGCCATGTCTACTCTACATGGGTGCTTTCCCTGAAGATCATGCAATTGATGCCTCAAGATTGATCAAGTTGTGGGTTGCAGAGGGATTTCTGAACCCGATCAAAGATAGAAGTCCTGAAGAAGTTGCCGAGTCACACCTAAATTCCCTCGTTGACAGAAATTTAATTTTTGTCCGTAAGAGGAAATTTGGTGAGAGAGTAGTCTCATACAGCATACACGATCTGTTGAGAGACCTATGCATGAGGAAAGCTGAAGAAAAAAAGTTCATTTTTGCCAAAAAATTGGGAGAGCCGGTAGATGCATTGTGCCTACGTCGTGTTTGTGTTACTTCTTCTGAACGCATTGGTGATTTGTCTGGCTGCATGGATCTAATGACTCGAGCTCGTTCATTTCTATTAATTAATAGTGCATATGATCTCGTATTACCTAAAAGTGGGACTTGCCTATGGTTATTGAAAACATTAGATCTATATGATATATATTTGAAACAATTCCCAAAAGAAATATTCAAGTTAATTAACTTGAAATATCTTGCCTTATCTTGTGCTAGAGGTCGGTTTGAAATTGAATTACCACCTGGCATAGGTGTACTTAAGAATTTACAAACCCTCATCTTTAACCTTCTTGGTGAAAAGTTCCCAGTGGGAATATTTTGTTTTCCACAACTACGACACTTCGAGTACTTCTCGCCCACTCTCTATGAGTATGACGGAACTGTTCCCAGAAGCGTGAATTGTGGAGAAACTCTACATAGCCTAGGTACTATACCTGTGGGAATAGTTACCCAATTGCTTGGAAAACTTCCGAGTTTAAAGAGTTTAGGAATTGACGGTAAGGATTGGTGGACTCAGCCAAACATTGATCTCACCGGCTTCCCTAAACTGGAAGAACTCTTAGTCGGAGGAACCAAATACTTGAATCCCATTTTCCCACAGACCCTAAGAGAGCTGCACATCTATGATGCCGAGAAGTTATCAGGGGCATTTATGAGCAGAATCGGTGCCCTTCCAAATCTCCAACTTCTCGAACTTAGGGGTTGTTCGTTTGAAAGTTCAACATGGGAGCCATGTGAAGGTGAATTCTGCAACCTACAATATCTCCGGCTGGGGTGGTCGAAATTGGAGAATTGGATAGCGGATGAAACCCACTTCCCTCAACTCAAGCACCTGTGTATTGAATATTGCAAACATCTGAAGGAGATTCCTGTTGAGATTGGGGGAATTGACACCCTAGAGAAAATCACAGCTTATCGGTGCACGGACTCTGTCAAAAACTCAGCAAGGAGCATCCTCCAGGAACAACGTGACCTTGGCAACCTAAACTTTCAACTTTTATTTGAGGTATGTTTTCGTTTAAAATTAATAATACTCCAGCTTTCATTTCGTTTACCTTTCTCTACTTCTAACAACTTTTTTTTAACGCACAATTCATGGTTATGTATGCTGCATTTCAGTTTTTTTGACTAAGGCTTCCATGCAAGGAAGGATGACCAATGCATCTGTGCTTAGTTTCTTCTCTATCAGGTGAAAGCAACATGTTTTGTTACAACTTTTGCATTTTTTTTTTATTTGGCATCGATTACAAATCATTTAATTAGTGTTCTGTTCTTGTTATATGATCATGAAATTTTACTTTTACCACAATGCTTCATAGCTGCTTTAGGCTGATTTATTTAGCAGTGTCGTGTTGTTCGTATTGCACTCTGAAATTATTACAACAAGCACTTAGCTTTTATTCGGTAACCAATATGTACTCTTTCTTACCAATATGCACTTAGTAATTAGTGTCTCCTAGTTGCAAGTTGCAACCAATGAGTCCTCCGGCGTTGCGTTAAAACCTACTCCACCGGAGTTGACCACTTCTGAAATTCCACTGGCTAACTCAACTTTTCTTGGAACATATGAATACACCACAGCTAGTTTCCTGCATTTTACCTTTTAACATGATAAATTACGAGTTATCCCAGTTATTTTATTATGCCCTCTTATGCATCATGGAAACTATTAATGGCAATGGTTATTTAATCGTACTCCACACATTCAGTACTTCGTTCTTGAATGGTTGATCATTGGAGAAATTGTTGGATTTGGGTTAACCAATTAGGCATGGTGGTCCACTTGTGCAAATAGACAAGTAAAAGTGATACAGCTACTTCTTTTTGGATATGACAGTAAGTGTTTACCACTTTAGGTTTCTTACATCTGTTCTCTCTCACCACCCAATTGGGGTATAATAGCTTTGGTATTCATCTTCGAATACGTTACGTTGTTGTTAGATAATCTGGGGCACTTTGGCTAGCTCGAAAGAAAAATTGGCTTTCGAGCATGAGTTATAAGTTAATGTCTCCCCCTGGAAATATACTTTAGCGTAAGAACTGATTATTTTGTGACCACTTTCCAGATTGATATGATCATGCAGTTGATGAGACGTTGGATAAACATGAAGCTGAGAAACTAAGGAACTGATTACCTGAATCGTAGGCATTGAACGAGTGATTTCATCCTTACAAATTGAGTTATGTTGTTGCTACGCGTTATAGATCACAACATTCTCCTTCAGAATGTAGTCCTCTAATTTGATAAGCACCTGTAATTCGTAGTTGATTGTGAACCTTACTCGTTTTCTTTCTTTCTTTTTTTTTTTTCCCAGTCCCTAGGAGAAAAGACTAGTGGCAGAGATAAAGTAAACTGCCAAAACTGGAAACGTGGTAACTTAGGTTCTTCTTGTTTCTGAATTCTGACAACAGTGTCAGTAATAAGATATTTGATGCATTTTCTATTTCATATTCAGACCTGTAGCTAACTGAAACACCTGCTTATCAATGTATAATGTGAGTTGATATATATTTTCAGCACTGCATCTTGAAACATGTAGCTAGCAAGATGACATGAATGTACCCTTTTTTCTGCTGCAATGTATTATTCATCTGAAACCACTCATTATTTCATTAACTAGTATTGAACCACAACCATATATCCATTCTTGTTTGGAACATGTATGAATGAAACCGACAACCTCAATTCAGATAATCTATATCTTCCCACATTCTTATAGAAAGCATTCATGTTTCCTGTTTTATCAATTTGCTGGGATATCCAAACATGGCATTTGTCGAGTCTTATGCCTAATTTGGTGTTTTGAACTTCTCGTATCTCATGCTTGAAGTGGCCTCCTGAAATATAAAGACATGATAAATGCTTTTCTTAACTTGAACTAGGCTGCCACCACAATCCTAGCCCGCCACTTGTTCATCTGCGGCAGCAAATAACAAACTTGCAAGGTAGCCGTGCACAAATAAGAGGTGTGGCCACCCATACACAGGTTAAATCACAAATTATTTCCAACTGATTTCGCTTGTTTGTTACTCCTGTTGGTTTTTTCTTTGTCTAACAGTTCTTTTCACATGTCTAGGCTCTGTATGCAAGCACGTCAATTTCCAGTCCTGCATCAGCTGCTAATGTCGAAGACCTTGAGAACAGGTTGGCTTCTCTTAGGCGAATATGATCAAGAAAGAATCTATGGTTGCCGCTGCTATCGTACTAAGGAATAACATACTATGTGTAAATTTCTATAATACATAAAGAGAGACAGACAAATTTTTTTCTTTAATTGTCTTCATCTTGTATCTATATATGGTAAATCTTCTGTATGGCACTTCATTTTGAGCATTTGGAGACTGAGAATAGAGCAATAGTATGTTTTTCTGTATGATCTCGGTTTGGTGGGTAATGCATATTTTTTGGAAGGGCTTCAAAACATGCCCGTCGAAAGGGCAACTTTATCCCCTTGGGCAAAATCCTATGTTTTTCTCTGTTTGTTTCTTGTAAGAATCTTCTGTTTTCTTCTGTCTGTTTTCCGTCAAGAATGAGGACATTTAAGGATTTTATAGGAATTCGAAAACCAGAGATAAACAAGAAGTTCGACTGGTTCATTACTACTTTCTTGCGTGCTTCTGCATTGCAGGAGCAGCTGGAGTTGAAGCCCATTGACAATGTTGTGCTGGATTCGACTCCGATTATCAAGAAAAAAAGCCTTCTCTGTATAAATTTGAAGGAAATAAGGCTGAATTGGTTCATAGGAAGGAGACTGAGTTCATCAATTCAGAAGAAATTAACGAGAAAGATATCATAATTGTACCGGAAGTGAAAATCCGTGCTCCAGTATCACGTGAAGCATTCTTGAACCATATAAGCCAATTATCAGGCGGTGGATCACATCATATCATATCTAACGTGAACAGATGAAGATGGTTATAAAGAAGAATATATTCATAACTGATGTATCGGTTAGTCATAACGCTGTCTATTGAATCAAGCCAAATGCAACGAGTGGCTGAGCAAGGAAGAGGAACATAATATATTGAACTTCTCGATGAAAAGAACGTACAGGCATAAGACTATTACTGTCAACATTCTGGAGCCATCCCTGGAACAAACATTGCCATATCAGTTTGGGTAAGTGTGTGATGTCCAAACACTGTGTTTACGTGCTCAATGGGACATGGAATGAGACCGTGAAGAATAATGGATCCAAGACAGGCACGGCTGTGGAGTTATATATGGACATTATGGATTCAGGAAGTGTTGTGATTTGCTATTCTCAGTATGCCTTAAACCCACAACATGATTATCTAAAAGTTCGAATGTAGTGTGAATGTGTGATGTATATTCCAGTATAATAAAAACATATAATTAAATTCGTGATGGTTCTTAACACATTAATTATCAGGCCAGTTGTGCACTGGGCAATCCATTCATTCAGATTTTGTTCGGATTCTGAGCTACTGTGCTAGTAAACCTGATCCATTGGTAATGTTCCAACGCTTGCCTTTTCGTAGGTTCCTTTTTCACTTTAGTATAGATATTTCTGGTCTAACTAGTTTGGGATGGAAATATGGAATCTGATGAAGGAAATGGAAATAACACTTAGCGGTATGTGTCATTATATAATTCGAGCTCTCTGTAAAGGCGATTATCTAGCTAAAAGAGGTATTCTCTTGCAATCTCCGTCTTGTTTTATTGTTGCATTTGTCCGATGGCTGCTTATCTTTCACCGCCAAGTTTGAATGTTCATAAATGTCTCTTGTAATTTTGTTATTATATATTTGTTGACACTGATGTGGATCCGGTAATTAGAAATGAAGTTGGAGTTGGATAGTACCTTACCTAGACCCTATGGCAGGGAATTGCTGATCAGCTAGGGACGAAAACAACTGAGCAAGTCGAACAACATTTCATAAAGTTGGTGCTTGATGTGGAGGATATTTTAGACGCGTTAGGTGAATTAGACGAGCAGCCTGTCCTGCAGAAGAAGAAACAGAGTAAGTGGAGTGATGAGGAACATCGACTGTTTCTGGAGGGGTTCAACAAGCATGGGAAAGGTAAGTGGAAGGCCATCGCGAAGCACATCAAAACGAGGACGCATTCTCAAGTTGCTAGCCATTTTCAGAAGTACGAACTGCACAAGAAGAAGGAGAAGAAGAACCGTGCTGCTGGTAACAAAAGAAAACGAAACAGCATCTTCGACACGAAGTAATTACCAGATTTAATCTACCAACTGATTCAATTATCTACTACTGTATCTGTTTTTACTATGTTAATAAGTACATGTAAATATTGGTAGTATTTCTTTCACTTTCTCAATATTTATTGCAGTGACCATGTAAATATTGCTATCAGAAAGTTCATTCAGTAATTAGCCATTGTGGTTTAGTTTTCGGTTTGTTTCTTTATTATAATCATGAGTAATACCATCAACAAAAAAGAGTGAAACCTTAGCCTCTTCAACCATTAGCCCCTTCTGGTTTAGTTTCTATTTGTTTCTTTATTATAAACATGAGTATACATCAACAAAAATAAGTGAAACCTTAATTAGCCTCTTGAAAAAGTATCTAGTTACAATGCAACTGGGGTTAACCAGATGAGATAAGCAAAATTATTCCATCTGCAACACCACAGGACTGAAATAACAGGCAATGAACTTGTCTGGTACCTTGTCTTGACTCGTTCATAAGGCTATTAATCGAATATAACAAAGGACTTGGGCATGGAACCTTGTCTTGACTCGTTCATACGTAATGGATCAGCACGAATTCTGGACCTCATATGCCTCCGCTCTAGCAATTGCATCTCTAAGGGCATCTGAACCCAGATTCACGAGAACCTATGCATATATACATGAAAAAGAATTAATGATAAAATGTGTACATAGTCTAAACAAGTTGTACAATGCTGGATGCAAACCTCATTTGCATCTTTGAAATAGCTGGATTCGTCCTTCTTTGGCCAACGTACTATCAAACATCTAATGATCATCCAAGGTAAAATTTTGTCAAGCTTTATTGAAAGACATTATATGAGAAGCGTTTAGCTTGTTCTTAGCTACAAGAAATCATCAAATATTGACGTTGCAAAGACAGTTCATAGTTCTTGTCTAAAGTTAAGCAAGTAGGAGCTGAAAATCAAGATTCTTCCTTGTTACCTTTCTCTTCCAAGGCGACGAGAAAGCTCCTCAGCTAAAGCTTGGCCAGGTATATCCACATCAGTTGCCAGTATAATTCGAGATGCCTAATAAAGAATGACAATATTATTATACCAGAAGAACATGTATGCAATTGGTGAATGATGTTTGCAGAGTTCTCATAACTTTCAGAAATGTGCCTATTTTACATTAAAGAGAGCGTGTTAATTGAACTTAAGAGATACAAACACGAAAGGGTGAAAGCTCGATATCCTACCTTGTCCAGATAGTCGTTGCAGTTCCAGAAGTACTGAAAGCTGGTGTCCTGAAGTCATGAACATCCATACAGGTGGCAAGGAATCGCAATATACATGCAAAACATAGCAGTATGGACAATTTAGAACAAAGAATTTCTGAATAATAGCATCAATGATCAAGCTGTCAAATCCCGTTGTGTCATTTTTATCGCACAGATCCCCTTACACTACACTGAAAACCCATTCTTTTGAAGATCTCAGTGCAAATTTTTGCTGCGAAGACTTTCTAATCTGAGGTGGTGGTGTAGGTAGAACTCTAGATAAGCAAAATGTATAATGAAAAACCTAACCATCCCACAAGCTAAGCTAGATAAAGGATTGAACCTTGTCTAGAGTTGGTAGATCTTTGACAGAGACGGTTTGTGGAGCACCGCTAGGAACACTAACACAGTTATAATAACCAGCTTCTTCAAGCGACAACTTATCAAGTTCACCTTCAACCTATGATCATACACAAAATCATACGATAAGAATCAGGCACAAAACGTCAGAAGATGGGCGTGTATAAGTGATTACAATAATGATCTCATCTGCGCTTGCAATGTCATCAAGTCCATACAATGTTTTCTCTGTATTCCTCTCCTGAAAATTAAACAAAACATTGACGGTGGTATATGATCACTTTGCCTGGATACATCTCCCCACACACATTGCCTGGATACAACTTATCATAATGCATCCAAAATACCTGCCAAAACCTCCTTTTCTCAATTGTTCAGTACTTGCATCCCACAAGCTCTCCATTACGTCTGTACATAAAGGCAATGATTTTCTGCATTAAATGCAAAATAGAACATTGGTGTGCAGGCAAACCAAATATACAAGTAATTTTACCATACATTTAATATAGCTACACCATTGCATATGATCAATATACTTGATGGGTACTATCTTGATTTACCAAATTTATATCTCACAACATAAGGGGCTTACATTCTTTCACCAATCTCCACCAGAAAGACATTTTAGAAAATCTCTAGTATATATTTTATCCAAGAAAGTCAAAATGTTTAAGCTTGAAAATATTGAATTCTACCTCCACAGAGCAATGGTAGATTTACTCAACGTGTTGCAAGTTCTGTGGAGCATACTAGCAACAGAGTTTTTTAAGAACATAATTATTCTAAAAGAAAATATGATATACTCTGTATACTGCAAGCAATACTTGAACGGAAATATAGTTACTTGCTACTAGACACAGGTCCTTTTTCTATTAATCTCATATAAGAATCACGGCTTACCTTACCAGCAACTTGCATTACATGATTTCTCACAAGAGTTTCCCTTGTTATCTTCCTTTCAGAAAAGTATGCAAGTGCCTGGAAATTTCAGAACATGAATAATAGTTCAGAAGACCAGAAAACCATAATATAACACCAAGTTCCAAGATAGTAACAAGCACTTCATACACAAAGGTCACAAGACAATCAGAGAAGTTCAATCGGCTTTTTCTTTCTACAATAAGGTTATAAGGCAAAGGTGTGCTTTCAGCCAGCTTACAATTTTCAATGATTTCAATTTTATTTTTACTTTTTGTGTTCTTCGATTTCACAAGACCACCAAAGTTTCAAATATTAATATGCATAACTGTAAAAAGTATTCTATTTAATCAACAAAAAACATACTTCTATCAAATGAATTGCAGACAAGTAAAGAATTGAGTGAACATGTCTGCAATTCAAACCAAGTTGGTTTTTCGACATCTTTGTGTGAGTGAGGAACTATACGTTTTGTGGTACCTGATCATCAAGTGCTGTTAGCCTTACTCTCCAGCGTCAATAATCGAGATGAGCTACTTTTCTTATGCACATTAACACCATGATAAACTTTTCTGCCATCTGCAAAGACCTGCAATGAAAAGTTACCATTCACAGAAAGGGATACAGCTAGAAACGAACATAGAAGAGAAAAGAATCGAAACCATATGTCACGCCACCTGCCCTGCCCAACCGCAGTCTTCATTAAAGCACCTCCACATAGCATATACCCTGGTAAAGTGGAATCCGTCCATCCGAAAAATAACAAAAATACAAAATGCAGCAGAGGAGAAACAATGAAAAACGAGGCATACCAGTTTTCGTTTATGTGAAAAAACAGACTCCTCTGGACTGGCTGCCCACCATTGCACTAGTTGAACATAGAAGCATACAAATCTTTAAATGAGAATGCACATTACATAAAAAAGACATAGAAGCATGTATTAACGTTTCGGTCTCCAAACCAACTCTTACTCAACCGAAAACATTGAAATGTTTTAGTTTTTTTATGGTAATCAAAATCTAAACAAGATAGGCTTTGTTCTAGCTTCAAACCAACTCAACCGAATTCATCGAAAACAAAGCTTTGTACAGTGCATAGGAGGCAAAATAACAACAGTGGCATTTAATCAAACACCTTATCTTCATAGAATACATACCATGGGGCAATAGAGAAGATCATAGAGACCAGGTGAACAAGAATCAGGATTAAGTCCCAGAGTTTCAATCTTTTGCTTTAGCTTAGCGTAATTGTCAGTCCTCTCTTCTTCTGAACAATAATGAGTGAACTTGATTAGAAGAAAGAAAACACCATTAAAGGACCTTAAATTGTCGTAAAGTAGAGACTTTACCTGTTGTCCTGGAAGAGATGTGGACTGACTTTTGCAAGGAAATTCTTGAAATGGGTTTTGGTGAAGAGAGTGAGAAGTTATTGGGGTGATTCAGAGTTGGTAGGTTTGAGCAAATGTTGGGGGTGAACAGAGACGGTGGTTTGAAGAGTGGCGCACGGAGGCGCGTGTGATTATCCATGCAACAGCAGAGCATTTCACTCTACTATGGATTAGAGGATAAGGAGTGGTAATATGTCGTTTCACTAATCCAAGGAGTCATTTGAAATTCTTGGAAATCTATGTGTTATTTGGGAATTCTTGGACTAACTTAAAACTCAAAAGTAAGGTTTTGTTTTAGAAAAACGGTAGTTCAAGAACAATATGCAATCGTAATGAACATACTTGACTACGTCTATTTATTATACACCAGCTAACTTTATAGAGTACGTACACCACAAGTATGAGATAATCGTATCTTTTAAATTAATACTGAATCGTTGAGTTGTGAATCTAATATAATTTTACAGATGTATGGATAAATCACTACCGGAGAAGTGGACATTTATATTTTCCATAACATATTTTGTACTAACATCACCGGAACCGTTTATTTTAAAGTTGACTCATTAAATTTCAAGTGGGTTAAAAGGTGTTGACCATGTGCATATGTAATTGCGTGTGTTTAGTCACAAATAAGATTTCAATGGAAACGAGCCAATTGACTAACGATCAAGTAAGGTTGTCAATTTAAACTTATTTTTTTGATAGACTTACCAAATATCGAAATATATACGTATCATAAATCTGTAAAAATTAAAATCTTCCACAATGTGTTTTGCCAATTGAGCATTCTCATTTTTGGCATGAGAATGTTGTAACTAGAGATGTCGAAAAGGAAAATATGGGAAATTAGATGTGTAATTTTCCATAAAATTATGGGTGAATGTATAAATTGACATGGAATAGACCCTTAATCTACTCCTTATACAAAGCCAAAGTCGAGGTCAGCCTTTCCTAAATAAATAGAAAGGCCTTGTTTTCAGCTTACTTTGTCTGCCCGGCCGGTCAGACTATTCGCGGTATGATTTTAAGAGGTTATTGTGTGGTTTTAACTTGTTAGCATTGAAAGTTTTCGTTATGATTATAACTTCATTTGGAGTGGTTTTAAGAAACTACAGTATGGTTTTAAGATGGTTTATTATAGTTTTAAGCGACAATCTAAAATCATTCGTAATTATAAAAAAAATAAGATTAAACAAGTCAAAAAATCTGAGAATTGCCATTAAAGTATCAATGAACAAGTTCACAATAAGCTAATATAAACATTTTAGTCATTACAATATATGTTAAAACATTCATTCATTTTTTCGAATAAACTTGTTGGAGAACTTCTGCTTCTTGCTTTTCTTCATCAAACTCGATTGACATCATCATCACCTGCTTAAACTCATAACAACTCCCATTAAACCTACAACAAAGATACTTATAACCATACAATGGACAAACCCAACACAACAGTATTATATACTTCTTAAAACCACAACAACAGATATTAAAACCACACCAAAATCTATTAAAACCACAATTGTGGATCCATCAAAATACATTGCTCGAAAATATTCAATATTCAGATTCCTCATCTTTCTCATCAACAAACACGTAATCAAAATACATTGCTCGAAAATATTGATGTTCAGAACTATTCCAATTACATTTACAAGTAAACAAATAGGTGAAAAATCGAATCTAAACACTATGAGTTGATCATTGCTCAAAAATATCAATTCAGAAAGTCTTAAAACCATATCATTCGGTCTTAATATCACACCAATCAGTCTTAAAACCACACTAGAAAACAAGAGATGAGAGAGAAAGTAGATTTGAAGAGACACCAGCCAGTCTTAAAACCACACGAAAATCTATTAAAACCACAACAGTGGATCCATTAGAATACATTGCTCGAAAATATCCAATATTCAGATTCCTCCTCTTTCTCATCAACGAACATGTAATCAAAATACATTGCTCGAAAATATTGATATTCAGAACTATTTCATTTACATTTACAAGTAAACAAATAGGTGAAAAATCGAATCTAAACACTATGAGCTGAATTGCTCGAAAATATCAATATTCAGAAAGATACTTAAAACCATATCTTTCGGTCTTAAAACCACACGAACAGTCTGAAAACAACACTAGAAAACGACAGATGAGAGAGAAAGTAGATCTGAAGAGAGAGAAAATAGATTTGAAAAATAGAGAAAGTAGATCTGACCTAGGCGGCGGCGGCGGTGGCATGGAGAGACGGAGGTGGTGGTGGTGGTGGAGGTGTGGTGGTGGCGGTTGTGTGGTGGAGGTGGTGGTGGTGGCGGCGATTGTGTGGTGGTGGTGGTGCATGGTGGCGGGTTGTGTGGTGGTGGTGTGGTGGTGGCGGGCTGTGTGGTGATGGTGGTGGCGGCTGTGTGGTGGTGGAAGAAGGAGGAGAGTTTTTAGAGAGAGAAATAGATGATTGTAGAGAGAGAAAGATGATTGTAAAATATGTTTGATTTAGGGTTTTTGTATATTTATACTAAAATTAACTGACCAGTTTTTATTGGTTTGACCGAAATTTTTATTTATTAGATGAAAACCAGACTATATAGGAAAGTCTAGACTCTCTATATACTTAATTGCACCAGCATTACATGATCATCATGATTCATGCACAGAGCAAGAGCTGCATATCTTCCTTAGCAAATGCACTGCAATTCTGCTGCATAGACCACAAAGCCCCAAAAGCCTGTAAGCTCACATATTTCCCAATTCCCACGAACCAAATCACAAACAGAAGCTGCCCGCCACCTGTTCGATCAAATGCCGTCAAGAAACATTTTCTCTTACCACTCCATTCTAGATTCTTACTGCAGGTTAAACGACCTCAGCAATGCTCACGAGGTTTTCGGCTTTCACTCAAATGCCGGAGAGAACAGAGGTTTCTTGGAACTTGATCATTAGTGCTTTTTTCTAAGAACGGTTTCAAACAGAATTAGGCCTTGGAGTTTTGTTATAATTTGATGAAGTTGGGTGGTTTCGTGCCTACCTGGTTAACGTTGGCGAGTGTATTGAGTGCTTCTGGAGTTTTAGGTGAGTTGGGGTGTGGCAAGAAGTGCCATTTTACTGCTGTTAAAATTGTGTTTGATCGGAATATATACGTGTAATACGTGGCGAATGCTTTGTTGGGTATGTACATGAAGTGTGTGAATCTGTTTTGGATGCACTTATGGTTTCTGTGGACTTGCTGGCGGAGTGTAATGAGGTGTCTGTTACTACGATGATGGGGTGATTGAAGGAAGCTGGCCGCTCTAATGAATTGTTCAATTGTATTACATGCTGACTGTGTATCAGTATCGAGCGTTAAAGTCGCTTTGTTCAATAAATGTTGTTTCAGAATTCGTTGAGAAGCAAATACATGGCGTTGTTGTTAAACTAGGACTTGATGTAGACTTGCAAATTCCAATTGCTTGCTAGATATGTGTGCAAAACATAGAGATAGAAATGTATTGTGCAGAAACTTTATTCGACGGTATGTTGGAGAACGAGCATAGTTTCATGGAACAGTATGATAGCTGGGCCTGGATACGACAAGCAGTACAATAAGGAGAAGGCAATAGAAAGAATGAAGAATAGTTGGAGTTGAGCCTAATGAGGTCACTTATGTCAATATGCTTTCTGCTTGCATGAAAAGTGAGGATGTTAAATGGGACTGAAGATATTTAATAGTATGCCATCACCGGGTATAATCTCAGGCTGTTCACGGAACGAGTTCCATTGGGAGGCAGTGATGCTTTTCAGGGAAATGCAGTTCATAAACGTGCAACTTGATAGAACCACTTTCGCTGTAATGTTAGGCTCTTGTGCTGGAATGTCATTTTTGGGTGGAAACCGAATCACACCACGTTATTAAGGGTGGGAGTGGGATTCGAGCCTGATCTACATGTTTCTAGTGGGCTAATTGGCATTTATGCAAAATGTGGGGAAATAGAAGTTGCAAATTATATATATCCTCAACAACATGTCTCAAGATGATGTGTAGTCTGTTGTTGGAATTCAATGCTAGAAACTCTATCACTTGATTCACTGGATGCAGAAGCTTATGCTTTTCACAGATGTTACGTACTGGTATGTCCCCTACTCAAATGTTACATTGTTACTATTTCCACAGATACTGCTGTTAATTGATTGAAAAACATGATTGGAGCCAGAGTAAAATTGGATTACATAACATTTGTCGATATCAATCCATTAAGTCACCTCGATAGAATACTTCTGTGTAAATCACTTTTAAGGAATTTGCACCAGGAGATCTCCATCTTGCAGCACCCTTTGCACAACATCGAGCCATTGATCCTCGGCAGGTCAAAATTCTACCCAGCCACGTAGTTAGAGACTTAGAGTCTTCAAGCTAGGCGTTCATTGTAAACGAATAAATGTTCCATAAGGCAAGCGATAATAATACCAGTTTTGACCATGCTATCTTTCACTCCCAGCCGTTATTCATATGAATAGAAAAAGAATACTACTAGTCCTGCAGGAACATAATAATTTTTGAAGCAATTATTGAGCATTTTACACTTTGCTAATGGATGTCTACTTTTCCTATAATTTTCAAAAAGCAAAACAGTTTATTTCACATACGCGTGATATACGCAATATATAACACTTTGTCATGGTTGTGGCAGGATACAATGCTTCTCACGTTTAAAAAGCATCCAGACCAACTCAAAATGGCCGTCTTTGTCAAGATGGAAAGTTCACCATGATCTCAATTATCCAGATAAAGCAATGTTAATTTGGTCCACAGAATTGCCTGTTTATGCAAATTAATCATCCACTATGATCCAAAGTGCAGACAACCTGATAAAGAACCTTGGTCCACAGCATAATTCACTCCACCACACTGATAATTCATTCGGTGCAGAGAACTTTTCATTTGTGCTCTAAGCTGATCATCAATTCATCATATCCCATACTATCTCTTCATTTGTAGCTCTAACCTCATCATCATTTCCCATACTATTCCCAGATCCATCTCCACAAAAATTCATTTAATCAGTTTAAAGCCATGGCCTTCTGTCTAGGTTCCCTTGTTGAACTCCTCCATCAAATCCTGCACCCTGAACAATACCATCAAGATTGGGTTCTTGATAGTGAAAAAATCCCACAAATCCAATCCCTCTTAGAAAAGACCTCTTTCTTGAGAGACTTTCTTGACGAGTCTACTCCAGCTATCCAGGCTGAAATAGAAACTTTGGAGGATCGAATCCGCGATGCTGCCGAACATGCTGAGGACACACTTGAGTCCTACATTAAAGCGCAGGTTCTGTCAAATCCAGTTGGTCAAAGTTTCATGATTTTCCCACCTGACTTAACCCAAGTCTGCGAGGTGTTTAGTTCCGCAGCTGCAGAAATGATCAAGATTGAGGCGGCGATTGGTCAATCAGAAAAAACAACAACGGCTATTCATTCAAGGAGTGATCAGAGTCATTTGATTCCCGACGTGCTGGTAGGAGTGGACAAGAATTTGACTGAACTACGTGCTTTACTCACTTCACAATCTCCAACACTCGAAATCATCCCCATCGTAGGCATGGGGGGAATTGGTAAGACTACTATGGCCCGTAAACTTTACAATCAGTATTCTTCTGGTTATCACTTTGATATATGTTTATGGGTAACTATATCACAAGAGTATGATCAACGACATGTTCTTCTAAGCCTTCTAGGTTGTAATACAAGTGGTAAGGCAAATGAAGAACTCAAAGTTGATTTGTACCAAACGTTATTTTCTAGAAGATACTTGATTGTATTGGATGATGTTTGGAGTACCAACGTGTGGGATGATATCCGTACGTGTGCTCCAGATAACTATAACAAGAGTCGGATCATTTTAACTACAAGGGACAACGGGGTAGCTGATTATGTTAGTCTCGGGAGGAGACATGAGGTGCGACCACTCAGCAAGGAAGATAGTTGGGAACTATTTGAAAAAATTGTGCATCTGGGCGAGAAGTGCCCAAGTGAATTAGAAGGAATTGCCCGTGAAATTGTGAGAAAATGTAGAGGGCTACCTCTTGCAATTCAGGTGATTGGGGGATTCATGTCGCGAGAGGAGAGAACAAAAGGTTTGTGGGAGAAAGTCGAAGGAGATATAAGTTCATTTATTACAAGAGAAGACGATCGATTCTCGGGGATATTTTCTTGGAGCTATGTCAATTTGCCACATTATTTGAAGCCTTGTTTACTCTACATAGGTGCTTTCCCTGAAGATCATGAAATTAATGCCTTAAGACTGATTAGGTTGTGGGTTTCAGAGGGATTTTTGAACCTAATCAAAGATAGAAGTGCAGAAGAAGTTGCCGAGTTACACCTAAATGCCCTCGTTGACAGAAATTTAATTTTTGTCCGTAAGAGGACATTGAATGAGAGAGTATACTCATACGGCATACACGATCTGTTGAGAGATCTATGTATGAGGAAAGCTGAAGAAAAAAAGTTCATTTTTGCCAAAAAATTGGGAGAGCCGGTAGATGCATTGTGCCTACGTCGTGTTTGTGTTACTTCTTCTGAACGAGATGGTGATTTGCCTTGTTGTACGGATCTAATGACTCAAACTCATTCATTTCAATTAATTGGTTATGGACATGAGCTCGTATTTTCTAAAATTGAGTTTGAGCAATCGTTATTAAAGACATTAGATCTAGGTGATATATGTTTCAAAGAATTTCCGAAAGAGATACTCAAGTTAATTAACTTGAAATATCTTGCCTTATGGTTTGATGGTAGCTTTGAAATAGAATCAGTGAGCATAGGTGTACTTAAGAATTTACAAACCCTCCTATTTTCCATTTGTGTGGGAACAAAAAAATTCCCAGTGGGAATATTTTGTCTTCCACAACTTAGACACTTCCAGTTCTCACCCGATACCTATGATGAGTGCGGCCGTGTTCCAAGAAGCGTGAGTTGTGCTGCAATATTTCAGTGATGAACAACTTTCTGTACTTTTAACACAGTCATGAACAACTTTTTTTTTAACGCACAATTCATGGTTATGCTGCAATATTTCAGTGATTATGACTAGGGGTTCTACACAAGGAAGAAGGACGACCAGTGCATCTGCATTCTCATCAGGTGAAAACAACAACATGTTTTGTTACAAATACTTGCTTTTGCGTTTTTTATTTGGCACCGATTACAAATCGTTTAAATTAGTGTTCTATTGATCTTGTTATATGATCATCAAGTTTTACTACATTGCTTCACCTGCTTTAGGCTGATTTTATTAGCACTGTTGTGTCGTTCTTATTGAAATTATTAGAACAGCATGTTTTGTTGCAAATATTTACGTTTGCGTTTTTTATTTGGCACCAATTACAAATTGTTTAATTAGTGTTCTGTTCTTGTTATATGATCATGAAGTTTACCACAATGCTTCAACTGCTTTAGCCTGATTTAATTAGCACTGTTGTGTTGTTCGTATTATTACCACTCTGAAATTATTACAGCAATTAAGCACTTAGATTTTATTCTACTCCACAATGCAAACATACGAAATTCCACTATACCCAACACAATTACAATGGAAAAAGTAAGTATCTCGTACGACTTTTTCAGCTTCTGTTTTCCCTACACACACCCAACACAATTACATCCTTCTGTCATACGAGGCTTCTTAACATGTTACACGCCTTCAAAGTCCCTAGTTCTATCATGTAAACTAGCATGAAAAAAACTGTTACCACTATGTTCTAGTTGCAACCATTGGGTTTTCTGGCGTGGCGGAGCTTTAAAAGCCTACTCCTCCAGAGTTGACAACTTCTGAAATTCCACTCTACAAGTGTCTACGTACAGTATTGAACAGGTCTATGTTGGTTGAGCATATCTTGCTGTATTTTTAACTGCGCATTGTGAAGATTAGACTTGGCTAACTCAACTTTTCTTGGAACATTTGAATACAACACAGCTAGTTTCTTGCATTTCACTTTTAAACATTTTGCAACCTTTTATACTCATATGCATAACTGTAGGAAAAAAAATCCTGGTGATTAAGCCTTTGTACATCCATAATTAAGATGTCTGTCGACTCTGTCTGAGTTTGCTAGAACTTTATCTATATTTGAGGAGATACGGTTCTGATCTTGAAGAATGCACCAGGCATTTTCTATCCCGTGTGAGCTTCTTGGTGTAATTGTAAGTCATCAATTACATCCCTAAGCTAGTCAAATTACACCCGCAGACTATGAACTAGGCAAGTAGCATCCTCAAATTAGGACTAACATGGAACTGCTTCTGCTTGTGGATTCCAACAGTTGCATGAAGATGTCATGTTGTCATTTCAGATTCCTTGCGTATTGAAATTATTAGAACAGCATGTTTTGTTGCAAATACTTTTGTATTTTTATTTGGCATCGATTATAAATCGTTTAATTAGTGTTCTGTTCTTGTTATATGATCATGAAGTTTTACCACAATGCTTCATATAACAGCTTTACCCTGATTTAATTAGCAGTGCTGTGTTGTTCGTATTGAAATTGTTGGAACAGCATGTTTTGTTGCAAATACTTTTGAGTTTTTATTTGGCATTGATTGCAAATCGTTTAATTAGTGTTCTGTTCTTGTTATATGATCATCAAGTTTTACCACAATGCTTCATAACTGCTTTAGCCTGATTTAATTAGCACTGTTGTGTTGTTCATATTGCACTATGAACTATTTAGAACAAGCACTTAAGATTTTATTCCGTGAGCAATATGCTCCACAATGCAAACACACCTGCAGTACATACTCTTTCGTAAAGATTGAAACTTGCTGCAATGAATTACAATGACTGACTCTGGTGGATAATACTGCCATTTTTCTTATCTGCGGTTTTCTTTATTGTGAAATTCAATTGACTTTATTGAACAATTTGGGTAGAGTATGTGTATCCAGTGTTTGATAATTGTATTGTAGTACCACTTAGTGTTTATGTTCCGGTTTTCGGGTTTGTGTAGATATGCAGAGCTAGCTTGTGTGCAGTGGGTGTAGGACTGTTCTGCCTTTCCCAGGAGGAGCCTCCAATGTGCGCTGCACCTTATGTCACGGCTCACGGCAGTCCCTCCACCTGGTACTGGCCTAATCTCATTTGTTTACGAATTATCGATCCTATTTGCAACCGAGCTTTTTAAGTTTAGAATGCAATGGGCCTAACCTAACTCTGCATAGTTGATCATCTGCATTACAGTTAGACCTTAGACGTAATCTTTGTTTTTAAGTTCTGTTCGGGTGTCATTGACCTTGTTTGTAACTGAGAGTTTGAGTTCAGCATGTATCGATGCATTGTTGTAATTTAGGAGTTTATGTAGCATGAACATTATTTAACTTCCTTAGATAGGTTGACATGGAAGTATGAACTGCTTCTACTTGTGGATTTCAACAGTTCCGGGATGATGATATCTAATATTTAATTTGTCAATCCAAGTGCCTTGTGGCTTGCACTTTTATTTTTCTTTGTTTTCCTTGTCATGAAGACGTTATTTAACATTGTTTTACTGATTTGGCTTTGGTTTCTTGTGCAGCACTTTGAGGACTTTTGCTGTGGGAAATTTCAGCAAGCATGGTCGAGAGATAACTATGCGTTCATGAAATACATGCAAACCTATGTGGTCCTGGATTTGGTTGAATTAGACTACTGCCTTTCTAGTAATGTGAAGTATGCAACTCTGTGAACAATTCATACGGCCAGAATCATTTGAGTTCTATAATGTACAGTTCATCGGATTCTTGTTATTTTTTTGTTAATTAATGAGGCACACGTCATTTTGCCTTGTTCATCCTTCAAAACTCATAATTTGTTCAGATTCTGTATTGTTTATTTAAAAGATATTGAATCATAATTTGGTTCTAATATTGGTCTTCTTTTTTCTCTATCAAGACTTATGGTTTGGTGTTAAATGTACACATATTTTTCTGCACTGATCGTAATATATACGTGGTGAATGCTTTGTTGGGTATATATACGCACATGAAGTGCGAGTCTGTTTTGCATGCAATCATGATTTTTGAGTACTTACACCGGAGCCCTTTTTTAGATGCTAGGGGGGTAACCAGTGGTTACGCCCCTAGCATCTAATAAACCCACCGGAGCATAATTAGGTGTCGTTTACTACGATGATGATGGGTTTAGAAACATGGCTTGCTAGAGGCATATGGTATTAATGTTGTGCGATTCTGTTGTAAAACCGTGAGGTACAACTCGCGCTACACTTGGTACAACTCTAATAGAATTAGTCCCATTGGGCCAGTTTTCACATGAACAATGGCCCAACACCAAAATCCACCTCCTAAAAAAGCCCGTTAGTGAAAAGAGACCTTGTTGTCTTTTCTTTCTTTCTTCTTCAACCTGATTGATGCTGATGATTTTTGCAGTAAGTAATAATAAAAATACACACACGAAACACACAGTAAGGGTGTGTAATCTAGTGACAAAGGGGGAGAAATTGGAATTGGAAATTGAGAAGAAAAGAAAGAAAGATGACAAGAGGTAAACAGAAGATCGAGGCGCAGAAAAAGAATGCAGAGAAGAATCAGAAGAACAAAGGATCTCAACTTGAGGCTCGTGCTGTTGGTCTCAAAGTCATCTGCCCTATCTGCAAAGTGAGCAATTCCTCTTTATTATTCCAATTACCAGCAGATTCGTTCATTATAGTTGCAAACCATTTTAGATTAGATGTGCTCTTAATTTATTGTGGTATTAATTTATGTATAGTAGCAACTGTGTTATTATTATCTGAAATTAATTATGATTTTTGTTCACAAAGTTAGATTGCTCTTGATTAGTACTATTAAGTTGTTGTTGGGTGTATAGTGTATATGTGATTGCTGTTTATTAACCTTATTATGAAGAAGCTGTTTTTGTTCTCTTGTCAAATCCTGCTCTGGAATCTGGTTTAGTGGAAATTATTTTGTTTGTCGGGGTATATCGATGTTTTTTAATGCTCACAGCATGAACTCGGTTTCGGATTAGGTAGGTTGCTATCGACTATCATTACCTGCGCATTGTGCTTTTATGGTATAGAGCTAGATTTCACCTCTAAGAACGGTGTGACCGGGTTAGTATAGATCACATTCACTCCGAACAACTGTCGCTGAATTACCTTGTATCTTTTGGTATTCTTGGTCTTCAACGTGTCAATAGTGCCAACCTAGGAAATTGAATGGAATACAAGTCCTACGAATCATCTAACCTTGCTATCATTACCCGTGCATTTGTCCTTTTACGGCATAGCTAGATTTCGCCTCTAAGAACAGTATGACAGGGTCAGGTCAGCATAGATCACATTCACTCCTAACAACTTTCACTGAATTACAGTGCTTAAAGAACAACTACCATTCCTTATATCTTTTGATCTATTTCCTTGAACTGTCTATGTGATGGTTTCGGTGTCTTGGCCTTCAATGTGTCAATAATACCAGCCTTGGAAATTGGATGGGGTAAAAGCTCTAGGCATCATCCAAACGTTCATTATTGCAGTGTGGAGTTCTTTTTTTTTTTTTGTTGCCAAAGTTAACTTCAGCTAAGGCATTCCTTTTAAAGGTGTCTTTTAACCATTTGACAGAAGAGAACTTATTTGCTGCTCCTGAACACTTCAAACTAGATTTTCATTCAAGAACGTAAACAACGTGTAGCAGGGTTTTCATTCCTCAAAGTTTGGTTTGCACAAGAAATTCCAAGTGTGATAGGAAAAATTATTGGTCTTTGATTTGCTGAAAGTTAATTGGATTTTCTGGATGATATTCTAGAATGAAACTGAGATTTGTTTCAAAATTCTTTATCTTCATGGAGCTACATGACCTTTATGACATACAAATGTTACTTTGATTATTATTGGGTAATCTGCCAATGTCAATGTAGAAGTTGGTGGACTTGTCAATGATTTTTAAGTTTAAATGACTGTTTTGTGTTTTCATTACTCAACATTATGGGTCTGTTTGGTTGGTGTTTTCTAGCACTAGTCTACCAGACTCGTTATTTTCATTGAAATTAGATATGTGTATCAAATTTGTTCCAGGGGTGTAAACTAATTAAGATGTGATCTATTATTGATTGGAAAACCACACATGCATATCTATTATTACAGTAAATAAATATGTGCAGCATGAACCATAAAACAGTTCTGATAGGATAGAATAGACACGGGAATCTCCTCCACCAATACCTATAACGTGTATATCCTCATGACTCATGAGGTCCCTTAACATCCAGAAGTTTACAGTCTCTCCAAGTTTTTTGTATTCAGCCAATATATTTTGCTATAAACATATATGAGTGACAATTGGAATGCCCATGTAGGACACTGGATTTTCATATGCGTCTATTTGTAATCATCATATCACGTTGCTGTCTATGGTGTTGCAAAAAAGAGAAAATAAGTTCGGAATTGTCGTGGGTCAATAACTTTTATGTAACCAATTTGGTAAGATGTTGTTTCCTGTTCATTGAGTTTAACCAAACACTCCAGTTTAATTTACCCTCCAGCTTAATTTACTGTGGATTTTGATTTGATTTACTTCTGCGAGGTAAGGATTGCATGATATTATCTTTGTGTGTATCATTAATTTTGCGGTGATTAATACTTGAAGGAAAACAACATCTGATTTTGGTCCTGCGCTACTTAGACCCGTAGAATATTCATGTCACCGCCTTATTTTATATTCACATTAGATACTTGGGCTCATTTTGTCTGAGAATAAACTCACTTTATACGCTCAACTCAGTCTGTATGCTTTCATTTGCAACTTGCTGCGCGATTAAGTGAATCCTTTTCGTTTCTTGGCATACAATTTAGTTCAAATCTCTTATTCTTATCTGTGGTTTGATTTTCAGAGTCAGCTGGCGAATCATAATCAGCTCGTTGATCATTATGGCTCGAAGCATCCAAAAGAGAAGCCTCCAAGCAGCTCAGAATAGCAGCTTTGCTTCTGTAGTGCCTGGTTATTTCTTTGTCATTTTGATGGTTCGAGAAAATGTGATTTGACTTCAAAGGTCTACAGAAGAGTGAAAGAGTCATGGTGTTTTGTGTTAATAAGAATGTTACTTTATCTATAATAACTTCTTATTTTTCTTTTTATACCATCTGGATGGAAGCATACCAGATCCAACTAAATAAAAATTGTAACTTTATTACATACAACCATATATCCAAAATTTTCTAAACTGATTTTTTTTTTTTTTTTTTTTTTTTTTTTTTTTTTTTTTGCATTGTGCTTGTAATGCATGGACAATTTGATTTAACTGTGAAGTGTATTCAAGGAGATAGAGCAAATGCATCTTTGGCGAAAATATAACTGAAAATTGTTCCTCGTGGTTGATTTTGGATGATCACAAAACCCCCCAACGTATTCGTAGATCAGGTTCATAAAAGAATGAAAGTACCAAATACAAAACAGTAATCTTAGAGCAATCCTTGGACTTGGACTTGATTAGGGGGCTTCTAACATAACCCCGAATAAGCCCCTCTGTAGCCTCCATAATAAATGATCTGGTATAGATATTGATGTTGAATTTTTCAAAATTTGGCGCAATCTGGATAGAACTTCTATTTACTACTTGACACAAGAATAGACCAATGCATCATCGAAATGTGAACCATATCACGGCCATTTAACACAACACACATTCATCCATCAATCCCAATATAACACCTGCAGAATCAAATTATTGGGAAACTCAAAACTCCACACAATCCATCTCTATATAAACCCCCACACTCCCTACCATATTCCATCAACACTCACACCAGCAACTCATCCGTCTTACATTAGCTCATTGCCTGTTTAGCTCAAAACGCATAACCATTCGACAATGAAGACTGTCTTCTCCGCCTTCGCCATTCTCTCCGTCATCTACTGCTTTGCTCAGATGAGCAATGCAGCGACTCCATGTGGCAACGTCGACATGAAGGCAGCTGCATGCATCCCGTTTGTCACTGGGAAGGCTCCAAGTCCAACTGGAACTTGCTGCACTAACCTGCAGGCGCTTGCTCAGAGTGTGAAGACAATTGATGACAAGAAGGCAATCTGCCAGTGCCTCAAGGATGGAGTCAAGAACTTTAAGGGTGTTCAGGATGGTCTCTTGGGCAAGATCCCTGCTATGTGCAAAATCAACGTTGGTTTCCCTGTTTCCCTGAGTACCAACTGTGACAAGTAAGAGCTTAAACTATTCTAACATAAGTAGATGAAAAGGACTTTAAAAATATCACACATGAATATCTAAAGTGAATTACTTACTTGTTTTGCAGGCTGCACTAAGATGGTTGAAGCTGGCCACAGAGACATAATATCTTTCTTTAAAATGTACTAGTGGAAATTCCACCCTGTTGAATAAGACTGAATTGAGCTCTATTTAGAGAGAATTCTATATGTTACCCAAAAAGTGTAGTTGTAATATGTATTTCGAGTGTTTTCAATAAAATTTTATTTGATACAAATCGAGATCAAGAAATGTTGCTTTAACAAGAGGCCCCATACAGGGCTATTATGAATTAGCAGTAATAATCTAACATAAAATCCGTTGATCTGATTTCACCAAGGGATCTCTTGTCCGTCCCAGGCAAAGAACTTGCCATTATCTGATTTCTTCGCATTATTAATGACACTCAAAAGCTTCTCGACTGAATACTCTTTTGTGAAGAGTTTGCCTTTTGGAACATTTTTCTGAAATGGTTTGGACAGGTCTGTATCCACTGTGCCAGGATGCAACAAAATGCATACAATTGGATGTTTCTTTTGAGCAAATTCCACTGACACGGTCTTCGTCACTGCACAAATCAGGATACTGATTTTAAGGGGCACATATCACTACGACCAATATCTAAGAGATTAATTTAACAGAGAAGTCAACATTCGTAGTACATACACTGGTTAATTGCAGACTTGGAAGCTCTGTACGAGTGCCATCCACCTAGGCGATTGTCTCCAATCGATCCTACCCTTGCACTTATATTGGCCACAACTGCAAAGTCTCTGTCAGTTCCGGTACCTCCTCCAGCCTTCAGTAGAGGCCGCATGTGCTTTACATTCAACCCATATTTTATGAAGATTGTCAGAATTAAACTGAGTTTTTGCATCCAGGTACTATTTGAAGAAAATAAATCACGGTTCACACACCCATTTTTAAATAACATGCTAGGCAAAGCCACCTAATCGAGCTATACACGATCCCCAGAAAATCATATGAAGCCACTGAACAATTTATCCCCCTCCCCGTTCATCTATTCCTTGTATTTTAGCTTTCAGCCTACTTAACTGAACACTGATCTTAACTTACGAGTGAAACATTGATTATATGCAAAAGAAACTAGCACCATCTATCCACTTCTAAACATGCATCACTCCACATAGATCCAATCCACTTAAATTAAAGGATACACATTAATGGAAGAAAATTAATCTTACCTTGATAACTAAAATAGGGCCGACAGCATTGATCTCGTAGGTGAGGAGCAAAGAAGACCTCTGAACTTTGCTCAAAGTAGTTTCTGTACTGAACAAGGCATAAAACACCTTCATGCCTTTTCCATTAACACAATGTAATATATCTAACCAATGAACGCGAAAATAGCAAGAGAACATATCTACCTGGCTGCAGAACATCAGGTATTGAGAGAATGCCAGATGCATTAATTAACATGTTCAAGTGTCCATATTTCTCCTCAACAGACTTTGCTGTTTCCTGAAACGAAACTCACGAAATGACTGTTTGTTGATTGCCAGTATAAACACATCCATTTTCGATTAGCATAGTTATCACTACTAGAAGAGCCTCCGTTTAAAACCTGTAGTGCTACTACATATATATGATGTCAAACCTCTAAACCATACTTCAATACGAGGAAAACAGACCAGTAGACCACAAATGATGATCAGTATAGACTGGTTTTCACGGCTAAAGTATCGTATATCTTAAACTTCCAGTGCTAAATTCATGTGATGTTTATGTATCAACTAAAATCCAAATCATACTTTTCATATGAGGAAAACAGACCACAAATGATGATTAGCATAGACTAGTTTCCACGGCTAAAGTATCGTATTCATATATTTTAAACTTCTAGTGCTAAATTCATGTGATGTTAAGCTTAAGTGTCAACTAAAATCCGAATCAAACTTCCATAATGAGATCATCAACACTAAAAATTCCCAAAGTGTAAACCAAATCCTGTTGAAAATTCAAAATGTATATACCTCTATGGTACTATCGTTCGCGAGATCAAGCCGATGAACATCTAAACGCTCACCAAACTTATCCTTCAACTCCAGAAGCTCCGTTGCACCGTCAGGATTACGGCACGTCGCAACTACACGCCCTTTAATGCTATTATCCAACAATTGCCTAACCTATACTCATCAACAACACAATGTACATTAATATAAACAGATCAAATCACTGCAATGCGAAATTCAGGTGAAAAACGAGCGAGCTTACGAATTCGAGACCGATTCCTCTGGAAGCACCTTGAACCATCGAAACGCCACCGTCTACCACCTCGATCGCCGCCGAGCAGAACAACCGATTGCTCCGTCGTGAAATTAGACGCCTGTGGATAAAATTGAGGTTCATCATGGTGTGAATTTGAATTTGCGATGGGGATTGAGTTTTGGTGAGACAGGTGAGTGTTTGTGAGATTGTGGAAATGGAGTTTTGTTGTAAGCTCGTCATGGGAAGTTCGTTAAGGAGTAAAGTTGGAAGTATTAGGGAGTAACGGTTTTGCGTCGAATTGAAGAGAATTGTAGGATTTGGTACCTGAGTTGATATCTGGCAACAAAACGATGGCGTTTTCGCAAGTTTGGGTAAGTAATGAATATGGTTTGAAAATGTCCACGACAAAGCCTACGTATCCAGATAGGGGTCTGCGAGTCGAGCCCATGACTGATTTTTTTCAATAGTTGATCACGATTTGCTTGAATCGTTAACACAATAACACCCATGCACATGACATATTTGAGTAAATATAAGAGCAACTGAGATAGTGATATTAGGATTAATTAAATCCATAACTCGAATATTGATTTACAAATGCTACAATAAAATAATTAAATACTCAATTTCTTGTAATAACTACATTATTGCCTCACAATAATAACTTGCTCATCGTTAGCAATTAACCTGTCAGAATCTATCCATTAGAAGTTTAGACCTCCATGAATATTTTTCGTACAATGAATTTATAGAATTAAAAACAAAAACAAGTATCCTTTGTTCACATAAGAAGGAAGTACTAATAAGATGACTGTTTATTTTGGGGTCAAACATTATATTTGTGTTGTCTCTTGTCACCTTATATGGTGATTTCACCTTCTTTGACTATTTGATCATAATAAGCTTGTTTGGTGAATGTCAATAAGATAAATGATTTGATATATAAACTATTCTATTTCGCTTAGTAAAAAATAAGACGATTTATCAGCTACTAGCTAGTCATCTTACTATTAGTTATCAGTACGTACAGACACTAGGCATCATCTAAAAAGACTTTAAAGAAATAAAGTGCGGGAAGATCATACTCTATCGGAGAAGGAATCAAGGACTAAATGGTGAGAGAGTTGGTGAAAATAATATGGGCAAATTAGCACGTTCATGATGAAATTTTGACTATAAGAATAACAACAAGAAAGTTTAGGTGATTTAATAAACACGACTTTTATGCAAAATCATTGTGTGGTCGTAGTAAGTAGCCGTTTACCGCAAGTCTGAATCTGAAATGATAGATAGATAAATCGGGCTTTTCCGTTTACTTTATCCATCAAAGAATCAATGATTAATTTAATTACTTGTATGGAAGAAAACCGTTTACTTTCACCTGAAAAACACTTCAGCATCAATTTAAATTCATTTAAATTATTTTTGCAATCAGTTGGATCAAATTAATGTTTTGTTTTTGTAAACAATCACTTTTAGTTTTGGATGTGTGGCCTGTGTGCTTGATGAAATTAAGCAAGCTAGACAGCGGTAATATCTCGCGCGGTGTATTTGGTCTCGACTATCACCTTTGTACTCCATTTGTACGTCCCACATTTTGACTTATAAAGTAATGCCCCCAGAGTTTTAAAACTTTAAATAGATTGAAAAAGGTATTCATATCAACTCAACAAGGTGTACATTTTGTTTTAACACATTCATCATGAATATATTCCATAGTTAAGTGTGATTGGTTCTGAATATCAATTCTAATATTATTGACTTACCGAGCATTTTAATCCGACGAGCAGACCGCACCAACCTAAAGTATGGGAATTTCGACCAGTGACCGGACATTGTGGTTTTAAAGAAAATAAGAAATAAATATTTATAATGATTATATTATCATCATGCATGTATCCAATCAGTGCAACTAGAAAGACTTAATAGTATTGGGAAATAATTAAAGGGACTTGTTGAGTTTGTGTTGTGCATGTTGTGAGAGGTACCTGTTTGATTGGAATTAGATGAATTGATGGATTTGACAAATCATAATGTTACTGTTTACCTGCCCAGTACCTATCTGTTCCTCATAAATCATAATCATTCATCGGATGTGTATCAAAGTGCTTGCACCACTATAAGCGTACTATATATCATCAATATGTTGATTTCATAGACCATTTTTTAGATTAAAATTAAATTTTATGAACCAAGTAGAGGAAATTAAAGAAATTGTAATACTCTCACATTGTAATGTGTTTCAAATATACTTCATGAAGAGTAAGGGTCAAGTAAAAATCGAGCAAATAGTGCAAATTGTTTCACATGAGCAAAAGGCGAAAACTTTATGAGATAATACTTTTTCGAATATAACAAAATAGTTTACGCTCTACAACAAATATATATGTTATATGATTATTCTTCGAGTTTACAAGGTACTAACTAGAATAATGATCATGAATTCATCTAGAAACATAGAGGGGAAAAAAGAACTGTATAAACGAATGTAAAAAGATTATTACAAGCTCAATCAATTAAGATGTATTAATTGATAAAATATATAAAAGAAGAACAGAAAGCGGAGGAACTAAAAGTTTCCTCAATCTCAATTCCACAATTTACAAATGGCCTCACTTGTACAAATCATCACATCTCCATTTCCTCAACTTTTTTTTTTCTTCATGGAAGACACTGGAAGTAATAATAAAAGACATACATAATTATAATTAATATATCCTTTTTAATTTTCCACCCAATAATATTTATCCCACTAGGTATATGATAATATGTATATGTACCATTTCATAGAAATGATGAAATCTTCTGTTCCTTAGCTTTCTGAACCCATCCATTAAACCAACACCCCAAACATTTTACTAACACTTTTTTACCCCATTTTGCTTTTTTAAACTCCTAAACTAAGAACTAAAAGTCCACAATTTTGTTTCTTTAATTGGTTGGAGAAATAAAAAGAAGATTATCTTTGAAGGGTAATTAGGACAAACAAATTACTAAAAGAAAAGACACTTTTTTTCCCCAGACCTTAATCAGGCTTGCATGCATGCAAGAGTTCAAGGATCCTTCTTAGCCTCTCCGCAAGGCGCGGTGGTGGCACCAGAGGAAGTGGTGGCGCTTGCACCTTGGGTCCCAGCCCAATCGTAAAATGTGAACGGATCCAAATCCTTGTTATCCGGATCATCCCCACCCGAAAACCCTTCGGTGAACAAAAGATCCAACGGGTCAGGTTCAATCTCACCTAAATCCGCAAAGAAGTTGTCTTCGGGTTGGTTTGAGGTGTCTAGAAACACCGGTTTGTAGCTCTGTCGAAACCCTAAGTCATCGTGCATGTCAAAATCCTTGTCTTGCTCCTGTTTGACCATTGTGGATATCGGGTCGGTTGTTGGGTTTTTGGAATCAGGTTCTTTTGTTTCTTCTTTCGGGTTGGGTTGCTTTTGTTGGTTTTTCGAAGAGTTTGATTTTGTGGGTTGATGAGTCCTCGTTGATCCGGCTAGAGCGTTTCTTTGGGTCGGCCAGGGGTGGTTGTGCTCCGAGGTGTAGGTAATCACCAACATGTTGGGGTCGGTTCGGCTCCGTTCCACTTGTTTCCTTGCGGAACAACCCTTTGAGCTACTACATCTATAGTAACCCCTGGGGCACGGACAAGAATGCAATCTATAAATTTTCAACCAATTCAAAAATAAAGATAACTCAAATTAAAACGTTTATACTTTATAGCCTAATTGGTATCCTGATACGTACGCGATAATTAACCCAACACTCTACATATACTTGGAAATACTACAATGAATACGATCAACTTCTCATACTATTTCACATTAATGGAACATAAACGCAATTAAAAGATTTGTTGAACGCAAGAAAGCCCTGCAAGTTTATTAATGGTTGCTCTTTTATTTGTTGGTTTGAACTTTTAATGGATTAAGGAAAAAAAGGCACATTTATGGTTACAAACTGCACTGATTAAAAGGCCTCAATGAAACCATAGTACAATAATTAGGGCTCAACAATATAAGCTATGATAACAATTAAAATCATTTTATTCTAGATTTCTAGTACTACTTGGGTAATACTACAATTTTAATCATTTTGAAATATTGGCTAATAAACAAAAGTATATTACTAAAGCTACATCAAATTTCAAATACAATACATTCAAGTTTCACTTCAAATCAGTTGAGTTCAATTTAACTCAATTTTTTCTTGACGGAAATATAAAACCTATAGGTAACCTCGTAAGTAGTAGTAGTACTAAAATGAAACTAGCTAGATGCGCAGTATCGTTTCATGAAATTGAGTGCACAATGATTTAATTAAAAAGGGTAAGCTTAGAGGTACTATACTGTTTGATTATTAAACAATCAAGAATTTAATTAGTAGGTTAGTTAATATTTGCAATTATATATAAGTACTACCTTGGGTAAGGAGAGCCTTTAATAGGCTTCTGTCCGTACTTCCTCCATGCCCAAAGATCCGACGGCACAACTTCTCCGCTCGGCCGGCTGTTCGCCGGAGCTGGTGCCGGTATACACACCACCTTCTTCGCCTGGCTCTTCCTATAATAATCCCATAAAAAAAAATCAGAAACTATATATATTTAGCCAAAATATATTCAAGAAAATGGAAAATTCAACAGATTCTATATGTACCGGCCTATGTCTAGCTAGAATATTTTCTGTGGTCATTTTTATAAGTGTCACTGCATGATTAATGGAGTACAAGTTTTCTGACAAGACAATTCATTTTACATATCAAGATTTTAATTTCCTGTGAATCCAAAATTATGTGATATATAGGGAAGAATTTATATACAGAATTGAGATGATCAGAGATATATTTACCTGGTCAGGTGGGTTACATTTAACAGTAGTACTACATGAAAGTTTTATCATGGGGGCAAATAGTGCCATCCTTAACCAAAAAATAAAAAATTCCAACTTTATTAGAATTTCATAAAAAAGAATTTGGTTTTAGTTATTTTTAAAAATATTCCAACTTAATCCATGAAATCATCAGAAGTTAGATCTGGAATTCAGGATTATGATGGGATTAACTAAGAATTCATTCTATTTCTTAATCCCAAAAAAACTCAGCTTAAAATCAGGCTATAGCTAATTAAACCACATATTGAGATTCTAACCTCATCATGTGATCTTGCCAGAGTACTTATTTAAATTCTAATTACAATTATCAAGAGTTAATTAAATTAATTAAACCCTCAAAACACTCGTTAATTAATGATGAAAAAAAAGAATGATACATTCTGATCAGTATTTATGATTATGAGATTCTGATCCAGATTAAAAAATAAATAAAAATTATTAAAAAAAAAAAAAAAAGCTCCTTGCATGAAATGTTGAAATAGCAAAAACCCTATTGGTTAATTATTGTAGCTAGTAAAAGTATTAGACCAGAAATAAAAATGATCACCCACCTTCTCTTGATACCCGTATTTCGCGGAGACGAGATCTGTACACCAACAGCTGGATTCTCAACTAGACCATTCCCCTTGTTTCTATGTGGAGAAACAATCAATCGCGAATCCGCAGCTGCTATCCCTGCTAGCACACTTTCCCTAGGCGGAAGTTGTAACTTCGCCGTGGGAGCGATTTGTAGCATCCTCGAGAAGATATTGTTATTATTATTATTATTCGACGACGGTCTTGACTTCATCTCCTCGTGCTCGAAAAACTTACTCTGATGACCAACATCCGAAACAACACCACCGAAAACTTCGGCTCCAACTCCGCTACTACTCGTAGGCTCGATGCTCGGGAACATGGGAGCGTCGATATCTTGTAGTAGCGGATCTCTTAGCTGGATGAAAGGGTCCCCAAACTCCTGGGGCGGGTCGGGTGGGTGGTTGACCGTGTTGGTAACGAACTGCCAGTCGCCTGCGTAGCCGCGCAACATGTCCGTTAGATCGCCTTGATGGTTCTCCATGAACTCACTGCACATGCTTAGCCAAAAAAGGAATTTGAGAAAACTGACAAACTAGTATAAAAAACCATGCAGGTTTTGTATGGTCTTGATTAGGGTTAGTTCTTGAGAAGGGTGTGAAATGGAGATAGTTTGGTCTTTTTGTTCCAGGGTTGGAACTTTGAAGCTTGTTGGAATTGAAGAAGCAAACAAGAGGGAATGAAAATGGGGGGTGTAGCTAGAGAGAGAAAGTGAGACGCTGACTTTTGAGATAAAAACAGAGAGTTTCTACATACGCAACCAAAGAAGAGAATTGGAACAAGGAATTGGAAGGGGTACTGGAATTTAGTTAACAATGTGATTAGTTTAATAGTGTGTTGAACGCAGGTTGATTTATTTTATTATCTTGAAATGACCAAGTAAGATACTACACATCAAATTATTCATTTTATTCCATTTATATATAGTCTATGTATTTTGTCATTTATATAGTTTAGTTTCTTCTTCTTCTTCTCCATTGATAATTAAATTTTAGACTCCTTTGGGATCACGGTAAGAATTTGTCATGGTCGTTCTTCCATTTCGTCACACTCAAATCTAGTTAAAAATTAAAATTTCCTTTCGATCCCATTAACACAAATTATAAAGAAAATAAAAGTTATAGAATTGTATGAATAAATGAATAAACGAATTACAATGTGTTAGAGTGTATAAGTGGTATACTTCTCAAAACCAAACAATCGCCAACGTTAACCATAAAAGAAATCGTTACCCGATTAAGCTAACTGAGCTATAATATTTGTCAGATGACCATATATAAGTGGATCTAATTAATAAGATCGATATATATCCTTGACAATTAAAATGACATGAGTTTTGGGACGTTTGGTATACATACGTACTTAATCATGTATTGCATATAAACATTGTATGAAGTTATTTTCTAGCTTCGCTCTTGGACTTGGACATTGAACATTCGTTTGAACCCTAGTGTTTAAACTTTAGCTAAGATTTTGATGCGGTCTAATCTTATGCAGTTATGCAAGCCTATTCGGAAGCACTTGCAAATTGAAGAAAAATTAGTTTCATGTAAAAGTATGGTGGAAATGCACATGTTGATCAAACTAAATGTATATTTAAGAATTGATTAATTAGCTAGTGAAGTCGCCAATGATTTGAATTCACTTAAATAAGTTTGGAGTTCGAAATCATGTACGTACGTACACACGCATGTAGAAAACTAGAAAAACCATGTTACGAGAGCTTGTCTCTCAAACACAGTCCGCATGTGCTTAGGCAATACAGTCGCACATACTAGAACATACTAGAACGTACACATGGTTTAAGTCAATATATACATACACTAATTTAGTTTTCACTTTATCATTTGAGTATAGTAATATTTAATTTCTAAAAATTAAAAACTTGTAAAAACAAAATTAGTATCACATAACATAATGCACCAACTACAATGGGCAATTTCACTATATAAAGATTATAAAATAAGATTTAATTTCTTTGTTGTAAAATGTAAATAAGTTATTGGGAAAAAAATTGTGATTATTGAAAAATAAGAAGTGGTGGGAAAGTAAAGGAGGTGGCAACTTGCCGTATTTCTCGGGCAACGCTTCAAAAACGTTGTTCTATATATGGGACCGCTTTTATTCTATTGTATCTGTGTGTATGGGAATGGGATAAAATGGGAAAAAAAAACGAATCATTTCCAGTCTTAATTATACATTTTACGATCTAATTACACTTCTTCTTTTTCAGTTTCTAGTGCGACACATGAGTGATGAGGCCGAGGGCGAATATGGTTTATTTTGGCTCTTTTTAATTTCGAGAAAATTTGGATAAGTGTGACTCGTCCGATCAAACAATATCAAGACTCTCTTTGTGAGATAAGGCTGCTCTTCCAGCTCTATTTTTAAATTTGTAAGAGTGAAACCGAAAACCTTACTTAATTGTATTCAAAATTCAAAACCCCATTGATGGGGAACCTTCGTCCCAAATATCCTCCATTCCAATTCATAAGCAAAAGTATAGTTTTCTCTCAATACAAACGTCCCACAACACGTCTTAAGTACCAATATACTTTCTCCTAAGTGCACATTACCTGGTTCCTTGACCCTCTTTAACTCCGGGGTCGGGTGGGTGGGTTGGGTTAGTTCGATAAAACCGGTTGGCTTTTTAGTCAAATTGAATTTGTATTTCACTAAAAGGAGTTTGTTCACATTCCTTATGCACCGATAAGTTGTAGTGTAATTGATTTGGAAATTAAGGCAATTTATAGTCATTGGTTTGTGATAAGCCAGGTCAATCATATTACAACATGTGTACGTTCTACAATGTGCTATGTAGGGGCTAGTAGGCCCATTACTTATCTAATGGGCATGTGCATGGCCCATGTCCAAGTAGGGATTCTTAATGATCATTTTAAAGACTATACTAGGAGCTTCGTTCTTGGCTCTCCATCCGAGACTCATGGTCCTTCGTCCGGGCTTAAATTTAGTCTTGGTATAAGTTTCTGGGCCTACATTATTTTCTGAGTCGTGCCTCGTGGGAGGATCATGACCGAACCTCGTGGTCCGTCCTCAGGTATGTAACTTAGGACATGGATCATAATTCGTGGCTCCTCTAGTGTCTAGGATTGTGGGTCATTCTCAATCGGTCAAATAGAGAGAAGGACATTTAAGGCTAACTTAAGCGGTGGAACCGAGACGTTTAGTGTGTACTCCATAAGTGGTTGTTCTTTCCGGCCCCCTATTTTTTCTTGGTTCCGTGTGTAGTTCAAATGACCCTTCCTTCATGTGGGAGGCCCAAATGTAGGGCACATCTGGCTCGGACAATCATCCAAACCCTAATGAACCATAAGATAAATCGTCTTAATTCGCAAACGCTCCTAACGAATTGAACATATAACATATGTTAATATTATCGTCACTCATGAACATATATAGATTAGTTTAGACTATCCCAGAATTAAACTCCTTAATCATCACGACATATATAGTTTGATGGTTTACTTTCTTGAAGAATGTTTTTTCTCTGGAAAATTATTTGTAGTCAACGTTTATTCATTAACGGGGCAATGTGCAATTCTTGCTTCTTCATTTTAATTTTATCTTTTAAAGAGTGTATTATCAGTTTAATCGAGCATGGCTTTCTGCCTTTCTTTCATCTACGCACGTACGTATTACATACATCATGTATCACTCCGATTATACAATAATTTCCGTATTTACAGCATCTTAATAGATCGATTTTTACTTTGAAAAATGCCGCAATTGAACATAGCATACGTATATGAAAATGATGTTTGGTACATGAAAGTGGCTCTTTTGAAAATTAAATTATGCAAGAACTCGTTCAACATTATAACAAAACAATCCAATTGGATTCACCGACCCTTTTGTACTTGATGGGACGTTATCGGACTATCAACACCCCGCCCTCACTCACACATCAAAGCTCTCTATTTTTCCATAATAAACGAGAAAAAAGGAAAAAAAAGTGTTTCTTATCCGCAACAAATGCAATATGGCATTTCTTCGCGCGATAATTTTAGGGTAAATTCATCAAGTGCCGAACTAAAGTAAGAACATATGTATTTACATTTGAGGCTCATGTAGCATTACGGTATTCAAACTTGTGATCCATCCAAATTGTATTATAACCAACTACGATATTTTTACGAACATAACTACGCACTATTATTTATTCTTTAACGTATAAATTATACTATTCATATATCAACCATATCTATACCAAAACCATTTTAATACTAAACTACTTTATGACTCGACATGGTCGAACCCTACCAACCACATATATACCTACACCACTTTAGTCTCCGTTTATTTCTTCTGAAAAACTCTAAACTTATTTGAACTGAAACGATCTTAATCAATTTAGATACTTTTTCATGAGTAGACACTACACAAAATTGAATTATTGGCAATCTATCTATGTTGAGGGGCTTGGCTTGCACCTAGACCACAGATCTTGTGTTATGAAATTTTTATATAATCTTGGAGTAGTATGCTATATTATCTTTTTCGTGGAATAAAATGGGGGAAACAATTAATGTAAGATCTGTAGTTAACCATTGGGCACAAAGTCATGTGGAAGTGGATGTTAATGGTAGGTAGTTTCCAATCAAAATTTATTTCGGCACATGAAATTTTGGATTTTTACTATACTCAACTTGCCTAGATAGTCTAGGCTATAGGCTATATATAGCCTTACTGGTCAAGCATTAAACAATCGCCATATTTTCCGCTTTTTTTACTATAGGATGTTCTCATTTTTTAAGTAAAATCCCATAAAGTTGATTTGATCACTTAAACACTTCCTTAATAGTAGTAGGGTTAGGAGTGATTTATCATGTAATACTAGGACTGATCTTGTCATACTTTTTCCCATCTCAAGGAGTGAAAATCCATTACATCAACTTAATTAACTTTAAGTTCACATCCCTTATCATTTCAAAAGAATAAGATAATGTTATCGTGTTTTAAAACTTATTAATTTCAAAATTTAATTCAATTGTGCTTAGTTTTGTTCATAATTAGTTTGTTTAATCCTGTCTGTCCTCTTCACGTTTGTTTAGTTGTTTTTTATATTACACATAACTTCAATTTGTTCAATTTCATTTGGTTCAATTTAATTTTGTTAAAGTAAAAAAGAACATAGGTTAAAGGGTACTAGTAGCTAGGGAATATGGGATAACTTTTTCGCAAACACCTAGTACATGTTATCCTTTTTTAGACGCCGAGGGAGGGTAAACATATAGGGCGTCAGGATACTAAAGCTTGCAATTGATGTGTAATCACACAAGATTTGAAATGGAAACAAGTTTTAATAGTTTAATGTGTCATGCGTCACACTAATACATTCAAAGCGTGCCTGACTAGATCAAATACGCACATGGAGCAATTTTCGAATATACGTTCTCTAGCTAGATTCTTATATCGTTCTCAACAACAGAGGTTGTGTAGTTCCTGAGCCGTCAAACTTCAAATTAACACTTTGACAAAGAACTATTAGTTGGTGAAGATATAGGTCTACAAGATATGATACCTCATTCGAGCTAGGATTGAAACAATTCGAAGTTGAAACAATATATGATTATAAAATTAAATCTAATGAAAAATGAAAATTATATAAGGAGCCCATATAGTTCTAGGGTTTGTGAGTGGTCCTTTTATTTTTCAATTTATTGGAATCATTAGATACATAGTTTGGGTAAAGACAACACATGATGCCCCACGTTAATGCACGAAAGAACCAAAAATCACAAGAAAACAAATTATCACTCGGATTCTCTGATTAACACTGACACAGAATTTTGTCCTCTTAATTATTTTCTTCAATTAAAAAATCATACTTACTCAAAAAAAATTCACTAATTTAATTTATTTTGATGACTTTTCAATGTTCAATCTAACGTCAAATTAATCATAATTTATGACGAACAATAATTTAAAAAACATATTATAAAAAGTACTGTATGTATGGTCAAACCGAACATAAAATAGTCAACAGATAAATCGGGACTCGTTAAGATTTTACGGATAAAGTAATACGTAAACTAAAAAAAAAAAAAAGAATATAGGAAGCATCATTCCATGTGACACACAATAATAACCTAATCCAAGAATTAATTATTAATTATAAAATGTAATGTAATTAATCTACACCAACTTTTTTAATAAGTTGGTGACTCATTCAAAAATAATTTGACAACCCGTCCTCGATGCTTACGACTGATTGCAGATTTAAATCATTTTTAACATAAAACTTATTAAAAGTCGCTTATTATATTAAGGGATGAAATTATATGATCAAGTGAGTCATGTTTGTATGTGTATATTGGTGTGGGAACGTATGGTTATGCTTATGCACGCGAGACATTTCGATCTGACGTCAGCCGCCAGCTACCGGCCATCTCACCTGTCAGGCTAATCTTGGCCGTCCGATCAGGATAATGTGGACAACTATTATTGATCAGCCACCATGCCTTATTTGTATGAACGTCTCTGGTTCATCAATCTTAAAACCTCGATGTGTGATGTGTCTTTATTAAAATAATTAAAAATATATAGTACTTGTATTTCACAAGATTTTGTGATCATAATATTATCACTTATTAGTAGCTTGGAATCGGGAGTTGAACACATAAAATTTTAAGATTTCAGTTAGTTTTTCGTCAGCTCGTGTTTATAGATGAATTTCATTATATATTGTTGAGATTTATTGCAATTTGAGAATTGATAATGTGCTTGACACAAAGCCAATGAATAAAGACAACTTAGACAATTGACACAACTCCCAAGCATGATTCTAGACGATGTTGATACCCTCGTTTGAATCGGTAGCGTCACTTGGGCCTAGCCCTCTCAATGGACCCTACCCTTACTCATACCCTCTATGGACCTTACCCAGACCCAGACCGATACATGATTATGGGTCGGATCCGATTAGGGTCCGGGACGGACCTTTTTTTCATCCCCTGGGACCTTAATAATTATGGTCTAGACCCAGGCCCTTGGACCTTAATAATTAGAATCTAGACCCAGCACAGGACCATCAAAAGGGTGGGTATGAGTAAGGGTCTAAAATTAATAGGGTAGAGTTAAACTCATACCCTGATGTAATAAATGGGTAAGGGTAGGATCTATACCCTACCCATTGAGAGGCCTACTTGAGCCGGGTACGCCATACATAATAACATACGAATTCTCAGTTCCTCGCCATCCATAATAACATACGAATTCAAGTAAACAACATTGGCAATCTCAAAAGTTATATCACAACATCAGTCTAATTGGGATTCAAAACACAACCTAAGTACCGTAGTTAATTTCCTTGCCAGAGACATATTTAAAAAAAAATAGTTATAGTCTGCAACTTGGTTGAGCTATGTCACAAGAGAGACGCTATAACATTAATGATTACTTCGAGAAGATAAGAGAATGGTCTTAAAAAATAAGTACTACTCAATTACAACAGAATTTCATAAATACTTTAAACTCCAATTGATCAATTTTTGCATGTGAAATGAGCTTAAATAAATTGGTTTAGCAATTAGTAGGATAAATGTGTTATAGTCCCCATGACATGATTATTCTATAGCAATTAAGCAGCTGATTTTTGGCCAATTAAATAGTGCATGCGAGTACTTTACTTCCATTGGCAATAATCCTACAATGATTTTGGGGATCCATTTAGGGATCCCATGTACTTTTTAAGTGCACTGCAATTAACCATCCAAGAACTTTGTCACATAATTCTTGCTACTGAGAGTGATTTCTGCAACATCATTTCAAGTTATTGATCTGCAGCCAAAGAAATCGGATCCTAAGATAGCTTAAATCTCTCCTTAAATCACTATCCCAATAGATACATATTGGCTAAACTCGACTCTATATATCATTACATTACATTATATTAGTACGTTATAAATTATCCATACATCAGCTAATTAACAATAGGCACTATCAAGACAAATGAAATTTTCTATGGCTCTCATGTGCCAGCCTCTATCCCAAAGTGAACTGTAGTTAGAGGAAATTGTCACTTCGGTTTTTTTATGAGATAAAGCTAATATACACCTCCTAATCAAGAACAATAGTTGTAGGAATCATAAATGAGCCTCTATTCTAAAACTATGTTTTGCAAAATTAGCTGATAAGATCAATAATACGTAAAGCTCTATTTGATTCACCTGAACTGAACTAGATTAAACTGATCTGGTCTAAATATATTTGAAATATAAAGTTCGTCTGAACTGAACTGAATTAGATCTCAAGTGCATTTCAACCAAATGGAGGGTACCCCTAAACAAATGTGAACCGAACTAAACTGATTTAAACTGAAGTGAACCGAATAAAATTTAACCTAGCTTCATTCATTGTCTCTTTTAATAAATAAACTGGTATGGTACCGGCCAGATATTCTCCCCTACATTAAATCATTTACAAGACATGATATGGAGCCCAATTAGCAAAACTGGAAAATTTACCTAATGGGCCTAGAGTTGCTTTGCTTCTCTTGGGCCAGATCTGCCCATATCGCAGCAGTTTCAAGGATTGGTTCCTTTCTCTGTCAACATTGTAGTTATGTTCATCAGAAATTCAGAACAAAGCTCCACCAAAAAAGGATCCTGTCAAATTTCCCGAAAATTGCACAATCACCTGATCAATTTAATCTGTTTAATTTCCTCAGTCTGCATCGTAATAAGATGAATCATATTAAGCGAGATGAGATCTTTTTACAGAGAAATGATATTGAAAATGCACTTGGTTAATTACGCATACCATTTGGTACACGAATAACGTCTAAAACTTTAAATATATACGACATATACACGAGAGAAGGTTAATTATTACGAGAAGAAATCGAAATAAGCAGCAAGGCTTCTTGACATGCTTGGCTCCTCGTACGCCACCCGCCTCAGCCAATTCGTCGGTCTGAATTGGCCTTGCCGAGTGGCATACAGGGAGCCAGGCACGTCTTCATCAAAACCTGCACCTCTTTCTCCGGTCTCTCCTGCAAACATATATACTAATAGAAAATAAGAAAAGAGAAAATGGAAATCATCTTATATTTCACAAAACAGGCACACAAAAACATTTGTGGTTTTATAATTGAATTTTCAATGTGTTAAGATGAAGGTGAATGGAGGACCTGGTTTATAGGGGTTGTGAATGATTTCTTACCATGTAAATTGATGGCATGCAATCACTTTTCTTGGAAAAGGTCATCAAAATGCTAAAGAGGGATTTTGTTAATAAATGTATATTTTGGCATAATATTCACAAAATCATTCAATATTATATGGGGTGTTAATTATAGATACTGAAATATTATGTTCCACAAGTTTTGAACGTTGATTTGAAAGCATGCAATTAAACTTTTGACCAGTGATATAGCCAGAGCTAAAATTACTAATGCCAGAGTAATTTACTTTTTATAAACACTAATCTTTACTAAAATTAAACAAATTGCTCTGGCATTAGTAATTGTAGCTCTGGTTATATCAATAGCCTAAATTTTTTTTTGCCTTTTTTGCTTTCACTAAATGGGAGAGTACTACTTTTTATCATTTTGGGCTGAATATTTGTCGGGCATAACCTTTTTTGCTTGACTACTTATGATTGCAATTTGCAACTAATTAAACTTGTAGGTTAATCTATGGTACAATGGTACATCAACATCATGGTTCTTTAGAGTCTACTTTACGTATCAATCATCCTATGCTAATTCTTTTTTATTAACAATAACATGATGAATATTTTTAGAGCTAATTAAATCAATATCAAGTACTTTAAACAAGCTATGGGCACACATGTTCTTTTTTGGCATGCAAGTGCATGCATGTGTAAAGTAAACACAAATGATGGGCTATCATAGTCTTCACAAAACATCTAAGAAAGATTGATTATGCTTTTGATTTCCGGTCAAAGATATATGCGGTAAAATCCAACATTATTCACTCAATTATTCTAACTATGGTGAAACCACTTTGTTCTTGTTATATGCCGAATAACCATTTATTAGATGCACATACCCTCTAATAAATGATGTGTGGTCCACACATGGGGCCCACCATCTCTATTAGAGAGATATAAGAAGTCGAACGAAATTACAAAATGGATGTCACGAAATAAGTGAGAATTAAGTGTCTGAGTACTCCAAGTGTATTGAATAAGTGGAACATTACTCATAACTATGGTTGATAAATATAAAAACAATTAACAAATAAAAAAGGTTTTAAAAAAAATAGTTCTATAATTTTTAAAATTCTTTGTGTATTTCTTTTGCCTGTTTTAATAAGTTATTTATGTTTATTTTTCGATAATTTTTTGGTCTCAAAATTTTATAATGGCCCATACAATTCAAACACCAAACACATTAATCTTATAAAGAAACCGTTCTAATAAATCTAAAACATTTAAAAGATAAAAAAACCTTATAAAATACCGCTCTAAAATCTATAAAAATTTTAAGAAACAGGAGTAGTACTCATCTATTTTTTTAGATTTTTGACATAGTTTTGTTTTTTTTTCAAAAGTAAAGAGTTTAAGAAATTGAGGGAGTATATCAAAAATAAAAAGTCGTTTATTATTGAGTGGAGTTGTACAAAGAGCCCTAAGGTACAACTCGAATTTCCCAATCAAACAAATGACCCATCCCTCTCACGTGACGTACACGTGCATCAAGCCGTTCCCGGGAAAACTGCATATCCGCCACCTGTCTTCGCCACTGATACACTCACACGCACCCCTCTCATTTCCCATTTCTTCGAATCTAATTCGATCAACTGCTCCTACAATCATGGTCACGGCGACGGCGGCTTTAAAGCACAATATCCCGGCGGAGGCGGCGGCGATCCTCAAGCAGCTGGCGACGGAGTGGCCGGACATCGCGGATGCGGAGCCGTTCCAGGTCGTGCCACTGAAAGGGGCGATGACGAACGAGGTTTACCAAATCAAGTGGCTGACTCACGCGAGCGACGAATCTCTGCCGCGATCGAGGAAGGTTTTGGTGAGGATCTACGGTGCTGGTGTCGAGATTTTTTTTGATCGGGAAAATGAGATCCGGACGTTTGAGTTCATGTCGCGGCAGGGTCAGGGGCCTAGATTGCTCGGGAGGTTTGCTAATGGACGTGTTGAGGAGTTTATTCGAGCCAGGGTATGATCGTTTGGTTCAATTATGCATCGAATTAATGTAATTGCTTCGTGTTGGTTTGTGATATTGAAATGTTGGTGAGATTGATTATGCCTAGGGTATGGTTGAGTTTCGGAGTTTGGCAATGTTGAAATTGATTGTAAATCTCTGTGTTGTGTGTGAGAAATTTCGCTTCAGCTGGCATGATTGTTTGTGTGTTTTTGTCTGTGATGTTTGAGGTATTAATCTGCAGTAACTATCTCTTTCGTGTTGTTTGTGATATTAAATTGTTGGTGAGGTTGATCAGCTATGCCTAGGTTATGATCATGTTGCAGCTTGAATCGGTTCAACGATATAATTGTTTCGTGCTGGTTTGTAATGTTAAAATGTTGGTGAGAATGATCATCCATACCTGTGTCATGTGTGAGAAATTTTGCGTGTTATTGTTTGTGGTGTTCGAGGTGTTTATCTGCAGTAACTGATGGAGTTTGATTTGTGGCGATGTAGACATTTAGAGTTTTTCGATTTGCGTAAGTAGACATGTTTTTGGTTGAGAAATAGTGTAGGAATTGTAATTGTTTTGTGAATGTGTTTGAGATGTTAAGATGTGGTATCTGATTGTGTATGATTTGTGGCAATGTAGACATTAACAGCCGCAGATTTGCGTGATCCAGAAATATCTGCTTTGATAGCGTCTAAAATGAAGGAATTCCACAATTTGGATATGCCTGGGTCGAAGGCTGTCTTCCTTTGGGATAGATTGCGGTATGATTGTTATGTGCTGTAGGTTTGGTAGATGTTGGATTGTTGCTAAATGTGTAGAGGTGCTCATGTGTGTTTTTCTGCTGCTGTGGTTCAGAAAATGGCTTCAGGATGCTAAACGCTTGTCTTCACAAGAAGAAGCTGCAAACATGCGGTTAGATGCCATGGGAAATGAAATATCAGAATTGGAGAAGGTTTTATCTACAGGTCGACAGATCATTGGATTTTGCCACAATGATTTGCAGTATGGCAACATAATGATGGATGAGGAGACCAAATTTATAACCATAATTGTGAGCATACTTTTTGGTGGTTACCTCTTTGTTTATGTCTTGTAATCCCATGAATATCATTTTCTTTTCTTTTTCTTTTTAATATTGATGAGTTTCATTTCTATGTACACCTCAGTGTCCTAGATGATAATGTTCATGAATGCTGTAGTTTCCAAATTATTGAAATCATATTGCAATGTTTCTCAAGGATTAATTCCTTGATAGTACATAGTTCTGAACAACTGATGCAGTAATAAGATGACAGTATGTTCATGTTTGATGTGCTTAATTGATGGTTTGGACTTTGGTGTTTGTTTGCTTTGGCCTAAGCTACCTTTGCATCTGTAGGATTATGAATATGCTGGTTACAACCATGTTGCCTATGACATTGCAAATCATTTCTGTGAGATGGCAGCTGATTATCATACTGAGACCCCACACATCTTGGATTACACTAAATATCCAGGTATAGTTGTGCTCTGCTTCACAGCCTATCCAAAAGCATAGAATCCATTTTGGATATATAACTTTGTGTCTGTTCTTATTTTCACAGATGTGGCAGAGCGCCGAAGATTCTTGCATACATATCTGAGCTGTTCAGGTATAAGTTCTTTAGTGCTTAATTCTTTCCACCCAAGTGATTACTTGTGATAGTTTTTCTCTTATTAATCTCAATTTTCTTGCGTCTGTTGACTTGGATATGAAACCTGTTTCTTGTCATACTACCACTTTGATCTGCTGAACTTGGTTTTCACCAAAACATGTCATAACAGAGCAGATGATATGAAATGCTACTACCTTTTTCGCTCTCCCCTCATTTATTTTTCTAAGTTCCGGTGAAAGATATGAATAATCTTCTACGAACCTTCAGGAGGAAACAATTGCAATCTGAACGGTTAAAATTTTCATGCAGGAAATCCTCCTAGTGATTTAGACATGGAACATTTGCTTCAGGAAGTGGAGAAGTATGCACTTGCAAGCCATCTTGTTTGGGGCTTATGGGGAATTATCTCGGTAAATAAAGTCTTATCATAACTTCTCATATGCTGGTTTTGCCTCTTTTGAATATGTAGGCAGAAGAAGTTTTTCTTGGTTCAGTTTATGGAATCTCCACTTTATGTAAACTGGAATTTGGTTTAGTTTGTGATTACTTAGCAGCCATCTTATCCTCGGCTGGAGCTGGATTACTAGAAGCTGAAGCAAATTTCTCACAATTTTCAGCTATATGATTCGTGTTCTTTGTACTGTTTCAGGAACATGTTAACAAAATTGAATTTGACTACATGGAGTATGCAAGACAAAGGTTTCAACAATACTGGGCAAAGAAATCTGAAGTGCTGAACCTACAAAACTAGAGCAGCCACTGATGCGCAGAGATTGGTTTCTTCTGTTCTCCATTGGCGTAGAACACATCCAACATCTGCTTCACTGACATACCGACATCTCACTTTTTCAGGGCTATACCTGTGTATTCCCATGCCCAGGGAGGACAAAATACGACCCCATTGTAGTTTGATGGCTAGAATCTAGTGGCATATATTACTAGTATTATTTTTGTTCAAAATTTTTGCTATGGTTAAAAAGTAGACTGGAACAAGATTGATTTGATTCTTGTAGTTTTTCTATTGAAAAATCTTGATTAGGTCGTTTGCTAGCTACTCATGTGTGTTCTGGGGACATATATGCAGAGTTTTGCTCAGAGTTTTAAACAAACCAGAATTCAGTACATTCATATATGATATAGTTCCTGTTTACAGCCATTACAGTTGAATGCTATAGAAGTAAAAGACTAGAAGCACAACCTCACCAAAGCAACTATGCAAGTGAAAGGCACTTATCAGCCCGATTCCATGTAGGCAAGGAGATCATGGAACAGCAGACGAGTTGCGAACAAGCTTATTGTAATTGTGAGTGCGAAGCCTGATGATGGACAGTATGGTGATGGTGATCATGAGCATGAGACCTATAGACGAAGCGAGCATAGCTCCACGTCCACGGTCACAGTAACTCTCGAATTTGTCACAAATCTTGTTCCAGTGAGCATGAGAATTGCCATCCCTGCCAAGCTGCCCCATGAACGTTGCTGCGCTTGTCCCAGCTGAGAGGATTGCCACGTTCATCTGAGAACAGAACAGGCACTTAGTCTGCAGTACAAGTGAGGTGGTCCAAAAAGGAATGAATAAGGAAACAAACACAGAATTACCAGGTCCAAGACTGTAATTGCCAAAGGAGCAAGTCTCTTATCAAACTTCATTTCTACTAAACAGACTGCCAACATCAGCAAGTTATGCAGGCTCGCATTCGCATTAGTTATCACAAAGAACCTACATCCAAAATCGACACTCTGAGGAAATAAAGTTGTATGATTTTTGCTAAAGAAGGACGAGAAAACCAGAATCAAGAAACTTACACGTTAGCTGGTGTATGGTTGAATTTAGCTGTGAGAGTGGCTCGGATAGGCACTGTTCCAATAGTGGCCACGGTGATAGTCCTCGTCTGTTTGTTCAGTGCCATGACAATTGTAGCTGCGAGTGTCGCAAACAATGCTAGCAGTCTCAATACTGGCATGACCTTCTCCACTTTCGAGGCTGTCGCTAGAACTGTGTCATGACTAGCCTCGGGTTTTTGTCCTTCAGAAGCCATTGTCCTTGTATATTGTAAGATGTACTGAATGAATGTTACTGAAATATCTGGCCTATGTAAAGACTTCACCATTTGGAGTATATATAGCTTCTTTAACTTCTAATCTCTTCAGGTTTGTCTATCTAATTGCTCACTTCCATGTCTTGATGACTAAGTTGTTGGGAAAAAAATGATTTGAGTCATTTGTGAAACTGAAGCATGAGAAAGTGCAAGTTAAACAGATAGGGCAAGAAAAAGTAGATATATGTAGGTGGATTCTTGGAAAATCTACTTTGAGATTTTCTTGTATGACTACAAAATTAACTGACATAATAAGAAACCCAAGTAACCAGATCAAATAAGCTGAGGAAGCTCTGAAAAAAATCTTTTGGCACGAATCGAACTGTTAATGATTCTAGGCCTTCGACTACGCTTGTATCGGTGAACTCTTGACTTTTCTTCTGTTCGATGGTTTCAGTCCACCACTGAGCTAGATTTTCGCAGCTTTAGGCCATTTTTATGCTTTATAGTTCAAATTTACAGTCACATTGCATAGTTTGGAATATCCTTGCATAGATCAGTGAATATGGACATATGCATGTAAGCATGGGCCACACATACTAAGTTACATGTATCCAAAAATACAGTGCCAACATGTCCATTTTTCGAACAATAAGACATTAAATAGCTTATAATCCAAACAACGATTGGAGAAGACGAAGCTGTCAACACATGATCAAGGAATCCGCGTACAGAGTCAAATTCTTTTTCACTAAACCAATATTGAGAAATCACAAGTTACAGATATAGTACTAATATAGAATCCTCAATACATGATAATGCACACTATAAAACCAAACTCACCACAAGTTCACTCCATATGACACCAGGAATCCAAATTTCTTCTTCAGAAGCTTTACAACCAATACTTACTAGTAGTATAATGGTACATTAGTTTACAGCCAAAATATGCACATGAAAATCTCTATACCACTGGAACCAGCATGAATATCACATTAGAGAACCAAAACCAAGCATATATGCCTTCGTTATTTGACCATTTCTATGTTGTCACACCAACAACAACATTGCTCACCTGAGATTTACAAATCATATCAACTTTGAGTCGAGAATCTCAACTATAATACCAGAAATACGAAGCAGAGTGTCAAGAAATACAAAGAAACTCACCAACTTGCCACTTTCATCAACGGTCATGGGATTCTGAACGACGACTGTTTGGTTCTGAGAGTTAGTTGTTGGCTGCAGCAAATAGATGGGTCAATTGATTGCTGTGTATAAGAATTTCAATCGTAGTAAGCAAATGGACTATAAGCGTGACTGACCGTGGAAGGGGTGGAGTTCACGGCAGGAGGTCTTTGTACAGCAACAGGTATTCTGGAGTCACCCATCTGCATAGCATGAAAATGGTAGGCAATGACACGAAAAATAAATAAGGACAATTCAAAGTGTAAAACAGCAGTTTACAAGTTAGAAATACAAGTCAACTGCACTTAAGCTGGGCCTAATATTGTGAAACAATACTTCTCACAAAATATTATTCCTGAATCATCTTCACCGCCAGCTAAAATGGCACTAGTTTGGACCCGAGATTTCTAAACATGGCACTTTGCCAGGTAAAGTTTTGGAATAGTCATTGTTTTTTACAGAACTTATATCCTGGATCCTCTTCGCCGCCAGCTAAAACCACACTATAAAGTATAGTAAATTCATGGGAAGCTGCCTTGAGGCTGAACCATGGCTATTTGTGAATACGTAAATTCTCAAAACAAATAGTAAGTGCTGACGTGCAAATTCTCCCCTACACGAGGTTGAATAAGTGATAATAGCTAATGATTCAAGAGTGCTGTGGTTTTCGTTTATATTTGTTTCCTTTTGTTATACAGTTATACTTTGATTATATACAAAGAAGTCAGTCTTGATGAACTTGCATAATACTTGACCACACTATCAACTTCTTTCATGTGATTCGAGGGCTAAGCAAATAAACAAGTAAAATCATAAGGCCTCCTGGTTCTAAGGTAACATATTGTATTCGTTCGTCCCCTTAATAAAGAAAACAGTGTAAGTCAAAGAAAGAGCAGGGTACTAACATTAACATTTGTGATGAAGTGGCAAAGTGCACACTTAACTGACGGAGCTCCAGCTGGATACATCAGCGTTGTATGACAGTTCCCACAATTTACATGAGCAAAATTATTTGGTGGTGGCGGGGCAAAATTATTAGGTGGTGGCAGCGGTGGTGGTGCTGCTGCAGGTGCACCTGCACAATCATCATCTTAAGTTATATTAAGCTGAAGAAATTTTTATCTTATATAAAGGAAAAAAAAAAGGAAAAAGGAATAGGATTAGAGGGCCATTTCCTTTATAGAGGTAATGTGCATTATAACAGAACAAATAAGTATATAACTTCTCCAAGAAGGCATATCAAGAGCGAGATAAGGTTACCTGGGACAAGGTTTACTGTATGGCAGCAGGAACATCTAACACTAGTAGCACCTCGTGCATGCATGAGTAATGTCCGACATCCTCCACATATTAACTGAGCCATGTCCATCCCTACATGTCGAAGTACAACTTTACGGTGACCAAACTAATATTGAACAGGGAATTTAAATCAAAAGCATGCTTTGGGCATCTCAATGAATTATTTCACTAGACGAGAGGCTTCCTTCATAAAAGCTATCTAGATATATGAAACAAACAAGACAAAAATGCAGGATAGTGCACCACATTTCTAACAAGACATCTCACTTATTACAACAATCAGCCCAATCAACTTATAACAATTTGATAAAAGATGTTCAATGTGATATTTTCACTAACAATTGCTTCAATGAAGTAACAATAGAAAGCTACGAAATAGCAAGGAAGAATGCTGACTAGCTAAATCCAATCCGAAACAAGTGCTCGTTCCCCACAGCAAAGAAATAAGATAATAGCAATCCATTACCCTACATCTTGTTTGTCTTATGCTATACAATATTCAAGCAGATATATCTATCGAACTTTCATATAGCTGAAAAAGCAAAGATTACGACTAACTGTACATAATGCAGATAAGCAACTATACATGGGTAGGCTAGGCTCAATGCATCGATGCAACGTGTACATGCTAAACTCGAAACTCAGTTACAAACACATGGTCACTAACAGGCGAACTTAAGTTACAAACAAAGATAACCTCTAAGGCTCTACCTATAATGCAAATGATCAACTATTGCATTCTAAACTTAAAAGCTCGGTTACAAACAAGATCGATATCTCGCGAACAAAATGAGATTAGGCCAATACCAGGTGGAGGGACAGCAGTGATGGTGCTGCATAAGGTGCAGCGCACATTGGAGGCTCCTCTTGGGTAAAGCAGGACAGTCCTACACCCACTGCACACCAGCTGGCTCTGCATATCTACTCAAAACCCGAAAACCGAAAACATAAACACACTAAGTAGTATAAAGTACAATACAATCATCAAACCCTCAATACACATACTCTATATCCCCAAATTCTTGAATTCAATCAATTGAACTTCACTTCATTTTTCATAAGGAATTGCAGCAAGATAAGAAAAATCTTGATTGCTCATTCTACTTCATTTTTCATAAGGAATTGCAGCAAGATTGAAAACCCATATCAAACAAGAAAAGAAATTGGATAAACATTTCTTGAATTGATGAAAAAATAAATAATCGAGAGAAAGTAACTTTATTGGGAAAGTGTAGAATGGTTTAATTTACATACCCTCGATAAGGTGAAGAATCGGAGATTGTGTCTGTGTGTGTGCTGTCTGTCTCTGTAATGTCTAGGTGGAAGAAGAAATGTTATCTGAAAGAGGAAAAAGATCTTATCTGGTGCTAGTTGTGGAAATTGGGTAGTAAAAGATAAAAAGCTATTTCTTGAAATTCTTCTCCGTTGAAAGTTACAGGGAGCTAAACATTTTCATTTTTCCAACGGAGAAGAGATGATGATGACATGACCTCTATATAGTCTTCTAGACAGATAAACAAAATTGATTATTTCCATTTTATACTCTGTTTGATGATGTTTTTTTTAATAATCGAATCATTACAATTTCACAAGTATCATTACAAAGTTAGTAATGAACTATAAATAATTCCGCACTTGACGAGAATTGAACTTATGACCTCTAGTGTCATGATACATCAGTCTAACCAATTGAAGATGATTAAGTAGATAGATGTTCTGACTAAAGTGATCGAATCGAAATGCAGTTGTAATTGGCCTTTCATAACATTTGAAGAATAAAATGGAATAAGTTTTTATTTTAACATTTGAAGAATCAAATTCAGTTCAGATTCATTTCATTCGGTACATTATTATATATTCATTTCAATTCAGATTTGATTGCTTGTATTTTATATTACACATAAATACAGTTTTAGTCAGTCCAGTACAATTATGTTCGGTTCTATTATGTTCAATTATATTCAAACCAAGAGAACACTACTTAATTTTTTTATTTGATCGGTTGAGTAAGTGTGAAATTGAACTAGCAGGTTTTTGTTGCACAACATTAGTTCATTTTTGAACCGACTCACGTGAAGTTTGTGCGCTCTGTCTAACTATCGTTACATGTGGATTGACATCATCTTCGAAGTTTGATATATACCCATTTTGAACTTTAAATACTTTTTTACAAAAAAGAACTTAAAATGACTCTTGTGCGGCTTCAATTACATTATTAATAGCGTAATTTTCATTTATCCCCACTTTTTTTTATTAATAGCGTAATTTTCATTTCGCCCCACTGGGATATATATGGTCATCAATATGAATGATTATTATATGTTTTGGTGTTTCCTTAGTATGGTTGCTTTCTTCTTTTGGAAGTATGTATTCTTAGTAAATTACCGTATTGGTTGAAAGACCAAAGCAAGTCTTCTGTTATTTATTACTGAAAAAGAGGCGGGGTCGGTTGACCATATTATCTAATAGAAAAGGATTCATCTAGAACAAGTTACTTGTGGCTTGTATTTCCTTAGATAATATATCTAAATAGGTAATAGTAAACTACACATGGTAAACTATTACTTACTTTTTCTATAAATATATTTTTTATAGAAACATCAAACTTAAAGTCACTTTTTTATGTTTTATTCTTGTTTCTAAAGTCTACAAATATGCAAGACTTGAAGAGTATAGTTTTTCATATTTGACAAAAATCACAATTATCTAAATTCATAAAAATCTCCAAGGCTAAGTTCTCGTTGTGAATCGAGATCGCTCGTAGTAGCTTTCTTCATGGAAAAAAAAAATGAAAATAAGTTTGTCCCTCTCGACAGGCATGTTTTGAAGCATCTCTTGCTTGAAAAGAATATGCATTACCCATCAAACCGAAAAGAATACACACAGAGAAAAAACAGACAGGAGAAAACAGAGGATTTTTACAGGAAACAAACAGAGAAAAACAGAGGATTCTTAATTTCTCTCCAAGGGGATAAAGTTGCGCTTTCGACCGGGCATGTTTTGAAGCTCTTCTAAAAAATATGCATTACCCACGAAACCGAAAAGGAGAACACACGAGATCATATAGAAAAAACACTACTATTGCTTTATTCTCAGTCTCCAAATGCTCAAAATGAAGTACCATCCAAAAGTTTTACCATATACTATGGATACAACATGAAGACAATTAGAGAGAAGAAAAAATAATTAACAATCCAGTAGAAATAGATGTGCTGGCATACAGAGCCTACACATGTGAAAGGAACTGTTAGAAGAAGAAAAAACCAACGGGAGTAACAAACAAGCGAAATGAGTTGGAACTAATTTGTGATTACCTGTGGAGAAGTGGCCACACCTCTTATTTGTGCATGGCTACCTTGCAAAGTTTGTTCGTTGCTGCCACAGACGAACCAACTGGCGGGCTAGGATTCTGGTGGCAGCCTAGTTAAAGTTGAGAAAAGCATTTATCATGACTTTATATTTCAGAAGGCCACTTCAAGCATGAGATACGAGAAGTGCAAAACACCAAAGTAGGCATAAGACTGGACAATTGCCATGTTTGGATATCCCAGCAAATCAATAAAACAGGAAACATGAAAGTGGGAAGATATAGATTATCTGAATTGAGATTCTAGCTTACAATTGCTAATACCAAAGCCACTATTTGAGGATCAAACTCATCAGAATCTTATTCAGGCTAACTTTCATCCGTTTCTAGTACATGCTCAAGCAGCTTAAGACATAAATAATGTTCATTCCCACGAATTCTGGAGAAAACATTAAATCAAAGTGGATGAGTCTTATTCTAGATTTGCTAATAATAAAGCCACTACTTGAAGATCAATTCTTGTGTCAACATACATCTCCCTTTTGCTGGTTCTCAGCGTCTCTGTTATACTTAAACATCCCAAATCAGGAACAGATAAACCAATACAAATCCATACCAAACCATAGTCCAATACAGTAAAGCTAAATCAAGATACGATGAAAATAACCCAATAGTCCAATACAGTAGAGCTAAGCAAAGAAATGAGAAAAATAAAACATGGGTTGCTGTAAAATACTCAATTCAGCAAAAGGTATGGATATGTGTATAAAAGGTTGCAAAATGTTTATAGGCGAAATGCAGTAAAGTAGCTGTGGTGTATTCAAATGTTCCAAGAAAAGTTGAGTTAGCCAAGTCTAAAATCTTCACAATGCGCAGTTAAAAATACAGCAAGATATTCTCAACCTGTTCAATACTTTGGAGTTTGGACACTTGTAACTAGGTTTCAAAGCAAGGCCGGAAGACTCATTGGTTGCAACTAGGAGACGTCAATAACAGTTTGTTTCATGCTAGTTTAAATGATAGAAGTAGAACTAAAAAGAAAGATTTTACAAAACTTTGCTGGGGAGATGGCCTATTGATAACAGGAAAAAACTGATACTGATCATTACCTGGTGAAAGCCAGTTTCTTCGGTGAGTGAAACACCAAGTTCACCAATACAAGCCCAAACCCGCTGATCCGACCCCGTAAAAATAATGGTACCTATCCAAACACCCGCCCATCTTCCTCCACAGCTCTGCTAAAAGACTTTGGAGACAGTAGGTTTTAAAGCAACGCCGGAATACTCATTGGTTGGAACTTCAGAAGCGGCCATCACTGAAATGCAGCATACCCATGAACCGTGCGTTAAATTAGTAAATAAAATGAAAGCTATTAGTACTAAATTTTAAATGAAAACATACCCATAATGAAAGTTGCCAAGCCCCCATGAAAGTTGAAAGTTTAGGTTGCCAAAGTCATGTTGTTCCTGGAGGATGCTCCTTGCTGAGTTGTTGACAGAGTCCGTGCACTTATGCAATTGGATTTTCTCTAGGGTCTCAATTCCCCCAATCTCAATAGCAATCTCCTTCAAATGTTTGCAGACACCAATAAACAAGGTGCTTGAGTTGAGGGAAGTGAGTTTCATCCGCTATCCAATTCTCCAAATTTGACCAATAGAGCTCGAGATATTGTAGGTTGCAGAATTCACCTTCAGATGGCTCCCATGTTGAACTTTCAAAATCACAAAGATACAGTTTGAGAAGTTGGAGATTTGGAAGGGCACCTATTCTGCTCATAAATTCTCCTGATAACTTCTTGGCACTACCAATGTACAACTCTCTTAGGGTTTGTGGGAAAATGGGATTGAGGTAATTGGTTTCGGTGACTGTGAGGCGTTCCAGTTTAGGGAAGCTGTGAGATCAATATTTGGCTCAATCGCCCAATAATCACCGCCGCGAATTCCTAAACGCCTTATACTCGGAAGTTTTCCAAGCAATTGGGTGACTATTCCCACAGGAACTTCATATAGGCTCTGTAGAGTTTCTCCACAAGTCACACTTCTTGGAACAGGGCCGTACTTATAGACATGGGGTAGGAACTGAAAGTGTCGTAGTTGTGGAAGACAAAATATTCCCACCGGGAACTTATGGGCAAAACGAAGGGTAAAGATGAAGGTTTGTAAATTCTTAAGTACGCCTATGCTCAGGGGTGATTCAATTTCAAAGCTAGTACTATGACAAGATAAGGCAAGATATTTCAAGTTAATTAACTTGAGTATCTATTTCGGGAATTCTTCGAAATCAATTTTATGAAGATCTAATGTTTTCAATAACGATAGCTCAAACCCACTTTTAGGAAATACGCATTTAAATACAGCACCACTTAATCGAAACGAACGAGCTTGAGTCATTAGATCCATACAGCAAGACAAATCAACAATGCCTGGAAAAGAAGTAACACAAACACGACGTAGGCACAATGCATCCACAGGCTCTCCCAATTTTTTTGGCAAAAATGAACTTTTTTTCTTCAGCTTTCCTCATGCAAAGGTCTCTCAACAGATTGTGTATGCCGTATGAGTATACTCTCTCATTAAATGTCCTCCTGCGGACAAAAATTAAATTTCTGTCAACGAGGGCATTTAGGTATAACTCGGCAACTTCTTTTGGACTTCTATCCTTGATTGGGTTCAGAAATCCCCCCGCAACCCACAACCAGATCAGTCTTGAGGCTTCAAGTTCATGATCTTCAGGGAAAGCACCTATGTAAAGTAAACAAGGCTTCATATAATGTGGCAAATTGGCATAGCTCCAAGAAAATATCCCCAAGATCCGACTGTCTTCTTTTGTAATAAATGAATTTATGTCACCAGCAATTTTCTCCCACAAATATTTTGTCCTCTCAGCTCGTGACATGAATCCCCCAATCACCTGAATTGCAAGAGGTAACCCTCACGTTTTCTCACAATTTCATGGGCAATTTCTTCTAATTCACTTGGGCACTCCTCGCCCAGATGCACAATTTTTTCAAAGAGTTTCCAACTATCTTCCTTGCTGAGTAGTTGCACCTCATGTCTCCTTGGACTAACATAATCAGCCACCCCGTTCTCCCTTGTAGTCAAAATGATCCGACTTTGATTGTTGTTATCTGGAGCACACGTACAGATATCATCCCACACCCTGGAACTCCAAACATCATCCAATACAATCAAGTATCTTCTAGAATACAACTTTTTGTGGATATCGACTTTGAGTTCTTCAGTTTTGTTATCACTTGTATTACAACCTAAAAGGCTTCGAAGAACTTGTCGTTGATCATACTCTTGCGATATAGTTATCCATAAACACATATCAAAGTGATTACTAGAAGAATACTGATTGTAAAGTTTACGGGCGATAGTAGTCTTACCAATTCCCCCCATGCCTACAATGGGGATGATTTCAAGTGCACGAGATTGTGAAGTGAGCCGATCACACAGTTGGATAAAACACTTGTCTATTCCAACCAGCACGTGACCATCAGGCGTCAAATGACTTGGATCACTCCTTGAATGAATAGACGGTGTTATTTTTTCTGATTGACCAACCGCTGCATTGATCTTGATCATTTCTTCAGCTGCGGAGCTAAACGCCTGGCAAACTTGGGTCAAGTCAGGTGGGGAAATCATGAAACTTTGACCAACTGAATTTGACAGAATCTGAGCTTTAACATAGGATTCAAGTATGTCCTCAGTATTTTCGGCGGCATACCGGATTAGATCCTCCAAATATTCTATTTTAGTCTGCAAAGCTGGAGTAGAATTGTCGAGAAAATCTCTCAAGAAAGAGGCCTTTTCTAAGAGGGATTGGATTTGTGGAATCTTTGCACTATCAAGAACCCAATCTTGATGGTATTGTTCAGGGTGCAGGATTTGATGGAGGAGTTCAACAAGGGAACCTAGACAGAAGGCCATGGCTTGGAACTAATTAAATGAATATTTGTGGATATCGATCTGGGAATAGTATGGGAAATGATGATCAGCTTAGAGAGCTACAAATGAAGAGAGTATTTGCAATGTTCTTTCCAGATACACCTAATGAATTATTAGTGTGGAGTGAATTATGCCGTGGACCAGGCTGTTTGCACTTTTGACTATAGTGGATGCTTAATTTGCATAAAGAGAGAATTCTGTGGACCATTATGAATTGGCCTGGATGCTTTTTAAATGTGCGAAGAATTGTATCCTGCCACAACCAGGACATAGCGAACACGTTTTAGTGCGTATATCACGCTTATGTGAAACAACTGTTTTGCTTTTTCAAAATTATAGGAAAAGTAGACATTCATTACCAAAGAAAGTGTAAACTGCTCAAGAATTGCTTCAAGTATTATTTTCTATTCTTAATATTAATATCATGTTGGATTCTGTCTGTGTATTATTATCGCTTGCCTTATGGAACATTTATTGGTTACGTGTGAGGTTACAACGAACACCTAGTTTGAAGACTCTAAATATGTGGCTGGGTAGAACTTCAACCTGCCAAGGATCGCTTGATCTTTTGCAAAGGGTGCTGCAAGACCGAGATCTCCCCGGTGCAAATTCCTTAAAGCAACTTACACAGAAGTAGTCTATCTAGGTGCCTTAATGGATTGATATTCCAACAGAGAAACTGTTTGATGGCAATGAAATTGTTCGCCGTCAACAGGTGCCTGAAAATGCTTTTTGACATTACCTAGTGAGCAGTGACTAGTGTATAGTACAGTGATACTCAAATTTGTGCATAAAAACAGCTGCTTAATTACACAATCTAAGCAACCAACCTTTTAGATAATCATGTTATCGATTTAAGGCAGACTGAGAAGAGCAAACCACAACACTTCCTGAACCTGGAATGTCCATAACAGCTAAAACCACACTATAGAGTGTAAATTCACGGAAAGCTACTTGTGAATACATAAATTCTCAAAACAAATTATTAGTGCCGACGTGCAAATTCTCCCCTACATAAGGTTGAATAAGTGATAATAGCTAATGATTCAAGTGTGCTGTGGTTTTCGTTTATATTTGTTTCCTTTTGTTATCTAGTTATATTGTGATTATATACAAAGAAGTCAATCTTGATGAACTTGCATAATACTTGACCAAACTATCAATTTCTTTCATGTGATTCGAGGGCTAAGCAAATAGACAAGTAAAATTATAAAGCCTCCTGGTTCTATGGTAACATATTGTATTCGTTCCCTTAATAAAGAAAACAGCGTAAGTGAGAGAAAGAGCAGGGTACTAACATTAACATTTGTGATGAAGTGGCAAAGTGCACACTTAATAGACAGAGCTCCAGCTGGATACATCAGCGTGGTATGACAGTTCCCACATACATGAGTACAATTATTAGGTGGTGAATCTGTACAACCATAATCTTAAGTATATTAAGTAAAGAATAAAAAGGGTAAAAGGAACAGAACTAATAAGTATCAAGAGCGAGATAAGGTAGTTATACCTGGGACAAGGTTCACTGTATGACAGCAGGAACATCTAACACACTAGTAGCACCTCGTGCAAGCATGAGTAATGTCCGACATCCTTTACATATTAACTGAGCCATGTCCATCCCTACATGCAGAAGTACAACTTAACGGTGACCAAACGAATATTGAATAGGGAATTCAAATCAACAGCATGCTTTTGGCATCTGAACGAATTATTTCAGTAGACAAGAGGCTTCCTTAATAAAAGCTTTCTAGATACATGAAACAAACAAAACAAATGCAGGCTAGTGCACCACATTGTCAACAATCAGAACCAAAACAACTTAATAACAATTTGCTAAAAAGATGTTAAATTTGATATTTTCTCGAAGCGACATGGTTGAATGAAATAATAGTAGACAGAGATACGAAATAATAAAGAAGAATGCTGACTAGCGAAATCCAATTCAAACTAGTGTTTCCCAAAGCAAAAGAATAAGATAATAGCAATCCGTCACACTACACGTCTTGTTTGTCTTGTGCTATACAATATTCAGGCAGATATGTCTATCTAACTTTGATATAACTCAAAGAAACAAAGATTACGACCAACTGAAAAGCAAATAATCAACTATACATGGGTAGGCTCAATGCAACGTATACATGCTAAACTCAAAAACTCAGTTACAAACAAGGTCAATGACACCTGAACATAACTCAAAAGCAAAGATTATGTCTAATGTCTAATTGTAATGCAAATGATCAACTATTGCATTCTAAACTTAAAAGCTCGGTTACAAATAAGATCGAAAACTTGTGAACAAAATGAGATTAGGCCAATACCAGCGGTGATGGTGCTGCATAAGGTGCAGCGCACATTGGAGGCTCCTCTTGAATAAAGCAGGACAGTCCTACACCCACTGCACACGAGCTAGCTCTGCATATCTACTCAAACCAGAAACCGAAACATAAACACTAAGTAGTACAACACAATCATCAAACACTGAATACACGTACCCTACCCCAAATTATTCAACCCAATCAATAGAATTTAACAATAAAGAAAAACGGCAGAATCATTGTAATTCATTGCAGGAAGATTGAATATTTAGGAAAACCCATATGAAAGAAGAAAAGAAATTGGATAAACATTTGTTGAATTGATGAAAAAATAAATGTAACTTAATGGGAAAGTGTAGAATGGTTTAGTTTACATACCCTCCTTGATAAGATGAAGAATAATTTGAGATTGTCTGTGTATGTCTGTATGATCGACCCACTTGCAAGAACTCATCTCCATATACTATATGTTGATTTCAAAGCTAATTTCACTAAATATGCTCTCTTCTCTCTTCTCTGTATGAGAGTTTGAGTTTTGGGTTTTTTCATTTTTATTTTTATACTTTATTATTTTATTTTAAAAGGATTATTTTTTAAGATTGGGAATTTTATTGGAAAGGTGATCCATGTCAAGTTTTGATTTATCCATTTGTTTAGAGTCCTCTGAATTCAACCTGCACCAACATTGAATTAACTGCATTGCTTAATTGTTTTCTGTGTTGTGGAACTTCTGGAGGAATTAGCCCAACAGTTGTTGATAACTTTAGCCTAGAGCTAGGTTCTGATCAAGTGTTTGCTTTAACTATGCTTGTAAATTCTGATGTTGATCTTCTTCTACACTTGCAGCATTGGCTCACAACAAGCGTAAGCTGACCGCATGATTACAGTTACAGAGTGTAAATTTGCCTTCCTCGATCAATTCCAACAAGAAAAGTGCTGAGTATGTTGATGAATAATTGCAACTGATGCAGTGTTAATAGGTTGCATAGAATGTTGAAATTTGAGAAACCAAGCAGCAGATGTATAGCTATTTCAATTCACTGTTTTTAACAAAACACAAGTACAACAAGAATAGCTACAGCAAAAGCCAATTGATCTTTAAAAAGTGCTATTGTCTTCATCACCAACTATAGCTCCAAATACAAAGTGAACTAGGCACGATAAGGCCGGATATTGGTTCAGTTTGGCTCAGCTAGTACATCCCATATTTTCTCGATGGTTGACAGATAACCTTGGACACACATAACACGTTACCTGAACCTGACCATTAAAATGAAGCAGAAATAAGAAACAGGAAGACATAAGATAGCTAGAAGTACAACTTAGACAGGAAACTTTAAGGTAATCAATCAATCATCAATCTTTCAGTGGTTTTATAGAAGAGAAAATAAGTTGCAAGGACAGATAGATAAACAGGAAAATAGCAAATTCCCAGTGAGTTTGTTAAATGTGAAAATTATTGCAAGAGTTAAAGCTCCTCTGCTTTTCCGGTTGCCGTATTTTGGTAACAGTTTTTTTTTTTGCATGCTAGTTTACATGATAGAACTTGAAAGAATGGTATTTACAAGACTTTGCTGGGGTGATGGCAAAGGCGTGTAACATGTTAAGAAGCCTCGTATGACAGAAGGATGTAATTGTGATAAGTGTGCGTAGGGAAAACAGAAGCTGAAAACGTTGTGTGAAACACTTAAAAACTTTTTCCATTGTACATATTGCTTACGTAATAAAATCTAAGTGCTTGTTGTAACAAAAACATGTTGTTTTCACCTGATGAGAAACTAAGCAGAGATGCATTGGTCCTTCCTCCTTGCATAGAATCGATCACAGTCTATTATCACTGAAATGCAACATAACCATGAAGAGTTTTTCATGACTGTTAAAAGTAGAGAAAGGTGAACAAAATGAAAGCTATTAGTACTAAGTTTTAAATGAAAACATACCCATAATATGCGTTGCCATATTCCCCTGAAAGATGAAAGTTAAGGTTGCCAAAGTCACGTTGTTCCTGGAGGATGCTCCTTGCTGAGCTTTGTACAGAGTCCTTGAACCTATACAATATGATTTTCTCTAGGGTCTCGATTCCCCCAATCTCAAGAGGGATCTCCTTCAGATGTCGGCAGCCTATAAACAGGTGCTTGAGTTGAGGGAAGTGGGTTTCATCTGCTATCCAATTCTCCAAATTTGAACACTGGAGGCAAAGATATTGTAGGTTGCAGAATTCACCTTCAGATGGCTCCCATGTTGAACTTTCAAACTCACATTCATAGAGTCGGAGAAGTTGGAGATTCGGAAGGGCACCGATTCTGCTCATAAATGCTCCTGATAACTTCTTGGCACCATGGATGTACAACTCTCTAAGGGCTTGTGGGAAAATGGGATTGAGGTAATTGGAAAAGTAGACTGTGAGGCATTCCAGTTTAGGGAAGCTGGTGAGATCAATGTTTGGCTCAGTCTCCCAATCCTTACCGAGAATTCCTAAACTCTTTAAACTCGGAAGTTTTCCAAGCAATTGGGTAAGTAATCCCACAGGTACATTAGATAGGGTCTGTAGAGTTTCTCCACAAGTCAAGCTACTTGGAACAGGGCCGTACTCAAAGACAAAGGGTGAGAACTTGAAGTGTCGAAGTTGTGGAAGAGAAAATATTCCCACTGGGAACTTTCCGCCACGACCAAAGATGATGGTTTGTAAATTCTTGAGTACACCTATGCTAGGTGGTAATTCAATTTCAAAGCTCCCACCAAAAGATAAGCCAAGATATTTCAAGTTAATTAACTTAAGTATCTCTTTTGCGAATTCTTTGAAATATATACCCCGTAGATCTAATGTATTCAATAACGAGAACTCAAATCCACTTTTAGGAAATACGCGCTCATATGCACGACCAATTAATTGAAAGGAACGAGCTTGAGTCATTAGATCCATACAGTCAGACAAATCATCAATGTGTGCAGAAGAAGTAACACAAACCCGACGTAGGCGCAATGCATCAACAGGCTCTCCCACTTTTTTGGCAAAAATGAACTTTTTTTCTTCAGCTTTCCTCATACATAGGTCTCTCAACAGATCATGTATGCCATATGAGTATACTCTCTCATTAAATGTCCTCTTACGGACAAAAATTAAATTTCTGTCAACAAGGGCATTTAGGTGTAACTCGGCAACTTCTTCTGGACTTGTATCTTTGATTGGGTTAAGAAATCCCTCTGCCACCCACAACTTGATCAGTCTTGAGGCTTCAATTGCATGATCTTCCGGAAAAGCACCTATGTAGAGTAAACAAGGCTTCAAGTAATGTGGCAAATTGGCATAGCTCCAAGAAAATATCCCCGAGAATCGATTATCTTCTTTTGTAATAAATGAACTTATGTCACCTGCAACTTTCTCCCACAAACCTTTTGTCCTCTTAGCTCGTGACATAAATCCCCCAATCACCTGAATTGCAAAAGGTAGCCCTCCACATTTTCTCACAATTTCACGGGCAATTTCTTCTAGTTCACTTGGGCACTTCTCGTTCGGATGCACAATTTTTTCAAAGAGTTCCCAACTATCTTCCTTGTTGAGTAGCTGCACCTCATATCTCCTGGGGCTAACATAATTAGCCACCCAATTCTCCCTTGTAGTCAAAATGATCCGACTTTTGTTATTGTTATCTGGAGCACACGTATGGATATCATCCCACACCCTAGAACTCCAAACATCATCTAATACAATCAAGTATCTTCTAGTATACAACTTTTTGTGGATATCGACTTTGAGTTCTTCAGCTTTCTTATCACTTGTATAACAACATAGAAGGCTTAGAAGAACTTGTCGTTGATCATAATCTTGCAATATAGTTTCCCATAAACATATATCAAAGTGTTTACCAGAAGAATAATGATTGAAAAGTTTACGGGCGAGGGTAGTCTTACCGATTCCCCCCATCCCTACGATGGGGATGATTTCAAGTGCACGAGATTGTGAAGTGAGCCTATCACGCAGTTCGATCAAACACTTGTCCATTCCAACTAGCACGTGATCATCAGGCGTCAAATGACTTGGATCACTCCTTGAATGAATACCCGGTGTTGTTTTTTCTGAATGACCGATCGCCGCCTTGATATTGATCATTTCTTTAGCTGCGGAACTAAACACATGGCAAATTTGGGTCAAGTCAGGTGGGTAAATCATGAAACTTTGACCAACTGGATTTGACAGAACCTGAGCTTTAATGTAGGACTCAAGTATGTCCTCAACATGTTCGGCGGCATCACGGATTTGATCCTCCAAAGTTTCTATTTCAGCTTGGATAGCTGGACTAGACTCGGCAAGAAAGTATCTCAAGAAAGAGGCATCTTCTAAGAGGGATTGGATTTGTGGAATTTTTTCACTATCAAGAACCCAATCTTGATGGTATTGTATAGGGTGTAGGATTTGATGGAGGAGTTCAACAAGGTTACCTAGACAGAAGGCCATGGCTTGGAACTGAAAAAATGAATTTTTGTGGAGATCGATATGGGAATAGTATGGGATATGATGATCAGCTTAGAGCTACAAATGAAGAGATACTACTTGCAAAGTTCATTCCAGCTATGCTATTGAATCAACGTTAATTCTTTACCATAATGGATGATTAATAATGTGGACCAAGTTAATACTTTATTCTCAATATAATTGATATCGTAGACATTTTTTAATTGGCCTGGATGATTTTTAAATGTGAAATAAACGTTTTGACTTTCAGATTATAATACTTAACTACTCAACCACCACATCCTGAGACGCGTCTAACACGTCTAAGCACATTGTTATCATTTTATTTTAGGGAAAATTATATACTACCACTGCTATTATTTTATTTTAATTTCGTTTTTATTCTCAATATTTACATCCAATCCTATTTCTCCAAAATAGTCGACTTTGAGTTCTTCAGTTTTCTTATCACTTGTATAACAACTTTTTGGACCTCTCTTCAGATTCTTGATAATATTCGCCTGAGAGAAGCCAACCTTTTCTCAAGGTCTTCGACGTCAGCATGTGATACAGGACTGGAAATTCACACGGAAGAATGCATATAATGAATGTCCATCAGATGTATGTATGTGTATACCTTGGTGCAACTTGTTCGGATTTCTTTGATCCGGTCTTTCCTTTGGGGGCTGAAGATAACTGTTAGATAAGAGACAAGGACAAGGTCAGTGAGATTTCTTTCACTTGCGGTCAAATAAGTAGCATTATGACAAAAAGGCATCAACCAAAATTTGAAACTGACCTGTGATGCAATGTCTACACCAATCATCTCATCAAGCACCTACAGGGGAGAATAATTGTAGAGGAAAGAAGGTCAACCTAAGCGTGCAAAGAAATTGAATCGAGAAGTTTCAAAGAGCTTAAGAATAGAATAACTGTCATACCTTGGTTAGTCGATTCCTCAGTTCTTCTTCAGCTTCATTTTTATCCAACGTCTCATCATCAATTGCAGCAAAGCAGACATAATCTCAATCTGGAAAATGTTCACAAAATAATCAGTTCTTACACTAATTAAAGTATATTTCGGGGGGGGGGGGGGGGGGGGGGGCATTAACTTATTTCCAAACTGCAAATTTCTAGGTAAATAACTCCAGGTCGAAAGCCAACTTTTCTTTCGAACTAGCCCAAATCGCCCATAATATCCAACAACGGCGTATTTGAAGACGAATACCAGAGCCCAATTGGGTGGAGAGAGAGAACAAATGTAAGAAACCTAAAGTGGTAAAGACTTACTTTCATATCCAACTGGGCCTCCTGTTTTGGAATTCTCTGATCATTTTAGTTTGTTTCGCAGGTTCCATTTGCTGAAATAAAGACATAACACACAGATTAATTCAACAACCCATAAAGAAGAATCACTTGTCTATTTGCACAAATAAAGTGTAAATACTTTGATCCCCAATGTTGAAGAATTCGTACCATCGAGAGACAGATATTGTAGGTTGCAGAATTCACCTTCAGATGGCTCCCATGTTGAACTTTCAAACTCACAATAAAAAAGTCTGAGAAGTTGGAGATTTGGAAGGGCACCGATTCTGCTCATAAATGCCCCTGATAACTTCTTGGCACCATCGATGTCCAACTCTCTTAGGGTTTGTGGGAAAATGGGATTGAGGTACCTGGTGAAGTAGACATTGAGGCGTTCCAGTTTAGGGAAGCTGGTTAGATCAATGTTTGGCTGAGTCTCCCAATCCTTACCGTGAATTCCTAAACTCTTTAAACTTGGAAGTTTTCCAAGCAATTGGGTAAGTATTGCCACAGGTACATCAGATAGGCTCTGTAGAGTTTCTCCACAACTCATGCTTCTTGGAACAGGGTCGTACTCAATCACACTGAGTGTTGAGAACTTGAAGTGTCGTAGTTGTGGAAGACAAAACATTCCCACCAGGAACTTGTTTGTTCCCACTGAGAAAAAGATGAGGGTTTGTAAATTCTTAAGTACACGACTATGTGATTCAATTTCAAAGCTACTATCACAAGATAAGGCAAGATATTTCAAGTTAATTAACTTGAGTATCTCTTTTGGGAATTCTTTGAAATGTATACCACCTAGATCTAATGTCTTCAATAACGATAGTTCAAGCCCATTTTTAGGAAATACGCGCTCATATGCACCATGACCAATTAATTGAAATGAACGAGCTTGAGTTAATAGATCCATACACCCAGACAAATCACCAATGCGTTCAGAAGAAGTAACACAAACACGACGTAGGCACAATGCATTTACCGGCTCTCCCAATTTTTTGGCAAAAATGAACCTTTTTTCTTCAGCTTTCCTCATGCATAAGTCTCTCAACAGATCATGTATGATGTATGAGTGTACTCTCTCACTAATTGTCCTCTGATGGACACAAATTAAGTTTCTATCAACGAGGGCATTTAGGTGTAACTCGACAACTTCTTCTGGACTTCTATCTCTGATTGGGTTCAAAAATCCCTCTGCAACCAACAACCTGATCAGTCTTGAGGCTCCAATTGCATGATCTTCAGGAAAAGCAACTATGTAAAGTAAACTAGGCTTCAAGTAATGTGGCAAATTGACATAGCTCCAAGAAAATATCCCTGAGAATCGATTGTCTTCTTTTGTTATAAATGAACTTATGTCACCTGCAACTTTCTCCCACAAATCTTTTGTCCTCTTAGCTCGTGACATGAATCCCCCAATCACCTGAATTGCAAGAGGTAGCCCTCCACATTTTCTCACAATTTCACCGGCAATTTCTTCTAATTCACTTGGGCACTCCTCGCCCAGAAGCACAATTTTTTCAAAGAGTTCCCAACTATCTTCCTTGTTGAGTAGCTGCACCTCATGTCTCCCGGGACTAACATAATCAGCCACCACGTTCTCCCTTGTTGTCAAAATGACCCGACTCCGGTTGTTGTTATCTGGAGCACATGTACGGATATCATCCCACACATTGGTACTCCAAACATCATCCAATACAATCAAGTATCTTCTAGAATATAACGTTTTGTGGATGTCGACTTTGAGTTCTTTAGTTTCCTTATCACTTGTATTACAACCTAGAAGGCTTAGAAGAACTTGTCGTTGATCATAATCTTGCGATATAGTTACCCATAAACATATATCAAAGTGATAACCAGAAGAATACTGATTGTAAAGTTTACGGGCGATAGTAGTCTTACCAATTCCCCCCATGCCTACGATGGGGATGATTTCGAGTGTTGGAGATTGTGAAGTGAGCCGAGCACGCATTTCAGTCAAATTCTTGTCCACTCCTACCAGGGTGTGATCATCGGGAATCAAATGACTCTGATCACTCCTTGAATGAATAGCCGGTGTTGTTTTTCCCGATTGACCATTCGCCGTCTCGATCTTGATCATTTCTGCAGCTGCAGAACTGAACGCCTGGCAGACTTGGGTCAAGTCAGGTGGGGAAATCATGAAACTTTGACCAACTGGATTTGACAGAACCTGAGCTTTAATGTAGGACTCAAGTATGTCCTCAGCATTTTCGGCAGCATCACGAATTTGATCTTCCAAAGTTTCTATTTCAGCCTGGATAGCTGGAGTAGAATCGTTAAGAAAGTCTCTCAAGAAAGAGGTCTTTTCTAAGAGGGATTGGATTTGTGGGATTTTTCACTGTCAAGAACCCAATCTTGATGGTATTGTTCAGGGTGCAGGATTTGATCTAGGAGTTCAACAAGGGAACCTAGACAGAAGGCCATGGCTTGGAACTGATTAAATGAATTTTTTTGGAGATAGATCTGGGAATAGTCAATAGTATGGGAAATGATGATCAGCTATTCAGCTTAGAGATACAAACGAAGAGATTGTACATGCAAATTTATTTCCAGCTACACCTATTAAATTCTATTAAATTATTTGTGTGAAGTGAATTATGATGTGGACCAACCTTCTTTATCAGCCTGCAATTCAGGTAATCAGTTAGAAATGTAAGCAAATTTTCAAATAAAAAAAGCTGCTAATTCATCAGAGTTATACTAGTTGTTACTTTAGAAGTTATGGACTATAGTAGTTCATTTTTATACGAATGGAGGATGTCTAGACCATACTTTGATCCCCAATGTTGCAGAGAACATTCCATCAAATTTTGGATAATTCTTACTCTAGCTTACAATTGCTAATTAATACCAAAGCCACTACTTGAGGATCAAAAATCATCAGAATCCTGCTGCTCAGGCTAACTTTCATCCTTTCTAGTACATGTTCAAGCAGCTTAAGACATAAATAATGCTCATTCCCACGAATTCTGGAGAACACATTCAATCAAAGTGGATAAATTCTTATTCTGGCTTACAATTGCTAATACTAAAGCCACTTGAGGATCAAATTCATCAGAATTCAGAATCCTGCTGCTCAGGCTAATTTGCATCCGATTTCTAGTACATGTTCAAGCAGCTTAAGACATAAATAATGTTCATTCCCACGAATTCTCGAGAAAACATTCCATCAAAGTGGATAGTTCTTATTCTAGCTTACAATTGCTAATACCAAAGCCACTACTTGACGATCAAATTCATCAGAATCCCCCGTTGATCAGGCTAGCTCGCATCCGGTCCGAGTACATGTTTAACAGCTTAAGACCGAAATAATGTTCATTTATGTGAACTCTTTGAGGATGAAGCTCAGCATAAAATTTACAAAAATACTGAAATTACTTTACCAACCTCTTGTAATTACATCTCCCTTTTGCTAGTTCTCATCAGCGCCTCTGTTATAATTAAACATCCCAAATCAGGAATAGATAAACCAATACAAACTCACACTTAATTTACATACCCACCAACAAAGTGTTTGCCACATACATATATATTCCGATCAAGCCCAGTCTTAACTGAAGTAACATGGCACTTCCTGCCATACCCCAGCTCACCTCGAACCCCTGAAGCACTCAAAACACTGGTAAACGTAAACCGGGTAGCTGCGAAACGGTCCAACTTCATAAAAAATAATACTCCAAGACGAAAATAGATTGATAAAAGGAAATGTTTCTTATTGGCATTTGATCGAACAGGTAGCGGGCAGCTTCTATGCGGCCGCATTTTGAGTAGAGATCAATGAGTCGGTCATGTAAGAAGGTGTCTTTGATTTGGTCGGTGGAAAATATGTGAGCTTGGATAAGTTTACAGGCTTTTGGGGCTTTGTGGTGTATTTGCTAAGGAAGATATGCAGCAGGTTTTGCTCTGTGTGCATGAATCATGATGATCATGTAATGCTGCTGGTGCATATTTGTATAAGGGGTCAATTTAAACATGCACCCCTGATTTTGTGGGAAATTACACACCTACAGTTCTCTTAAAGCTTCCCAATTCCCATATTTTCCATTTTCATTTTCCTTTTCCACATTGGTTACAAAATTCTCATACAAAACTTGTCGAAGATTGTACTCGATTTTTAAAGATTATTATTTCTCATCTGTATATTTCGATGCCCCGCTAAATGTTGATCTGAATAAGTTTCAATCGACAACCTTACCTGATCATTAGAATTTTTCATTGGATGATCATTAGATGTTTGATAGTACGTTGGCAAAAGAAGGACGAACCCAGTTCGTGCTGATCCATTACGCGATGAACAACGAGTCAAGACAAGGTTCCATGCCCGAATTTCTTTGTTATATTCTATCACGTGGTGTTGCAGATGGAAGAATTTTGCCTATCACTGATTTTTTTGTTGATGTATGCTCATGAATGATAGACCACAAGAATTTGTATGATTCACCTAATTCTTCTTCTATTATATTCCGTACTTCATATATATCTAGCTCACGGTACGGTACTATCCAACCCCAACTTCATTTCTAGTTACCGGATCCTCATCAGTGTCAACACATATATAATAATAACAAAATTACAAGAGACATTTCTGAACATTCAAACTTGGCAGTGAGAGATAAAGATTAATCGGAACTAATGCAACATTAGTAAAACAGAACGGAGATTGCAAGAAAATACCTCTTTTAGCTAGATAACCGACTTTACAAAGAGCTCGAATCATATAATGGCACTTGTTCTTTTCATGGAGAAGTTCAATATATTATGCTCCTCTTCCTTGTTCAGCAACTCGTTGCATTTGGCCTGATTCGTGGGAATCGATAGACAGTTATGACTAACCGATACATCAGTTTTGAATAGATTCTTACCATATTCATCTGTTCATGTTAGATATGATGTGATCACACCACCTGATAATTGGCTTATATGGTTCAAGAACGCGTCACCTGATGCTGGAGCACGGATGTTCACTTCCGGCACAACTATGATCTCTTCCTCGTTAATTTCTTCTGGATTGATGAACTCATTCTCCTTCTCATGAACCAATTAATTCAGCCTTATTTTCTTCAAATTTATACTGAGAAGGCTTTTTTTTTCCTTGATAGTCGGAGTCGAATCCAGAACATTGTCAATGGGCTTCAACTCAAGCTCCTGCTCCTCCTGCAATGCAGAAGCATAGAAGAAAGTAGTACGTAATGAAGCAGCTTCGAATAGGTCAATGGACTCTAACTCAAGCTCCTGCTCCTACAATGTAGAAGCACGCAAGAAAGTAGTAATGAACCAGTCGAACTTCTTGCTTGTCTCTGGTTTTCAAATTACCATAAATTCCTTTCAAGTAATTAATGGCCTCATTCTTACGGGAAACAAACAGAGAAAAACAGACAGGAGAAATTAAAACAGAAGATTCTTAAGGGAAACAAACCGAGAAAAACAGAGGATTCTTAATTTCTCCCCAAGGGGATAAAGTTGCCCTTTCGATCGGCAAGTTTTGAAGCCCTTTTAAATAATACTAACCAAACCGAAAAGGAGAAGACACGAGATCATACAGAAAAAAACATTACTATTGCTCCATTCTCAGTCTCCAAATGCTCAAAATGAAGTGCCATCCAAATGATTTACCATATATAGATACAAGATGAAGACAATTAGAGAAAATAAAATTAAAAAAAATAAAATGTTTGTCTCGTATTATAGAAATTTACACATAGTATGTTATTCCTTAGTATGATGATAGCAGCGGCAACCATAGATTCTTGCTTGATCATATTTGCCTAAGAGAAGCCAACCTTTTCTCAAGGTCTTCGACATTAGCAGCTGATGCCGGACTGGAAATTCACACAGAAGAATGTATATAATCAATCAATTCGTATTTCTTCGATCCATATCTTTCCTTAGGGGGCTGAAGATAACTGTTAAAGAAGAGACAAGGACAAGGTCAGTGATATTTCGTTCACTTGCGGTCAGGTAAGTAACATTATGAATGAAGGCATCAACCAAAATTCGGAACTGACCCGTGATGCAATGCCTACAATCTCATCAAGCACCTACAGGGAGAAATAATTGCATAAGAAAGAAGGTCAGCCTAAGTACGGAAAGAAATCGAACTGAGAAGTTTAAGACACCGAATAAATGTCATACCTGGTTAGTCGGTTCCTCAGTTTCTTCTTCAGCTTCATCTTTATCAAGCGTCTCATCAATTGCATCAGACTCATCTCAATCTGGAAAATGGTCACAAATAATCAGTTGAGTATTACACAAAATTACTGATAAACAAGGACTCAAAATTACTGATAAACAGAAGTACAGAACTGCCTTAGTTACCTTAAATTCTTTTCTTTTGTTCAAAACAAATTTAGGCCAAGACAAGACTTAGTTTCTCCTTAACACACTAACCATGGCTAACAGTCATAAGGATCTTGCACATTGGTTTCTAGGTTTCTGAATGAAAATTAACATTTTATGCAAATTTGGTGTATTGACATTTTCCTTTTTGTTTTTCCCTTTTGTTCTTGTTGATATAGGGACAATTTCATAATCCTTCAAGGCATTGTAGGTGGGGTGGCAATGTACCTTTTCCCAATATTAAAAGCAGCCATTCCTATTTGGAACACAAGAGGAATCACAGCCGCTGTTTTGCTTCACATAGCAGTCTCAGAACCATTTTACTACATCACACATAAATGCTTCCATCAAAATAATTATCTTTTCACTCATTACCTACCATTCATCTACTGTCCCACAAGCTTATACAGGTAAGTATGGTAATTCATTGCTATCCCATTTATTGCTTTTACTATCTCAATCTTATACTTTCACCAAAACATAAGAACTGGATACTTCACAATTGTCATAAACTTTTCTTATAGAAGTGTAGTAATATTGTGTGTGCTGTCCTTGTCCTGTCCTTGACTGCTGAAAGCAATATCTCCTCTGAGTTCACAACAACTAATCATGGATCCCACACTCATGTGTCAGTTTATATTATTGTGTATGCATGGACTTTGTTCAGTTAGGCAAGATAATGAATTCAAGTACTGTGGTTGTAAACAAAATGTTTCCAACTTATTGCCCCCACTTGAAAATGCTTGAATTTGGATTGAAGAGTTAAACCAGAAAATATAATTGGATATGACCATATAATCTTGGCTGCTTGAGATGTTGTTCACTGTTTCTACATTTCGGGGTATAACAATTAATCAAGATTTGCTTGCCGTCCAAGGATAGGTATGCGCTACCAGAACTTGTGTTCACCAAGGCTCTTGGAAACAAAGCGTTTTGTGCTAGCCGTTTGTGTACTTTCACCTCGTAATGTTTTGATTTTCTTTACTCAGAACGAAGAGAAGAGACTATTTATCCCTGATCTTAACCTTGATTAATGATTCTTGAGAAATGGAGGGAATAATATTTTAGTGTCCCATTTTAAGTTATATGGACTAATGGATATGAATTTGTTTGTCATTTTACCGAAAGTATGAAATGTCTAAGACAGCGCTGTAAGCCTGTAATGTTTGCGTATTCAATCCAATCTACCTGTAGAAAAATTCAAAACTTTCCAGATTTATGCATGTATATATATTTTGGCTTAAAGCTATTTCATGTTATTAATTAGTCTCATTTTCTGACCTGTTTATTTTTCATCTGTGATACTTCTTCAGCTGGACATGCTACATTCTTGGAACATCTTCTACTGACAGTTGTCACCGGAATACCGATTATTGGTTCTTTTGCGGCTGGTCATGGATCATTAAGCTTGGTCTATGGCTATGTTTTGATCTTCGATGTACTGAGGTGCTTAGGCCATTGTAATGTGGAGATAACTCCCTATTGGATATTTGTCAAGATACCATTTCTGAAATACTTTCTTTACACTCCAACGTAAGTGAAATAAATCATATCCGTGCATAGAAAACTGTCTCTTGTAGAGAGAGTCATGTGATTAGCCCTGCTGTGTGAAAATTTTATTAACATTTTAGCTATGTTGTTGCAACTTTACATATGATATCCATGTTTTCTTATTTATGAATTATTCTGTTAAAACTTCAGTTATGATGAACAGATTATGTGGTACTTATATATCATTGAGAAAATATTTTGATGCTGCAGTTTCCACAGCTTACACCACTGCGAGATGGGCACGAATTATTGCCTTTTCATGCCTCTTTTTGATGAATTGGGAAGCACATTGAACCCGAGGTCTTGGCAAGTGCACAAGAAAAACTGTTTAGACTCAGGTCAGCTGCTTTGGAAAATCTAAGCAGGATTTATTGCGCGCAGAAATACTAAATTCATGGCTTGATGTTTAAATTCTTGAAAACTGCAGCAAAAAATGGGAAAGCTCCAGATTTTGTGTTCCTAGTTCATGCAGTGGACTTGATGTCTTCCATGCATGCACCATTTGCTATCAGGTCAATGGCAGCTCTACCATACTAGACAAGAATTTACATGATACCTCTGTTGCCAATAGGTTTTCTTGTAATGCTATTTATGTGGGCAAAGTCAAAGCCCTTCTTGAGCTCGTATTACAATCTCAGACATCGTCTGCACCAGACGTGGCTTGTTCCTCGATCGTTTTGGTTTTCAGGTCTGCAAATCTGATATGATCAGATGTACTTGAAATTTTAAAATGTTTTGACTTATTAAAATTTTGAAAACTGTTGCAGTATTTCTTGCCATTTGCTGCAGAAGGCATCAACAGTCAGATAGAACAAGCCATTCTGACAGCAGATAAAATTGGGAGTTAAGGTTATAAGCCTGGCTGCTTTAAACAAGGTGGAAATCAAAACTGCTCTGCTTCTCTCATCTCTTTCAATTCGCCCCTCAACATCAGTTCATCATTTTCATCTCAAGTCACACCACCATCATCTCAAGCCGCCTGCTCCGATTTCCGCCGTTTAAGCACAGGGGGTTGTTTAAGCATTTTCATCTTCTTCTATAGGCGATCACACCTCAGGGGAGGCCCAACCCAACAGGTGAGGGAGGCGACCGCCTAAGGCCCAGTACGTTTCTTTTTTTCTTTCTTTTTTTCATTAATAATAATAATAAGAAGAAACTGTTATTTTCGTCTGAAAATAACTGAATTGAACATAACTCAACAGAACTGAACATATTTTATTTGTAGTATAAAATATAACTAAGCAAGTCTGAACAGAATTGAACTGAACCGAAAATAATGAGATTTCATACGAAGAAAAACAAAGCCTAATAATAATCACTTTTTATTTGGGACCTAATTACTTATTTTCCTCCTTGTCATGGTTGGCCAAGTTTGTGTACTTCCATTCGGGCGGCCTTGCTGTTAATGCTCATTTGTACGTACCCTAATGGACTAGTGTGCGTTAGCCTTCTGAATACCTATCAGGCAAGCACTTTGGAGAAGTGGAGCCCTCACATGTCCATCATGTTACAAGTTTTGGTCTCTCTACAAGGCCTTATTGCCTTATTTTAACTAAGAAGCCCCCCAACTGTTGTTATGTGCCTAGATCTCAGCTTTCCGCAACTGCCTCCTTACATGAGAAGAAGAAGAAGGTTTTCAATAATACTGACTGAGCGCACATTCATTAATTCCCTCCATTTGGTGTTATACATCATTAGAAGACCTCCAAAGGTACGTAAATTTTAGTTTTTTGGTGGGAGACTAATATGCACCACCTTTGATAACAAAGGTTTTAATTGGTTTATTATTATTTGCATGCATGCAGCACTTTGAGGAATTTGTTGCAGGACATTTCTGCAAGCATGGCCGAGATATTCTGGTGTCTTGTAAGGCTTACATGGATGGAGCTCAAGTGGGGTGTCTTGCTAAAGGAGGGGTGCAGGACGTTGACGAAGGAGATGAAAGCTGCTCACAGCAGTTTAAGAACACCTTGGCAGGACTCATCCCTGAAGTGGTGGATGCATTTACCCAACTGGGTGTCAGGGACTGTGAAGAATTCCGTTGTTTAGCTCAAAAGGCAACGGGTCCACCAACTCCATCTGAGCGCTATAACTTCTACCAGGGTTGGAATCCGACATTTGCTGACGTGGACCCACCTGAGCGCTTAAACTTCGCCAGGAATAACTATGCCAGGATCATGGGTTATCTGAATTGAGGTTGTTGATCGGTGTCATCCATACATGTTCGATCGAGACGAGAATAAATTGCTGTGGTTCATAACTAGTTAATGAGTGCCTGAGTGGTTTCAGATGAATACACTGCAGTAGAAAGAAAATCATTTTCTGGGATACCATGACTTGAAGACTGGTTTTTTATATTTGACAAAAATCACAATAATCTAAATTCTTAAATACTCCAGGTTAAGTTTTCATTGTGAATCGAGCTCGCTCATAATAGCTGCTCAGTATTTACCATTTGTCTCCTCATGTATTATAGAAATTTACACATAGTAGTATGATAGCAGATTCTTGATAATATTCGCCTGAGAGAAGCCTACCTTTACTCAAGGTCTTCGACGTCAGCAGGTGATACAGGACTGGAGATTCACACAGAAGAATGCATCTAATGAATGTCCATTAAGGGAAGATAGAAATGTCCATCAGATGTATGTATGTGTATACCTTGGTGCAACTTGTTCGGATTTATTTGATCCGTCTTTCCTTTGGGGGCTGAAGATAACTGTTAGATAAGAGACGAGGACAAGGTCAGTGAGATTTCCTTCACTTGCGGTCAGATAAGTAACACTATGACTGAAGGCATCAACCAAAATTCGAAATTGACCTGAGATGCAATGTCTACATCAAGCACCTACAGGGGAGCAATAATTGCAGAGGAAAGAAGGTCTAAGCGTGCAAAGAAATTGAATCGAGAAGTTTCAAAGAGCTTAAGAATCGAATAACTGTCATACCTTGGTTAGTCAGTTCCTCAGTTCTTCTTCAGCTTCATTTTTTATCCAAGTCTCATCATCAATTGCAGCAGACATCATCTCAATCTGGAAAATGGTCAGAAAATAATCAGTTCTTACACTAACAGGTCAAAAGTCAACTTTTCTTTCGAACTAGCCCCATATTATCCAACAACGGTGTATTTGAAGACGAATACCAGAGCTAATATTCATTCCCCATTTGGGTGGTGAGAGAGAACAGATGCATGGAACCTAAAGTGGTAAAGACTTACTGTCATATCCAACTGCACCTCCTGTTTCTGCAATTCTCTGATCATTTTAGTTTGTTTCACCGGTTCCATTTGCTGAAATAAAGACATAACACACAAATTATTTCAACCCATGAAGAAGAATCACTTGTCTATATATTTGCACAAATAAAAGTGGTTAACCAATCCAATAATTCCCCCGGTGACTAACCATCCAATTACGGATTAATTCATCAAATAATCATTGCCAATATTAATTAACAGTGTCCATGATACATACAATAAAGTAACTGGGCTAAATCGTAATAGATCATGTTCAGTCCTTGTTCATAGCAGACATAGCTTTTGTTGCACCTTTCATTCCGGTAGAAATAGACGTGCTGGCATGCAGAACCTAGACATGTGAAATGAACTGTTAGAAGAAAAAAAAAAAAAACAATGGGACTAACAAACAAGCGAAATGAATTGGAAATAATTTGTGATTTTACCTGTGTATGAGTGGTCAGACCTCTTAGTTGTGCACGGCTACCTTGCAAGTTTGTTATTTCATGTTTATCCAACGTCTTATCAATCGCATCAGACATCATCTCAATCTGGAAATAGTCACAAAATAATCAGTTCTTACACTAAAGTATATTTCCAGGGGGAGACATTAACGTATCTCCTAACTCAAGCTCGAAAGCCAATTTTTCTTTCGAGCTAGCCAAAGTGCCCCAGATTATCCAACAAATGCCAAAGCTAATATTTTCCATTTGGGTAGTGAGAAAGAACAGGTGTAGGAAATTTGAAGTGGTAAAGACTTACTGTCATATATCCAACTGCGCCTCCTGTTTCTGGAATTCTCTAATCATTTTAGTTTGTTTAGCAGGTTGCATTTTCTGAAATGAAGACACAACATGCCAATCAGTTCACAACCCATAAAGAAGTACCTGTATCACTTTTACTTGTCCATTTGCACAAGGGGACCACCATGCCAAATTGGTTAACCCAATCCAAGAATTTCTCCAATGATCAACTATTCAAGAACAAAGTACTGAATGTGTGGAGTACGATTAAATAACCATTGCCATTAATAGTTTCCATGATGCATAAGAGGGCATAATAAAATAACTGGAATAACTCGTAATTTATCATGTTCAGTGGACTAACCTTGTTCATAGTAGACATAGCTTTTGTTGCACCTTGCATTCCGGTAGAAATAGACGTGCTGGCATACAGAGCCTAGACATGTGAAAAGAACTGTTAGAAGAAGAAAAACCAACGGGAGTAACAAACAAGCGAAATGAGTTGAAAATAATTTGTACTATGATTTACCTGTGTATGAGCATTTGTGAATACGTAAGTTCTCAAAACAAATAATAAGTACTGACGTGCAAATTCTCCCCTACACGAGGTTGATTAAGTGATAATAGCCAATGATTCAAGTGTGTTGTCGTTTTCGTTTATATTTGTGTCCTTTTGTTATGCAGTTATACTGTGATTATATATACAAAGAGGTCAATCTTGCTGAACTTGCATAATACTTGACCACACTATCAATTTCGTTCATGTGATTCGAGGGCTAAGAAAATAGACAAGTAAAATCATAAAGCCTCCTGGTTCTAAGGTAACATATTGCATTTGTCCCCTTAACAAAGAAAACAGCGTGAGAGAAAGAGTTCACACTTAACAGGTGGAGCTCCAGCTGAATACATCAGTGTGGTATGACAGTTCCCAATATTTACGTGAGCAAAACTATTAGGTGGAGGTACAGCCATGAACGTACTGTATAAGGTGCAGTGCACATTGGAGGCTCCTCTTGGGTAAGGCAGGACAATCCTACACCCACTGCACATGAGTTATCTCTGCATATCTACACAAACCCGAAAACCGAAACATAAACACTAAGTAGTACGGAGTACAACACAATTATCAAACACTGACTGAATACACATACTCTACCCCAAATTATTCAATCCAATCAATTGAAATATCACAAAAGAAAACAGCAGATAAGAAAAATGGCAGAATTATCCAGCAGAGTCAGTCATTGTAATTCATTGCAGCAAGATTCAATCTTTACGAAAGAGTATGTACTGCAGGTGTGCTTGCATTGTGGAGCATATTGCTTACGGAATAAAATCTAAGTGCTTGTTCTAATAATTTCATAGTGCAATACGAACAACACAACACTGCTAAATCAGCCTAAAGCAGTTATGAAGCATTGTGGTAAAACTTCATGATCATATAACAAGGACAGAACACTAATTCAAAGATTTGTAATCATTGCCAAATAAAATAAAATAAAAGCCTAAGTATTTGTAACAAAAACATATTGTTTTCACCTGATGAGAAACTAAGCACAGATTGGTCCTTCCTGCTTGCGTAGAACCCCTAGACGTCATCATCATAATTGAAACGCAGCATAACCGTGAACCGTGCGTTAAAAAAAAGTTGTTCCTGGATTACCCCTAGTCATCATCGTCGTCGTCACCATCATCATCACCAATTAACATCATCATCACTGTGTTAGAAGTACAGAAAGGTAAACAAAATGAAAGCTGGAGTACTAAATTTTAAATGAAAACATACGCAAAAAGATACATCACCATAAAAGTTGAAAGTTTCCGTTGCCAAAGTCATGTTGTTCCTGGAGGATGCTCGATCCTTGCTGAGTTGTTGACAGAGTAATCGGACTAATGCAACAATAAAACAGAACGAAGATTGCAAGAGAATACCTCTTTCAGATAACCGCCTTTACAGAGAGATCAAATTATATAATGACACCCACCGCGAGGTGCTATGTCCATTTCCCTCATCAGATTCCATTTTTCCAACCCAAACAAGTTAGACCAGAAATATCTATACTAAAGTGAAAAAGGAACCTATGGAAAGTACTGGAATATACATCACACAACATTCGACCTTTTAGACAATCATGTTGAGAAGAGCATATCACAACACTTCCTGAGCCCATAATGTCCATAACTCCACAGCCGTGTCTGTCTTGAGTCCATTATTCTTCACGATCTCATTCCATGTCCCATTGAGCACGTAGTAAACCCAGTTTTTGGACATCACACAGTACTTACCCAAACTGATATGGCAATGTTGTTCCAGGTGTAAACGACACCTAATTATGCTCCGGCGTAAGTACTCAAAAACCATGATTGCATGCAAAATAGACTCGCACTTCATGTACATACACAACAAAGCATTCACCACGTATATATTACGATCAGTGCAGAAAAATATGTGTACACTTAACATCAAACCATAAGTCTGGATAAGAGAAAAAAGAAGACCAATATGAGAACCAAATTATGATCCAATATCTTTTAATCAAACAATACAGAAACGGATCAACTATGAGGTTTGAAGGATGAACAAGGCAAAATGACGGCCTCATTAATTTAACTAAAAAATAACAAGAATCCGATAGATGAAAAATATCCTTAATAACGCTGAAATTAAATACAGTACATTATAGAGCTCAAATGATTCTGGCAGTATGAATTGTTCACAGAGTTGCATACTTCACATTACTTGAAAGGCAGTAGCCTAATCCAAATCCAGGACCACATAGGTTTGCATGTATTTCATGACCGCATAGTTATCTCGACCATTCTTGCTGAAATGTCCCATAACGAAGTCCTCAAAGGCTGCATAAGAAACCTAAGCCAAATTAGTAAAACAATGTTAAATAACGTCTTCATGACAAGGAAAACAAAGAAAAATTTGCAAGCCACAAGGCACTTGAATTGACAAATTAAATAGATATCATCGTCACGGAACTGTTGAAATCCACAAGTAGAAGCAGTTCATACTTCCATGTCAATTTATATCTAGGGATGTCACTAATTACAAAGGTTTAGTTAGCCTATCTAAGGAAGGTAAATAATGTACATGCTACATAAACTCCTAAATCTCAGTTACAAACAAGGGCAATGACACCCGAACATAACTTAAAACAAAGATTACGTCTAAGGTCTAACTGTAATCCAGGTGATCAACTATGCAGAGTTAGGCCCCTTGCACTCTAAACTTAAAGCTCGGTTACAAATAGGATCGATAATTCGTAAACAAATGAGATTAGACCAATAACAGCTGGAGGGACAGCCGTACTGCATAAGGTGCAGGATACATTGGAGGCTCCTCTTGAGTAAGGCAGGACAGTCCTACACCCACCGTACACGAGCTAGCTCTGCATATGTACTCAAACCCGAAAACCAAAACATAAACACCAAGTAGTAAAGTACAACAGAATCACATAACTCTACCCCAAATTATTCAATGCGTTACAATTGAATTTCACAATAAAGAAAAGGGCAGATGGCAGAATTATCGAGCAGAGTGAGTCATTGTAATTCATTGCAGCAAGATTGAATCTTTACGAAAGAGTATGTACTGCAGGTGTGTTTGCATAGCATATTGCTTACGGAATGATGAAATCTAAGTGCTTGTTCTAATAATTTAATAGTGCAATACGAACATACAACACTGCTAAATCAGCCTAAAGCAATTATAAACATATAACAAGAACAGAACGCAAAAGTGATCGGTGCCTAATAAAAACTAACAAAAACATAACACTAATAAAAACATGTTTTCACCTGATTCAGAAACTAAGCACAGATGCATTGGTCCTTCCTCCTTGTGTAGAACCCCTAGTCAAAACTGAAATGCAGCATAACCATGAACCGTTCGTTAAATTAGTGTAGGAATGGGGAATCAATAAAAGAAGAGTTATTAAATGAACTCTATTAGTACTAAATTTTTGTTGAAAGTTGAAAGTTTTTATTGAATTATCCAGCAGAGTCATATTGGTTACGGAATAAAATCTAAGTGTTTAATTGTTGTAATAATTTCAGAGTGCAATACGAACAACACAACAGTGCTAATTAAATCAGCCTAAAGCAGTTATGAAGCATTGTGGTAAATTAAAACTTCAATACTGTAATTAAACGATTTAATGTAATCGGTGACAAATAAAAAAATGCAAAAATAAGAGTGCTAATAAAAACATGTTGTTTTCACCTGATAGAGAAGAAACTAAGCACAGATGCATTGGTCCCTCCTTGCATAGAATCCTATAGTTACTATATATCATCACTGAAATGCAGCATAACCCCTAGTCATCATCATCGTCATCGTCAGCATCATCGTCATCATCATCATCACCATCAGCATCAGCACCAACACCAACATCATCACCGTTACTGCGTTAGAAGTACGGTAAACAAAATGAAAGCTGGAGTATATATATATTACTCCCTCCGTTCTCTCACACAAGTGTACTCCACTGTTTTGAATTTTTTCGGAAAATAGTTTTCAAATTTTACTCCAGATTACTCTTAAACTATAATGATAAATTATTTAACGAAATTATATTATAAAATCATAATATAATTTCGTTAAATAATTTATCATAGTAGTTTAAGATTAATTGAAATTCAAATTCAAAAATGTTGAAAAAAAAATAAAAACATGACACTTCTGAGATAGAGAATGAAGAGAGTAAATTTTAAATGAAAACATACCCGTACTATAAGTTGAAAGTTTTCGTTGCCAAGGTCAAGTTGTTCCTTGAGGATGGTCCTTGCTGAGTTGTTGACAGAGTCCGTGCACTCATCCAATTGGATTTTCTCTAGGGTATCAATTCCCCCAATCTCAACAGGAATCTCCTTCAGATGTTCGCAGCCACTAATACACAGGTGCTTGAGTTGAGGGAAGTGGGTTTCATCCGCTATCCAATTCTCCAATTTCGTATTCCAGATAAAGAGATATTATAGGTTGCAGAATTCACCTTCAGATGGCTCCCATATTGAACTTTCAAAGTGACAACCAAAAAGATTGAGAAGTTGGAGATTTGGAAGGGCACCGATTCTGCTCATAAATGCCCCTGTTAACTCCAAGGCACCACTGATGTACAACTCTCTTAGGGTTTGTGGGAATATGGGATTCAGGTAATGGGTTGAGAAGACTGAGAGGCTTTCCAGTTTAGAGAAGCTGGTGAGATCAATGTTTGGCTCAGTCTCCCAATCCTCAGCGTAAATTCCTAAACTCTTTAAACTGGGAAGTTTACCAAGCAATTGGGTAACTATTCCCAGAGGTACATAATACCATAAATATCAGCCACCACCCACCACCCACTCCACTATCCAATTTCAAATAAAAAATTAATTTCTCTCTCATACACATACCCCATCCTTCAACCAACCCACCACAACTCTAAAAACCACATTTATCCATGACCACCCACCATCCAATCAATTCAATTTATTTGTTTTTTTATTTTCTTATTATCATTTAATAATTATAATATAATAATTGTATATTATTATAAAATTACTGTATTAATCTAGAAAAGTTATCTAATTTTCCGAAATAACAAATTAAGTATTATTATATTAATAAAGTACAACCATTACTAAAATTACTAAAGGAAAAAAATTAATATTACAATATTTTTATAAATTGATTACAACGAAAAACATGAAATGCAGAATTATGAAAAAACGAAATAAAAATACATATTTAGAAGTGTCTGAAATATAATGAAGTTAGGTTATATTTATAGATGGAAAAAAATTATGAATTTTAATATATATATATATATATATATTTTAAATAATAAAAATATCAGATAATATAAAAGATAATAATAAAATCTAAAAAGATAATTATAAAATCTAAAAATATAATTAAAAAGATAAATAGAAATTAAAAAAAAATGGACAAATAGGAGGGGGACAAGTGTCCCCCTCCATATATGCCACCAGCCGGTGGCTGGTGGCATCATGGGCGCACGTAAACGTGCGCCCATGCCATCATCTTTTTTTTTTTTATTTTGTTGGGCACAGTGGGGCCCACTAAACAGTGGCCACCACTTGTGACCCAACAGACCGATATTTTCGGTCTAAGAAAGGCTCTGTAGAGTTTCTCCGCAACTCACGCTTCTTGGAAGACGGCCGCACTCATCATAGTCATAGGGTGAGAACTGGAAGTGTCTAAGTTGTGGAAGACAAAAAGATTCCCATTTGCTCCCCCAAAATAGGAAAAGAGGAGGAGGGTTTGTCAATTAAGTAGACGTACGTTGACCGAGGGCTTGTATGTATGGTTTAAGTAATGACAAGGTAAAATAAAAGAAATTGAGGAAAATCAAATTCTTTTGGAAAATGTCCGAGTAAAATTTATATTTTTTTTATTTTTTTACCGTTTGGCATCACATTCTTATTTTCCTGGAAAATAAATTGGTAGTTATATTTTTTCATTTATCTTTCATCTTTTAAAATTGGTATGGTAACTATATATTTGAGTCTACTCACTCAGACAAGACAAACAATTATTCATTAAATTAAAATATTAATTTTCGTCTATAAAATTTACTTCCTCCGGAAACTTTAAAGTTTTCCATTTTATTTTTGTTGACTTTTTTATATACAATTTGACCTCAAATTAATCATAATTGATTAGAAAAAAATTATTTTTAAAAGTTATATTATACAAATATAAGAAGTATACTATCATAATATAATTTTAAAAATTATTTTTTTCGCAACGAGTTATTGTAAATTTGAGGTCAAATCGGACATCGAAAAGTCAACACAAATAAAGTGCGATAATATAAAGTTTTCGGAGTCAATAGTAAGTTTCTACTACACTATACACTAACTCAAGAATCACACTATACACTAACTCAAGAATCTGAGAACATAATATTTTTTCTCAAATTAGTAATTGATAATATGAAATTAGTAATCGATAATGTTCATATATAACTAAGGGTTAATAAAAAAATTACCAGAACAAACGGAGATGTATATGTATATAATGTTGGTGGAGATGTAATTCATTAATTAAGAAATTAATTTTGGAGGGAAGACGAAATTCTAAAAATTTTCATCAAAGTCTCTAATAAATCTTAGATAGGGAGATGAAAATTTTGTGAAGAAAATTTTATTTTATGCAGGACATGGAAATGGACGTGAAGATTTTGATCGAGATGGAATATGAAGATAAATATTGAAGATTTTGTGGATTCTGTTTTGATTTTATTTTCCTCATTTTCCCAAGTTTTCCACAGTAACTAATTTTCCATATTAAATTTCCCTTAAAACAAACATCAAAAAATTACATTTTCCTTTATTTTCTTTTCTTTTCCCTTGGAATTACTCAAACCATGCAAGGCCTGATTTTATTTCAAAGCTACTAGCATCATATAGTAAGGCAAGATATTTCAAGTTAATTAACTTGAGTATTTCTTTTGGGAATTTTTTAAAACGTATACCACCTAGATTTAATGTCTTCAATAACGAGAGCTCAAATCCACTTTTAGAAAATATGGGCTCATTTACCTTACCAATTAATTGAAATGAATGAGCTTGAGTCATTAGATCCATGCAACCAGACAAATCACCAATGTCTTCAGGAGAAGTAACACAAACACGACGTAGGCACAATGCATCTACGGGCTCTCCCATTTTTTTGGAAAAAATGAACTTTTTTCCTTCAGCTTTCCTCATGCATAGGCCTCTCAATAGATCGTGTATGTTGTATGAACTTTTTTCTACTGGTTTTCCCGCTTTTTTGGCAAAAATGAACTTTTTTTCTTCAGCTTTCCTCATGCATAGATCTCTCAACAGATCGTGTATGCCATATGAGTCTACTCTCTCACCAAATGACCTCCCACGAACAAAAATTAAATTTCTGTCAACGAGGGCATTTAGGTGTAACTCGGCAACTTCTTCCAGACTTCTATCTTTGATTGGGTTCAAAAATCCCTCCACAACCCACAACCAGATCAGGCTTGAGGCATTAATTGCATGATCTTCAGGGAAAGCACCTATTTAGTAAACAAGGCTTCAAGTAATGTGGCAAATTGACATAGCTCCAAGAAAATATACCCGAGAATCGATCGTCTTCTCTTGTAATAAATGAACTTATATCTCCTTCGACTTTCTCCCACAAACCTTTTGTTCTCTCCTCTCGCAACATGAATCCCCCAATCACCTGAATTGCAAGAGGTAGCCCTCCACATTTTATCACAATTTTACGGGCAATTGCTTCTAATTCACTTGGGCACTCCTCGCCCAGAAGCACAATTTTTTCAAAGAGTTCCCAACTATCTTCCTTGCTGAGTAGTTGCACCTCATGTCTCCTGGAACTAACATAATCAGCCACCATGTTCTCCCTTGTAGTCAGAATGATCCGACTCTTGTTATTGTTATCCGGAGCACACGTGCGGATATCATCCCACACGTTGGTACTCCAAACATCATCCAATATAATCAAGTATCTTCTAGAATACAAATTTTTGTGGATATCAACTTTGAGTTCTTTAGTTTCCTTATCGCTTGTTTTACAACCTAGAAGACTTAGAAGAACTTGTCGTTGATCATATTGTTGCGATATAGTTACCCATAAACATATATCAAAGTGATAACTAGAAGAATACTGATTGTAAAGTTTACGGACGAGAGTAGTTTTACCAATTCCCCCCATGCCTACGATGGGGATGATCTCGAGTGTAGGAGATTGTGAAGTGAGCTGAGCACGCAATTCAGTCAAATTCTTGTCCACTCCTACCAGCACGTCAGGAATCAAATGACTCTGATCACTCCTTGAATGAATAGCCGGTGTTGTTCTTTCTGATTGACCAATCGCCGCCTCGATCTTGATCATTTCTGCAGCTGCGGAACTGAACCCCTGGCATACTTGGGTCAAGTCAGGTGGGGAAATCATGAAACTTTGACCAACTGGATTTGATAGAACCTGAGCTTTAATGTAGGACTCAAGTGTGTCCTCAGCATGTTCGGCCGCATCACGGATTAGATCCTCCAAATATTCTATTTTAGTCTGCATGGCTGGAGTAGACTCGTCAAGAAAGTCTCTCAAGAAAGAGGTCTTTTCTAAGAGGGATTGGATTTGTGGAATTTTTTCACTATCAACAATCCAATCTTGATGGTATTGTTCAGGGTGCAGGATTTGATGGAGAAGTTCAACAAGGGAACCTAGACAGAAGGCCATGGCTTGAAACTGATTTTTTGTGGAGATGGAGAATGGTATGGGAAATGATGATGTGCTTAGAGATACAAATGAAGACATAGTACGTGCAAAGTTATTTCCAGGTGCACCTAGTGAATTGTGCTATGGATTAACGTTGTTTATAGGCTGTCTGCACTCTTTGGATGGTTAAAGGACTATAGTGGATGATTTTTAACGGAACTGATGAAATGAATTTGTTGTGGAGATGTATCTGGGAATAGTATGGGAAATGATGATGATCAGGTTAGAGCTACAAATGAAGAGACAATTATGTGGACCAAATTAAGAATGCATTATCTGGATAATAATTGAAATCGTAGTGAACTTTCTATCTTGATCGGACAGAGACAGCCATTACGAATTGCTTTTTAAACGTGAGAAGAATGCATCCGCCTGCCACAACCAGAACATAGCAAACACGTATTATTGCGTATATCACGCTTATGTGAAATCCTGTTTTGCTTTTTGAAAATTATAGTAAAAGTAGTACATCCATTAGCAAAAGTGTAAACTACTCGATAATTGCTTCAGCCTTCAAGTACTCTGTTCCTGAGGGGCCAGTATTCTTTTCTATTCATATGACAAACGGTTTGGGAGTGAAAATTAATTCTGTCCGTGTAATATTATCGCTTACCATATGGAACATTTATTGGTTACTAACGAACGACTAGATCAGGGTAGAAGTAATCTATCTAGGTGCCTAGCTTAATGCATGGGATGATATTCCAACAGAGAAACCATCAGGCAGCTTATGCATTCAATTCATCGATGCTCAAATTTGTTGACTAGTATATACATTGATGCTCTAATAAAGCAGCTGTTGTCGATTTAAAGGCGGACTGAGAAGAGCAAACTACAACACTTCCTGAACCCGTAATGTCCACAACTCCACAGCCATGCCTGTCTTGAGTCCATTATTCTTCACGATCTCATTCCACAGTCCCGTTGAGCACCGTAAACCCAGTTTTTGCACATCTTTTTGTGGGATGGCTCCAGAATGTTGACAGTAATAGTCTTATGCATGTTCTTTTCGTCTAGAAGTTCAATATTATGCTCCTCTACCCTGTTCAGCCACTCTCGTTGCATTTGACCTGATTCGTGGGCATGTTTTGAAGCATCTCCCTTCCAAAAAATATGCATTACCCACCAAACCGAAAAAGAGAACACACAAGATCGATCATACAGAAAAAACACTACTATCGCTCTATTCTCAGTCTCTAAATGATCACAATGAAGTACCATCCAGAAGATTTACCATATATAGTTACAACATGAGACCAAAAAGGAAGGAACAAAAAAAAAATTGTCTGTCTCTTTATATATTATAGAAATTTACACATAGTATGTTATTCCTTGGTAAGATAGCGGCAGCAATCATAGATTCTTGATCATATGCGCCTGAGAGAAGCCAACCTTTTCTCGAGGTCTTCGACATCAGCAGCTGATGCAAGACTGGAAATTCACACAGAAGAATGTATATAATCAATCAATGTCCATTCAGGGAAGATAGAAATGGTATAACGCAGCACATTGCAAAACGATTGTCCAAAGACCATCAGATGTGTGTATGTGTATACCTTGGTGCAACCTGTTCGGATTTCTTTGATCCGATCTTTCCTTTGGGGGCTGAAGATAACTGTTAAATAAGAGAAACGGACAAGGTCAGTTAACTTTTTCTTTCACTTTTGGTCAGATAAGCAACATTATGACAGAAGGCATCAACCAAAATTCGAAACTGACCTGTGATGCAATGTCTACACCAATCTCATCAAGCACCTACAGGGAGAAATAATTGCATAGGAAAGAAAGTCAGCCTTAAGCAAGCGTGCAAAGAAATTGAATTGAGGAGTTTGAAAGAGCTTAGGAATCGGATAACTTTCATACCTGGTTGGTCAGTTCCTCAGTTTCTTCTTCAGCTTCATCTTTATCCAACGTCTCATCAATTGCATCAGACATCATCTCAATCTGGAAAATGGTCACAAAGTACCCATTCATTACAGGGGAGACATTAACTTATCTCATCACTCCAGCTCGAAAGCCAACTTTTCTTTCGAGCTAGCCAAAATCAACAACACCATATTTGAAGACAAATACCAAAGCTAATATTTCCAATTGGGTAGTGTGCAAGAACAGATGTAGGAATCTTGACTGGTAAAGACTTACTGTCATATCCAACTGCGCCTCCTGTTTCTGGAATTCTCTAATCATTTTAGTTTGTTTCGCAGGTTGCATTTGCTGAAATGAAGACACAACACAAATCAGTTCAACCATCCAAGAACGAAGTACTGAATGAATTGAGTACGATTAAATAACCATTACCGCTAACAGCTTCCATGATGCATAAGCGGGCATAATAAAATAACTGGGCTAGCTCGTAATCAATCATGTTCAGTGGACTAACCTTGTTCATAGCAGACATAGCTTTTGTTGCACCTTTCATTCCAGTAGATATAGACGTGCTGGCATACAGAGCCTAGACATGTGAAAAGAACTGTTAGAAGAAGAAAAAACCAAAGGGAGTAACAAACAAGCAAAATGAGTTGGAAATAGTGATTGTACCTGTGTATGAGTGGCCACACCTCTTATTTGTGCACGGCTACCTTGCAAGTTTGTTATTTGCTGCCGCAGCCGAACCAACTGGCGGGCTAGGATTCTGGTGGCAGCCTAGTTCAAGTTGAGAAAAGCATTCATCATGATTTTATATTTCAAAACGGCACTTCAAGCATGAGATATGAGAAAGTCCAAAACACCAAAAGTAGGCATAAGACTGGACAATTGCCATGTTTATCCCAGCAAATTGATAAAACAGGATGCTTTCTATGAATTAGTAAAAATATGGATTATCTGAATTGAGGTTTGTTCGAGACAAGAAAGATGCTTGTAGTTCAAAACTAGTTATGAAATAATGAGTGGTTTCAAAAGAATACATTTCAAGATGTTTCAACTTTCAAGATACATGTTTCATGATAAAATAGGGTACATTTCATGAATTCTTGCTACATGTTTCAAGATGCAGTGCTGATGTTTTAAGTCTCGTCTTTCAGAGAGCCTAGCGTGAAAATATATATCAACTCACATCTATAATATTGATAAGCAGGTGTTCCAATTAGCTACAGGTCTGAATATGAAATATGATAAGGCTAATAATTAGAAAATGCATCACAAATCTCACTACTGACAATGCTGTCAGAATTCAGAAGCAAGAAATAAGTTACCTCGTTTCCTGTTTTGGCAGTTTTCTTGATCTCTGCCACTAGTCTTTTCTCCTAAGGATTGGATACAATAAAGAAAAGGAGTAAGATTCATATTCAACTAGGAATTACAGGTGCTTATCACATTGAGGACTACACTCTGAAGGAGAATGGTGTGATTTATAAACGCGACGCAACATACCTCAATTTGTAAGGATGAAATCTCTCGCTCAATGCCTGCAATTCAGGTAATCGGTTAGAAATGTAAGCAAATTTTTAAATAAAAAAGCTGCTAACATTGGTATCTCTTTAAGCCTACATGCCTTAATTAATTTATCAGAGTTATACTAGTTGTTACTTTAGCAGTTGTAGCCTATAATAGTTCCTATTTTCTCTTTCTTTTTTATATGAATGAAACATGTCTAGACTATACTACTACAAGTTGCTAACCAGAAAGGACACATTTTTAAATGAGCCTTTCTTCGTGACCTTATACCCCTAATGTTGCAGAAAACACTCCATCAAAGTGGATACTTTTATTCCAGCTTACAACTGCTGTCTGGCCTGCTAATACTAAAACCACAACTTGAGGATCAAATTTATCAGAATCCTGCTAATCAGGCCAACTCCCATCCAGTCCTAGTACATGTTAAATCAGCTCAAGACAGAAATAACGTTCAATTACACGAATTCTCGAAAAACAATTACCCATCAAAGTGGTTAATTCTTATTCTAGCTTCCAATTGCTAATACTGAAACCACTGTACTTGAACATCAAATTCATCAGAATCCTGCTGCTCAGGCCAACTCTCATCCAGTCCTAGTATGTGTTAAAGCAATTTAAGACAGAAATAATGTTCATTCACACGAATTCTAAAGAAAACACTGCATCAAAGTGGATACTTCTTATTCTAGCTTCCAATTGCTAATACTATAACCTCTATTTGAAGATCAAATTAATCAGAACCCTGCTGCTCAGGCTAACTCCCATCCGGTCCGAGAACATGTTAATGCAGTTAAAGACAAACAATGTCCATTTACGCGAATTCTTTAACAACGGAGCTCAGCATAAAATTCAAAAAAAAGTTGAATAAAGAAATAAATAAAAATCCTTTAACAACCTCTTGTGGCAACAGACATCTCCCTTTTGCTGGTCCTCAGCGCCTCTGTTACATTCAAACATCACCAAATCAGGAACAGCTAAACCGATACAAATCCATACCAAACCACATAGTCCAATACAGTAAAGCTAAATCAAGAAATGAGGAAAATAAGTTAAATAACCCAATAGTCCAAAACAGTAAAGCTAAATCAAGAAATTAGGAAAATAGCACAATAGTCCAAAACAGTAAGAGCTAAGCAAAGAAATGAGGAAAATAAAACATGGGTTTGCTGTAAAATACTCAATTCAGCACAGAAATGAGAAAAAGGTGTTACCTTTAGGGGAAGTTTTCTTCTTGAAGATGTTGAGATTCATCCTTGCTTCTGTCGCTGCAAAGAATTTTAGTTTGTGGGAGAGAAATGGGGTTGAATTGAAACCCTAACAAGGGGGCAAAGTTGTGGGTAATTTGCTAGGGTTTCAGGTGCTTGATTTCTTTGTTTCTCTCTCTCTCTCTCACAAACAATCTGAAGAAATTGTGTTACTATAATTGCTGCCTTGGAGAGCGTGCAGTTAGTAGTGTAGGGATTCTATTAGCCGTTGTAATTCCATAATGACCATTAAGCCCTCCACCACTTCTCCATGTTTTAAAAGCCGGAGCCGGAGGTTGAGTTGATCACCCTCGAAAAGAGATCAGACCAATGTTGACTTAGATTAGTTCAAGACCGGATTGAGCCGGTCCAGTTTGTATATTGGAAGTTGGAGTGGTGTGGATTGTTGCTTATGAGGGTTGGCACCATATTGATTGATCTTGTGAGTGTATTCAATTGATTATAGATTAGTGAATATTGTGTTGAATTCCCAGTTAAAGGATGAGTTGAATGGGTATTATTATGAATATTAGTTGAGGAATTGTTCTGTAGTGGGGAGGAATAAAGGGATTTGGTTTTTTTTAAAAGTGTCATGAACGTCGGATTCGTCCCCCATCAATTGCTTCTTTTTTTTTTTTTCCTTTTTCTTTGTCCTTGACTAACATAATGGATAGGTGAATCATGAGGAGTTGTCTCATCTGTTCGAACATCTGAGTCATTGTTCGATCCAGCACATCAAATTTGGAGCTTATTGCATAAAGCTCTTCGAAAAACTTGCTTTCCAAGATCCCATTACTGTGCTACATGCCTAAATTTCTACATCATGTTGCTTGATTGTTTCAAATAATACTTTTAAACAAGAATCTTTGACTACCAACCATGGTTAGGGGTGTTCATAAATCGGACCGGGACCGAATGATGGACTTGAAAACCAGATCTGGTTCGGTCCAGGACGGATGCTTTCCAATCGGTTTCAGGTCCAAGGAATTGGCACTTTTTCGGTTCCGAGTAAAAATGAGAATGATTCGGTCCCATACCTGAATGCATATATAATTATAAATATTCAAGTTAAAAAGCCAACCCATAAGCTTGTCAATCGATCGAAGTATTTATACTCTTTTTAGGAGTACTTGCATTTGGACTTTGCATTTATACCTCTATAAATTAATAATGTTTGGACCGAGATATTTTATCAATTTAGCGAGATATTATATAATTGATAAATTAATAATTTATTAATTTAAAGAGGTTTTACGTGTACGAATAATTGAACATTCAAATGTACTAGTTACAATCTATATTAGCTAGAGATGAAAATTAAATTAAAAAATAAACTCCAATTAACATTCTATCTATGAATTCATATTAAGATAATGGTTGAATTTCGATGTATGAAGGACTTTAATATAGGTAAATTATATGGTTCATGTTCATGGTACTTGCCAACGTACATGCATGCATTAAACAAGGGTTTAAATGGCTTTGAACATTGCAAAATTTGTTCGGCACATCAAACTGATTCAAGTGGTTTAAATGATACAAATTTTGGAGAAGACATTTGTGAGATTAAGAACTTGATCACTGGTTTTGTAACGATCCGACCAATTCGGCCGCGCGTGGTTACTCATGGGCGCTCTCCGGGGTGATATGCTGGCCCCACAGACCAACACAGGTTCTAATCCGCGCACTTTGTCCTCACTCGTGCGCGCACCGGGAACTTTCCAGTGGGTCACCCATCCTAGAATTGCTCCAGAGCAAGCACGCTTAACTCTGAAGTTCTTCTAGGTGGATTCCACCTTTCTTTCGGGAATCCACCTAGAAGAACTTCAGAGTTAAGCGTGCTTGCTCTGGAGCAATTCTAGGATGGGTGACCCACTGGGAAGTTCCCGGTGCGCGCACGAGTGAGGACAAAGTGCGCGGATTAGAACCTGTGTTGGTCTGTGGGGCCAGCATATCACCCCGGAGAGCGCCCATGAGTAACCACGCCGGCCGGATTGGTCGGGTCGTTACAGGTTTGCATTTCCCACACAAAATGAATGTAAATCATTTTTCCTAGAATGTTATAAAATTCACATCATTAAAAAAAAAAATAGTGGCACATAACATTCAAAATCATGTAGACAATGAAGTTGATGATGATTCAATTGCTTTGAAACCCCAGTCACTCAAAAGAAGCATTACAAGCGGCAACGATGACTCTTCAAATTTTTTTGTTACAATATGAGAATACCACACCACAACCCTTGAGTGCAATTGAGAGATTTAGAGATGATCACAATATAAATTTGAAGTTCAACAAAAAACAAGTGATTGTAGATTTATTTTTTACTAAATAGTCTTAAAATTTTGAATTGTATAACACACACACATATGTAATATTTTAGTAATTATTAATTTATCATTCCGTCGGGGACTAAGAAGGATCTCAAAAAAATTAATGTTTTATTGATTGGTGTCCAAATTTGTACATGTTCTTCCAAGCAGGCAACTCAGACACCTTAACTCTTAGTTTCACTATTTTCTTCATAAAGTAAGAGGCTTGATTAGGGAACTCTATTTCCTGAATAGACTTATTCTTCATATAGTAAAGTAAGAGGGTCCAATTAGCCAGTGAAGCTAATGGAAAAATAAAAAACAGGACGAAACCCAAAAGACTCTATCTAACTTATGACTTCCGGAGAATCTATAACTGAAGCTCAGACGGTAAACACTGACCCTTCGAACTCCACAAACAAGTATGTGATTTGAAACCAAGAGAAACGGGCGTCGTTGAGATCTTTCATTCTTGACTCATAATCTTTCCTTGCTTCCTCCTCCGTCGCCGGAGCCGGAGCTTCCACGTCTCTGGCTTCTACCCAGGTGAATTCTGGGAGAGGCGCCCAGAAAACAACCCTCCATACCACCTTCGCCAAACACCAGAACGACCCTATACCTATAACCCCAATAAGCCCTATTACCGGCATCAGCCATGCCCACCAGGGAGTGTGAGCCCGTTTCTCTTGGTTTCAAATCACATACTTGTTTCTGGAGTTCGAAGGGTCAGTGTTTACCGTATGAGCTTCAGTTATAGATTCTCCGGAAGTCATAAGTTAGATAGAGTCTTTTGGGTTTCGTCCTGTTTTTTATTTTTCCATTAGCTTCACTGGATAATTGGGCCCTTTTACTTTACTATATGAAGAATAAGTCTATTCAGGAAATAGAGTTCCCCAATCAAGCCTCTTACTTTATGAAGAAAATAGTGAAACTAAGAGTTAAGGTGTCTGAGTTGCCTGCTTGGAAGAACATGTACAAATTTGGATACCAATCAATAAAATATTAATTTTTTTGAGATCCTTCTTAGTCCCCTACGGAACGATAAATTAATAATTACTAAAATATTACATATGTGTGTGTGCTATACAATTCAAAATTGTAAGACTATTTAGTAAAAAATAAATCTACAATCACTTGTTTTTTGTTGAACTTCAAATTTATATTGTGATCATCTCTGAATCTCTCAATTGCACTCAAGAGTTGTGGTGTGATATTCTCATATTGTAACAAAAAAATTTGAAGAGTCATCGTTGCCGCTTGTAATGCTTCTTTTGAGTGACTGGGGTTTCAAAGCAATTGAATCATCATCGACTTCATTGTCTACATGATTTTGAATGTTATGTGCCACTATTTTTTTTAATGATGTGAATTTTATAACATTCTAGGAAAAATGATTTACATTCATTTTGTGTGGGAAATGCAAACCAGTGATCAAGTTCTTAATCTCACAAATGTCTTCTCCAAAATTTGTATCATTTAAACCACTTGAGTTAGTTTGATGTGCCGAACAAATTTTGCAATGTTCAAAGCCATTTAAACCCTTGTTTAATGCATGCATGTACATTGGCAAGTACCATGAACATGAACTATATAATTTACCTATACTAAAGTCAGTTTGATGTGCCGAACAAATTTTGCAATGTTCAAAGCCATTTAAACCCTTGTTTAATGCATGCATGTATGTTATTAGGCTCTCTAAAAAAAAAAACTGAAAATTACATGTACTGGGTTCGGATCGGATTAATCCGGTAATCCACGGATCATAACCCAATCATATCCGAAACCCGAATTACTAATAAAAGCTGATCCGAAATTTGATCCAAAAATGTCGGATCGGATCGGTTTTTTGGGTTCGGTGTTTATGCACTACCCTAACTACAAAGGACTGAGCACAAGTTCCGTATGCGTATATATAAAATAATATAGATGAGATGTGGTGTAACTTAAAAAAAATAAAAATGTTGAAACGTCAAAAAAATAATAATACTGTAATACATAAAGAATTGATGGGAAGTGATCATAAGTAATTCACTTGCTTCCCAGTCAACTCCAATACCACCCGTGCCCGCCGGTGCAATTTATAGTTATTCTTTTGATTTTTCTTGTTTCGTGATTTTGACAATTTAAATTTATACTTGAGCAGGGTCTAGATGCATAATTTTGTTAAAGTTGTGGGTTCTCATCTATTTATAGCAAACTTGAGGGAGTCTATAAGGTAATTAACACCCAGATAATTAAAAAGTCTAAATTTAAAAAGAGTAAAAACCTTTCAGTCCACAAGCAATCATCACCCACCCTCTTCGTCAGTCTAGCAGCTCTCTCGTCTCAAAAATGGAGTTAATAATGGTGTTCCTAGGGTTGTCATACGTCTTTTGCGGTGAGATTTTGCCCTAATTTTTATTATTATTCCTATTTCTTCTCGATCTTCTAAGTTTTCCGTGGATTCTGATGTCAATTTTCGTTTCCTTCATTTAGGGCTTTCTGTCATGGCGATAATGGAATTTGGCATGGCATGAGTATTTCTTATTCTTCTTCTGCTCGGTTTAATGCTAAAATATGGTAGCGGTGTGTTTGTTACCTCTAGATTATAATGTAAATATGTATCTGGCCAATCCCTGTAGAGAATGTGTAGTAGTTTGGTCAATGTGCCCACAGTGGCCCTTTCTTTTGGTTTGTGAATCTATTCTGGATGTAGTGTGTCTTTTGCGTAGGATAGTTTGTGTTCGAGCTATTCTTTTTTTATTTATTGAAAGGGCAGCATCCTCAATGTTCTCTGGCAGTATCAGTGGATCATTATGCGTTTGAAGTATCTTCAACTATATGTTGTCTGTTCTAGAAGCAAAGACTTGCAACATGTACTTAATAACTTTTGTTCAACCTTCTCGGTTATACTCGGTTGTTTTGATTTACAGTCTTTCTGCAGCTTTTATTAATGTGTTTTAAGTAGTCCCAACAATATGTTTTCTGTTCTTAGTTCTTGCCGTGGCTTTAGAATCAATGAGTTGCAATATGTAATCAGGAACTTTTGTTCGACCTTCTTGGTTATACTCCGTTACAGTCTTTTTGCAGCCTTTAGTTATATGTTGTGTAATGTTTTCTGTTTACTTAGGTTCTCCGTGCTACTAGCAACTTCAAACACATCGCTTGGGTCAGTTCTATTATCAACGGGGGCAACATTTGAAGATATTATTGCCCTCATCTTCCTGTCTTATGCACTGCATAAGCAGAAGATTCAGATTCTGGCGCACTATGCACTAAGCAGGATTCCTTTCTGTATCTTTTCAAATTCCCAGCTTGTTGAACTCCTCTTGTAAACCATGGTCTTTTCTGGCTTTAAATAATGTTACTCTCGTCTCTTTACATCTTTTCTTGACTGTCATTTCTCTACTGGTTCAACCACAAAACTCCAGGGGCATAGAATTAAGCCACATACCTGAATGGAAGCCTAAAATGTCAATTAACTAAAGAGGCAAACTGTTATTTTTCATATATTCTTGAGAATGTTTTGGATTTATTACTTAAGCAGTTAAATTAAATGTGAACGTTTTGTGTTTTCAGATTCCCCCCACTGGATGTGCTTTTTTTTCTTTCGCTGAAATTCCGCAGTCAAAGAGTTTGAAACGACAAGTTACTTGAACCTGAGAAAGCCGGTATCAAGGCTCAGTCACAAGATGAAGTGGTCTAGGCCTGAATGTGCTGTGCTTGTGAACCAACACCTGAAGTAGTCTAGGCCTGAATGTGCAGTGCTTATGAATTAACACCTGTTTGGTTTTGAGCATGTCCTGTTTAAAATAGATTGATTTGGAACATGTCTTGTTGAAGTAGGTTTCTTCGAATGGTATCTTTAGGCTAATCCAGACTGAACCAAAGCCTTATGTTAAGTAGCGCACTTATGCTTGTTGGTTTTTGTTGTTTGTATTTGGTTTTCAAGGATCCACAAGCTAATATTTCTGCTCTCCTTTTCACTGTGAAAGCTTGATTTATGTCTAGTTCGCTGTTATATTATATTTTGTTCAGTTCTTTTCCATTTTACTGAAATGATCAATCCCTGGAAGCCAGGGTATATTGCTCAGATAATGAGTTACAGGCATAGTAAGTATATAAGTTGAAAAAGTTCCAATTACAAGCGCCAAAACCCCTGAATAGATAGATGGATGATGGATATGAACTTTTGACTCTGTTTTCAAGCATATCAAATTCACTGGAGATCTCATCTCATAGCGCTATAGAGAACTCCCTTGACAGTAGCAAACCTACGCAAAAAATCATCACAATCATTATTCATGACTCGGCGAAAACTTTCCAGATTTTTTAAGTTATTAACATCAGCCCTTTTCTCGGACGGGATCCTTCGATCAGTTTCTGGAGGTCTACCACGCAAAGTTGATGATATTTGTCTCTCAAGTTTACCAGACTATGTCTTGAAAGAATCGTACCTTCCATCCCTCAATCCTAGGATTTCTTGGTGGTAACTGCAACGACTTCCCAGAGATTGTGGATTCATGAAGTAGAGAACCTTTTGGCATCGGCTGAGAAAAAAAATTCGGTTTCCTCCCCTTACGACAAGTGTTTACATGAGCAGCAGCACCAGTACTGGGAAGACCTTGGCCTAAGATCACATCATCATCTCTGAATAGAACTTTCTTTGTGCCTGGAACCTTAGCATGAATTGGAGAGGGTGGCATGCTAATGGAAGCAGCATGCATAAGATTTGACTTGTTCTCTTCCAACATAGTTTCAAGTCCCTGAAATGTTGTTCATTTAACACAAAAATAAACAGAACTTCACTGTGAACAGTAAGAAAATCCAACAAATTTTTATTCATATTTGAATCGAAAGAGCATGAGTGATGCTCTCAAACACAACAAGTCTAACAATTTTATCAAGAATTATATGAACTCCTTCCGAGCTTGGACAAGTACTAATAACAATGAGTAAACCGGAAAAGCTACTTATTAGTTAGATGTTAAAGGCTTAGTTATCCACATATAGGATATATAATTCATTTGTTCACGGCTAAATGGACATAGAAGTAACCCATCTTCTCGGTCTATAGGATATGGGATTCACATGTACAGTGATAAAAATCTGCATCTCTCAAGTCTCCACCTTTCAGGGAAATGAGAATTATACATATATATATATATATATATATATATATATATATATATATATATATATATATATATGGGTAATCGTTTATCGAATGTTAAAAGGCAACAAAATAAAGATAAAATCAAAATGTCAATACAAGTTACAACACTAGAGTTATAGATTATTGATGACGAGAGCTTACATAAAGCAATTAATGTTACAATGCTCAGAATGGATGGGCCAAGTCAAGCTCCTCTATTATACAACAATGATACAATGCTAAGAATGAATAAATAAGGTCTAAGAACATACAAAGGCTTCACTATAAATTAGGGCAAATTGCAGAGACCAAGATCAAAGGATTTCTAGGTGTACCCCAGGTTTAAGAGTAGTACGCCATTGCTCGGCCTTCTCCATTGCTCTTATCCTGGCCTCGTCTTTAGGCTCTAGATATTTATTGCCTGCTTTAAGCATTATTTTCTCCAACGAAGCCGAATGCTTAATTATATACTCGAGAAATCTTAATTCTGCTTCACTACCACCAAATCCAGCCATCTCCACAATCTTCAAGTGCCGGTGAGGATATGCTTCACTTCTATCCTCTTCTTCACACTTCCAGCATTCACACAACAAAGTCGAATTATGTAACAGCAATTCACCAGATGCATCAGCCTGCAATCAACCAATGAGTATAACATGTCAAAATCTAACAAATAGTAAAACACAAGCAATTCCGAGAGGCATATGTCAATCATCCAAAGAAATAAAAATATGAACAGCACCTGGATTACAAATTTCTCCAGCAACGGGCAAGAAAATATCAGGGTAGTAATACCAATTAGGTTGAACTCAGATCGTATAGGAAAAGAGAATTCCAGCATCTTGATTCGTCGTCCCACTGGATATACTTTAGAAAAATTTCTACCCTGAAAAGGAAGAAACCAATACATAGCAATGCTCAATATCAGTTGCATCAAAGCAGAAAGTATTAGGCTAAATAATAAGGCAACCATGCATAAGGTTTCACGGGGGACTAACCGCAATGAATGCACCTGATCTTAGACGGAGCACTTCAATTTGAGAGAAAATGCTCGAAAGATGCATCAAGTTATTGATGATATAATGGCCATACTCTCCCTCAAACCAAAGTTCAGCTAGCTTAGGAGTGCTTAAGAAAGGAAAAGTCCATAACTTCGGCCCAGAGTAATCAAAGGATATTAGATTTGGTGCAGATATCTCCAAACATTCCATCTTCATGCAGCGTATTAGTCTTAATGATTTTAAATTAAGAGCAGGACCAGAAACCTTTAAGCTTACAAGTGATCTTGAGTTCACAACTGATAAAAATTCAAGAGTAGGATAATCATGTAATAATTTCTCGACATCATCACCCGTCACGTCTACACAATTCAACTGAAGGGAGGTTAGTGGGGCACCAGGGGATGAGCTAGGAAGTCTATAGGAGAATGGGTTGCAATAATTGTGACGCCGTGGATCCCGTCTATTCGGTGCGATGTCCAGCTCAAGCCTCCTTACTCTCTTCTCCATTGCAATTCTGAGCCAATTATCAACGTTTTCCTTCCGATTCTCTTTCAAGTAAAACTGTACCCTAAATTCATCGATAATAGTAGCTTTATGTGAACTCACTACTGCATCAACCCAACGGACATACTTATTCTCTTCTTCTCTTTGCTTTGCTAATGCTTTGCGACGGAGTTGTAAATCGATAGAGTTCAAATCTTTTAAATAGTCATCACAAGGATAAAAAAATTAAGAGAAGGAACATAGGTCCAAACATTCCTCCATCTCTTGGATAGCACAGTGGTACTTCCAGCTTCTTTGAGGGTTAACAATGAGACGATGCGAATGAGAATGTCATCTGGCAAATTACTGATCCTGTCATTCTTTAACAAGTCTTCTCTGGTGCATGCCTACAACATAAGCAGCAGTTACATCTCTGAGTGCATGAGTAAATATTTTAAGTTACTAAGGGCGCGAACATAAAAGGAAATACAATTATCAATGCTACATGAACATGGACATGTATGGTAGACATTCTGATGTCTCAGTTTTAGGTTCAATTACAAGATGGGGTAACTGGGATTCTATAACTAAATTCAGAATTAAAAAAAAGAAAAAAAAAGAAAAAGGAGTCATATATGTACCAAAGCAGTAGATTAAAAGTTGGAAACATGCATCAAAGCAAAATTCCTCATTCAACAGAAGGAAGGAGTTACTATATATCTAACTCAAAGGGCTCAGACAACTAAAACAAATGAGTACCCTATCTATAGTTACATTCTAGGTCTAAAGTTTCAAGCTTTAGGGAAAAAACAATTTTTTTAGAATACAACCCCCCCCCCCCCCCCAAAACACACACACACACCAAACACAAGTTTGAAGCTTCTAAAAGGAGAAAAGAAAACGGTAAGTGAAGAAGAAAAAAAAAATCCATATCACCTTGAGAATGTGGATATGACTGTCATCAAGGGATAGATTCTTCATGGACATCATGATACTTACTTTATATTGCTGGTACAGCTTATAACCACAACCTGTACAATGTAATATAGAATAGAGAAATTGAATTAGGTAGCAAATAAGAATTAAGAGAATAAACACAGGACAGGTAAAGAAGTGATGTGGTGAAAAAAATATAGTAGTACTGTATAAGTTAATTAACTGATCAACTAAAAAACAATTCATTGTGCTTGACAGAGCAGAGTCTAGACTTCTAGAAGCTGAAAAAACATGAAATATAGCTTAAAATTATTGTTGTGAATGTGCTTCAAAGAAATCAGATGAAATAAAATAATACCGAAAATCCAATGCAATACCATGAGGTGGTCTGGTAAGGGTGATAGTAGCAATCTCAACGGTGGCATAAGATTGATACAGGTGTATTTGGAGTTACAAAATCGTTTAAGTAGTATAGGGGTACGAATAGGGAAGTTATATTTGCAGTGAAAAAAATAAAAAATACTACTAGTACTAATTAATAACATGGCAGAAGATATGATGATGATGAAGAACATAAAATAAAAGTAAAATGACACAAAATAGAAAATTCATTGTTTTGTACTTGTGCCTAAAGAAAACAGAGTTTAATAAGCTCATTGGTACTTACTAGAGTAGTATAGAGTAGTAAGTAGCAAGAAAATCGATAGATAGATGATGCTCAAGATATAAACAAAATCGAAGCAAGCACATGAAGAGAGGTTACTGTTACTAATCTATAGTGAAAAATCATATTAAAACTGGGGATAGTAGTTGTTCTGGCTAATTGCATCCAGCAAGCACATGAATTATAAGGAGATGTCGAGGTTGGAACCCAGAGGCAGGCATGAGGCATAAGGTAATTTATGATATTATGATATTTGGAGTTATAAGCTGGTTGAGTATAGTAGGGTAGGTTAGAATTACTCAGAAAACTAGAAAGCCAAGAAGTGAAGATTTGCAGAAAGCCAGGACAGCAACAGATGCTAAAAAGAATGAAGATACTTAGCATTAGTTTAGACAATCTGGGATAAACAACTTTGTTGGAGATCTTGAGACCCTCAAAACTCTCAGGCCCATCTGAAAATCTTGATAACTCAAGGGTCTTAACATAGATTCAAGTAACAAAGAGTTTTAGGAATCCCCATTCAAAACAACATCAAATAGCAAATAGGCCGATTAAAAATAAATTCATTGTGCTGGAACAAATTAAGATCAGCACTGAAATCGATCAAAGCTAGCTCAAACTTGTTGATAAATTCAGAACAGAATCAAATCAATCAAACCAATAGCGTGCAGCCCTCAAATCAAATCAAATTGTGATCAAATTAACATAGAGAATAAGAAGAACGAACCAACTTTTATTGCTACGGCTTACCAGGAAGATAGATAGATATAGAAAGAGCAGATTGTCCCTTCTTCTTCTTCAGCTCAGAGCGGCAGAGGCGTTAGCTGTGTATGCCCTACCTATCTATGGCTGTATATATACGGCCTACTAGTAGTTTTATTTATGGGAATACAGATAAGTAAAGTAATAGGACTACTAGATTGTTTCTGAATAGAATTAATTCATTCGGACCAAAGTACAATTAATGACTTCCTTGGATTCTACTACTGTACTTCTATTTAGATGAGTCTCCAAAGTCCAAAGTATTCACGTGTGTCAACACGTCACTTCATATTACCAAACTCGAAAGTCGAAACCAAACAAGCAAGGAGCTTGTCTACACTCTACACTAAGCTTGAATATTAATTTCTCCGAAAATTTAAAATTTCATAGTTTCACATTTTATTTTATTTTTATTTTTGCTAATTTTTTATGTCTAATTTGACCTCAAATTAATAATAATTCGTTGCAAAAAAAATAATTTTAAAAATTATATTATGAAATTATAATTCTTATATTTGTAGAATATGACTTTTAAAATTTATATTTTCGAGATCCATTATGATTAATTTGAAACTAAATCGAACATAAAAAGATTAACAAAAACAAAGTGAGATCCTATAAAGTTTCGGATGAAGTAGTAAAAATTCAACAACCTAAAAGTTGTGATGAGGTTAAGAGACATTATTTAACGGGACTAAAAATTGATCGCTATCTTAAATTTTAGGAATAATTATAAATTACTGAAATTAATGACATTTTTAAAATTTTCTATCAAATTATTATAACCTAATAAATACTTTCCTAAAAGTTGGTGATACTCCTAATTTTATTTTAGTATAATAACGATAATTAGAATTATTAAATTCTCTCGAATTAACAACACTATCTCATTTGTATCTCTTAATTAGTCAAATATATATTAAAACATCAAGCATCATCGCTTTCGATTAATCATGTTTACTTGTGACATTCCGATGATGTTTTCGGTGGCGCTACCGGTGATACTTGTTTAAAATCTTGGATGACAATAAAGATACACAACGCTTCATTTGCAAAGGTGCTTGGGTTTAGAAAATGTAGATGATTATCAATTTGTAAGATTTGTTGGAATCAGAAGATGTCAATGCTTAAAGAGGCTTGTAAATTGTTAGGATGTTTAATTGGTACTCATACCGTTTGAATGTAAACCATGGCTATAGAACTTTAGTCAAGGCCCAAGCAAGCAAGTATAAGTATTTCCATAAGCAAATGTACTTGCGTGAATCATGTACAATGTCAAGAGTATTGCTCATCCGTCATTTTACATTTACATTTGTTTTTGGGTCCATAAATTTTCATGGGACTCTTAGTGCACCTAATTAAACAAATATATAAACCTCAACTAAACTTTAGTGGTAGTTGATGTCCAATTTTATCAGTTTCGTGTCTCTTCCCTTCATGTCTGTTCAGAAATTTCTCCTTTCGGACTTGGCCTTCCTTTGCCGTTTCAGAGCCCTTCAGCTACGTCAGTTATCTATCTTCCGTTACATCTTTTCATTCTTTTTAATTAAGCTTTTATGTCCGCGGTCGTATATTCATGGCAATCAGTTAATAATATTACTTTGTCCTCTTCATCTTCTCCTAATTCCCCCCAGAAGTCAGTTTACCCTATCTACTCTGTGTTATTGGATTTGACTTCTCCAAATTGTGATTGAAAGCATTCGGTAATACCAGAGCGGCAAGTCCGACTCATCAAGGACTCCATTCTCGTTAGTTCAAGAACGCAACCTGTTCAATTTTTGCTGAATTTGATCGGAGATTATTGTGAATAGGAATGCCGCAGGTGGTTAATTTGGCATTCATGGTTGTTTTCTGATATTTCTATTGCTCGAGATTTCAACTTCTTCTTTAATTTACAGGTTTCAGATTATTGTCGTTAATCGGGCAAATAGATGAGAAGAAGAATCAAACAGGGTGAAAAATGATGAGAAGAAGAATCAAACGCGACCATAAAGGCCTAAACTGAGACAGTCAGTCCACTCCTTGCCGTAAAATAGTGAACGGCAAAGGGATTGTCAGATGATAACTGCAAAATTCAGTGTGAAGGTACTCTCTTTTAATAACTACTGTATTTCTGTCTCCGATGATACATATTAACTATCAGGTTTCAGAAATTAATCCATGCTTCCAGGACTTTATGTTTGCACACTTACAACTTCGCTTAATGAATAAGAGTTGAATGTATTTTCCAGGAATTATTATTACCTGCATTTTTGGACATAAGAACCCATTACAATGTCTTCATGCCTTAGGGATTATCAGTACGTTTAGTTTGGCCAGGATCTTTTAAATGTCTCACTGATTGATGATTTCTGTAGTTGCTACATATGCATATAGATGTACTAAATCAGTACGTTTAGTTTGGCCAGGATCTTTATGTACAGTTGTTTGATTTATTAATTCTTAGGTGTCTTCTTTTTCCATGCTTATGTTGCTTTTGATAACTCATAATTCATCTGGTTTATTGCGGCTTCTTACTAATGGAAACCTGTTGTTTGTGTGCTTAAGATATTAAACAGACATCATATGCTTTTAGGTAAAGGATTGTTCAATAGAGTGGTTGCAACCCACAAAAGCTACATGCAACAGTTATAAATTTCGACAATGTTCACTCATGACCAGAAGGAGTGTGGGGCGAGCAGTGAATTATACGGTTGAAGATCCAGGATAGATTGAATATCATCTCTATTTTAAAAAAAATTATGCTTGCTGTCTCATATTATCAATGGGCAAGAAGCCGAGTACGGGGGCTTTTGGAACTGCAACTAACTGTAATGAGTAAGAAAAAAAGAGACTGTTCCTACAGCGAAGAAGGTATCATATACTATCAATACTACTTTTCTTAGCTTTATTTTTTCCTTACTTTCTCCATTTAATAATTGAATCTATAGTAGATTGGACAATCTTCTGCATCATTGCTATAAAGACTTGGTTGATGCCCGACCCGTGCTTACTCTTTCCAAGTAGTTGCCTTGTTGTCTACGTCTCAACTCTCAAATGTCCAAGTGCTATTTGCATTTGAGAATTTTGAAAATTCTTTGAACCATATCCTCCTCATATTTAACTGAGTTAGTTACAAAAGACATTTATGTGTTGGATATTGGTTGTGGCAGACTGGCAGTGACTCTTTCGTTTGACATGCACCTTTTCAGTCCCAGTGCAACATAAGCTTCACTACCGGAGATACATATTAGATGTGAGTTTTATAACTCTTTCTGTCCAGTTTTAAGTGCTCCACTTTGTTGTGTATTTATAGGAATTCCATTCTATTAATGTATAATACTGCACATTATGGTATTTACATAGCATATCTTCTGAGGAGACTCACTTCTTAACCTGTTATTGCTACTTTCTTAGATTTGCAATAAATTTACTGGTCTACAAGTAGAATATGGTGTTCTTGTGTGTGAAACATCTCTGCAATTTTGAATCCCCAGCTTTATCATCGTTGACAACCTTGTCAATCTATGGTTCCTAATTTGCAAAACTACATGCTTTTGGGATGCTGAATTAGGATGGGCTTGAATGTGAATGTTTTTCACAAAGCATAATTTTTCAAAGTAACACGTCTTCCTTGAAAAAGACTTACATGCTGTTGCTGCAGATCGTACTGTATCCCTTGATGGCACTAATGGAACATGACATGGTCAGTCAACCTATAATGCCAATTTATCTGCAATCTTGGGTAAAAAAATAAGCATTGTGAGTTAGCTTCTAGCACGACAATTCGCCCGTGTTACTTTTATCCTGAGAAGAAAAATAGTCTCATCTAAGAACGAAGACAATAATTTAGCAACTTACAGGCAGCAAGAAGAACAAATTCAGATACCAATTAAAGAGACAGATGCTCCCATGACTTGTCAAGTCCGTACGTGGCTCACAGGTCATGGGACTTCAAAGTTCCACAGTCAAAGTAGAGAATTTTTACACTTTGAATCAATGCGATCCACACCATAGACTGAGCAAATTGGTTTCTGAAGTCGAAGAAGAAAGGCATTATGTTCTAAACAAGTGCAGGACGATTGCAGTGAACTACGGTGACAAGCTGTTCTCCATATATTGCAGCGACATGGCTTCCTTTCCATATATTCAAGTCGCAAGCAAACAAGTAAGTACTGGAGTCAAGTTAAACAGAAATTCATGTGTTTTTTAGGTTTCCGAAATGGTAATTCAATGAAGTGTGATTTACTATTACTCTAGAAAAAAAAATTGCTGTGTTGATTGATTCATATTTATCTGTCGTTTTTGTTGTTTTGTGTACATGCTTTGGTTCGGTAGTATGTGAAGCAGCAATGTTCTCATAGTTGTTTTTTTAACTGGAGTTGAGTGTAACAAAGATGCATGTATTTGAACTTGTAATTGGTCCGTGTGCATGTGGATGTCGAGGCATTTATAGTTTTGTAGCATGTGTTTTATTCTGTAATTGGATATTGCAGACACCATAACTGTTGATTTCTGCTGTGGGGCTGCATAGTTGTTCTGTGTGTTCTGGTGCTAAGTTTACTCTGTGTATTTGTTCGAGTCTTATATCGAAATGGAATCTAATGTTGAACCCCTCCGATTCAAAACACTTGTTGAGAAGCACTTTATGGACGAAGCCTATGTAGGTGGAAATAGTTGTGCATGAAAAGCTCAGAGGCTGTGTCCTGAAATGGAAGGTGTTTCTTAAATGGTGGTCACATTTGCAGTATACATTGCATTGGAGGCGGAAATTGGTGATGATGACGGAAATTGGTGATGATGAACTTGACTAATATTCAATTCTTGGTTGGATCCTTCTACGGAGAAATCCATATTAGAAAAATAAAAAATAAAACATTACTAAAAGATGGCAGTGCTTCTCCACGCTGACTAAAACAAACTATTGGAGTTGATGGGGCATTTTGGCTCGTCTCTGTAGTAAGAAAAGATGAACATTATGCTGGTGCTCATTAAGAAAACTAAGAGGAATCAGTTTGCTGAGTACACTGCGGGTGCTGATTACGAAAAATATCTCAAGTTTCTGCTTACTCAAGTCAAATTAGATGCGTTTTCGACTCTGTATATCCTGCCATGTTCAGTATGAATGTCTATGGAAATATATGAGTAAGCTAAGAGACTCTTGTAAGAACTGTCATGGGTCTTCATTGCTCATGGAACTGGGCTGGTGCTTTCCAATATTGCACGATTTACTTGTACAATTACGGAAGCAAAGAAAGCTAATTAATGATAATGGAGAATTACAAGTGTTCCTTTAGAATTAGTAGTTCATAGAGACGAAGGTTGTCAAGTGCAACTGCAATTGTGATGCAGATTTGCCTTTTCATCATCAGTTGTACGAAGTTGGGCTTTTTGGCCTTCTTGTTAATCTATGATCGTGGCTTTTCAAATATCGTTCACTTAAAGTCTTAAGCATTACAATCGTGTTATTTTGATGGAAGGCCAGAGCATTAACAACTTCAGTGCATTTTTCTAGCTATGAGGAATCTATTCAAATTTTGAAATTCATGTAACAAGATGAAGAAAGAAAAGGCGTGGTAGAATTGTATTGTTGTGCTTGTAAAATTGTCTAATCTTCATGGACTAAATTCCTGGACAATCACATTACTTTGGATTGAACTATTCTTTTTATGGCTAAAACCATTATCATTAGATTACTCTTCACATAATGGGACCGCGCTTAGCGCAGTGCTTCAATTCTAGTATCATAATAGTCCCCTTTAGATTGTCAATAATATATTAGGCCACGAATTTGACTTTTGGTGAATTAAGTAGCACTAAATTACTGTACCAAATTAGGATTCTTCAAGAACCAAACAAGCCTTAGGATTAAAAAAAACTAAGAAACTAAAAAAAATTGAAAATAAAAAACAAAGGAAAAGCTGCTCTGACTGGAGCTTTAACTGCTCCAATCAGAGCACATCGGCTCCGATCGGAGCCTTCTCTGCTTTCGATCGGATCTTCTTTGTGCTCCGATCGGAGCTCAACTACGCCACCCTTGTTGGTAGAGTTGTGCCCGTAGAGCACTAGTACAGACACCGCAAAAGGAAAAGAAGGGACAGGATAATACATCATGGATACATGCCCACCCAACGCAAGAATCATGTTCCCACACGAAGACTTCACCAGAAAGCACAAGAAAAGCTACGGCATGGAAGAAGAACACAAGACCCGTAAAGTTCATTAGTCATCTCACGGATGACTAGCAGCAATGGGGACTATATGATATAGCATGGAATATCCCTGCCCGCGGAGATTCTTCGAATTCAAAATGATTTAGACCAATTTGGAACCAAAATATTCTTTTATTTTAGCTGAATAAAAGAGGAATTTTCGCCCCTACCTGGCCGCGAGGTACAATGGAAGACCTGCGGAGAGCCTTGACTGATTAGGTCAACCCCACATGAAGAAGGCTCACTAAAGTATGGTGCCGCCACGCGGCCCCTATGCGTAAGTATAGAAGATCCGTAAAGGTACGGGACCAAAGCAATGGCCCTGCATGCGGCAAGAGAACCTCCGCTTAGACTGTAGCACTGCTCAGACCGCGAGGAAAGACTCCACAAAGGGACACCCTGCGTGACCTATGTGTAGAGCGTCATGGAAGACTCCCTCCAGCGGAGGGCGGCTGCGCCAGTAGAAGCCTCCGCGAAGAGCTATAGCACTGCTTAGCCCGCGAGGAAGTACTCCGTATAGGGACACCCAGTGTGACCTATAGGAAGAGTATCATGGAAGACTCCTTCCAGCGGAGGGAGGTTGCGCCTGCGGAAGACTTGTCTGCGCCTTGCAGGCAATAAGTACAAAAGAATAGTGGAAAGAGTCGGAAATCGAGGAAGAAAGGTTTCTCACTCAAGCTGCCTCTATAAATAAGAAGACTGTCTCACATTTTGAGTTAACTCTCATTCCATTGTCAATATACTACTCTCTAAACAACCATTCCAAGGTTCAAGTAAAGTGTTGTACCGGTTTGTCCAATGCAAGCCGGACAAAAGGGGATTTATCCCCTTTCCCCTACACGCGCAGGTACCTTAGGTGGCAGAGAGTTCATCCATCCAGGGAGGAGCAACGTTTATAGTGTTCATGGCTTATATGTACCTTAGAGGGCAGAGAGTCCATCCATCCAGTAAGGAGCAACGTTTATAGTGTTCATGGCTTATATGGAAGCTAACAGTGTACTTATAGTAGCATACGACACTACAAGAAATATGGCATTTAGCGACGGATGCGTAGCAACGGATTGCATCCGTCACTATATAGCGACGGATCGCTACACGTAGCGACGGATAAGGGCGAACTGCGCTCTAAGCTCAGTTCGTCCTTTGGAACACCCAATCCGGCTTGCAATTAGCGACGGATCTGTTTTATTCGTCGCTAAATTGGTGACGGATAAAACTATCCGTCGCTATAGGAGTTGACCAATATAAAAATAAAAGGAAAAGAAATTGGATAATCAACATATAGCGACGGATATTTCCATTCGTCGCTAAATTGGTGACGGATAAAACTATCTGTCGCTATAGGAGTTGACCAATATAAAAATAAAAGGAAAGGAAATTGGATAATCAACATATAGCGACGGATATTTCCATTCGTCGCTAACTAGCGACAGATGACCTTATACGTCGCTAAGTGTTCTATACAGATCGCGGTCGTCTTCTTCCTCCCCATTTCTTCTCTGCTATATTTTCTCTCATACGCGCGAAAAAAACAAAAAATTAGAATCTTGAGCATTACTCATCCAAATCGAACAATCTTGGAGTCTATTCGAAACTAGTGGAGCAAGAAACAAGATTGGGCATTCAATTTCATTACCCATGGACCATTTTTTCCAAAATTGAAGGTAATTAGCATAAACCCTAACTTTTACATATTTGGGAATTCGTTGATTTTCGATGTGTTTGAGCAAATTCATGTTTATGTTTAGTTCCTACTAGGTTGTTTAACAAGTATTGAGTATTACATTATCCTTGGACTTGATAATTTGATAGATTGATGGTGAAATTGAATTCTTAGTGATATTGAGTATTGAGTATGGATGCTAGATGTTGAAATTGAGTATTGACTATATGATGTATGGATGTTAGGTGTTGAATTTTATGTTTATGTTATCTTGTAATTAATATTATTTTGTTTAGATTGGTATTTTTATATATAGGTAGTTTATCCGATGGATCGTTCTTGGATGTACAACCGTGTTGCTGATGGCTTCATCCTTCCTAGTTTTGAGGAAGGCGTACGAGCCTTCATTGAATTTGCATTGGAACATCCCAATTGTGTAAGCAAAGGGTCTATAAAGTGCCCTTGCAATGCCAAAAAATGTAGGAATTTCAACTATTTGCCTCCTGCAACGGTAGTTGAACACTTGAGACGGGATGGGTTTGTTCCTGGATATGCTATATGGGATTGTCATGGTGAGAAACGACCACCACCTCCCTTTCCGATAGACCCACAGATGATGAAGAAGAGACAAAAGAGGGGAAGTGCCTCTGACCCCCGTCCTAGTTCTCAATTGTTTCCCCGACTTTGTCATGCTTCTGATAGTGAGCGGATGGAAGAGATGGTGCATAATCTAGCTGGTCCAGCTTTTGCTCCTAATGATGTAGAGGAGCCACCAAATGCGGAGGACCAGAAATTCTTTGACATGTTGGAAGCTGCGAAGAAACCCATATGGGAAGGATGCCCTACACACATAGAGATGTCTTTGTTGTCTAGGTTGATGGCTAATAAGGCATTGGGTGGAGGCCAGTCTGAGGAGGCCTTCAGTGCAAATGTTCAGCTGCTATCCGAGTGTTCTCCTCAACCCAATCTAGTGCCTAAGGACTATTACCAAGCTCAGAAGAAGATGAGAGCTATGGGGTTGCCTATGGAAAAGATAGATTGTTGTGAGAAGATGTGCATGATTTATTGGGGGGAGGACAAAGATCTACTTGAGTGCAAGTTCTATGGCCATGCAAGGTACAGTCGCTACAAAGAGGGGGCATCAAACAAACGACAGAAGAAGAATCTATCTTTCAAGAAGATGTGGTACTTTCCCCTAGCACCTCGGTTGAAGAGGTTGTACGCATCCACCATAACGGCCGATAAGATGCGGTGGCACAGTGAAAGAGTGGCTCCAAAGGATCCTAAGCTAATGGAGCACCCAGCAGACACACCAGCATGGAAAGAGTTTGGCAAGCTCTTTGGAGATTTTGCAGCCGAGCCTAGGAATGTACGACTCGGGCTTTGTACAGATGGGTTTAACCCGTTCGGTAGTGAACGGAGGTACTCGTGTTGGCCAGTGATGCTAACCCCGTACAATCTTCCCCCTGGTGACTGCATGAAGTCTCCATTCATGTTCTAGACTGTGTTGGTGCCTGGGCCAGATGATCTTGGTGTGAAGTTGGATGTATTCTTGCAACCACTTATCAAGGAGTTGCTAGAGTTGTGGGAGAAGGGCATCCCTGCATATGATGTCTCGAAGAAGAAGAACTTCACCTTGAGAGCAGCACTTCTGTGGACAGTCTCTGATTTTCCAGCATACTCTATGCTTTCTGGTTTGAAGACACCGGGGAGACTTGCTTGTCCCCATTGTTTAGATGATATTGATGCTTTTAGATTGACTGTAAGTGGTAAAGAGAGTTGGTTTGATTGTCATCGGAGGTTTCTAGAGTCGGACCATCCTTTCCGAAGCAAACAGATCCTAGCAATTATTGATGAGTTGGGTCTGAAGAAAGTGACTGAGCTAGGGTGGGAGAAGCATAACAATAAGATCAGCGAGACTTGTGGATGGAATAAAAGAAACATGTTTTGAGACTTGCCGTATTGGAGCAGTCTTCTCATACGACACAACTTGGATTTCATGCATGTTGAGAAGAACGTGTTCGAGAACACCTTCAACACCATTTGCAACATCCTTGGTAAGACAAAGGATACGGAGAAGTCTAGGTAGGAATTGAATACATGGTGTAAGAGGCCGGAGATGACAAAGAAGAGTGCTGATGGAAAGTGGCAATGGCATGCTATGCCATTGACAAGGATACTAGGGCCCGACTATTTGATTGGGTGAAGAAATCAAGTTCCCTGATGGCTATGCATCTAAGTTGGGTACTCGTGTGGATACCAACAAGACGAAGATGTATGGGATGAAAATCCATGACTGTCATGTGTTCATGGAGAGACTACTCCCGGTTGCAGTCCGAGAGTTGTTACCTAAGCCAGCTGTTCGGAGCGCTTTCACTGACTTGAGCTTATTCTTCAAGAATATAAGCACAAGGGCCGTGCACGAGGATGTGTTGCTTCGTCTTGAGAAGGACATACCTGTGATTCTATGCAAGCTTGAGCGTTTCTTACCACCTAGCTGGTTTGATTCTATGGAGCACTTACCTATTCATCTCCCATTTTAGGCGAGGCTTGCTGGCCCAGTACAGTATTGATGGATGTATCCATTTGAGAGGTCAGTAATGTACAAGATTTAAGTACAAGTATTTGAAACCTTATATAGATATGCATGCAAGTCTAACAATTACATGTGTCACAGGTACTTGGGTAAGTTGAAGAGATTTGTGAAGAACAGAGCGCAGCCTGAGGGATCGATTGCAAATGCTTACTTGCGAGAGGAAACTGCAACCTTCTGCTCCTACTACTTCCACGAAGACATTCAGACAAAGGCTAATAAGCCTGCTCGCAATGCAAACACCTTTGTGGTGCAAGAGGATCATGATGTTGCTCCTTCCATCTTTAGGGTGTCAGGGAGCCCTTTGGGTGAGGAAAAGAGTGAATAGTTGAGTGATAAAGAGCTTAAGGCAAACACGTCACTTCATATTACCAAACTCGAAAGTAGAAACCAAACAAGCAAGGAGCTTGTCTACACTCTACACTATGCTTGAATATTAATTCCTCCGAAAATTTAAAATTTCATAGTTTCACATTTTATTTTTATTTTATTTTTGCTAATTTTTTATGTCTAATTTGACCTCAAATTAATAATAATTCGTTGCAAAAAGAATAATTTTAAAAATTATATTATGAAATTATACTTCTTATATTTGTAGAATATAACTTTTAAAATTTATATTTTCGTAATCTATTATGATTAATTTGAGATCAAATTGGACATAAAAAAATTAACAAAAACAAATTGAGATCCTATAAAGTTTCGGAGGAAGTATTAAAAATTCAACAACCTAAAAATTGTGATGAGGTTAAAAGACATTATTTAACGGGACTAAAAATTGATCGCTCTAGATCTTAAATTTTAGGAATAATTATAAATTACTGAAATTAATGATATTTTTAAAATTTTATATCAAATTATTGTAGAGTAAGTATTATAGAAGACCTGTCTTTCCTATAATTATAGGAAGGACCGCTCCAGAAGCTAAACCATGTGCGCGGTTCAGCCAAGTCGGTTTGGAAAAAAACTGGATATAAAAACCAGGTATAAATACCCCGAAATTAGAAACCAAATTAAAAAATCACAATTCGCTACGTACGGCGTTTCTCCGACGATTTTCACTCTGTTGCGATAAGCCTTTCCTATCGCCGGAAGTCATCGATCGATGTGTCTACTTACAAGATCGAGCTTCTGTTTACCATCTTCTATAGGAATCGACATGTTTCAGGTAAAAAATCAGCTTCGATTTAACCTACTTTATGATTTACTGCTTAATAGTTCATTTCGAGCTAGTTTTTTATGAACATTTTGTTCGTAGCCTGGATTTCAATACCATTGGGATACATTTGAATGTTTATATAAAAATAACAAAGTTAGTCTGAATTAAATCTAATTGAACTTAATTTAATTTAATAAATTTGAACTTATATTAATATAAATGAACTTGGTATTCCCTCCATTTTTTAATAAGTGTCATTTTAGAAAAACACACATATTAAGAAGAAAATATTACTCCACAATTCTATGTAAAAGTTTGTACTAATTATAAGTAATAATGATAATTTAACCAATGAAATCACTTCAAACTACTTGAAATTCAACAATTGCATTGATTATGATGAAATTCTTTATTGAAAAATATAAAATAACACTTATTTTCAAATAGTAAAAAAGTCAAAACGACACTTATTAAAAGATAGAGGGAGTATATTTTAATTGAATTTAATATATCTAAAACTGAATTAAATTGAACGAATTGAATTTAATAAATATCAACTGAAGTCATTAGAACTGAATTCAACTTTAACTTAAAATAACCAAGTCAAACATGGAGAAGAAAAAAACACTGAGAAATGACGATTTCTCCGTCTGTCTGTATAAGATGAGTTGGGCTGAAATTCAAAATTCCAAATCAGAATTGAATCCTCTTTATTTCTATCTATGTTTTTGTTTTTGGTTTTGGTTGGATATTGATGGAGAATTCTGATTAACTTTTTTGTGCTCAATTTGCCGCCTCTGGAGATCGTTTACCTCCGTCGGGAATGCAGATTCTCGCATTCACTGCGCCGTGGGATTGGGAACCCTAGCTTTGGAAGCTTCTGGAGAGATAATTCTCTGACTATGTTTGATGTTTCTCTCTTCCAAAATTTTGTTGCTTATGTGTGATTATTATTTTATTTGGTGGGTTGACTCTGATGCAGGTATAAATATATAATAATGTGTTTTATCCCACCATGTATGCTGTGGAATATGAAAACAAGGATGACAAACTCTTTCTGTTCAGGTAACATGCTTTTTTTGTGCTTCCTTACTTATTACTGTTCAGGTGTTTTGCCAAGATCATGAGTCAGGTCAATTTGCAGCCTATTCTTGTTTCCTTTTGGAATTAAAATGTTAGTGGGAGGGATAGTTTTAGTTGGAGTGGTTTAGGTTGTAATTTAATACTATCATATATGCTAGTGTGACTCAGAGGTATGTTAAGGCTAGGAGTAAGACTGATTTTGTCATTGATGATGTGTTGGTTGGCAATGGGAACTGGTGGGATTAGGATAGGGTTCAGGGACTTTTGCGGTGAGGATGCACCTTTAATGAGTTTATTACGGCTAGGGGTCTGTTTCCGTTGTATTTGAGATTGGATCATATAGGTTTCCATTTCATGACAATGCGTTTGATTTGGTTCATGCGGCGAATGAATGGGTTAGATGTTGGAGGCAAGCCCGAGAGAAGCTGGAGTTCTTGATTTTTGATATAGATCGGGTGGACTGTTGTATGGATAACTTTTATTGTTCAAGTAATGACAAGAGAAGGGCTTTGACTCTGTTGATTGAGCGGTTGAAGTGGGTGGTGCAGGGGAGAAAGTTAATGGCTCGGGGAAATCGGAAATTTATTTATCCACTGTTTTGCAGAAACCGGTGAGGGTATAGTAATGTTTGGATCTCAAATTGGACATATATTGGAGATGGAGAGTAGTGTTGCATAGTAGAAAACATCTCAGTTCGAAACTTGATGTGCTAATGATTCATTTCTCCTCTAAAGACAAGATTACAGGTATTTGCAACCAAAAGTTGTGAATTTCCTATGGAAGTTCTGATAGCTTTTTTATGCATAATACATTACTCATTCGTTCATCAGATATTGATAGACGAACTTAGATTTGGAATTCATATTTTTTTGATAATTATGTAATTTTAGTTTTATCATATTGAGTTGAGAAATGCAGCTCAAATTTTCTAAAATTGTAGAATGCATTCATGTTTTACATAGCATTTCTTTCATACTACGTGCTACTTGCTAGGATAGAAATGCTTGATATTTGTAAAACTGTTTCCGAATGAACGGTTTTAGTCCTAGGATAGACATTCTTGATATTTACTAGATTGCTATTAAGCGTGATTTATTAATCCTGTCTGGTCTGGTGCACTGATTCCTAACTATGCTTGTTTTGGCCGATACCCAAGAATTATACTATGGAAATGTCATGAATTTCAAGTAGTGATGTGTTAGAGACTGAAAATATAAATGGACTAATTAATTTAAGCACTTGTTACAAGTTCCACCTTTGAGAATTCGTTGTCCAAGTGTCATGTTGATGGAGCATGACACCAGTATAGTATTGGATAATGCCATACCAGAAGTCCAGACCTTGTTAATTTGAGTTGAACCAGGTAGCTCAGATCTCAGGTTGATTTTCAACTTTTCATATCAGTAATATCACAGATTCACAAAGAGGACATGGTAATTGGCTCGAGTGCTTTAATGGGATGGCATTGGATGTGCATATACATGTAAATCATAATTTTATGGCCTGCAAAACACGTATCCTATGTGATGATAGACGGGCATGGGATATTGTAAATTTCGGACACAAACTGTCAGCAACAAACAGTTTTAATTTCTCTACATTGATCAAGTATAGATAGATGTCATTCTTATTTACAAGAACATTAATCATAACTTTAAGTGTACACAGATGTCAGGGCTAAACAGTAAAGTCCTTAAAGAAATTAGTTAACACTTTGAAGTATAGATGTCATTTTAATACCTTCAAAACTTATATCTGCAGCCATGATATATCCCTCTACTCTAGGCATATCAATTCGGAGTCTCAGTATACAATGAAAGTCTCATGCACTTGCAGCGTCATTGATCTGCTTCAACATTTCGACCCTTGAAGACTCCATCTAAGCCTTCAACGCGTGGCTTAACTAATTTCTGATTGCAAAAAGCTGTAACCAAATCAACGAATAGAATTAAATCCAAAACCATCTTTATTTATCCAAAAAAAAAAAAAAAAACAAACAGAGCAAATAGGAATCATACCTCCAGATGCCAAATGATACAATGCCAAAGGAACACAAGAAAATCATCAGATGAACAAGCAGACTCTAAAAAAATGTAGCGGCCAACATTAAGCTCATGTTAGAGCTATATCAGAACCAGAACACCACCAATATGCTTGCTTATCAGAATGTAAACCATATTTGAATACATATTTGCATTTTTGCAATTCTCCTCGTAGACTCATGTCTGACTGGCAATAGTACACTTCATCTTCAAAAAGTGATATTTTTCATATAAAATAGCCGAGTATGACACCTGTTACTTAATGCCGGATCCATGTAACATAGATTTGCACAAGTAGCAGAGGATACTTAGATCACATTTAAAAATAACATAGAGAATGTAATAAGAATATGAAATCACAGTGTTCATTTATGCAGATACTACCGTAACATGTTCCGTCATCCATGTTTGATATAATAATATCAGAGTATACCCTGTTAAGGACCCAAGTTTAAGATTCCCCGGGGAGGGGGATTACTTTCTGGAGGAGGCAGGGCGCCTGTTCAACCCATGACCCTGTCCATGTGCGTGATTGGTGTTGTGAAATTATAATGGTATATGGATGGAGGGGCGGGGATCTAATTATATATCCTTTATCTAACTCGATATTAACAGAGATGGGATGGAAGGGTCGAAGGGAAATGCCCCGGGTTACACCCCAAACACTGTCCACACAAGTCTCACAAAACAACAACCAGGAAGCAGCATAACTTACACGCAAAATGGACGAACAATATCGAATCCTTATCAAAACACTACAGCCTAATTTCACCATAAACGCACAAAATAAACTCATAGGAACTAAAAACACGAACCAAATCTCACAAAACAACCACCAGGAAGCAGCATAACTTACACGCAAAATGGACGAACAATATCGAATCCTTATCGAAACACTACAGCCTAATTTCACTAAAAACGCACAAAATAAACATAAACTCAAAAATGGATACGAAACGAAAATTTCAATTGGCTACCCTTTGGTTTCAGTGATCTGTTTTTCGATGGAAGTAGTGTCCAGGTGAAAACGGATCTTCAATTCCTTATCCTCAGCGAGTTTCAGCATTGCTTCGTTAAGTCGATCAAACTCCTGCAGCTTGTAGCTCCAGGATTGCTCGTCGGCAGGTGGAATCGTCGACATCGTGATTGATGGTGATTGATTAGACGGTTTTCCTGATTGGATCGAATTGAAAAGGGGGGGTGTGTTCCTATTGGACTAGTCGACTAGATACATAAAGGAAAATAATACGTATTAAATAAACAAGGGCAAATGCGTGCCATTCGCGACCCACGAATCCGTTTTTATTCAGCTCGCGACCGCATGCACTCTTCTTTTTTTTCTTTTTTTTTTTTTTTGAGATAATGCACTCTTCTCTTAGACCGACTCCATCCGGCATTTTGTGGAATATGGTAAAACGTTAGTTATACAAGCGTTGCCTCCCAATGGCATTTGTTGTATTTGATAGCCATACCCGTATGCTACTAGCATACGGGTTAGATGTTTTGTTTAATTATTATTTTTTTTACCTTTTTTTCTGTTATTCTCAATTCTTTTGTCTTTTGAACGTTCAGCTCTTTTTGGTAGCAACGCATACCATTTGTGTTATGTACTCACTACTTATTGAGCTTGTTGCTCCTTTTGATTAATTAATATAATTAATATTTATTTTAATTAATTAATGACATTTAAATAATATAAAGTATGAAGTTTTATGTTATTTTAATTAATTATTGACATTTAAATAATATGAAATATGAAATTTTATGTTAGTTTAATTAATTAATGACATTTAAATAATATGAAGTATAATGTTTTAAAAGAAATTAAAAAAGAATAAAGTAGTTTAAAAGAAATGAGAAAGTAAAAGGAAAATTTGGGTAAGATAGCGTATGAGGGTTGGAGATGAAAAGTATGATAGAGTTAGATGTGATTAGAATGCTGACGTGGCGTAAACTAGAGTTTGTGGGTTGGAGATGGTTTTAGAAATTCACAAATTTTGGCGTAATATTAACAGAAATGCCACTAGGATTAGTAGTGATAGGGGTACAAGTGGTCAGCCCGGTACTCCCACCGATGGCCTCGAAACGTATAAACCCCTCGAAACATCTACATGAGTTCTAGCCAAGTACTCCCAAGTAAATCAACTTTCCTCCCTCGAAAGGCAGGGCCCTCCCCACCTTACCACGGTCGAAAGTACCGTTGAGGTCGAAAGGAACAAGCGGTACGCTCTAGGAGTCTAGTTCGCTTAAGCCGGGCATGGGGCCCACATCGTGTCCTATAAATATGTCTGCTTGTCCCCCTCATTTATTACACATGATTCCCTCTCTAACCAGGCAAATATCATCTCACTACATTGATTTGTCGACCCGTCTAACCGAGGTAGGCCGGTCTTAGATCACCTCCCCTTCAATCTTCCCCCGTTTTGCAGGTACACAAGTCTCCTCCAAAATAAAACTACTCCTTCCATCAGCTTCCATGGAACGAGAGATGGTGTCGTAAGCCTTTGAACTGGTTTTACCCTCATCAAGTAGATCATAAATCTCTTGTTGCAACACGCGCCTATATCTCACCTAATTCATTATCTCTTGGTCGGTCTTCATGTTATCCTAATCTACATCTCAAATCACTTCATCTAACTCCAAATTCAGATGGAGAGCATAAAACGTCCAGTCGCCGGAGCATCGGCGCGGATAACTGATAAGTGTAATCTCATGGTACATTACTATGGATGGCAATTTGGGTCGGCAACCCGAGCCCGGCCCAGGCCAGACCCGATTTTGTCGAGCCCGACCCAGGCCCGACCCAATTTTTGTCGGGCCAGGCCCGCCCTGATCTTCCTGATGGGCTGTGCTTGGGCCTGTTATATAGGCCCATGTGCGGGACCTGTGCCAAAGTTTTAGGCCCGGTGGCCTGGCCCGACCCAAGTGATATTATGTATTTTAAGTTTTTATTATATAATATATGTAAATATGCCTATTTAATTTGTTATTAATAGTACTAAATTAAGTTATAATTAATACATTTTTCATACTTTTCTATGTATTTATAAAATTTTCTATTGAATTATATATTTTAATATACATTACAATCAATTATTTCTAATTTTTTGAAGCATTTTTTGTTTTTAATTCATTAAATCTATAATTTCTAATTTTTTTGTTAAATTCTATATGCTAAAATGTTCATTTTTTATTTATTTGAAAAAAAATAAAAAAATGGGCCAGGCCCGAGCCCCGCCTGGCCCATGACGGGTTGGGCTTGGGCCTAAAATTTAGGCCCATCCTCGGGCTTGGGTCGGGGCTTGGGCCAAATGTCTCGGGTCAGGACCGGGGCCCATTGCCATCCCTAGTTATGCGTACACCAAACAAGCCGTTTGGTGGGTTGGTAGTTGTTTTGGGTGGTGATTTCAGACAGATACTGCCCGTAGTTCCGAAAGGGACTCACTTTGATATAGTAAATGCCGCTATATGCTCCTCAAAACTTTGGCATGAATGTGAAGTACTAAAACTAACAAAGAACAAGAGACTTCAGGTTCGATTCTGTTTTTTATTCTATATGTTTTGCCTATTTTTATTATTAATACATCTACATTATAATTTAATTGTTTGATTATTAATCTATGGATTTTTATTTTCAGGCTGGATCAGATTCTCAAGAAATTGAAGAGACCAGGGAGTTTGCTGAATTTCTACTTAAAGTTGGTGAGGGTTTGGTAGGTGATGAAAATGATGGCAAGGTTGAGATAAAATTGTCAGATGATATACTTATACGAACAATAAAAGATCATCCAATTCAAACCATTGTTGACTCATATAGCTAATCCATCGGCAGATCCACATTATTTTCATAATAGAGCTATTCTTGCTCCTACTAATGATATAGTGTCTGAGATAAATGACTATGTTATGTCATTGATGCCTGGGGATTCAGTTGACTATCTTAGTGCCGATAGTATGAGCAAGCAAGATGATGATGTTGATGACTTGGATGAGTTGTTTCCTGTTGAGTTTCTCAATTCAATAAGTTGTTCTGGTCTGCCTAATCATAAGATCCAGTTAAAAGTCGGTTGTATGATAATGTTGTTGAGAAATATTGATCAATCTTCTGAGTTGTGCAATGGAACCAGACTTATAGTTACTCAGCTTGGAAAGCATATCATCGAGGCGAAGATTACATCATGTATCAATGAAGACAAAAAGGTTCTTATACCTTGGATGATGATGACTCCATCCGACCAGACTAAGTTACCTATTCAGTTTGAGCGTAGACAGTTTCCTATATCTGTTTGCTTTGCTATGACTATTAACAAGAGCCAAGGGCAGTCACTATCGAATGTTGGTCTTTATCTACCCACTCCTGTTTTTAGCCATGGACAATTGTATGTTGCATTTTCCAGGGTCACAAGCAAGAAGGGACTCAAAGTCTTGATTTGTGACAAGGATAACGAAACTTATAATACTACTACGAATGTAGTGTATAAGGAAATCTTTGATAAGTTTTGAGGTAATGTTAATTATATTGTTATTCTTTGTTTTAGTCACATTACATTTGCTTAATTTTATATTTTTCTGTTTAATAACTTTTCCTCATGTTTGATGCAGGGGGCGATTTTTTTCTTTGTGACTACATTTTTTTTTTTTTCAATAATTAGGATTCAAAACAATTATGTATTACATCTTGCAACATTTATGTACTTACGTAACTTTATAAATGTTTACTTTACTTTACTCTCTAATATTGACTGCTTTATCTGCGTAAAGTCGCCTTGCTTCTTCCTCACCCTCCTCGGTGAACTAAACTGTCCTATTCCATTTGTAATCTTCCCTAACTTATACGTCTTAGTATTAAAAAAAAAAAATTACTACACTTAAAGTACAACTACACGTATTGGGTTTAGTAGTGTTACAACATCATTATTACTAAAACCTTTTCCAATTATAATTAAATAAAAATAACATTCCTATTTGTTTTTGTTGACCGCACTATTCCGTCGGTTCCACCGACGGACTAATGACTAGTTGAGGATGAAGTAAATGTTAGGAAATTGATAATGGTACTGGATTTATTTTGTTTAATTTAGGGTTAATTTAGCAGCTTGTTAATTAAATATGATGCTCGTTAATTTAGCAGTTTGATGCTTGTTAATTTAGAAATTATGATGCCCGTAAATTTTACAGCTCCGAAAGGTGCTCCAAAATGGAGCATTTTACAGTTCCATTTGGAGCTGTAAACTTATATAAGTTCAGTTAAGTTCAATTTATATTTATTAAGTTCAGTTCAAATCAGATAAGTTCAGAGTTTTTAAGGCGAAATAAACAAAATGTTAATTTAAGAGAATCTGTCAACAAGATTAAGTTTGTAAAGTGTTTTTTACTATGTTAAAGCCCTAACTATCTACCTGCGAAATCGTTAAAAAGGTCTATAGTAAGGGTGTATGCTATTCATCATCATACTAGTAGTAGCACTAGATTTTACTTGTATTACAAATTACGTGACGAGAAAGAAAAGAGACATTGGTGTAAATTACTATTGTAAACCCGAGGATTCGACCCTTTAACCAACTTTTCTCATCTTTCTTCTTCTCCACCATCTCAGATCTCACTCCAGAGAGAGAGAAAGAGACAGACACACTGTCAATGCCAATTCACACTTGGATCTTATTCGTCTCCCATTGATTCAATTCAATTCAATCAATCAATCACTTCCACTTATTATCACAATCAATCTTGATTCTGCTCGATCGATCGATCCGAGAGAGATTTTGCATCACCGCCCATGGATTTGTCGCCTTCCCGTTCTCCGGGAAGGTCGCCGGAATCTCGCAACCGTTTGAGCACCAGCTACAGTTCCTCATCTCTCTCCAAATCCATTGCCGATGCAGCTAGCCAGAGCTTCTCCTCAATTCTCAACAACCCTAACCCTTCCTCCTCCTCCGTCGTCAGCTGGTGGTCCTCTTCCACCTACGTTCCAGTTCCTGAATTCGCTCCGATCCCGTCCGGTCCGCCCAAGCCTGGATCCGAGCTCACACGGTCCGATTTTCAACCTTACCTGTTATCTGTCTCGGAACCTCACTCGCGATTTGTCGACATTTTGAGGCAGAACGAGCGTGATCACGTTCCGTTCGACGACGGAGCGGCGGCGGCGGCGGGGGAGGCGTTGGTGGCGTGTTTGAAGGAGGTGCCGGCGTTGTACTTCAAGGAGGATTTTGAGCTGGAGGATGGCGCCACGTTTAAGGTGGCCTGCCCGTTTAGGACGACGTTGGAGAATTTGGCGTTGCAGGAGAAGCTGTCGCAGTATTTGGATGTGGTGGAGCTGCATTTGGTGAAGGAGATTTCGTTGAGGTCGGGGTCGTTTTTCGAGGCGCAGGGGCAGTTGGTGGATTTGAATGGGAAGATTGTGGAGGGTTGTGGGAGGGTTAGGGAGTTGAAGGAGACTATTAGGCTTCTGGAGAGTGATCTGGTGGGTTCGGCCAGGAGAGTACAGGAGCTGAGCAAGAAGAGGGGTGATTTGGTTGCCTTGCAGAATAAGCTCATGCTTGTGCTGTCTGTTAATCAGGCAGTCTCTACTCTTCAACTAGTGAGTGCCAAATCGTATTTTAGAGCTTTATGATCTGATCATCATGGTTGATCTTTTTCCTGGAATGATTTGCGGTTATATTTAGGCTGTTAGAAGAGTAAGAGCATGAGTTATTAACGACTTATTGTTACTGTTACTTGCAGCTTGTGGCCTCGGGAGATTGTATTGGATCTTTAGATATTATCGATGATCTGCAGCATCTTTTGGTAGGCTTAAAGTTCATAATTCATTGTGTGTGTGTGTGTGTGTGTGTGTGTGTTTTGAAGTCTTATTTGCACTTTATATTCTATCCTGTTTACACCATCAGAGGTATTCTCCTTAGTGTTGTATCCTCTACAGTTACAGACTTTAGTTTTTTTTTTTTTAGTACAATAGGGGAGACTAGAGACAGTAATTGAACAGATATATTGTTGTAAGAGCTTGAACATGACTAATACTGATGGCATGGTACTGTACTCTCCAAGATTTATTTGCTGGCTGCTTTGTGCTTTCACCGCTGTAACGTTATAACAGAATTTTCTAATTGCTTATCTATTAAATATTAATAGGTTGATACCCATAATTATATTTAGAGTTTGCATTTGTGTCCTTATTACAAAGAAGATCACGTTAGGTAAAAAAGAAAACAGTCTTTGTGATATGTGATGGTGGTGTGTGAGAGTACGTAACCAACTCTGTTGCTTTCAACTGATTCTCAGTTCATGTTAGTATTGATACCTACACGAGTTGTTTACACCTGATTTTGTGATTTTCATACCATACAAGTCTCATTTCCTGCATTGTTTTAAACTAGGACGGGGATGAGCTGATTGGTTTGCATTGCTTTCGTCATCTTCGCGACCGCATAGCAGCTTCAATAGAGTCAATTAACAGGTTAGTCGGTTTGTTTTTGTCATGAATGCTAGTTATAGATCACTTGAGTTGAGGGTAATAGCGAAATGCTACTTAGATTTCTTTAAAGATTAGTAAATTTTCTGTTACATGAAACAGAAGATCCTCAGTAGGAAAATAATTTATTTTATTGCATTTGCATGTCACTGTTATAATCCTCTAGTCTAGTCCTTATGGTTTTGTTACTTCTCAAATCCCTTTTTAGAAGTTCCAGGACAGGTTTTACTTTAATTTCACACTCCAGTGGTTATTCCGAAACCAATTTTCGGGCTGCTGGGAACTCGAGTCCTTTGGGGTACCCCCCCACCCATCACCATCAAAAAAAAGGAAAAAATAAAAGAAGAAAAACACACACACACACACACACACATATATTATAGATAAGTTAACATCCTTGAAGAAAAGAAGGAAATTTAGTCATGTTACTGTGAATTAACCTGTGCAAATCCGGCACTGCCGACGTTGTTTTTTATATTTAAATCCTAAAATCTGAAATGGATGTGTAGTGTCCTCTTTTGGTGACTCATCAGGTTCATTCTTGTAGCATTCTTTCAGCAGAATTTATTCGTGCGTCTTTGCATGGTGCTGGCAATGTGAATATATCAATTGTAGCTTCGTCCTTCAGCTCGAACGGAAAAAGTGGAGATGTAAGCCTTACATTACGTACTCCTTATAATGCATTGTGATATATGCCTGCTAGCATCTTTTGTCTTTTTTATTCCATATATTACCCCTCTAACTGCTTGCACGAAGCATGCTTTTCTGGTAGCTTAAATCTGTGTGAACTTAACTTGCTTGATCACTACTTCAGTCTTTTTTTGTTTGTGTTTCTCAACTGAAGGACAGTTTCATGTTTCTCAGGTCAGACTGGAAGAAGATCAAATGTCTAACTTTCATGATCAGCTTCTTCCTCTTGTGATTGGATTGCTCAGAACAGTAAGTCATATATCAGAGCATCTCTTTCCTGGAGCATGTTTTAGTTAACAATTTCTTGGTTGACTTCCCATCATTAGTGTGCTTTTTATTTTATTTTTAAAAGTTTTTTTTTGTTAAATAGTAATTGATTGTGATTTGTGAAAGTTAGCAAAGTTGTGAAAAATGAAATGACATTATGAAAAAAATAAAGATCATGCATGACCATCAGACCTTAATAGAAGTTAAGAATTAAATTCTAGTATGATGGAAACCAATGAATAAGATATGTGAGTATGCCATTTTACATGGGAATCTTAATTTTTCATCTTCGGATCAGTGCTGATTTTGATGCCCTGAGCTCGTGCTATTATACACCCCACAACATTCCAAGTTTCACTCGATAAACATATACTGGTTCTGTTGATGGGCCGTGAGTTTTCTTCCCTTCCCGTAAAAAAGTCCTTTTGCATTTCTTTTCTCATAGTGACATGGTGACATCTTTATCTAATTTCTTGCAGTTCCTTATCTATATGACTTGCAGATGCTTTTGTATTTAACTGATAAACAATTTTTGATCTATGACTTGCTTCTATTCTGTTTTCAGGGAAAATTGCCTGCTATTTTGAGAATATACCGTGACACACTGGCTTCTGATATAAAGACATCTATAAAAACAACTGTCTTGAATATGCCGCTGGATTCGGACTCCATCTTTGGCGAGGGAACGGGTGATACAGATGGTGGGTTTACATTCGTTTGATGAATGTTAGACTTGTTTTGATTGACTCATTTGCTTTAATTCCATGCACATACTTGTGTGGCTTAATAAAATTGAAACCAATGTGCATTAGCCATTAATGTTCTTTTGTGCATTCTTGTTCTTCTGGGTTCTCATTCTTTAATGTTGACTCAGGTGGAGGCTCATCTCTCGGGCGGAAGTTGAGGAATGTCTCACCTGATGGCTTTCTAAAGCTTCTGGAGGAGATCTTCCGGATAGTACAGGTAATGTAGGCCTCACAATATCTACTACTTTACAATACTGTATATGCAGATATCTATTTGTATCATCATTTATCAGGAATCATATGTGAATGCCATTTTAGAATTGATCACAATGTCTGTACCAACTGAAGATTTAAGTTTTAGTAGAATGCCACTGCCTAAAATAATCACTTCTTGACACATTTTTCCAATACACTCTTCTTCATGTATTTAAATAGGATTAACATTGTTGCCCTGAACATTTTTCACGTGGATAGATGTTTGATGATACCTAATACTCCAACATTATCCACTAGGGCTAGTGCGCAGTTTAATAAGAAACATTGAAGTAGTAAGTGGGGTATGTTAACATTTTTAATCGAATGGAGTTGTTAAAGTATGAAGCAGTGGCAAAGTTGTAATATAGTGTATAAAATGTAATGTTTTGTGAAGTACCAAAAATGGAAAATGGCTGAAGTTTTGTGAGACGGAGGGAGTATGAAATAGTTAGATTAGAGCATGTCTTATAGAGTCAGCTGAGTTTTAACTTTATGTTGTCTTTTTATTCTGATATTGGCATGATGTAAGTTCATTCCTTTCTTCTAGTGAATGCAGACACGATTATTGAGGGCTTATGATGTCAAAAGGGCAATTGAATGGATCATGGGAAATCTCAACGGCCACTATGCTGCTGCCTCAGTCGCTGCGGCCATTGCACATGGTGCAACATCTCCAGATGCAACTCAGGACTCAGATGGTCATGTTAGTTCATTAACAGAACAATCTTCACAGAACTCTACCAGAGTTGCATCCAACCAGGGAAAGGGATATGATGCTGTTAGCCCGAGCCTGTCAAGAAACTTCCGGTGATTTGCTCTTCCTTTCTCCTGTATTGTAGAGAGTATGCACCTTTAGCTTTGTTACGTTCTTTCCTTTCTCTCTGGCCCCCCCTTGCATGGCTGTCATGTGTAATATCCTGTTAACGAGTACTTCATTTGGGACCTGTGTGTTTTCCACGCTCTAATATGGGCCTAAAATTATATGAGCATTACATTACTTTAAATAGCCATGTTTTTTGGACTGGAGACAGAGCATCTCTGTGTTTTTTACTGAACTATGAGATGTTTGAGGTTTGGTTATGGTTAACATCTATAACTACCGCCACTTTCATCCACTATTATGCCAACGGATTTGTAAAATGCTGCCTACTTTCAGATCCAGATTAGGAATCAAATCCTCACATTTTGTCTCATGAAGGACTGTTTCAACTAGGATTCCTTGAGGACATTAATTTTTGTTTGTTTTGTAATTTTGCAAATATTACTGAATGTTTAATTCCCCCGGCTGATCTGGATCTGATTTTCATAACTCAAGAATATTCTCTAATGGGCATAACTTTTCTTTTGCTTTTACAGAGCTGATATTTTGAGAGAGAATGCAGAGGCTCTGTTTGCTGCATGTGATACTGCTCATGGAAGATGGGCAAAGATCGTAGCCATCCGTTCTCAAATTCATCCGAAGTTGAGGTTGCAGGACTTTCTAAGCGTATATAACATCACACAGGAATTCATAACGTCAACAGAGAGGGTATGGCGCCTCCTTTTTTCTATCATAATTCTGATTTGATGATCGGTAAAAGAGAGATGTATTACATGGTCCTGATACCAAACTCTGCTATCATAAACAGATTGGTGGAAGGTTGGGATATAGCCTCCGTGGAACTCTTCAGTCACAAGCTAAAGCCTTCATTGACTTCCAGCACGAGTCTCGGGTTAGTTCCGTTGTTTCAGCTCATTTGCTTTTTACTTGTCCCACCTGAGGTACCTACTTCGATACCTTCGTGAATTGCGTATTAGTTCTTCAGTAATATTTAATTAACTTGGAGATGTCTTTGAATTCACACATTAGTATGTCAACACAAGTAATTCAAGTTCTTAGCACCGAAAAGGCTGGGATGTCCCAGTTCAATGGATGGTACATATATGTGTGCACTAGTATGTCAACACAAACAATTCAAGTTATTAGCACTGAAAAGGCTGGGATGTCCCAGTTCAATGGGAGATAATTTAAGAATTTATAGTCAACTAATACATTGGATTTGGAAAATTTGTACACCAAAGAACAATAAGTAGAAATCATCAAGATCATGTGATTTATCCCTTTTCTAAGGGCATGTCTTAATTCTTTTGTGTCATATGACTCGTACCCATAAATTTTGAGAATTTATGTTGTATGTTGAGGCTTAAGAAAACCAGATGTGGAGTATGCAATGGTGTATCTTTGTTTAATGCTAATATCCTCAGCGTTAAATACTTCATTTAGTGCATATTGTATCTGTATTACATATCTGTGTATAGGACACACTATGAATTAGGCAACCTGCTTGAACCTTTTTTTTTTTTCTGGTTTCCTCAGATGGTTAAGATGAGGGCTTTACTTGACCAAGAGAATTGGGCTGAGGTAGATGTTCCCGAGGAGTTTCAGACTATTGTCAATCTGCTATTTGTTTCAGAATCTGTATCCGATGAAGAGAGTCACAACGTTGCTGCATCTACTTCTAATGAAGTGGCAGTCTCAGATTCAGGACCTTCAAATGTATCTCAGCCTGATTCTAATGGATCGGTAGATATGTCAAATACAGCAGAACCTGCACGCTCAACTGAGAACATCAATCCTGACGCGAGTACTTCCTCTAATGGTAGCAGTGCCAATACAAATCGCGGAAAGAGTTCCCTTAGGATGCTTTATTATAGAGGTGTTGGATATCACATGGTGAACTGGTATATCATCACGATTATCTTTTATCTTATGGCTTCATGTCAAACTCTTTCGCCTTACTTGATCTTTAGTATTACTAAAAGAATAACAATATGGTTAGGATACTGCCAACAGTTCAGAAATCAAGGATCTTGTACAATGTGAAACTATGTCTAGCGATGAGATGCATGTATACTTTCATACCCATTCTTATTCTTCTCCCATTAAGCATTAAAAAGAAGGAAATTGATCAGAAAGCTGAACTTGTCATTCATAAAGTTAGTTTGCAATATCTTAGCTAAGTAAGAGTTGTTGATCCATTGTATATACATCTGTGCCGGGTTTATGAAATTGCATTTAGTCAATGGTTTTTTTTTTGGTAAGCTGGTGGTATCAGTGATGCTAGTATATACCAGATGGGGGAAGTAGAGTTTGAGGAATGGATGCTCAGAGAAGAGCAAAATTGCACATTAATGTTAGCCGTATGGACGCATACCAATCGATTTTGTAATATCCAGCATTATAGGCAGTTTTTAGATGCTTACATCGAAGAAAATTTGCAGTCGGTCTGCTTGCTTTGCTTGACGATTAGCAACTATAATTGGTCCTGCTTTTCTTTACATGCGAATAGTCTTTTGGTTTGTTTCAGTGATGGTTGAATAGTTGATAGTATATCTTTTCTTAGACTTGCGTTCACTGAAATCAAGTTTATATCTGATGCAAAGTAAATAAACTAATTCGGACCCTTTCTTCTTTTCTTTCTCTTTCAGTGGCCTATATTTGGTGAAGATGATGTCAGAATACATAGAGATGAATAGCTTTTTGCATGCACTATCTCCACAGATTGTGAATCATGTAGCTGAGATCTTGAAATTATTCAACTCTAGAACTGCCCATCTTGTCCTGGGAGCAAATGCCTTGCAGGTCTTATTCGATAAACTCAGTAGTCTACATCTATGACTTTTACTTATTGAAGTATCCAATTTTTGTAAATTCTGAAGGGTTGGGGTGGTCTCAATAATGCATGTTTGATGAGCTGTCAATTATGTTCCATAGGGCTCAGACCACAAATATGAAGGAAAGTTGGGATGTTTATTCCTTCTTTCTAGTTGGATATCGTTAGCAGAGTATATTTGTATTTGAATTTTGGAAGAGTGAACAAAAGTGTGAATGTTCTTTCTAGTTGAACTAGTTGGGTCAGATATGGTTAACCTTTCTGTTGAGTAGTAAATAAGTTATTCTGTTTGAAGTATGTTTCTTAACTGGTCTTGTGTAGTCATTTTACTCTCGATTGAAATTCGTGTTAGTGGTCACATTGCAATCTGCCTAACTAGTTACCTTTTGGCTGCGAAACAAATTGGTACAGGTATCTGGTTTGAAATCCATCACGGCTAGACACTTGGCTATGGCAAGTCAGGTCATAAGCTTTACATTTGCCATTATACCTGGTGAGTTGTTATTGTTATGTTTAACATTTGATTATGTGCCATTTTAATTCTTATGTAAATAGGTGTTACATTTAGTCTGAAGGAGAACCTCACTAAATATTTCTCAGCAATAGAGCTACGTAACATTGAACAAATCGCTTTCATTGGTTTGAGCACCTACCAACTTGCTGAAAAGCTTTCATAGCCTGAAAATCTTTTCCTTCTATTATGGAACAAACTTCCATTCATTACTCAGACACACTGACACACCTGTCTCGTTGCTTCCATTTGGGATCTAAACCCGGGACCCTTTTCACAATAGTTCTAGATCTTTACCCTTCAGTGCCCCTTGTGAAGCTTTAGCTGCCTATTTGAATATTTCCCTCAGAATAATTTTACCTTTCTTTGTCTGTTAATTTAGCATATTGATCAAATATTTGCTTGAAAGCAATTAGCGTGCATCATAATGACTTGACATACTTATGGCTTCTCAAGAAATCAGGAGAATTCTTTTGCTCAAAGTACCTGAGACCTACAAAGGACTACTGCAGTTGGAGCTCGACCGAGTAGCAAATGTAAGAGAAATTATCTCTTGTGTCTGTGTTCTTTTATTTTAAATTTACAAAATGAAAAAGTTAGGCGTATCACTAGTATAACCTGCACAAACATACATAATTGTGAAGCAGGACAGGTTAATTCATGCATTGCAGAATAGAGAGATGAACGTTGTATCTGATGTATTCACCTAAAATAAATGTCTTGTACTCTTCTAAATGAATCCTAGCTGGATGTTATGCGTATTATCACGGTATATTTAAATCAAAAGTAAGAGCTAAAACAAGCTCTAAGAAATTAAAAGGATGACTGCATAGCTAAATCGTAACTTTTTATGTCGAAGGGTATCATGGGAATAGGCTTCTTCCGTGTTCCCATTTTTTTATTTTTTTTCCCTTTCTGTTTTTCTGTAGGATTTTAAAAATCACAGAGATGAGATTCATTCCAAGCTAGTTCAGATAATGAGAGAAAGAATGCTGCATCATCTTCGTACCTTGCCACAAATTGCTGAGGAGTGGAATAGATCGGAGGAGGATGATTTACAACCAAGTCAGTTTGCTCGATCTCTCACTAAGGTACCATACATTTTATTGGTCAATAGTAGTGAATTCTTCTTACTTAAAACCAGCACAAATATAAATGCTCAAATGGGGAGTTTTGAGGTTCCTGGCAGTCATCGAACTCGCAAGGTTTCTGGTTAACTTGCAAGAAAACTAATGATTTTATTCTCTTGTTGGTGCAGGAGGTTGGCTATCTTCAACGTACATTGTCAAAACACCTGCTTGAAGATGACGCAAAGACAATATTTCGGTAATCAACCTTAGAACTCTTGTGAACTGTTCCTTATATATACTGCCTTTTGTGCTACACTTTTGGTTTCCTCAGCCTCAATTATGCATGCACATGTTGGATTTGTAACTGCACTTCCTTTTTAAGGCTTGCATGGTAGAATCATTTATCGGATTCATGACATAAATTGGAAGCTCTTGCTGCGACATTAAACACTAAATTGTTTAAATAATAACAGCAGTATTGTTTCACAGTTTATTTGCAAGTGCCACCCTGAGGGTATTTTCCTCCCCAGCTGACTATTGCTTTCCTGTTCCTTCATCCCAAATTTATACAAAATTTGATTTTGCACAGATGTTAGTGTTGGTCAAAATAAGGTAAATGGACAAGTATGCCATTATTAACTATACTAATGGTTTGCATAATTAATCCTAATTAGGAACGTAAATATACAAAAATAAAACCACCCATATAATTTGGAAAGGACAAAACCAGAAAACCTCCATTAGTTCGGGGATGGGAAGTATTTTCACTGCCTTAAGATTTCTTCCCCACTATCCATGCATCTTTTGTTCTTTAACTTTTCTGTTCGACTTGAAGCTTGGTATGACACTATACTGGCCAAGTGGCTGTCGTTGTATCAGAGTCGAGTAACACAAAGCCTGTCCATGAATCTTTCTGTTTTTCCCTGCAACTATCTTATACCTGCTTCATGTGCTAATGCAGGCAAGTGGTTGTAATTTTGCACTCACAAATTTCTGATGCATTCTCGCACGTGGAGATGAGCACTCCACAAGTGAAGGAGAGGTAATGGTTTCTTCCAACTTCACTACTCCTAGTGATTAGGGAAACATCCTTTTTCTGTATATCAGTGAGGTGATCTTGATACTACTGTCTGTGTTTTACCAGACTGCACCGCGACATCCAGCATCTACTTGGATGTATCAGATCATTACCATCTGATGATTTAAATGAATCCACTCCAGCAAACTGGGGACAGCTTGACGAATTTCTGGCAAAAAATTTTGGCACTGTTTCTGCAGAATAGATTCTTTCTGAAGGCATTTTTTCTTTTTTGGAAAAGGAGAACGTGTATATTGACAAAACTGAAGCTGTACAAACGAAGAGGGGGCATATCCCCAATGAGTTTTACAAGAGAACTCTAATCTGTCAAAATCTCTGTATAAAGATTGTCAGCTTAATTTTGTGATTGACTCTGATCATCAGATCCCATATTTCATTTGTTTGCTCAATCATTGCCGTTTCAGCCCAGTTGTTTCAGCAACTTTCAACATTTTCATCGTTGAATATATACTTTGAACATGCCTGTATTCGCTTTTGATTTATTTATTTATTTATTTATTTTTTTTGGGGGGGGGGGGGGGGTATTGTAATTGATACCCGTCTCACCTTCACCATAAATTGATAAAATGGGGGTAAATCACCGACCGTACTAGTAGGACTTTACTGATTCCTCAAGTTGGATTTGCACAGATAGAAAGGACCCCGATAGATTTAGAGATCTTTTACAGTCCATGTTAAAATTTTCAAGAAATGTCCCTGCTGTGTGATGTCCAATGTCCATGGTCTTTTTCTCAGTATACTTGTAACGCACATTTGTCAAACTTACCAGTTATTCTCCAAACCAAACATCAAAGTAAAAGTGTGAAGAAGATAGAAAAAGCACAAAACACGTAACACTCAATACTCCACAACAATAATCACTCGTCCCCATAAGAAAACTAATAATTTCTTGCAAGCAATTATACAATAATAATAGAAAAATAAAACCAGTCCAATAAAGTTTTCCTTATATAGTTATTTATTTATGTGTATGTTCTTATCTCATCTCAGTTTCTACTTTCTACCATCCTTTTTTATGCAACACCAGACATTACGGAAACCAAACAAGTTGAACATACCAAAGATACCCAACACGCTGATGTTTGTTACAACTTATGTTGATGAAATGTTACGTTTTTTTTGATATGGTTATGCCTTTGCTAGTATAAAATAATATCAAAAATCAAAATTATAGTTTTATCCGGTATATGTTACGTAGTACGTTCTTTTGATATAGTTATTCTTAATTTCTCTCAATATTTTAATTGTGTAAATACAACTATAACATAGGTGTACATGTCGTGTGTTTCCCTATTTTGTTAGTGTCGTGAATAATATGGTACTACTAACATTTTCGGAACTAGTGAATGAAATATTATTTTCTGTTTTCTAAAAAAAAAGTGTTATTTCCTTTTAAAAAAAAAACATAAAAGTTTGCCGGATTATACAATTTTGATTACAGTGGACGAAACCGGAAAAATCAGAAAATCAAAGGAGTTTGAGTTTCTTCCGCTCGAACTCCATTCTCCACCATCTGATCACCATCACCATCCATGGCTTCTTCCGATGCCCATAAACTCGTCGCCAAAGCAGATAAAATGTTAACTCCAATCCTACTCTCACTCTCAAATCTCAATCTCAATCTCATTTCCTGAGAACTAAATCCATCCATCTTTTCGCAGGACAAAATTGACCTTAACGCGATGGAGCGCCGATTGGAGAAACGCCACAGCTCTCTACGAACAAGCTGGTATAACACAACTCACGAATCACGATCATACTACTTTCCGTTTGTTTTTTCGGCAACTGATTCTGTTTTCTGTATTGCAGCAAATTTGTTCAGATCCGCGAGGAAGTATGAGCAGGCTAAAGAGGCGTTTGAGAAAGCTTCCAAAGGACAGGAGATGCTCTCTTCGTATCCTTTACTTACCTGATCGATGATTCGATTGATTAAGTCTTTGCTACTTTGTGTGCATTTTGAGATTGATTTGATTGATTTGTATGTGAATTTGAGACTTAACGATTGAGTTAATTAGACCTTGGGATGCTGCAAAGCATATGGAATCAGCAGCAGCTTTGGCAAAGGATATATCGAAATTGAATGAGGTTGCTGATTTCTATAGACGTGCAGCTGAGTTGTATGTCGAGTGTGGACGAGCGCAGCCTGCCTCTGATGCACTTGCTAAGGGTGCTCGGTACGAGCTTCTATTGCTTAGGATTTATAGTTTTGGCTTTGAGAGAACGTTCGTGTTTGATTTGCATTTTTAGTAGTTGTTGATATGATCATTGCTTAGTGTTTGTTACTTATTATGTCTAGTGTTTGTTCTCACGCATTGCTCCGAGTGTTAGCTCTGTTAGGCTTTTAGAAGCCTAAGTAACTAGAATTGGTGTTCTTCTGTATGATTACCTTTCATGTTGAGTACTATTGTGTAATGTTTGAGAAGGCTAGTATTATATATGATTGGTAACAAGGGGTGTTGAGTATGAACTTGCTAATGCCTGGTTTGCACATTCAGTTTCAGCTGTAGTAAAGAATTTTTGTGTGTTTGAGAGTATGTGTTTAGCTGTATATAGTGACTTCTGATTGTTGATCCTTGCCTGTTACTTCTGGATTGTTTGAGTATGAATTCTTATGCCTCATTCAAGTGTTACATTCATGTATGATTGCATTTACCGATTTACGTGAGTTTGATGGATGTATGGCACTGAAGGAGTATTTGCCTGTCATATTTGCTTTGCTTTTTAGTTATGATTATGATATTAACTGGTATTACTTGTTACTCTTGGCTTGTTCGAGCATGAACATATTGTGCATCATTCAAGTGTTTATGTAAATCATTGCACTGAAGTAATTTTTATGGACATGGACATGGTGTTTGCGTAATTAGGAGTTTGTGTGGCTTCAATCTTAAAAGGGCGAATAACTGAAGCCGCCAGTCAATTTGTGGGCTTTGGTATGGTCTTATGATGTTTGATGAAGGAACTACTTTCTATTGCAGTGCTTTAGAGGATGCTTTACCTGATGAAGCTATCAAGCTTTATAATGAGGCTATTGATGCTCTCGAAGATGATGGAAAAGATCAAATGTCCTTTGATTTGTACCGAGCTGCTGCTGGTGTTTATATAAAGCTTGAGAAGTAAGCCATGTTTTCCTTGTAAAGTTTGATAAAGTGAAAGTAACCATAAAATGTCCCGGTGCTAGTCTACTCAAACAACGAGTTGTTTATTCTGGTTATTAGTCTGATTTGGAGCAATTATCAATATTGTGAATTTCAGATATTAGGCAATTTTCACATTAACAGCATCGACTAATTATCAACTTCAATCATCAAATTCATACATATAGCATAAGAATATTCTTTCACGGAGAAATGTACAGTTTTTCATTTCATTCTTTCAGCATGAAGTTTCATTGAACTTTATTCTGTTTTGATTTCAAAACCCCCAGGTATGCAGATGCTGCAACTCTCCTCATAAAATTGGCTTTAAAAGCTGACAAATGCAATGCTACACACAGCCAGTGCAAGGTGCAGAATTTCTTCTCTCTACCAACTCATTTCTATTTACAGAATGCTGCTTTTTATAAACATGAATAAGGAAGTAAATCTAAACACAATAACTCACTTGTTCATTGGTGTTGGAATGTAACGGTTTATCTCCTATGGTGTGGGCCAGATAGAATTTATGGGCCACGGTTTGGAATTTAATTGTGACTCTTTCAGTTGCTGAAACTCGAAGTCAGAATTAACACTTTCCCACTGATTATTTCATCTTCATCTATTCATGAGTTCACATTATTACTACTTTTTATATCCGGTGTGTCAGTTTCTGGGTATATAATGTTAGTGTCATTCACGAAATTAAAATGAGAGAATTAATGCTAAGACGCCTTGTTTTCTGGTGCAGGCTTATCTTAGTGCGATCATTGTGTATCTGTACGCTCATAACTTTCAGGAAGCAGAAAAATGCTATAATGATTGTTGCCAGTAAGCTACATTTCTTGTCTTTCATTGCTCTATGGCTGCTTTCAGTATTTTACATTGCTGCATAGACACTTACCAAGCTGAGCAGATTTAAAACCGTTTTGTGCTTTTTCTTATATTAAATTTATAGATTACACGGCACTAGGATTTGAAAAACAATATACGTGGACTTTATGTGCTTATTTTTGATTTACAAGGTTTCACATTCACTTGTCAAAGAAGATAGCATCATTATTCATCATGATAGTTACTGTGTGCTTCTCTGTCAGGGTTGAAGCTTTCTTGAACAGTGATCAAAATCGTGCTGCAACCAAACTAATTTCTGCATACACTGATGGTGATGTTGAGGAGATCAAGCGTGTAGCACAGTCGAGCATTGTTTCCAATCTTGACCACGTGGTAATCCTTATATCCATCCACTCAAAGATATCTTACTGAAAATTTTGGTTAATTTTAGTTAGTTTCCATGGCTAAATATTAATACGCATCTCTGCACGGTAATGTCACCATTCATTTTCTGTTCCAAATGTATAGAACCAAGTTTTCTCCCGGCATTGCAAGTTATTGCGACTTTTGAAACATGAAGTGCCATAAGTTTCAGAATGGATAATTCATTGGCTGCCCATAGCGCATTTTGTTTGTAGTTTGGTTTCCTAGTTTTCACTTTTCCAGTATATATATACAGATTATCAAGCTTGCAAGGAAACTGCCCACTGGTGATGTAGCTGGACTGAAGAGTGGTGCAGCAGACGATCAAGACCCATTGGATGAAGACGATCTCACCTAAATTGCCAGTATTTCAAGGGGGGCTTGTTGAGAACTCGTGTAAAAATTGTGTATTTACTTTACATTTACGAGGCTGAGTTGTTTTCTCGTCTCTTAGGAGTGACAAAATTGTGAATTGTGAATTTGTGAGAGAAGTACTGTGTCATTTAAGAAATGGCAAGAAAAGAGTAAAACTTGGTTTTAATTTGTTGTTTCAACAATTAGTCAGTTTGGGAATGAAATTGCCTGTCCATCCTCACCAAATCCACAATGAACTTCATTGGTTTATAGAAGTATCTTTTCACGAACAGTTAAAGTCCGAGTTACATGGAACTTGACAATAGATCGCATTGACAAATAACTGTCTTCCCAAATTATAAACACCAAAGACCTAAAGATGACATTACAAGGAAGACAGAACAATTGTCTTCACAGTGACTTGCTCAAAGAGACTGCTCCTGAAGGTTACTACTAGTATGCTTTCTTAGTTGTTAACCCTGCATGTGGCAGTAGAAGTCGACTCCATTATTCAGTTTCGCTTCGTCTTTTGGTTTTTACCCAGTTTCGAACGTCTTTGCTTGAACAAGTGAAGGTAAAGTTTCAACCACAACAACGGATAGCAGAGAAGAAGAACCTGCACATGAAATTTCAATCATCGGATTCCAAAAACAGAACAGAATGCCACACTAACATATCGAGTTTTCAAGGGTATGATCTCGTACCACAACAGAGCTGAAGTAGCTGAAAGGAAGGCTATCTCCATACAGGTTTTCCTTCTTAATAAAGGGAAGAGCTTTGTACATGAGCCACACTGCATATTAAGTAGGATTTGGATAAGTTCATGAGAATAATGGTGAAGATGTAGAGAAACTTGAGTTTGAAGTATTTGAATAGGCTTACTCTCGCCAGGAAAAACTCCGATTGGGTACAAGATAATGAATGCATTATACCTGAGAAAGAGTACGGTTAAGAAACACAATACCATGTACGGAAGAAGTTCTAGCAATAATAGAAAGAGTTAAACCTGATCCAAGCAATCCAATTTGGAGGATTGCCAATGCAATTCAGTGCATAATGAGTATATCTGATCGCCTACATCCAGTCAATGAAAAGGAATTATGTGAAACTGAAGGAATAGGAGCGTCCAAGAAAAACGGTAAAGAGAAAATGTAACTCAACCAAATGTAGATTAGATAGACACTGAAGCAAGTCTCGCGTTTCTAATGTTATGAAGGTGAGTTTTCTCCTAGTTACGAAGGGAACAGCAACTAACGAGGAAAGACTAGCTCATAACTTCCAGTAACCAGAAAGCGAATGCATGAGAAAATCGAAGAAGAAATGAAAAAAAGAGTTCTGTATCAGCCTGTAATATATGGCTAGAAGTAGTAACCAAACCAGGCAATTGAACCAAACAATCAAATGAACCTAACTAGGCCTAATCTTAATGAAATGAAATGTAACATAAACTCTAGAATAGTTTCTATTAATCGGCATCTTTGAAATAGAAGATGCAACAAAAGACTGGTCTCATGATATTTGGTGCTACGAAAAATTTGGTAGTAGGCACTGATGAATCGACTGTATTTACATTCAACACGGCATATTAAAACACAGAATGCTATGGAGCACGAGTAGCACTATATCCGCTACCATATCCTTCACAAAACACACATCTGGTACTTGTACAACTTCAAGACTACTCAGCATTGTGTGGTTCAAACAGGCTTTAACAGTTATATCACTTAACAAATCCATATGCGATACAGATAACAAGTCATAAACAAGAAATGAAACGTTGGAACTTGGAACTCACATCCGATAAGCTCCAAGCGACAAATGTTACGAATACAGATGGAAGTTCCTGGAGCTACACCAAGAAAAACAGTGAAGTTATAGTAAGACTTTGATCAACATACAACAATAGGCCAACTGCGAATTCTGATAGACGGTTACTAACCAACCCACCTGAGGAATTCGACGGACAATAGCAAACAAGAAGTGAGTTCTTCCACCCCATTGCATAAGCGGCATCAAAACACCACTTGGAACAATCCCTTCAGAGTTCAACAAAAATCACCCAACTCAGAAACTTTCCAAATCCAAAACTATAAATCAAAAGATAACTAGCTAAAAGTTTACCAATACACCCATGTATAACTTCCAAGAATGCAATAGCCTGCAATAGACCTATAAACAACACATAAACAAATCAGATTATAATTGCGTTTTTCGCCTCGGTAACTTCAAAAGAGATACTTACAAACAAGGTCACCGGCAGAAGAGTAAGCAACATTGACAGAGTTGGTGGACAACAAGCTGCTCAAAATCTTGAAAAGGGCAACTGACCTGCAAAAACACACATAGCATGGTAAGTGTTTGTTAAAATGACTGAGAGAGAGAAACAGAGGAAAGAGAGAAAATTTCACACCATCCCAGAGCCTGAAAGGCGTTGTAAGATAGGAGATACAGTTTCTTCATCTGAAAGTGGATTAGAGATGGTTTCTTGGCAAATTACAGAATCTGCTAAATTGCCATTGTTTTGTGTCCTGTTTTTACTTTGTAAGTTATCAGCAGCACCACAAGTTTGGAGGGTGAGAATTGAATTGAATTGCATTCAATTTGAGCGGCTCAAATCATTAAATATGCGCTTAAGTTTTGTGTAAATGTCATTTAAAATTTTCAGCTAAGCAACTTTAGCATCATAAAAGAATTTCACATTTTGTGTAATTTGTGCCATCAAATTAACACGTTTGCGCGATTTTGACTCCTGAATTTTTTTAAATTCGATATGATTTGTGCTATGTAAATGGAAAAATCTAAATTTGTGGGTGTGCTAATAGATATGTACTCGAAATGTGGCAAGAAGATCGGAGATGATAAAGTTATGTTCTCTTCCTCCCAACTGAATTGAATGAAGTTGGGCCGAACATAACTTAATTGTAGTATAAAATATTATTAAGCAAATATGAGTTGAACTAGACTTCATTCATCTGAACTGAATTGAACTTAATGCATTTGAACTTATCTGAATTTAATTTAAAACAATCAATTTTCAGACGAAGAGAACAGAGAGCATAAGAGATTGTTTGATGAGATGGTAGACACAGATTTGGTGTCGTTGAACGCTCTTGTGTTAGGACATGTTCATAAATCATAATGGTGCGGTTAAGGGTGCGCTTATCTTGGTCGAGGAAATGAAATTGTTGGGATTGGAACCTGATATCGTGACATTGAACACGTTGGTCTCGGGATTCTCACAAGCAAACGATGGTTGGGAAAATCTTTGGAAGCAAGGTAGCAAGTTCAAGCCTGATGTGGTATCATGGAATTATGCAGGGTAGTAAGCTGAAGCGTAATGTTGTATCATAACAAGCAAGCAAAGAAACTCATCCCAAGTTAATATTTCCTCACATGGATAGCAAAACTCAAAGGTTACACTAATGAAACCAAGGCTAAAATGAAAGAGAGAGGAAACTCATCAAAGGGCTCCAATTCAAGATTTTATGAGCCAGTTTCTTCTTATCTACACCTCAAAAGCATTTACAAAGTAACCTAGTATAAAAAATCAGCCATGTTAATGAAAATTACACCACTCACTTAACACACACAAGTGTTGATCAACTTAACCACCAGTTGTGTTGTACAAGACTTTGACCACAACAGACACTGGAATATTAACCAGGTGACCCTGATTGCCAAAAAGTCCAATTCTTCCAAAGCTTGCAACAGAGCTGTTTACAGTTGCAGTGATAAGCACACTCAACACCTGTTTCTCCCCACTTGCGATGAAGAAGCGTGTTGGTGTAACCTTGACTGAAGCCCCATATGGTGCACTCCAACCGACACTGTATGTCTCGTTGCCTCCAACGTTGGTGACCGTTCTATTGACAATGCTGGACTGGTTCAGTTTAGATATAGTGATGGAAGGCATGTTAAGGTCAGTGGCTGTCATGGTTGAAGCACCGCAGTTTTCGCCTGTGTAGTTGAAGACCACAGGAGCTGACGCGTTTATGCCACACAGGAAGGACATGTAATCGTCATAACCTACAAATGCACCACTGTATTGTTTACACAAATGTTCGTAACATATCTTATGCTAATTGTAAGCTGTAACAAATTGAAGGTAGGGAACGTACTTGAATCGAAAATAAGGCCTGGATCAAGTGAAGAGGTGGAGTTAACAAATCCACTCCCCATGTCGAAGGGAGTGGCTGGAGATTGGTTCTGATCGGGGTTGGCATATGCTCGTTGTGCCATTATGGGCCCTCCATTTCTATCATACAGAGAAGCTGTAGTCGAGAGAGCTGACCCAATCGCCGAAGGAGTGAAAAACGGGTACCTCTGCTTGATTAAGGCTGCAAGTCCAGCAACATGAGGAGCCGCCATGCTTGTTCCAGACATCATAGCAAAGCTCTCACCTGTGAAATTGCTTTCATTATCAAATTCGTGTACCTTATGGCATAATGTTCCACCACGAATGTGTGCTCGTACTTTATGAAGTCAACAAATAACTCAGGGAATTTGATTCATTCAAATGTCGATGAATTCAAAGATATAAACCTTTTCGTGTCTATATAAACACAAGTATACAAAGATGAACGGAAATGTTTGTTGAGGAATTACCTTCAAATTCGACTGATTCAGTGCCGATGGTGCTCCAAGCAGCCCAAATGGAATTTCCAGGTGCAACAAGGTTCGGTTTCAATATATCAGCGATAGCAAGGGAATTATCTTCTGGATCTGGTCCTCTAGCAGAATAATACATAATCTTTGGGGCTGAACTGCTAAAATTTGCTCTTATTCCACCAGATATGGATGCAACTCCGCCAAACTTAACAACTTTGTTTGTAGCCTGATCCCTTTCTAAAGTAGAATTATAGTACCGCAGAAACATCTACAAAAGAAAAGGATGAATATGATAATCCAAAACTATTTGTGTAGCCACATATAGTGCACAACATGCTGAAATTGATAAAGAATTGCTCACTTTAGAATCATCTGTTGATGGAATCACAATGCCAGGAATTCTCATGGGGATTGGGTTTAGCTGAAAACCGATAACATAAGGATCCATGTAGAATACGACACCAGCTGCACTGAGGTTTGTAGCTGTATCTAAAGCTTGTTTTATGGTGGATAGGCCGAGTACAAACCGAATGGAGTAGCTACATATCAATAGATTCCCTTGGACAATATCCCGATTGAAATTTCCGGCATCTTGGCATTCGCTAACATACATATCATTTGTAGATGTGTCATTTAAAGCATGAATTGCAGAAACCAGTGTGTACATAGCATCCTTATCGGTTCCAGCTGGAAATAGAAAGTTTAGAGACTTAGCTCATATACTTATTAGCTAGCATTGTAGTATATAAAAATAATACAACTTCTTAATTACGACTTACGAGCAAGTCCAACTCCAGGAATTGTGATGTTGTTGCCTAGGACTATAGAGTTACCATAGACCCTATCATGAGCTGCAGCACCAACAGTAAAGATCCACGGACTAAATGAAGAAATGCTCTTAGGGGAAGGTCCAGTATTACCGGCTGCCTGTACCACAAAGATACCTGCCTTGACAGCCGATAACAAAGCCATATCTATTGGATTAAAGAAAACGGCAATTCCAGGAGGCCGCCTGTTTGGAGTTATCGACAAACTTATTACATCCACACCATCTTGTGCAGCCTATATACACCAAAATGTAACAATCAGAATGAGAAAAACTGTAGAAATAATGAACTGCTATACGCTACTGAAGACCTGAAAACAATATTTGACTTTTGAACATGAAATGAAGTAATGAACACAGATATTGAAAGTAAATTTAGATTGAGACAAGGTACAAAGCCAAGAAGAAAACAATGACCAGGTATTCCCCTTTCATCATTGGAGTTACAATTTTTTCTTAAAAATGTAATTATAGCAAAGCAGGGCATTTTACTTGAAGTTTCCAGCTTCTCTTCTCCACAGTTACATTTCCAGAAGGTGAAAAGAATAAACTGGTCAAAATCAACTTCTATCTTCTTATTTACAACTTTAAACTGATACAAACTCTATGTTTACAGCTTTCTTGATTTCTACAATAGTTTATGGTAACACTTAATTAATAGATTTCCCAAGCAGGCACTTTTACATATTTTCTTAAGTTTAAACACTTATTTCCCAGTAATGAAAATGCCTATCCAATGGAAATAAAGATATGTACTCCGATAATTAATAACTCACATCTATTAATTTCCATACTGTTCATCTTTAATCATATTAAACCACCAGTTACGGTATGAGAGTATATAATATTTTATAACCAATCTAATCCAGATTTGTACAAGTGTACCTGGTCTATGGCAGCAACCACATCTGCAGCAAAGCCTCCGAAGCTCTTGTATATTGCCTTGTAAACAGCAATGCTATAAGATATTACTTAGTTAATACATGGATGAATTGATAGAGATGTGCAGTGTGAAATACAGAAAACTTATGTGAGAGAAACAGGATTGAGTAGTACGGGGAAAAATACAACACTTGAGATAAAAGAAATTCTTACTGTGAACGTGGAGCCATTCCACTGGCATTTCCAAAGACATGCCCAGCTACTACAACTGGTACTCCGTGGTTTCCTGCCGCAATAGACGCAGTGTGCCTGTGCAAAATTGTGTCTGTGTTAGTTCTAAAAATAAACATAAATTATTAAATAGCATAGCATTTTGTAGCATTATATCAGGACAAACTAATGCAGCATATTTTGGTTGATTTTTTAAGCCACTTATAGGAGGCCACTTACGTTCCATGGCCAGAGCCATCAAAAGGCGAAGCATAATCCTGTGAGGCATTAAATATCCCTCTAGTAATGGCAGAAGCTGCAAAGTGACGAGCACCAACAAGCTTTCTGTTGCAAGAACCAGATGGAAAGTCCGGTGTGACTTCACAAATTCCAGAAAAATGCTGAGGAACTGGATATGGTTTATCAGGAGTATCATCGGAGAAGCTTGGATGTGTTGGATCTATTCCCGTGTCGATCAATCCAATCACAATCCCTTCTCCTGCAGTTTCAAATCCGCCTTCTTCGGCCCATGCTCCCTGGGGTAAACCGAGAAACTGTGGCGTGTGTGTAGTTTCACTTCTTACTGAGAAGTCTAATACAACGTTTGACACCTCTCTTCTCCTCGCAATCTTGCCAGCCTTCAAAATTAACCACCGTAATAAAAGATATCATCAAAATCATGGATTAAAGATTCTGAAGTCTCCATTTAATATCTCGTTGCAGTTTAGAAAACAATGTGGATCACTTAAACTTTCTTCTGTAAGAAAAACTCTTGTATGGAAAGGTACTAAAACATTTCAATTTTTTTGTAGTCCTTGATGCTTCTTGAAAACAAAAGGCCCAGCAAACAAATTTAAACAAAATCAAAAGTAACACAATTCGGATAAACACATATATAGAGATATCGATGAAGGTGATATAGAAGCTCAATGAAATTAAGGACTAACCTGTTGTGGAGTAACAAGAACTGCAAACCCATTGATCAGATAGTGGTAGCTGTACACTTTCAGATACTTCTCCCCCTTAAATATCTTTTTCAAGAGAGAATCATGGACACGTGCTACACGCGACCCATAGCGCCGATCTGTCCTTGATATGTTTCTGTTTCTAACAAGATGTAAATTTTATCAAAATACAATCACTCATAAAAAATCATAACTGACTAAAAACAACAATGTGAGCAAAAAGGTAAACATATGATTCAACCAAATTGTAAACTTGTCAAACTATAACCACCCTTGTGAGCCATAAGACTCATAACAACCGACATAATGCTGAGATGATAAAAAGAGATACAATAAAGATAAATGAACACATGTTTGCTCCAAATAATTTGCAAAATTTCACACTACATTCACTGATATACTCGTCTATTTTTAGATTGTTTACATATTCATGTATTCCTTTTTCATCCGTTTTTTTAACTACAACTTAACCAAACACCACCCCACATTATAGCAACCTACTAAAAAACCGTTCTAAAATCAAAGTAAACAATCTAAAACCGGACAAGTATCTAACTTAACATCAACACTGAGATGAGCAAAAACGGACATGAACAACACACAAAACCCCAATGGCACAGCATAATTGTATAACTGAATGAACAAACACATAAATCTCATTAGTCTACAAAACAAACAGATTAGGCCAAAGTACTTACCTTGGTTTGTAGTCCAATCTAGTCATTCTATCAGTTCCATTTCCATTAACATGGTGGTGACCTTGCTTCACTCTAAGTTCACCACCATACAAATGTGAAGTAGGCACTTGATTCAGAGTTACAATATACACAGCAGAATCATCTGAATCAGAACCATCCTGAGCAAAACTGCACCCAATAAACAACACTACTCCCATGCACACCATTACACCCCAAATTCTCCACCTGCACTCCATTATTTCTCTTCCAATTACCAATAAAGACAAGCCTTTTCTCCTTCAAGACTGAAAACCCATATCAAGATTGATCCTTCCCAGCAAAAAGCTGCCTTCTTGTAAAGCCTCCAGGAGAAGAAAGCAACAGACTCTTCCTCCAATGAGAATGTACAATCTTGTATGCAAGAAGTACTACAAGAAGAAGGTATATATGTATGCAGGGAGCAAATGCAGTTGAGGAGCAAGAAACCCTTTTGAGCAAGTGCAGTGAGCTGTAAAGGGTGTTCACCATAAACCCCAATACCTCAACAAGACCTTTGTCTTTTTAATTTTTTTTTTAAATAATAAAGAAAGGGTTCTTGCTTCTTTATAATTTCCACTGAGGTTTTTTTCTTTTTTTTTAATAAGTCTGAAATCTGAATCTAGTTTTTGGTGGTCGTATATAAACAAAGGGAATCGGAAACTTTATTGAGTAGTGTGCATTAAGAGCATTTTGTTTATTATAATTATTACAATTAATTAATTGTCCAGAACAGAGTAGATAGATGACAAGAGTGAAGAGAAGGTGGTATATGCAGAACAGAGGAATTGATGAATTGAAAATGAACGTTTGTTTTTCATTTGGTGTTATTCATGGCTTGACTGTTGGGATTTTCGGTGTCGGTTTGTTTCATTGGATTCACATGAATCTATATTTACCAACCTTCACTACCACTTTACCACACCACTTCTTAATTGGAGTAGTTTGATTGAGTATTTGAGTGAGTTTTCATATTCGAATTTTGTGCATGTACAGAAAATAACATCTAAAAATGAAAAGAAAGGGTATGTTAGTGTTGGGCCGATTTAGCTACACTTGGTAAGTGGGAAAATAGAAGTTTACATACCACTATATATAGATATATAGATGCAAATGGTATAATGGTATAAGTGTTTTTTTTTTTAAACAACAAATATTACAACGAATTCCGTCTTATGTCTCTGTTAGGGATCGAACCATGCACCTCTACTTCACTATCTCACCTCCATTCCGCTAAATCAACTTATAACTCCGCAGACTGTATAAGTGTTATATTCAACAACTGAAATACATTTATGATGTCATTGTCTTTCTTCCTCAATGTGGATTTAACGAAATTGTAATTGGTTGGATACCCAGAAAGCATAACATCATAAATACATATTTGTCGTTAAATCTAGAAAGTATGAGGTCATAGAGACAAGCTACTACAAAGCTCACTTTTTATTTGCTTTGTCATTGAAAATGGTTATATAAATCAAGACCACTCTATTAGTGTTTATTGGTTTTTTTATTTTTAATAATTAAACTTTATTTATAGAAAAAAAAAGAATGTAAGAATCCTGATTTTAGCATCATTTGTTACAACACGATACAATTCTGGTAAAAAAATCATGATCTAGTTTATCAAGCCATTCGGGACACATATCCCATACAACTAGAATAAACTCATTGTATACAAAAAGTTGATACATGTACAAATCTTTTATTGGTTATCTTTTATATTGTATTTTTCACACATTTTTTTATATATCTTTGTCACTCTCACCCACTTGTGTTTCTATGCAGAACGTCAACAAATTTGCACTTGGGTATAACACCTAAATTTAGAATATTTAGTATGCAAGGTTTGTTGAATTGTTGATGTTGATAGTTCTAGTAAAGTAATCGATTTATATATTTATTTATTTTTCTTTATAGAAAAAATTAAGAAATTGTGAAAATGGTGGGAGAAAGAAGGTTAGCCCATTGGGGGTGGGCCAATATATGATGGAATTGGACTTTTAGGGGTGTGTCTTCCTTTTGTTTTGGGTGGGCCATCAATCGTCCAACGTTCGAATTAATATTTTGTATTTATTGTTGTTGGTGATCACCGATGATCAGAAGCAACTTTATGTATGTATGGGAATAACGCCTTGTGAGTTGTGATTCCATTCACCCGTGAATTATCAGTTGATCAAACAATATACTAGTACGACATTATATAGACGCGAGAAAATGCAACTGCGTGTGTTAATTATGACCAGTCACTCACAGATAGTGCTCTGTTATACTACTCCTATAATCAAGTTTTAAAATACCTTATCCTCATGACTCTAATAATACTAACAAGATAAATAATATGAATGTCGTGCACTAATAATGGGGTGATTATTTCAACATCTTGTACTATCATACTCCTATTATATAGCTGCACCACATAATACTCTCTGTGTGCGTACATAATGAGAAAAAAAAACATATACTCCCTCCTTCCTATTACAATTTATCCAGTTTAACTTTTTTCAATCAACAGCTTTCAACTTTGACTCCCAATTACTCTTAAACTATAATGGTAAAATATTTAACGAAATTATATTATGAAAATATAGAACCTAAAGTTTCAGAATATAATTTTATCAAGTATATTATCATCATAGTTTAAAAGTAATACAGAGTCAAAGTTGAAAGTTGTTGACCGGAAAAAATCAAAATGGATATATATATATATATATATATATATATATATATATATATATATATATATATATATATATATATATATATATATATATATATATATATATATATATATATATATATATATATATCGCACGCGTGGAGATTTTGACAATTATTATAAACTTTAAATATATGTGATACTGTGTTAGTCCCACAAATTACTATTTATTTTTTCCACAATCTGGAAAATTTTCAGTAAATCACCATCTTGTGAGTTTCGAAAGTTAAACAAGGTTAACTATGTAGTTCTTATAAATGTATTTTTTAAAATAAATGTGCATTTTATTGGTGTAAAAATAACATTTTTAAACCTTCTAAATTATTTTTAATCCCTCTAAACTATGATGTTACAGTAAAGTAAAAAGAGACGTTGTTTATGTAGTAAATTTTGCAACGTGTTGCCTGCCAATTCCATAAAGAACCTACCCGATCTCATAATGCTTTCCTTTTCTCTCATGTGTTGTCGTAGTAATGATTTTTCTATACTAACGCTTAGTTAACCTAAGATGCCCATTATTATGAGGATCAAATGAGATATTTTAGCAATTGATGTGTTTAGTTTGCTTTTACTGTACTACCACTTTTGCTTGCCCAATGGGCCAACTCACAAGTTCAGTGGCACAATGCCAGTCCAACTTGAGTAGTTGGATACCTGGATTATTCATCCAATCCGACACATCAGAATCATTGATTTTCAACCTATTTGGGAGTCTATTCGAGTGAAAGTTTAATAAATGTGGAGTTTGATCATAAACCTACTCCCAAATAGCTTGTACAAAATTTAAGCATGAGTACATGATCATAGCTTAAATTAGGACCTGAGCTATTTGGGAGTAAATTTGTCACGGTTTTTACCTCTACCTATTGTGAGTTGTGACAAAACATTGGTATAGTGATAAAGATAGACTAATTGAGAGGTTGATATGAAAGAACTAAGAGAAATTAAGGAGAATTTATGCTCAAACTAAAACTTCATTACTTGAAATCATTAAAGTATAAGTATGAACCACGCTATATATATAAAACAATTCAAAATACGACTAAATGAAATAACGAAAAATATAAGGAATCTACGAAGACGAATATGTTGTAAATGGCTCAAAACTGGTGAATGCAATGTGTATGGGTTGATTTGGGGAAGATGAACAGTAGACGTCAGATTATAAGAGACGTTAAATCTTAATATTTGTGCCATCAACCAAAACTTCATTTAATATAAGATGGAGGAAGTATGCTACTAGCTAGAATTAGCTTAAATATTTTAAATATTTGGAATTTATGTTCACAGTGACTTACTATGTATTTAGATAATGATCGTGTTGTAAAGATTCTGTGTACGGTCTACTAGTATGTCTGGCTTAATAAAATATGTTGATTTTCTCAAAAATAAATAAATTATGTGTTGTAAATAGGAACAGTGCATTGTGACTGTTTCCGGTACACACTACACTATGGTCCAGAGTCACTCTCTTAATCAACATTCACCATTTTTCTACCATTTCCCCTTTTCTTTTCAATTGCATAATTTGTACTAATTCATATTTCATTATTTCTTCATTAAGTTGAAAAGAAAAACAAAATAAATTAAAAGATCAGACATAATGGAGCTTCCATGGAAGTTGACCGATTTTCTTTTTTATATAATTAAGGATAAAAAATATTTGAAAAATATAAACAATTTGGGGTTTGTTTTTAGATTTTGAAACAATTTATGTCAAACTAAAAAAAAAACCACTCCCTACGCCTGGTTAAGTATTTCTCATTTTGCTTTGTTAACCATTTTTCGATTGCAAATTACTCATAAATAACATTGTTAAAATATGATAGTAATTATAATATTGTAACACACTCCCTCCCCTTTTTTTAAGTGTCGTTTTAGAAAAAACACACATATTAAGATATAAGGAGATAATGATTACTTCTTCATCCTAGGCAATTAAACATATTAATAGTAAAAGATATTATGTTAATAGTATAGAATTGTCTTGATAGTTGTGAATATAGGAGACAACAAGAATAAAATGTCTATTAGTAGGTAATTAAAAATAACTGGAGTCTAAAACAACACTTATTTGTGATAGAAAATAATTTCTAAAACGACACATAAAAGAAGTGGAGGGAGTAATTATATAGATTTTCATCGGTGTTATTTTAGATAAATGTACGACTCGAAAAAGTCAACAAAAGTATATGGACGGAGAAACTATCAGATATTTGAATCGGATATGAAATGAGATGAAACTTGCATTTTAAGAAATGGTTTAAAAAGTGAAATTGAAGGGTACATTAAATTTTTTATTCAAGTCCAAAGACAGGTGTCCTTAAGTGTAATATTTGAAATATTTGAAAAAAGTATGAAAAATTACATGTTATGACTAATTTTTATAATAGATAAGAGCACATGTGAGAACTTTTTTTATATGTAAAAAAAATGAGATGTCTAAATTGATTGATAGTAGTACAACATGCCAACAACCAATCAACAATATTTTGAAATGAACCGCTAAAAATATTTGTAAGGATATGTGGAAGTGTCGAACATTTTATTTTAATTTTTTTTATGAGAAAATTTCTAGTGAAGTCCAAAACAGAAAAGATGATTAGAGGGAGTAATTAAACACCCAAAAAATAATGCATTTTGACCCGTTTGAATTCCAGTTTATCTTTCAAAATAAATTTTGACATGGTGTCATTTTGTGACAGGGGAATAATGACGACATGAATGATAGACTTGTGGCAGACGGTCGTATGGGTTATAACAACGATGAATTTAGGTTCACAAAAATCGGTTCGATCTTTCATAATTGTAAAGGTTATTGTTGCGATTTTTCACCCGATGGAAAACTGCTTGCCACTGGCCATGAAAGCGGAATGGTATCTTTGTGGTGCCCATTTACCTTGGAGAAAAAAATTTCAATCTCAGAACACTCGAGTTTCATTGTGGACTTGCGATTCAACCCCATTACGGGAATCCTTGCCACTCAGATGATGACACTGTTAAAATCTGGAATGTAAATAGTCCTTACAAGTCACTTCGAACTTCAAATTTGGAATGACCATGGACTTTTATCCCGACAAAGATCTCATATGTTGTGGACATTGGGATGGCCAGATAAAATATTGGAGTATCAATACCAGATGGTGCGTACTCAGTTTCGCTACAACGGTCAACCTATGCAGTGTCAGGTTCCAACCAGGGTGGGAAGATATCTTGTCATTGCTTTTGACAATTTGGTTTCCATTCTGGATGCAAAGACACTTACTCCCATTCATTCATTAAATGGACACAATACCTCTATTAAGTGTGTTTGCTGGAGCACATATGGGGATCTCTTAGCATCGCTCAGCGATGAGTCGGTAAGAGTGTGGACATTACGATTTGGAAGGGAAGGGGAATGTATGGATGAGCTTTGCCTCACTAAAGGACAAAGTGACTTATATTCTCACTTTTGTTGTTGTGTTTTCCATCCCAAATATTCCTATGTACTAGTTGTTGGTACTGATAAGGCAAGTTAGCTTTCAGCTGAATATTCCAGCACACTGAGCTTGCACCTAGATCAATTTTGAATACGAATTAATTTAACACCGGTTGTCTTGTTTTGCAGGGGATGCTAGTGTTGTGGAACATCAAACTAGACACAACTATTGAAATCCTAGCACATTATTTCTGGATCACAAGTTTGGCTGCATCTACGGTGAATTGACACGTCATTTTTGCCAAAATATGGAAATAGATTTATAACCCGCCTATCATTTATTCATTTTACCTGTATGCTGAAACCAAATTTTAAAGCCCGCAATTTATATATCGAGGCAATTATGGCACATATTTATCTAATATCTATTGCTCCAATTTTTTATTCAGTTACTTGAATTAAAAATGCATTAACTGGGCCTTACATTTACAATTCTTCTAATGGTTGCATTCAACTGTGTTCGACGAAATGCCTGACTTTTTATGTCGTAGTGATACATGTGCGACCCATGTTTTGGAACTAATCTATTAAAACATCAGATTCTATAAGTGTCTTAAATTTCAACAGCTCATCTCTTTATTGATTTAAGAGGAAACAAGTTTGTATTTCCACCCCCACCCCTCTCTTCTGTATGTCCCACTATGCTTTACAATCATCAGTCGGTTCTGTATCATTTTCAATTTTGCATTTCAGGTGTGAGGAAGGAATGTACTGCAGCTGGTGTTGTGCTATTCTTATTGGCGAATGGGGATTCATTTTCTGATGCCTTCTCCTGATAAAAGTGAGATTTTAAACAAGAGAATAACAGTCAAATATCTGAAAGTTTCTTAGAGAATTCTAGTTCTAAGTGCCCTTCGTTTGGCATTTGCTTTCCAACTTATTAAGCAATATGGAAGCCATGAATATGATTCTTTTTCTTTTTCTTTTTGTTCATGTCTTTTTGGTGGTTAAAAGATTGTAACACTGTGACATATTTCATGCAAATAATTTCCTATACTCTTAAAATGGAACCACTGCAAAGACTCTGGCATTCAACCCAACTTCACATGACCCGAACGGTCTCCATTTGCCCAGTTTGTTTGCCACATGTAATTACTTTAGGGAGTTCTTTTTTTTTTTTTTTTACCTTTTCTCCCTTCAAATGTTTAATATTGCGAACATCTTTTGTATTATCATGTTCTGTTTCTCAAGATTTTTCAACTTGCCACAATTGGTGAGCAGAATCGGGGTCATTGGTGTGACAATAATGGCTGTAGTATCTGGTTTTCGAGCAGCGAATTTTCCGTATAGTTATCTTTCCCTTTTTACCAGGTAAGTAGAATATACGGTTTGGTGCATATTGTTCATTAGTTGGTGACACTGCTTCTTTAGTGATCTTTTCAAAAACTGGCCTTAAATTTCCATGTGTAGTGTGCTTACTAATTATTCCCTTCCGTAGTTTCCTAGTCTTTTTTTTATTATTTTATTTTTTATTTTTTTATAACTTCTAGAGAAATAGAGGAAATAGAGATCAAGGCATTAGGAAGGCAGTTAATGGAGTTGATAGATACTTGCATTGCAAAGAAAAAGAAGATAATTCTTCCTCAAATGGAATTATAGAAGTCGAGCGAATGCAATGGTCGGAAGAGGTTTGTTCACTCTGACATGAAACTCTTATGGCCATTCATACTTTTTATTCCACTAGATTGCTAATCAGAGCAGTGTATTGCATAAAAAGTCAACATATGATGAACTTGTCAATTATGCAATAGAGAAACTGAATCTTTCTGTGCATCTTTTGCTTTCTGCCCTGCTTTTAATTGGATAAGAAATATGTTAACACATGCAAACTGGACATGGAGTGTGGTTGTATTATAAAAACAAAGAATGGTAATTTGTAAAAGCAGCTGCCTCTTATATTTTGGGTATCTCACTGATATAAATACTACAAAATTACATGCAACTAAAATGAGAGTGTCATTGGCACAACATAATGGAATTAAGGAGATGGAAATCCAAACTGATTCGATGTATGTTTTTCTTGCCTTTCTAGACACCGACATGGATGAACCTTCCACTAGTGGAGGCCATTACGACCAGGCTGCAGCAGTTCATGAAGTGGAAGCTAACTTTCGTTTACAGGGAATGTAATCGGACAACTGCCTATCTAGCTAAGAATATTGGAAGCGCTGTTTGATACCTTTTGATGGTGTTTTGAAATTTCTCTCCCCTAATGTTATGTATCCTACTAGAATTAGCTTAAATATTTGGGATTTATGCTCACGGTGGCTTAGAGCACTAGCAATGGTTGGCTCCAAATTTGAGGCTTATTTGGGGCTTAAGCCCCTTCCATTTCTTGCTACATGGTTTAGGTTTATTAGAGGCTCTTTCGTGGATTCCACATGACACATACATTCCACATGCACCACACAATTTTTGAAAGAGAAAGAAAATGAAATAAAAAAAATTATTTGGGGGCATGGGCTCCAATAATGTAGGTGTAACGCCCCAAACCTCCTTACCCGCATAATCATGCATTAGTCGTAAATTAAAATGAATTTAAAATTTAATATTGCATGGCATTTTAAATATTTGAGCATGATGTACTTGCAATTGCAATACATGAAATGTGTGGTCTTGTGTGTTCTTATTAATTGTTATTTTACTCTTATGTCCGTCCCATTAATGTTTGACGGGACTTTTTGGTACCTAAACGAGGTGTAACGAGAGAACCGATACAATATATGGATCGTATGATTTTACAATATTTTATGATATTTTTTCTAAGAATTTATTATTTTTGAAATTTTAGTAGCCCGGCCCTTAAAATATTAGAATTGACGGTTTTATACTCAAACGAGGGGCTATCAAAGAACGGATACTGTATTATGAACCGCAAGATATTTCTAATTATTCGAATATATATTCGTTTTTAGATTCGGGACGTAGATGTAAAAGTCGGGGTAAATAATTCAATTGTTAAAATTATACTAAAATATATAAATATAAATATTATCATAATCTCTTGCCTAGCCGCCTTTCATTCTCTCTTTGTCCTTTCCTGACTTATCTAGAGACTGACTACACACACTACAGCATTTTACACACACAATCACCATCGCACCAAGCGGAAGAAAAATTAGAGCAAGAAATATTGAAAAAACAAAATAGTAAAATTGACGGCTTGATATCGATCGGAAAGCATCCAAGGGACGCAGAGACAGCACAATTTGCGGTGGTTGTATTTCACGAACTCTCTGTACCGGAATTGGTTCTGGTAAACTGAAACAAGTAAGGTATTATTATTTATATGTTACTGCTCGAGAAAAGCCATAAGTATATAATTATAGTTGATTGCTAACTATTCAAAGTGATTAGATATAAGCTAATCTTCGGCAGTGAGTTAATTAAGATTTTATTGCATCTTTGTTTGGGGAATGAAGTTATCTACATCAACCATAAGGTATAAGTGGTGGCAAATGATAAGGGATTGGGTTGATTGGAGTCTGCTAATTAATTTAACAGACTTGATTAAGTAGGTTAATGAAGCAAGTTACAGGCCTAGCTACTCGGAATTAACATACAGTATGTAAGTTGCCTTACAGAGTTCTGTACTTTTGTCAATATGGAGCGTGCTGTTATCTGTTCGATTAATTGTACTAGTAAACTTATACTATGTGGTTATGTTTGATGAGTCGATGTTGCCCATAGATAGCTAAGAAAAATTAACTCCATGGATTATTATATTGTTGATTAATGAAAGGGATCTATACGATTATGTTGTTGCTACATTTTGGTCTAAGTGATTATGTTAATTAATGAAAGTAATACCTATAACAAGTCGCGGGCACCCATATGCTACAGACATGTACGGATCTCCGGTGTATCCATAAATATTAAGTCGGGGGCACCCATATGCTACAGACACCTGGGGATGTACGGATCTCCAAAGGTGTAGCCAAATCCGATAAGTCAATACATCTTTGTACGTGTTCTTTTTAATAATAAAATGACTATGAACGTGTGTTACTCATTTGTTAAGTGTGAATAGATCATGGGTGTTATGAAATGTGTATTGTGTGATGTTCTTACAAGTTGTTAAGTGAAAGAGATTAAACACTTCTGTATATGTATTGTGATAGGTTATAAGCTGAATGATACTTATGCTAGCTATATGATTATGTGATAAGTGATGTTAATTACTATCTATGTATGTGTAAGGGTGTTACAGTAGGCCCAAAAAAGCCCCTATCGTGGCTTATTTGGGGATGGAGCCCCAAATAAGCCCTATATTGCTAGTGCTCTTACTATGTTGTAAAGATTCCGTGTATGGTGCAGTACTGAATCCGCGTACATTGACAGTACCTGAATCAGACTCTACTATTATGCCTAGCTAATTGAAATATGTTCATTTTCGAAAAAAAAATTATTGGTTGTAAATAGGAATAGTGCCTTGTGGCTAGTTCCACTGCACTATGGTGGTGCATGGTAGTTCTCTGAATTTGGTCTACTAAATAAATGAGTATTTTGATATTTTCCCTTGAAAAAAAAACCGTTTACTTGTGAGTCTATGACTAGAGTCAAAGCACTTGTGTAATGTCAAATGTGACTGATGTCTGGCTGAAGTTATTGGTCCAAGAAAAAATGAAAACCGGCCCATGAATATGATTTGATGGATAATGAATCATGAATAGCCTTATCCACTTGTCATATGATTCCACCAATGAACACAGAGCAAGGAGAACTGGAGAAAGAAAATGGCGGCAATGGCGTTTTCAACTTCAACTTGGTCTCCGTGTTCATCGTCTAGTCTCTCAATGAAGAACAGGAAGACAAAACCTGCATCTCGATATGGGATTCGCTGCAGCCTTTTTGACGATCCCGATATTCTACTCCAAGCAGCCAAGCACACTGTATGTGATATGATAAGTATCTCTTTCTTTGCATTTTACAGTTATGATCATGAATTGATGAACTACTCTTGATTTTACTATTTCAGTCCTCTGCACGTTGAAGTACTAAATTTGACACGATTTTGAAACGTTGGACTAAAACTGACGTGGAAACTGTGTTTACTGCGTGCCATCAGTCAAATTTAATGGATGATTTTTGCCATTTTCGCAATTTGTAATGTAGATATAGAGCCGGCCAGTATTACAATGCTAGGTTGATGATTCAATGTAATGCTAGCTAGGCCTTGTTGTTTTGGATTGGATGATTGGAGTATGTTTTTGTTTTTTTGAATAATATAAGGTGGATTCATATGTGGAGAATGGAATGGTCATAGGATTGGGCTCTGGTAGAGCTTCCACTTTTGCTATCCAGTACCTGGGACGCCAACTACGGTCTGGTGCCATCAAAGATGTTACTGCCATTCCTTCGTAAGTTGCAAGATTCATCGATTAGTTGGTTCTTGCGTACTTGAACAAACGATTTCATTTTGGTGCTCAATAGTTGGTTACTTAATTAGTACTGTATTGTGCCTGGCCTAAAAGGATATGCACAGATAATTTATACTGCAAGTGCAAGTCACTCATTATAAATTTATCATTTCATAGTTTAGTTCTGTGATCTGCAGATCTCTCGGGGCTGCAAGTGAAGCAGCTAAGGCAGGAATCCCTCTGGATCAATTAACAGACACTTCTAATGTAAGCCCTCTAGTTTGTTTTATCCCAAGTTGTATGCAATATTTGCTTGTTTTAATGTCTATTTAGACGAAAAGTGGCAAGCGGCTGGTTCTACTAGTTCATGTTACATATATACTGAAGAACCGCATTAAATCATATGTACTGCTGAAATTAGGTACCGTAAAGTGTATTGATACTTCAACTTAACATTTTCATTATGTAGATCATCGATTTGGCGTTCAGTGATGCTGACGTTGTAGAAGAAGGAACACTTGCTGCTATCATTGGACGGCAAACGATACAGGGTGGTGAGTCACTGATACAGGAAATGGTTAGTCTGCATTTTTGTTATCATTCATTCTGAGAATACATGGCCTAGAAATCAATCATTTGTCACATTTGCTTATGCACGTATTTCTTTCCGCATCAGGAAAATACTTGTTCAGATACACTGGTTAATATGCTTTACAGACCACATTAAGAGCGGCTAGGAACCTTGTACTCATTGTTACTGCAAAGCAATTCCGTGCTACCGTAGAAGGATCAATACCAGTTCTGATTAATCCAGTTAAGCTTCCAGAGACTACTTTCTAATTCCCAGCTGCATTGATTCTTTACTTAAACTAACATGTTGAACTAATGACCTTACAGATAAACTGGTTAGAAACTGCTGAGGAAATTGATGATCTTTTCCTGGGTGATGCAGAGGTAATATATTGATCGATATATAGAAATGATTTTACTTTCATAGTCAGTGTTCATCACAAATCATATATTGGTTGAAACTAACAACGCGAATCATAAAAAATCAAGCTCCAAGAAGATAAGCTGCACATTTTCTAACTCCGAGATATTGTTGTTGAAATTAACAAACCAAGCTACATTTGGCCAGAGCAGTATAATGAACTATACTACATACTTACAAGGACACAAGGACATGATTTTGTTGTATAATCTTTTCCGTTCTTGTGCTAGGTTTGGAGGAGACCATCTGTCGGGTATGCAGGTCCATTAGGCGGTGACTTTCCACTAGTAACTAAAGAAGGGCATCAAGTTCTTGATGTAATCTTTACATCTCCGATTCCCATCCTTGGTATATACATATATCATTCTGATCTCTCAGTGCTAATGACATATAAGCATTTCTTTCTCAACTCTTTTCTTTATATATTTCTCTCAGTGCATGTCACTCTATGTTTTTGCAGCTGAAGTGGCTGATTGTCTAGCTCAAGTGAGCGGTGTGGTCGAGCATGGAGTAGTCTCCAAACAAAGGTCAGTCTCCCTAGCAGACCAAGTCCTTAGGTGCTTAATTTTAGGATCTGTTTAAAGTGATTTTAAAAACCTACGTACTAGAAAAACTTTTGGAACGTGTTATTGTTAAGTTATTGTTTGTTCGACTAAATGTGAGCAGGTGCACAGCTGTGATAGCCACAGAAGATGGTCTTCGTGCTGTTGATAACAAGCTTATAGTCGAAGGAAGCATAGTCTAAGCTTTTACGCATGCATGCACACGTTTATTATCATTGATAGTCTACTCATTATAATGAGGATGCCACATGTAACATGTTGTCCCCGACTCGGATCCAAACCAACTTAAAACCACGTAAATATTGACTCGATTCAAAATCAATAACCACTTGCATATATATGTTCATCTTTAATTTTATTGAGGGCATACATGCTAATATGGGGTTTATAAAGGCCCATTAGAAACTTATTCAGTGCACTTATTATTGAGCCCAAACAATGAAATAAAAAGCAAGGAGAGAAGAAAAAAGAAAAAAAATCAGCAAACGCCTTATTTTTCTCTTCAGACTTCTTGGAACCCTAATGGCCAATATAACCACCACCACCGCAGCCAAAAAGGGAAAAAACAATGTGGATCGGAAGCAAAATTCTTCGGTGGTGATGGAATTATCTTTGCCCGAAGAAATAATCCAGCACATGCAATCTTTCATGGATGCAAAAGACGCTGCTCGAATGTGTTTATTATCGAAATCTTGGTTCCATGCATGGGCAACCATACCAATACTCGCTCTCGATGTCGGGCTGAAATCTAACATCGCAATTCAGGAATCAAATACGGACAAGTATGAAGATACACAAGGAATCCAACATTGGCTTACAAACCTTGGACTTTTGTGTTCAAGGCATCCCAGGTCTAACGGGCTACGAATTTTCTAAAAGTAGTGATCCTGATCGAGAATTTATTGGACGTCAAGTGGATAAGTATTATAGTCTTGTTGATAGATTGATTGGAGATGCTTCAAAATTGGGTCTCAGGGAATTTCATTTGTCATGGCTTGATAATTTTATAGGCACCATCATAGATTCCATGTTCCTTCCAGAGTGTTTGCTATAACTAGTTTGACCAAATTATCGATCCAAGGTTGCATGATCAAGAACAAGGTGCTGATCGACGACACTATATCACGACTTGTGTCTCTACGTCTACATAGGGTTTGTATAGGCAAGGATAATAGTAGCATCATTCAAGATATTCTCTTACGATGCCCTTCGATTGTGAACTTGGATATTGAACAAGTCTATGGGGAAGCGAAGATGAATATTAATTTGGGCGAATTACACGACTTAGTGTACCTTCGTGTTCATCGTGACTTCGGCAGGTCAGTAGTAGTATCATTTGAATCTATTACAAATGGTGGACTAGTTACTAGTCGTGTGCCTGAATTCCACAAATTGCGTGTCGTTAAGTTGGAGTGGGTGGATATTGAAGGTGGTTTTTTCACGAACTTCTCGTCTAAATTTCCATGTATTAAGGATCTATATATTAGTTGTTGTTATGGTCTTATGGATATGAAGAGAATATTCAAGTATTTCACCTTTGCAGAAGACTTGGAAAGCAAGTCACTCAAGTATTTCACCTTTGCAGAAGACTTGGAATTTGTACCCGAAGACTTTAATGAGGCGAAAGTGGCACTTGATGTCCCAAATATTTGCAAGGTCATATTTGACTCAGATGATATCCCTGCCTTGTCTGTTTCTACATAGTCAAGGGAATGGGAGTGTACATTGGTGTTAACATTGGATGGATTTGAGCCTTCATGGTTTGTACGGTTGAGAGAGCTTCTGAAAAAACTAAGCAAATCTAGGATATGTCTCCATCTTAATACATTTTCTGATCATATAGATATTCCCGGTGATCATCTGCCAAGTTCACCGACACATCTTGTGGAGAACCTAACTGTAAATGAATACAAACCGGGAAAACAAACCATTCTGACTGCTTTGATTGTTTGTTGCCGCCCCAGATTTATTACATTAATCTCACGCATGTCGCTGTTTGAGCCCATAGGATTGGTGCAACATGTTCAGGATGTATTTGCAAATCAGAAGAATGCTACCAAATGTTCCTCTCTATGATGCAAAGTTTGGTCACGTATCACTTGAACGAATTCGAATATGAAATCTAAAACGGATCCCGAGTTACGACTACGACAAGACAGGGCCGTGGAAAGATGCGTCCGGGTGAAATGGGGTGCCTCAGATGTAGCTGAACCTTCCTTAGAAAGTAATTAATTAAATTAATGTGTTTTTGATGATACAATTTGATCAATTTGTTTTTTATAATTTAATATGGAACAGAATGTAGTCGATCATCACCTAGTCTTTTTGCAGAACTTGAGTGTATTCAACTAGACACTAGTACAAGTTTTTAATTAGTCTTTTGTTGTCTCAGTAGTTATCAGGAATTTCAGTTTGGATATATTGCTAGATTTTGTACTATGTTCCTTTCCAGTGGAGTCAGTGGACTATCAATTCTCTGCTTCTGATGATAATTATCTATTCTTTGCTTAATAGTACTACTGCCTTGATGTAGAACATAGCAATCAGTATTGATATCAAAATGTGTACCATTTGTTCTTCGAATGCGCTTATACTAAGAAAATGCTAGCTGCTGTACTCATTTGGCTCCAGAAACCTGCTATTGCTACTCGTTGGATTGCGGTTGTTCCAACACTTTGTGCTATGGCAAAAGGAAAGCAGCCGGTGATGAATAGAGATTCTAGCTTGAAGATGTTAATTAGTGACTGAATTGGTTTATGGCACCTGGATAGAATGCAACCGTCGCATTTTTCAGATGTGGAGAAAGTAAGAACATAGAAAAGAATGCACTCGCCACAACGATTGCATTAAATCATCGGTGGTAAAAATTGAACTGAATCTCTCCCAGAACATCAGTGATAATCATCCTGTGCCAGTAAACAAGTGTCATGTCAGTAAGAAGGGCGAAGAACACTGAGTTGTACTATACACAGAACATGCATGATTAACGAATGAACATAAACTTGAGACCAGCAAGCGTTTTATAAACTTTTTCAAAGATTGAATCTGATGAATCGAATCCTTTCCAAAGATTGAATGTGTCTAACACAACCTAAGTGGAACTGGTAGCTAGTACCATACCTGTATTTTGTACAAGCTTTTCCGGATCAACAATATTGATGATAAGAAACACATTCCCATTGTTTCAGAGAGGAAAAGGATCGGAAAAGCACAACATTGCTTGGTGATCCACTTCCAATTCTAGGATCGCCACAAAAGCCAAGAGGTTAGACAATTGGGAGGAACGAAATTTAGTTATTTATATTAATTCTCCAACACTCACCCGCACTCGTGGCCAATTTCAATCTCTTTGGGGAGGCAATATGGGGCGGAGTTTTTATCTCCGGGAAGATTCGAACCCAGATGATAGTGAGAAAGATGGCTCTGATACCATGATAAAATTCCAAAACTCCCCAACAACTTAACCTTTTTGATTTGGATGAAGAGTTGGTTTTATCTCAAGTTGGATGCAATATATTTGCATGTTTTAATATCTATTTTAGAGGAAAAGTGGCATGCGACTGGTTCTACCGGTTCATGTAATTTTTATTTATTTATTCCTTTATTGGGCACAACAAATTCCTTTATTGGGCACAACAAAATCCATTGACCGCGAAAGAGGAGGTACAACGAGTCAATTACCACATATTTCCATGACACGCGGGTAACACTACTAGTTCATGTAATTAATACTCAATGTTAAATTTATTTTATTTTTAGGGCATACATGCATGCTAATTTGGGGGCTTATAAAGGCCATTAGATAGAAACTTATTCAGTACACGTGTTGAGCCCAAACAACGACGAAATAAAAAGCAACAAGAAGGGGAAAAAAAATCAGCAAACCACGATATTTTTTCCCTTGCTTGGAGTTGGAACCCTAATGGATATAGCCACCACCACCGCAGCCAAAAAGTCAAAAAACAATTGTGAATCGAAACCAAATAATCCAGCACATGCAATCTTTCATGCATGCAAAAGACGTTGCTCGAACGTGTTTATTATCGAAATCTTGGTTCCATGCATTGTCTACCAGATCAATACTCTCTTTCGATGTCGAGCTGAAATCTAACACCGATGCAATTCAGGAATCAATTCGGACAAGTATGAAGGTACACAAGGAATCCAATATCGGCTTACAAACCTTGGACTTCTGTGTTCAAGGCACTAAATGTCGCGGGGGGTCCTAAGTGTATTCCGGTTAATTGCAGATTTGGTCCTCTAAGTCAAGGTCCTCTTCGTTTTTGGTCCTCCAAAATTCATATACGGTCCTATACGTACACGTGTCGCGTTTCCATTCGTTCCACCACTTTTTGTATAAATCTCATTAATTTTTATTTAAATCTTTTATAAAAATTATATTAATTAAATTTATAAATAGAATTACTTTAAAAAATATATAAAATAATTTAATAAAAATTGGGGTGGTGGAGCAGCCTTGCTCCGCCATTGTGACAGAGGCGGAGCAAACTGCTCTGCCCTGTAAACGGGGCGGAGCAGATATGCTCCGCCACAAATAGTGGCGGAGCAGAATGCTCCGCCCTGTAAACGGGGCGGGGCAGATCTGATCCCCCACAAATAGTGGTGGAGCAGACTGCTCCGCCACCAATTTTTATTTTTTTAAAGTTTTTTTTTCTGAAATATATAAAGAAATTACTTGGTATGGATTTGGGAAGAACTAGTGCAAAATACAGTGAACTAAGACGAATTATGGCATTTATACGATGAATTATACGCTCTGGGACTAAATTCGCTAATTCAATAAATTAGAGGACCAAAAGTGCAGATGACCATCACTTAGAGGACCAAATCTGCAATTAACCCAAGTGTAGTCATATACTGCAAGCTGATAAGTACAATAGTCTCGTTGATAGATTGATTGGAGATGCTTCAGAATTGAGTGTCAAGGAACTTCATCTTGCATGGCTTGATATAAATTATAGGTTTCATAATAAATTGCATGTTCCTCCCAAAGTGTTTGCTATAACAAGTTTGACCAAATTATCGATCAAGGTGCTGATTGACAACACTATTTCACGACTTGTGTCTCTACGTCTACATAGTGTTCATATCGGCGTGGATAATAGTAGCATCATTCAAGATATTCTCTTACAATGCCCTTCGATTGAGGAATTGGATGTTAAATATATACATGGGGATCGGAGGATATCTATTAATTTGGGTGAATTACACGACTTAGTGTACCTTCGTGTTCATCATCTATGTGTTCATTGTTACGACTGTGGCTCAATAGTAGTAACATTTGAATCTATTACAAATGGTGGATTGTTAATACTAGTCGTGTGCCTGAATTCCATAAATTGCGTGTTGTTAGCTTGCAGTCAGTGCGGATTGAAGGTGTTTTTTCACTAACTTCTTGTCTAGATTTTCATGTGTTGATGCTTTGTGTGTCCATAACTGTTATGGATATGAGAATATACACATTTCAAGCAAGTCGCTCAAGTACTTAACCTTTGTAAAAAAAGACTTTCGAAAGGATGAACAGTTTAAGGTGGTGCATGCAATATTTGATGTCCCAAATATTCGCAAGTTCACATTTATATCATTTGGTATCCCTCTCTTGTATGTTTCTACTTTGTCAAGGGAATGTGAGTCTACGGTAGATAATTTAAGTTTTTGGTTGGCTAGAACAGTATATATAATGAACTATATATACTTACTTACAAACGGTATGAGAAAACATTTTTTGCGATAAAGTATGAAATGAACTTCAATTTAACTGACCTGATGACTTATAATTATTGAAGTGATCTCATGACTCATGAGTATTAGTAGTTAAAATCTGAACAAAGGACATGAAGGAATCGAATCAATCGGCTTTGGCTGTGTCTTGTTGTCAATATTGATGAGCTTGAATTCATTGTTTATAGATTTTCACAATCAAACCAGGCCACCTTATTTCAAATTACTACTACTAGAATATCATATCATATTATTCATTGGAAATATTATAATCAGTTTTAAATCTGCTGTTGTTTTATTTTATTGATTATATATATTTATATATATTACATACGAGTACATGCTTAGCCTAACGTGACCGGCCACTACTAAGTTAACCTTCCTCCGTCCATACATACATTGACTTTTCACATTGCTTAATTTATTCTTGTCAATTTTTTGAAAGGGGCGTTACGCCTCTCGCCTTACTTAAAAAATTCTTTTAAGTTTTAACCTTGCGTTGCTCGCTCGCTAAACAAGGGTGGAAACTATTAATGCAACCAGGGACTTTATTATTATGTCGCCTTCTAAAGGCCAAATACTATCCCAATACAGGCAGATATTTTGGAATGGCGAATTGTCGAAGCTCTGCCTGTTTTGAAAATATTAGAGTCTTGTATGATGGTGGTGAAAATTCATAAGCAATATATTCCCTTGGCACAAATGGACTGTCCAGATCAATTAATTTCACGGCGAGTTCAAGGAGATGCATAATCAACAGCGGGATCTTCGAGCTCTGTCCCACATTTCAATTGGGATTTCTTGTGGAAACCCAAAATCCCAGCAATGTGGGCAATGGAGTTTTGCTTTGATAAAATTATTTGGTCAATTTGGTTTGCAAGGAATAGGAGAGATGGCACACGTAATTTTCGTGAGATTTATTTTGAGCCCCCAGCGGACTGTTACCGATGGACGTACAGAGATGCTTCAACAATGGACGCCACTGACTGGGGAGTATGTTAAGGTTAATACTGATTCAGCACAAGTGAGTTTGGGTAACGCTATTGGTTTGGGCTTCGTGGCCCATAACGCTTTCGTCTGGAAACAGGTTATTATCCCACATTATTTTTTGTCCCCGCCTCTAGTTGAGGGGAGCGGATCTTCTATCCCACTTATTTGTCACTTATTTGTGTCTCATTTCATGTCTCACTTTTATTTATAACTACAATGATATTTTATTTAACTATATATACATATATACATGAATTAAATTATGGTAATAGTATTTATCAACTAAAAAGCATAACTCTTTCTCCAAATAATTAGAAAAATTATTACTTCATTAATTTTACATTTAAATTTTACTTCATTATTTTCTAACTATGTATTAGGTGAGTATTTTCTAAACCATCTCACTCCTAATAAATAATTAGGAAATTGTTTACTCAATTATTTCTCCAGGTTCTGCTTCACATTTTTTTCAAAATTTACATTCTCTAATCTCCATCATCAAGTTGGCAAAGAGAATCAATTGCACTAAATATTGAATCAATTATACATATTTTTTTGTTTTGTTTTTTGAATCGGTTAAATTTCATTAAAAAATAAAGAGCATAAAAAATGTTCAGTTACTAGAAAGAAAAAAAAAACTTGTTGCATAACAGAGCGCAACCAGGAGTAGGTAGTACTTGGTCCGTCTCTGCTAAAACTTTCCATTTGATTTTGTTGACTTTTTTAGTCTATGTTTGACTCCACATTAATCCTAAATCGTACCGCGAAAAATCAATATTTGAAATTATATTATGAAACAACAAAGAAAAACCAATATATATATATATATATTTCCGCTATATATTACAATGGGCATGCATGCTAAATATTAAATGTAGAGTTTATATCGTAATGTACGTATATCGACACTAAATCACGTCTAAATAGTATGTTACGTATATTTATTCATCATCGAATGAGATCTGGTAATTAATCTAAATAATAGTATATAAAAGCAGCGTTCACATTCCAAAAATATCAACCAATCAAAATGCTCAATTTAAGTTCATGTTGACGTGTCAATTTCTCATTTAATTGGAATAAATTTATTTTAAAATTCACTTGGAAAACATTGACTAAAAATAGAATAAAATTAAAATTCAAGCATATGCCAAAAAATAATTAATCTAACTCAAAATATAATCTGCTAAGCGTATTCCTGTGAAAATATAATCTCCCCAAATTCAATATAATCAAAATTTTGATTCATCTGTCAACCATTTCATGTATACATTAAACAATAAAAATATATATAATATATAAAATCAGAGTTCACATTCCAAAAATATCAACCAATCAAAATGCTCAATTTAAGTTCATGCTCACGTGTCAATTTCTCATTTAATTGGAATAAATTTATTTTAAAATTCACTTGAAAAACATTGACTAAAAATAGAATAAAATTAAAATTCAACTAAGCATATGCCAAAAAATAATTAATATAACTCAAAATATAATCTTCTAAGCGTATTCGTGTGAAAATATAGTCTCCTCAAATTCAATTTACATTAGAATTTCTATCTTATAATCAAAATTTTGATTCCTCTATCAACCATTTCATGTATACATTAAACAATAAAAAATGACAGAGAAAGGCGGTCTAATATTTTAATTACTTTGTATTTATGTCACTACTAATGAATTTATTCAACAATAATTTAGAATAATAGATATATTTGCCATGTGTATTGCACAAAAAATTATACTAATTAACACTCATATTTGGTGATATTATTTTGAAAAATGTCTATCAATGAAAATGAAAGAAAATATCATTATGTATTTTATTTGATATTTATTTAACCTTTAAGTAATTTAGAATGAAAGATGTGTTTGACATGTATATTCCGCAATAAATTAGAGTTACAATAACATTCGATTTAATGATGGTACTATCATATAAACTCTTTATCCATAAATTAATTTAGAGAAAGGTTATTTATTTATTATTTAATACTACCACTGTCCGTGTATAAGTTTACCATTTGCTTTGTATGGGGTAAAACTCATTTCAGGTACTCCGGAGTGCCCCTGCCCAATTTAGGTACTCTAGAGTGCGGCCTTTTCAATTTAGATACTTTATTGCAAGTTTGCAACACACTGACCAATTTTGGTACTTTTCCAATTTAACGTAAAAAAGGTGAGCAATACAAGCGTGTGACAACCACTCACTTGACGGACCAAAATCTCAAGACAATAGGAAAAATTGGCATGTCTTATACAATGCAATAAAATCTCGGTTTGGTACTCCAAAGTACCAAAAGTGTATATAGCACCCGCCCATTTTTTTTTCTTTTCTTTTCTTTTTTTTTTTTCCAATTTTTTAATTCTTATTTTATTCGCTATTTTCGATATGTCAGATGTGTGATTACCATGCTTGAATTATTTAAATTGAAAAAGTATCAAAATTGACAACGTGTTACAATAAAGTACATAAATTGGACACGGACGCTCTCTGGAATATCAAAAATGGATTTTATTCGAATATTACGAGTGAAAGTATGAGATGTACTGGAAGATAGAAGGTTGGAAATAAAGAGAGAAAGATGAAACTAGGGAGAGGGAATGAGAGGAAAAAAACGAGTGGTCCCTCAAAATGTGAACAGTACCCGGGGCCTCTATAATTGAAACCCAAATGTGAGGTCAATTATAGACGTCGATAGGCCTCTATAGTCCAAATTCAAATATGTCGTATGAGTTTTGTTGAAGGACTATTAACTCCAATATTTGAACGCATTTGAGAAAAATAGAGTGAAGGTGATATAGGATCTATGGCAAATTCATGGTCATGGAGTAAATGAAAGACATTCATGTGGATGACAATATACTCAATCTTAATTATGCCGAAAGTAATTTATAATAGTGGATGGGTTTGATTGTGTTCCATAATAATTAAACTAATAATTGCACATCTGATGGGACTACCATGTAGCATATCTATCCATAATAAGTGTATACTGGTTTTATCCTATTTTGAAATTCAAGAGATTAAGGTATCGATGAATGAGAATTGAAATTCAATATTGGAACGCATTTGAGGAAAATAGGGTGAACGTGATATGTGATCTATGACAATTCATGATCATGGGGAAAATGAAAGACATTCATGTGGATGACATTATACTTCGTATTAATTATGCTGAAACAGATGATTGGTGTATTCATGTGATAATTTACAATAACAATCACAATAGATGAGACCACCATTATAATAAGTGTATTCTGACTTATCCTATTTTGAAGTTCAACATATTAGTGATTTTGTTGAGTGACTATTGAACTCCAATATTGGAACCCATTTAATTTGAGTAAAATAGAGCGAATTAGGTGATCGGGGAAAATAAAAGACATTCATGTTGATGACATTATACTCAGTCTTAATTATGCCGAAATAATTTATAATAGTGGATGGGTTTGATTGTGTTCCATAATAATAAAAATAATAATTGCATTTGATGGGACTATCATGTAGGCTATCTATCCATAATAAGTGTATACTGGCTTTATCCTATTTTGAAATTCAAAAGATTAAGGGTGTTGGTGAATGAGAATTGAAATCCAATATTGGAACACATTTGAGAAAGATAGGGTGAATGTGATATGGGATATATGGCAAGTTCATAATCACGGGCAAATGAAAGACATTCATGTGGATGACATTATACTCGATCTTAATTATGTTGAAACAGTAGATGTGTTCGATCGGTGTACGCATGTGATAATTAACAATAACAATCACAATAGATGAGACTACTCTATAGGCTCTCTATCTATAATAAGTGTATTCCTGCTTATCCTATTTTGAAGTTCAGCATATTAGGGGTTTTGTTGAATGACTATATATTGAACTCCAATATTGGAACCCATTTAATTTGAGGAAAATAGAACGAAGTTGATATAGGATCCATGACAAGTTCACGGTCACGAGGAAAATGAAAGACATTCATGTGAATGACATTACACTCAGTCTTAATTATGACACATATGAATCCTATGCATGTACATGTTAAGTTTAAAGATGAAAAAAATACATCATGTTAAGTATTTTATAAATTCAACATTTTTCTATGGTAAAGGTGGAGTATTATATGACCATGTTCATAGGGCAAAGGAAAAACATTCATATCGAAAATAGCATAGTACCAATGGTTATATATTGGGGGTCGATAATAGTACCAATACCAATGAAAATGATAATGGAGAGATATTAAATTGTGACATTCTAATTTAATGAAAAAAATACATCCTATTAAGTTTTTGCATATTATAAGATGTTCCAGTTAATAGTTGGTGAGCGATAATGATTATGATAAACATAGACCAAGATAGAGAGATAAACAATTGTGTAACAATACACATATGAGCGATATCTTTCTTTATTTGTTATTCCACATAATCAAGTTTATATAATGACAAGTGTGCGTATAACTTTTTTATGCCCCGTCAAGTACTCGACGTGTTAATTAAATAGTTAATTAATTAAAACGGAGTTGTCAATAAAACGTAAAGTTTGAGGACGTCGAGCAGAACTTGACAAGAAGAATCCCTGTGTCAACGGCCGACTTAGAACATGAGGGAATCACCCAGATTGATATAACTGACTTAAAGTTATTGTCGTCTAAAATCCAAATTGTGTCATGGTATATTGATATAATATATATATTTCATGCACCTTATAATTAATTACTGTAACTGGGTGTCACGTACTGCGTCAGTTTATTTTTTCTACAATTAGCACGTAAAGTATAAGGTATACAATTACAATACAACTGTAATTATAATAACACGGCACTACGATTATTGCAACTAATTAATTACTAGTTAATTTACATCTCATAATCATGGATTCAAATATCTTTTTTTTTTAATTGAAGAAAAGAAGTTTAATTGACGTTAATGATTCTCGTTTATCGATATGTTCAGATTTGAGAAGATATCAACAGCTACTATAGTTTACATTAATGACAGTACATTTGCAGATTAATCTATGTCCATAATGAGCCTGACAGATACCAAGCTTATTTTTCTCTAATTTATACTACCTGTGTTGGTTGCTCCAATAATAATGCTGATTCTAATTGATTTTAGCTAGGCAGAATTGCATTTTATTTAATCAGGAGTTATAAGTATTGGAGTAACACATGAGAGGTTGGGGTTTGAACCCTGACGCGTGAAAATATAAGATGGTATAGATATAATTAGAGTTATAAGGTTGTATAGACGTATTTAGTTATAAGGTGGTAAAGATATAATGTAGAAATAAGAAAAGAATACGTAGTTAGATTTTCCGTCTTAAAATATTTAAAAGAACTGCATGTTATTTCTATTTACAAAAGACACTTCGTGTGTACTTGGGTGAGATCGTGAGAGTACTTGACGTACCCATATCAATGTCCAACCAGTCAACCACTCATGTCCGACTGTTAATTAATCGTACTGACATTCAACAAATAGATTTTTTTTACAAAAATAATTAATAGTAAAAAAATGAAATCGACTATTAGTAATTTCGTGGGAAACACGTATGAGTACAATAGTAAGTTATAATATGAATTATTTTCTAATAATGTAATATATGTACCGATGCTGGTTAGTGTGAATCTTTACCGACAGTTTTAGGTAACAAGTCATTACAAAGTCAATTGATCTAAATCTATAGCTAGTCCGATTCTCACAAAAGGTCACATATATACTACGACGTTCTACGTACATGCCAAGTTCACAAATGGAAGTTAACCAAACGACTTAATTGTGGGTGATTAACCAACCCATTTTATTTGTGTCCCTTCTGAAAATAATAACAAGGAAACTTCAAATTTCCACCATGCTTTTTTGATTCTATCTATATGATTAGTAACTAAAGTAGTTTCAAGTGGGACAAGAAATATATCGATTTGTATTTAGGAGCTTTTTAATGTGGACTTTCACATGTAACAAAATAATATTGGACCTTAATTATTGGCTACGTAGCTCTCTGTTTTTGGATTACATTTAACACCAAGAAACCTCATGTTGAAATATTATTAGTACGAGAAGATTTTAGTACGAGAAGATTTTGCTAAATTTCGTACGTATAGCAAAACTATATATGAAAGTGCATGATTTATTGTTTGATTCATCCGGAAAAAACATATCAAATCAGATCAAATTCTTTTAGATTTATTTATTAAAATAAAATGAATCAAACAGTATTAATTAACAAATAATTGATCCATTAATGCTGCTTGCATCTACAATTTTTTTTAACGGGAAATATTACAATTACTCCTACAATACTGTTATACAACAATATATATCAACTTATATTTACATACCTAGTTAAACCGTGTTATGTCTTCCATAAGAATCGAACAATTAAATAAATGAATCGAACAGTATTAGCAGTTCGGTAATAATAAATGTACTACTACTCTTTTTTACAGAAAGTCTCTTGTATTATTGAGATATATTTACAGTACCAATTATTGATCCGAGGGTACATTTTACTGTACTTCTTAAATAAAGTTTTAGAAATAGTTGAATTAATAATTCAACATTCATTGCTAGTCAGCTTATGGATCTTTATTCCGATCTTGATATCTTTCTTTTTTCTTCTTCTACTTCTATATTAATTTGTGAGCTCGAAATTATTAATTAGCAATATATACCTTTGGGACGTGAAAACTCATTTTTCTTAAATCAATAAAAGTGATTATATTATATTGTACTGACTCACATGGGTAATTAGGCTGATGGAACTAAACATAGCACGCCAAATTGTGCATGAGACCCGGTTTAGTTATAATACTACTAGTACCTAACTTCACTCTATATATAACACGCACACTTTATCTCCAATCCTTCAACACAAATTACTACCAACATTTCTCACACTACTTAACACAGCCATGGAGGTTTTCTCTATCACTATTTCTCTAGTTATAATAGCTCTCACTCTCCTTCTCATCACCCGTAGCCGCTCCAACGATGCACTCAACCTCCCATCCGGGAGCTTTGGGTGGCCGGTCTTGGGAGAAACCGTTGAATTCCTCTTTGGCAAGCCCGAAAAATTCGTTGGTGACCGTATGAGAAAGTACTCCCCTGACATCTTCAAGACAAAGATCCTCGGTGAGAAAACCGTTGTCATTTGCGGTCCAACCGGTCACAAGTTCCTCTTCTCCAACGAGCTCAAGTACTTCACCGCCTTCCGCCCACACCCCATGCAACATCTCTTTCGGTCCTACAAGGAGAACAAACCGGTTGAACCGGCAGTTCAAGCTCAAACCACGGATGAATCGAAAGCTATTCGTCAGCCCGGGTTCTTGAAGCCGGAAGCTCTAATGCGGTTTATTGGGAAAATGGACGTTATAGCCCAACAACAACTCGAAGCCCACTGCGAAAATAAAACCATAGTGAAAGTTCACCCGCTTTCTAAAACTACAACACTATCGCTAGCATGCCACTTTTTCCTTGGTATCGACAACCCAAACTGGGTTGCCCGGTTGGTGGGGCATTTCGACGATGTTACTGTTGGTATGCATTGTCTTATGGTTAATTTTCCGGGTACAATCTTTTACAAGGCGAATAAGGCGGCTAATGCGATCAGGAAGGAGTTGTTGAGTGTGATTGAGGAGAAGAAACGGGCCATGGAGTCTGGATCGCCAATGCGGGATATCCTGACCCATATGATCGCTTTCCGTGATCCATCTGGACGGTCCATGCCCGAAGCTGAGCTTGCTGATAAGATCATGGGGTTGTTGACTGCTGGATATAGCACGGTGGCGACCACCATAACGTTTTTGATGAAGTACATTGGGTTAAACCCGGAAATCTATGAAAAAGTTCGAGCAGGTAATCATTTAATTCACTTATCTATTTTTTTTTTTTTATTCTTTACGTTTTCTTTTTTGACAAATTTTATTTCACACCTGTGTTCAGAGCAACTTGAGATTGCTGCATCGAAAAAACCAGGAGAATTATTAGATTGGGAAGACATGACAAAAATGAAGTACTCATGGAATGTGATATGTGAGACCATGAGGATGGTTCCACCACTTCAAGGAACTTTTAGAGATGTTTTAACTGAATTTACATATGCTGGCTACACAGTTCCAAAAGGATGGAAGGTGAGACTTAAAGTATTAAAATACAAGTTCATACAACTTTTTGAAATTATTGCTATTACTTTTAAAAAGTTTTGAAATTAATATTTTTGTTCAAATATTTTCAGTTGTACTGGACCGTGAGTAGCACAAACATGAACCCGGAGTACTTCAAGAATCCAGAGACATTTAACCCGTCGAGATACGAGGGGGGCGAAGCACCACCCCCGTATACTTATGTACCGTTTGGAGGTGGTCCGAGATTGTGCCCTGGTAAAGACTATGCACGCCTTGCAATACTCTCTTTTGTACATAACCTAGTGAAGAAATACCGATGGGAGGTGGTGGATCCGAATGAAAAGGTCCAAGGAGATATGATGCCGGAACCTCAAAAGGGTCTTCCCATCCGAATTTATCATCTATAACTTTGATTAATTTGTCCTTCATATACTACATGATTTTCACTTTAATCTTGCACATTAAAATTAATTGCATTTAAACATTTAAAGGACTACTAATATATTTGAATTTCATCGTTTCTTCATTATTGTTTTATTTAAATTACTAGAAACGTATTGCTCGAGTTTGTAGCATTGTGCTGAGATATTGGCATCAAGACAAATGCATTCTTCCGGAAAATAATAGTCAGACAGACATAAATAGAACTGTAAATCGAATAGAACGATAAATCTTAATGTTCTAGCTCGCTTTATTTTTATAAATATTTTAAAATATACTCTCTCTGTCCCAGAACAATTGCACTATTTTGCCATTTTGGGTGTCCCGTTAGAGTTGCACCATTTCTTTTTAAGTTTTTTTTTTTTTAATAATCGAACCATTACAATGTCACAAGTAGCATTACAAAGCTAGTAATAGACTATAAATAATCCCGCACTTGGCGAGAATTGAACCTATGACCTCTAGTGTCATGACACCTCAGTCTAACCAATTGAGCTAGACCTCATTGGTAGAGTTGCACCATTTCAATTCTTTGGAATATTTGGACATGTTAATAATATATTTATAATCCACCAATGTACTTTATAAGCTACAAATCCACTAAAAAATTAAAGTCAACCCCCACTAACAATATAACTCAATATTTAAATATTTTTTTTATTTTTTATGTTCAAAATTAAATGGTGCAACTGATTTGGGACGGATAAGTATGGTATTATAGATACCATGACTTATTCGTGACAAAACAATACATCTAAATATATACTTCCCGTTGCTATACGACTAAACATGTGGCTACAATGAAATGAGTTAATTAAGCTCTCTACTCAGGGGACCTCCTTGTACTATAGTGGATCTGCACGCCTAGCTCCCAATCCTAATTGCAGACAAACATTATCATCTTGATTTTGTACCGTGTGCAGTTATATGTATCTATATTCTACTTTTTCACTAGAGTTTGAGAACGTAGTAACGTGACGTGATTTAATTGTAAACCAAGGTTTTGATCGAGTGAAGGAAACGTTTGTTTGTTTTTTTTTTGTTTTTTTTTTTTCCCCCTAGTATAAGCAATCTAACACTGACCGCTCAACTGATATTTTACGAGTATATTGTTCTTCTCCACATAATCATAACGTTACAACAAAATTTATATTGCTTTATATATTTAAAAAGAATTTATTATTTTTTTTAAATCGCAGTGCAAATAAGTACTATAAAAGGAATGAGTGTATAAGTACACTCAAATTCTTACACCAATTGATGATCAACACACCTAGACCAGAAATGAATACTCATTTGTTTTTTTAGATTATTTCTATTTAATTGGAAGGAATGAGTGTATAAGTACACTCAAATTCTTACACCAATTGATGATCAACACACCTAGACCAGAAATGAATACTCATTTATTTTTTTAGATTATTTCTATTTAATTGGAATGGAGTTTTAGAAGGTTTGTATAATAAGTGTGGTGTTTGGTTTAGCAGCAGGATTTACAATAAAGATGTAAGAACAAAATTGACAAAAAATAAAACGTAAACAATCTAAAAAACACGGAGAAAAAAGAAATACATAAACAATTTAATAAGTAAAACTCAAGCGCGTGCATAAGCCCCCAAAACAATTGACTTCCACCAAATCAAGTGTGTACAAACGGAGTTATATCTTGGTCATTCATCGTCTATTATTTATAAACTAATATGAGCTATGAAGCACGGAAGCGGGAACGAATCGGGGCGCGGAAATGCCAAAATCCAAAAAAATAGGAAACGGAAACGTGGTAGGAAACATTTAATTTTTAATATAATTTAAGAATATTAAACTAAAATATATGTAGAAATTAATTTTTGGGCGTAAAATACATTTGGACTTGTAATAAAGGCCCAAAACAATTAAAGACCTATTTGTTACCTACATTCTACATTCATTCCACAGTCCACAGTCCACACGACCACACGGCCACACCATCCATTCTATTTTCTCATCCATTCTTCATCCGATGTTATATTATAGCAGTTTCAAGTTTAAAATACATCATTTATCACATGTGATGATACACATAGCAATTGGCATCTGAAACAATTAACATAGGCGATCTATGGCTACAGCCTACATGTGAAGCAGCCGAGAAGATGACGATGCGGCGGCGCGGTGGCGGTGAAGAGGAGAGAAGATGGAGAAGCACGCATGGCTCTGAAGAATGTTGAATTTGTTCAATTTAGGATTTACGTTTTCTGGCTTTCTGCCCAAGATCTGATTCAAGGTTGGTTGAGTTTAAAATTAAAAAAATATATATAATAAAATTGATGACCAGAAACGTATTACTCTCGTTTCTTAAACGTTTCCGTTCTCGAAACGTTTTTGGCGGAAACTGACGGTGATTTTAGGTTTCCGTGCTTCATAGATTATGAGTTAGCCAAGAGTTAAAAAGTCTAAATTGACCATTTGACTTTAATTAAAACTCTGACTGAGGATGGAATTTTTTATTTTTCGAAAGAGCAAATTTAGCTACCCTACCCTATTTAAAGGGAAAACATTGTATTGGCTCAGTTGGCCCGAAATCCTATTTCAAATGTCCCTTGGTTCAATTCCTGATGTGAACATCCCCTTTTTTTTCATTTCACTTTTTTTTTTATCTGTGTTATAACATTATTTTTTGGGCCTACCTTGCGGGATTGAACAGGGCTCCTAAAATATATAGTCGCCCCGCATCAAACACGCACTAAGGTATAAAGTATAAAAAGAATTCCTTCTTTAATGAATTATGTAATTTTTTTAATTAATAGATTATATATGTCGGAATATATTGATGAAATATATAATGTTTTTTATATATAATTTTTTTTTAATCATATCGATCGGCAACAAAATACGAAGTCGTGTTTGTTTCATAATTTTTTAATCATATTTTTAATTATAAAATATGAAGTTAGGAAGGGGAATTAATGATTGTGTTAAGCAATGTTATCTTTGTCTGAGAATTGATTATTTTAAGTTCAGTTCAGATTTGCTTAATAGTATTTTATACTACAAATAAGTTCAGTTCAGTTCAGACAAGTTCAGACCCGTTAAGTTCAGTTTAGTTCAGATTCGTTAAGTTCAGTTCAGATAAGTTCTGTTCAGTTCAGTTCAGACGAAAAGAACAGAGTTTTATTTATTTAGAATTACAAAAGTCGCGTTTGTTGCATAATTTATGGAATATAAGATTTGCCCATATTGGAAAGAATTAAAATGTTTTGGAAATGAATAATCTCAAGCATAAATGCATAATTGCAGAAACCTAGATGGCAAGTTCCATCGAGAAAAATCCAGGTGCAGTATATTTTCCCATTTCAACACACCTTCTCGCCGGTGAGATAGATATACTAGACGAGGGTAGTTGTCAAGTTTGGTTATGAACATAATGGATTTACGATTTGCTCATGTTTATATGTCTATCCCGCTAAGTATTTGGTTTTGGAGTTGATACTTTGGAAGGGGTTTAAGTGCTATTAGTGTGCATTGCTTATGCACTCGGTGTATTTGTAAACTATTTTTTTGTTATAAATTTATAATATATTTGCCGTTTCCAAAAAATACCCTTCTCTCATAAGCAAAATTTGTTGGTAAAATGAATGAATAAGATGACTAATATCTAATAAGGTAAATAGTACATCACTATTTTTAATAAGTTAATTAGAGTAATTTATCAAATCAGTCACATAATTAGGCAAAAAGTCCCCTTCGAGGTAATACATTAGAGGTCAAACTCGTAGTGATATAATAATTCTATCTCCATATATTTTTGGAAAAAAATTGATCATACTCCTCAAACTTTACTACAAGTGAGACAATAACCCCCAACCTATTAAATTTGAGACTTGACCCCCTCACTCACCTATTTAAAGTGTTGCAACAAACCCCCTAAATAATATTTTTCCTTAAATTAAATATTTTTGTTTTGACTCCAAATTATTATTTATTTATTTTTTTGAAACAACCAAAAGGGTTCCATTAAGCCAAAAAGTATAGTACAAGAATAAGAGGTACATACCCCAATCAAGATACAAGATGTATCAATAACGTCGAGTACAAAAGAGATACCCAACTAGCCAATGTGGCTAATGGAAAGAGCAGAACGGCACGAAACCCAAAATTATATTAATAAATACCGATAAAGTAATGAAAATTATATTATAAAAAAATATAAGATTTCCACTTCTATATTAAGTTCAAATATTATTTTTCAAGAAAATTTATATTATACAAGTGAAAAAAATAATATTTTCATAAATTGTACCGAAAACAGTATGAATGATGCTTGTTTCCTTGTTATTATACTACTTCCTCCATCTTAATTTAGTTTGACTATAAATTAACCTTAATTTATACCGAAAAGGTAACTTTAAAAATTATACTATGAAACTATATGATTTTTTCTTTTATAATATAAGTTTAAAAGTTATTTTTGTTGTACAATTTATGAAAATATTATGTTTCCACTTTTATAATATAAATTGTATCGAAAAAATAAAATTTGAACTTATATTATAGAAGTGGAATCTTATGTTGTTATAATTTAATTATCAAATTATTTTTTCGGTATAAATTAGAATTAATTTGTAGTCAAACAAAAATATTTATTAATTGTATGGAAAATATTAAATTGCATGAAAAATATTAACTAGAGGGAAAATAATATAAGGGGGTATGTTGCAACAATTTAAATAGGTGAGAGGGTTAAGTCCCAAATTTAATAGGTTGGGGTATTTTCTCACTTGTAGTAAAGATCGAGGGTTTAATCAATTTTTTCCAATCCATTTTAATAAATGAAATTTTACCTATTTCACACCTAAGATAGTAAGGGAATATATATGGATAAATATGAAAAGATGACTAATTTCTTAGAAAGAAGCTAAAAAAGTGAAGTGAAGAAACCCAACATAGTCAATTTATTTTATTTTGATTTAACTTCCACATATTCCTATAATTCTTTTAAATGCTTCTATATTGTACTGGTTGTAAGTTTTATCTTGACAAGTTATAGAGGAGCATTTGACACATATTGCACCATATAAAGTTGGATTTAGCTAATTTAAGTACTGCCCAGCCCGATGCAAAATTAAATTTCATATGTATGATAAATTCAAAAATATATAAATTTTATATCTCAACCGCATCATCATTATCATAAACACAAACCATTACGAATCTAATTTAATTAATAAATAGCGGGAGACGTATTCGTCAGGATACGTTTCCAATACTTATACGCAGATACGTCATCCGATATCCATATTGAAGTCCCGTACTTCCTGGTGTATATCCTTCCTAAGAATTTTATCTTGTAATTATTTATACATTATAGATTTTCCAAATTTAGTAAAATATTAAGTGAAAGTGAAATATTCTAATTAATTTAAGGTTATTGAAACAAAACTTGTTTAGTTAATTGTATTGATTTGTAATTAAATAATATCCAACTTCTCTTTCGGACCATCACCGCCACCACCCCCTCCCGCCGAAGGGACTTGGTTGAACGTTTAGAAACTTGAAGGACCTATTTTAGGATCTGAAAATATTTAGGGACTTGCGGTTGGCATGATTATCTATGTTTTGAATTCAATCTCTTTTTCTCTCAGCTGTCGATTAGGTAGGATTAGGGATGGCAATATGGGTCGCGCAGCCCGAGCCCGGCCCAAGCCCGACACGAATTTGCCGTGCCAGGCCTGCCCGATTATCATATTGGGCTGTGCTTGGGCCTGTTATATTGGCCCATGGGCCGGGCCTAGGCCAAATTTCTAGCCTGCTGGCCCGGCCCGGCCCAGGCCCGACCCAAGTGTTTATATGTTTTGTTGTATAATATATATAGTATATGTATATATGACTATTTTATTTGTTATTTATACACTAGTAGTATTATATTAAGTTGTAATTTATATATTTTTCATACTTTCCTATGTATTTATAAAATTTTATATTAATTTATGTAATTTAATATACACCACAACGAATGATTTATAACTTTAAAAAGTATTTTTTGTTTTTATTTTCTTAAATATTTTAATTTCTAATTTTTTTTAAAAAAATAACTCCTAAATCTCTGAGTTTTGATTTTTTTTAACTTTTCTGAAAAAAATAAAAAATGGGCCAAGCCCGGCCCGGCCCATGATGGTCCGGCTTGGGCCTGACTTTAGGCCTATACTCGGGCCTGGGCCGAATGCACCGGGCCAGGACCGGGCCTATGGCGGCCCGGCCCAGCTCGGCCCATTGCCAAGTTTTCTCTCTCAATATTTTTTTTTCCTTTTTCTTTCTTTCTAATTCTCTTTACTTTTTTCTTTTTCATTTCCTCTTTTACGAGGAATTTTCTATTGCTTTCACCATACTTAACAATAACAATAGACACCAATAAAAACAAAACTGATGTTGATACTCTTGTTTGGCATTACACGAAGACAGGGACATATTCAGTGAAGTCAGCTTATAAACTAGCCTTGGATATTCGCAATAGACAGGCCGCTAGTATTAGAGGCAGTAGCTCTGTGACACGATTTCCACTACCCTAGACCTCCCCCTTATGGTATCACCACTCACTGTAGCGATGGGGTCCATGTGTGGGGTCCACCGCTACAGTGAGAGGGTGAGACCATTGGGGGGAAGTCTAGAATAGAAAAAAAGTTGTGACACATGGAAGGAACTGGAATGTTATTTGGTGTGTACATCTACCGCCTAAAGTAGTAAAGTGAATCATTTTATTTGGAGGGCCCGCATGGTATCCTACTGCTACGGAGATGCAAAGACGTCATTTGGCAGTTGAGGTGAATTATACTAATGATATTATGTTATCATATTTTCATTCATTTTCATATTTTTAATAGTATAGTAGTATAGCTTGTTCTCTTCGTCTGAACTGAACTGATCTGAACTGAATTGAACTGAATTTAGCGAAGCTGAACTGAACTTAACGAAGCTGGACTTAACGGGTTTGAACTGGTCTGAATTGAACTTATTTATAGTATAAAATTCTATTAAGCAAATATGAACTGAACTGAACTTAACTTAATGCATCTGAACTGAACTGAACTTAATGCATCTGAACTGAACTGAACTGAGCTTAAAATAATCAATTTTCAGACGAAGAGAACATAGCTTATATAACCACAAACACTGAGAAAATTAGAGCAGTCATTAAATTGGTTGAATTTAATTTAATTTGAATCTAATCCGTTAATCTTATTTACTCATAATTTGGTGCGTACATGTGTCAATCTTAAGTATATGTGTGGGGGTTCGAATCCCGTTGGCGTAATATTTTTTAGCTTATATAACACACAGAAACCGATTATAATAGCATCATCTAACTTTATAGCTTATAGAACATAATTAAAATAATTAACATTATTAATTTATTAATTAACATAATTATAATTATCAAACCTAAGTAGACATAATTTTAATCTTTTTTATTAATCAAACTTAATCCAATTTAATTCAAAATTTAATAAAATATTAAGCAAATTTAACATGAATATTAAGCATGCATATAATAACATGAAAACATAACTAACTTAAGCAATTTAACAGAACTAACTTAAGCAATTTAACATTATTAATCTATTAATTAACAGAATAAATTAAAAAAATTATTTAAACTAATTGTAGCTATACAACATATATAATTTACCATTTTACAACTTAAACAATCATAATTACGAAAAAAAAAAAAAGGCCCAAAAATTAGGGTTAGGGTTCTAACCTTTTTTTAGGTACGGTACATATTGAATCGGAGAGGCGAAGAGGAGGTGGCTTGATCTACCAATTCAACAAAAGAGAAGAATTAAGACAAAAAAATGAAATTGACAATGAAATTAAAATCGAGAAGAGAGGATGAGAGGAAGGAATTTACCTATTGGACAGAGATCGGGAGAAGAGGAGGTGGTGGTGTCGGCTCCGGTAGTGGCGGTGGACGGTGGTGGCTCCGGCGTGGTGGAGAGGTTTATGGTTTGAATTGGGGGAGAAATGGAGAATGAAGAAGAGAATGAGAAGTCGTGGTGGTGGTTGTGATGTGGTGGTGGTGGCGTGGGTGGAGCCAATTCGTGGTGGTGGTGGTTGATTTTTGAGATGGGAGGAGGAGAAGGAGAAGAAGGGGAGAATAGATTAGGGTTTGAAGAGATGGGAAATGATTTGGGGAAGACGGAAGCGTCTGTATCTGAGAAATATAGCGACGGATGGCCCATCTGTCGCTATTTATTTGTTTATTTATTTTTTATCCAATTTTTTTTATTCGGGTCAACAAACAGTTAGTGATGGATAGATTTATCCGTCTCTAAATTGGCGACGGATTAGATCTATCCGTCGCTAAGTTGATACTGGATTGATTCTTTCCAATGACGAACTGAGTTTAGAGCGCAGTTCGTCCTTATCCGTCGCTAACAGTAGCGACCCGTCGCTATTTAGCGACGGATCCCATCCGTAGCTACTCTTCCGTCGATAAATGGCTGATTTCTTGTAGTGCAGGATCTTGTTATAATTTGTATAAAATTTTGGATCTTTTTGTAAATGTTTCTTTTTTATTCTTTCCTAAAATTAGCATTATCTAAATCTAAACTATATATAGAAGGCTAGCTTGTAAGAATAAGATAGTAAGGATTTGGAATGGCCTGGAGTTGGATATATTTGGGCTGAGCTTGGTAATAATGAAGCACCACGACCCAAACTAAAGGTGGTTTAGTGATTTTGTGAACTATATAAACTTCGAGCATGCCCGAACCCGATTGTACAATTCTACTTACGTTTATTGATGTTGCATCGAAGAAGGGGAGAAACTGTGGTGGCAAACCCTCTCGGGCATTTTAAGAGTTAGCTACTCTAAAATGTTTAGGCTTTTCAAAGAAGGTGTTTTCTGTCGTCATTCGAATTCCATGAAGCCATATTTGAAAGAGGAAACTGAAGTAACCTGATTGCAGTTCTGCTTGTCGATGCTCTTGATGAGAGAACATTGTTGTCGAACGAGCCCATGTTTATGGGAATGTCATTTATGTGCACATAGATGAGAAATGGTTCTACATAGCAAAAACGGAATAAACATTTTATTTGCTTGCAGAAGAAGATCCTTACCGCGCATGCACAAGTAAAAACAACATTTCGAAAGTCATGTTCTTAGCAGCCACGACATAACCTAAGTTTAATCATCAAACCAAGTTCTTGGCTTTGGTCTACTATAAGTATATAATAACTTGTCAAGTTTTCAATTAGTCTCTACTAATCCTATTCATTTGCTGTCTAAAGTAACAATTATGTGAAATACTAATTAAGTGATCCAAGCAAGGTAAATGAACGTATTTCATTAAACCCAAGGAGTACTAAAAGAAGTGCGTTTTCAGCGCCATTAGTGGAATCGATCGATCACTACTCCTGCAAAAATAATTTGAAGCAAATAATGAAATCATATTGTCAACCTTTGTCGATCGCGCACGAGCTCTGCTGGCCATGGCAGTCCTCACTCCTGACGCTCTCAAAGATCGATGAAAATTTAAGCCATCATTGTCCCATCATCACGCCTCGCTACAACTTCATCCGCACCCAACGGTTCTCATCCTTTGTTCGTTTCTCCAAGCCAAGGTCGAGTTCTAACGGACCGTCTATGTAAATCAATTCAGAGTTGCTTTGGAACTATATACACATAACATGTAAAATTTTGGCGTAAGCTTGAAAGCCTAAACTCTTGATTGAAAATTCATTATTTTCAGTTCAGTTCAATTATGTTCAGATTCATTCAGTTCAGATGTTCTTAGTTGATTCAGTGCAGTTCAACTTAATTCACTTATTTTCAGTTCAACTCCATTCAATTCAATCTAGTTCAATTATGTTCAAACGAAAATAATAGTGTATTAATTGGAACAATAGTATCACTAATGAAGATAGAGCCCTTGAGATGTATGCATTTAATTAGGTGTAGCCTTGCTACGTGTAACTCAAGCCAAGAAGCCAAAGATGAATTGTGAGATACTTACATGTGTTTAATTTATATACATTCAAATAGTACTTTAAAGATTTATCTTACATGTATGCAAATTACAAACGAATGAAAGTGTTTGCTTGGAGGAAAAGTTTTTTTTAATTGTATTAACATTTTTAGGATCTTGTTATAATTTGTATAAAATTATGGATCTGTTTTTTATAAAATTAGCAAAATTATCCAAAAATTAGCATTATCTAAACTATATATAGAAGTCCGGCTTGGCTAAGATAGTAAGGATTTGGAATGGGCTGGAGTTGGATATATTTGGGCTGGGCTCTGGTAATAATGGAGCACCACGACCCAAAGTAGAGTGGTTGCGTGATTCTTTTTGAACTATATAAACTTGGGGCATGCCCGAACCCGACTACCTACCTAGTATTTCTACAATTCTATTTAGACCATCTCCATCCAACCATGAGTCTTATGAGGGTCTTATGTATAAGACTCACAAAATTCAAGGTTGGATAAGTAAAAAGTTGAGTATTATCATCTTATCTTATACATAAGATGAGTATTCCCACATAAGACCCATGAGGTCTGTTGGAGATGGTCTTACGTTTGTGTGTTGTGTCTATTTGAGAGCTAATTAGGGTTACGAGATTAATTCCGGCGGCGATGGAATTGGCGACACCAGAAGATAGGGATGTGGGCATGGAGGAAAAATCACCAATCCTTGGCGGTTGTGCTGCTGAAAAATCGTCAATCGATGTTGATGAAAAATCACCATCCGACAAGTCAACAATAACAACGGAGGACGGGAGATCTACCGAGGAAGAGGAGGAGAATGAACCACCATCGCACATCATCATGTCGGAGAGTGGGGGTATAAAGAGAAAAAAAGGTGAAGGAGGAGAAGAATCAGATTCAGATTCGAGTGGGTATTATTCATCTCGGATGATGATGCATACTCTGTTATTGATGAGGTGGTGGAGTTCGACGAGGAGGATATGAAGGAGCGGGTATACCATGATGGTAACTGGTATACAAATGAGGATATGAAGGAGCGGGTATACCATGATGGTAACTGGTATACAAATGAGGATATACTCGATTGGTTGAAGTATAGTCGTCCTGAACGAACCCCGGAGGAAAAACAACAGCTCATTCCTAAAATCAAACGATATCTCAGGTTTCTTGAAGATAGTCAGGATTACTCTTGCAAGTATTACCCAGGTTATATACGCAATGTTACGGTCGTGCTCCCGATGAAGAGACTTATTAAATCACGTCATAGGAACCCGGAGGGCTACAACTCCCTTATGTTGATGGCTTCTTCAGCTATCAAAGAATACAATCGTCTTAAATCTGCTGCTGGTGTCCAATATAATGTGATCAGTGTTGAGGATGCAACTGTAAGCAGGGTCCCTCCTACATCTATCTTCAGGATAACGTTCAAGGCGTCGTCTAATAATTCTCATGTTATGGAGGAGGCTACCATGTTTCGAGCACAAGTGGGTTTTAATTTCTTGCCCATGCAATTTGAAATCTTCCATTGTGGGCTAGAGTCTGATGTTATACCTGACCTGGAGATGGAGTTACAGTCTAACGAGATGTGGGATTTCAAGAAGTTAGCTACATATCCAATGATAGCCTTTCTAGGAGGTTATGGAAATGAGGCAGATCGATTAACACCAATATCGATTTTGGAGAAGTTTTCTGATGACCAACTGTTGGAGTTGATTAGGAAGGATCCACTATGTGCTCAGAAGAATGAAACAAAGCTCTTCAGAAGAGCTAAAAAGTATGTGGAGTCTGTTACTAAGAGCCAGGTATATATTGAGTATTAATCATCATCTCATTCTGGTTATTTTCTTGCTTTCCTTGTATTGATTTTATTTCTTTTTCGTTGAAACATTCCCTTAAGCTGCCACTAATTAAGCTTGAAAGCGCAACTGAATTTCATATGCTATGTGCTAGTGTAATATATTCAAAGTTCAAACATACACATAGAGTCCTCCTTACTCTAGTCTTTTATTGTCCAACTGTGCAGTAAATTAAGTCTCATTACTAGTCGGAGTGTAACTAGCTAGCGCGTGCATGCCTACAACTCTTGATTCTCCTTTGTTGGTTGTTTCAGTTTATCCTGGTAGTAGTTGTTGAAGCAATAGGATATGATCTATTATGTTTCAACTTGCAATTCCTCTGAGCAATAGGTTTCAACTGGAAATTCCTTACCGGCGTCAACTCGCCATTCCTTGTAAATGATTTGTGTTAATTAATTGTCTAACATCCACCCCCTCTCTTTGTCTCTGTCATATAGGGATTTGAATGCCGTTTTTTTCCTGGTCGCATATCTGGACTGACAGCTGTGATTCCAAGACAGAAGATTATATATCACCCCCACTACGAGGATTGTGGTTCTCATCTATATATAATGGCTGAATTGGCTCTTGATGTTTACAACAACAAAAACAAAGATACTGTAAGTTGCAATTACTTCTTGCATGTTTACATAAAGACCAATCAATCTGGATATCATTTTTACTAATGCAACTATATTTTTATTACTTTGTGCAGGAGACGATGTTTCATCTCTCGAGTGTGGAACGTGCTAATGCGTATAACAACATTTATTATATCACCTTCGTTGGGCACGGTATAAGTACGAATGTAAAACACAGCTTTCAGGCTGTGGTCCAGGATAAAGTGACTTTTATGTATCTACTTCAGTGCAAGAAAGTCGAATGAGATGTTTGTTCATACTGGCTAGCTTGTGTACCAGAAGAAGTTGGTAGTTATTTATGCTCATGAATTACAAATGTCTCCTATTGTAATATGAATGAATGACTCCTATTTTAGTCGCCACATTTCATGCACTTTAGCTTAATCTCCTATTCTCTATGGCCAAGTTAGATAAAGCACTGTATTTTGTTAATGTTAAATGCGTTTGTTAGAGCATGGGGAACCACCTTTTTTTCGAGATAGGCATTTTGCCCGACGCAATCACTGAAGTATTTTAACTCTGCCTGCCATCCAGTTCCCTGCTACTAGCTGTGTGTGGCTGTAATTTGTGGTGAAACTTTGATTTTGTTAACTTCTATTATTGTTGATTTTAAGGGCCTCCGCAGCATGTTCTTTAATCTTCACTTGAAATTGACAGCGGTCGTTTGCTAACTTCTTATTGACTTGATAGATATGGTTGACTTCGTCTTGAACTTCTTGACTTGTGTATCTCTATCTTCTTCAAGGGCTTTTGAGCTCGATCTTGATTTGGATGGAGGACATGAGTGTGTTGATTAGAGAGCCTTCGCAGCTTGATCTCTAACATGAGAAAGAAACTAATTAGATAAGAGATTATGGGAACAGAGTTTATTCATCAATACAAAATACTAAAGTAAATGGAAAAAGTAAAGGCATTCTTAACTGCAAATCTTATACATAAATATTGACAAACCTAATTACTCCCCACTTGGACAAGAAGCTACGGTCCATGTGTCATGATGTATTCTCATTCTCTGCTGGTATATCTTTCAAACAGAAGCATCTTTATCCCGGATCTAGGAATTTGACCTTACCCTCTAAATGTCATAATGTTTCGAGATGAATCATAAGAGCCAATATACCCGGGTTTGCCTAGGACTTTGATGATTATCGCATCTTTCCAGTGATTGTCCATAAGGGTTTGAAGTTCGTCATCAAGAGTTACTTATTTAAACGGGGGTCTCATCAGTAGCCAAGGTCACATTAATCTTTTCCTTTTCTGCTAGTGTTTTCAATGTTTAACATGAACATCGGTCAAAGTCAAAATGGAACATTATTGATATTGATAAAATAAATGGAGGAAGTAGTAAGTAGTAATAAGGATTTGGAATGGGCTGGAGTTGGGCTTGGGAATAATGGAGCACCACAACCCAATTAAAGTAGTTGAGTAATTTTGTATATAAATTTTGGGCATGCCTGCCTGCCGGCTGCCGACTACCTAGTACTTCTACTTAGAACTGGTAAACGGATCATTCGGATCGAATACGGATTAGTCAATTCGGGTCGGGTCGGATGAAGGTTATAAATTATTTCGGATGAGATCGAATCGGGTCTGTTAGGATTGGATCGAATGATGTTCGGATTTTGAATCTTGATCGGGTTATAAACTCATTCGGATCATAAATTTCTTGACATTTTGGATCGGATCATTCGGATGCAGTGGTAATTAAATACTTGAGCACAAAATTATTTTTATAATAGAAATTTATGAATTATTACAACTTCAAAATTGAATTAAAAGTTAGTTAATGATGAAATATTATTATTATAGCATCTAATAATAAGCGAATAAGGAGAGATTGTAGTTCACTCTCCCAATTTCTAATTTTTCCCAATTTAACTAAAAAAAATTATTTATCCTTTTTTCTTTTTCTTTTTCTTTTTTTTTTCTAATCCTTTCAAATTATTTAATTTAATTACCTTTCATATTATTTAATTATTACAACAACAAAAACGTATTCCCCTCAATTCCGTTAGATTAGATGCTAACGGGTCAAAACTTCGAACGTTGAATCACGTACCATGTAATTTGTTATGCTAAGTGCCCTTAATTAATTACTATGCCGACAATAATGAAACATGGGAATGAACCTCTTTTAACTTGTTGTTATTATTTATATTTAAGTCTGACTCCAACTTAGTCGCAACACGGAGTTGCCTTCGTTGAAATTCACTCTTTTAACAAATGTAATTATCATTGTTCAATTTCGTATATTTTATTTGTATATATTTTTAGACCCAATTAAAAGGTTGAGTGAAAAATTGTTGCGATTCTTTCTTATTCCCGGGGGACCTTCTCTTCTTCCTCCTTAAACTCTGAACTAAGTCGAATGTTGAGGCTTTCTAATTCTTCCTAGCAGATGACTCCTTGGATTGGCTACGGCTTTCAGGAAGTCCTTTTCTTTCATATGGATAGTGAGATCTTCATGTCCTGGGTTGGCAGCTAAGGTCCCATAGGAGTAGGATCGTCAGTCATACCTTCTCTTCTTCCTGCTCTCGCCTAGCTAACACCATAAAGCACACTTTTTCTTCTCTTTCAAGTATCGCCTATTAGGGACAGGAGAAGGCTATACAACAAGGGCGAATACTCTAGCTAGTGTGAATGGAGAACAATATTGGAGCATCTTCCGGTAGACAAATGGGGATTGGAATTCGCTGAGAGCAAAAGTACAATAAAAATTCAGTAATCCGGAAAAATTTTCTCATCGATTTTGTATCATTTTGGCGGCATGGCCGAGTGGTTTAATCAACCTATTCCGACCGGGGAGAACATGTCGTTCGCGAGGGAGATTCGGAAATTGCGAAGGCTTGGTTTGATCAAGCCGCCGAGTATTGGAAACAGGCTATAGCGCTTACTCCCGGTAATTATATTGAAACACATAATTGGTTGAAGATCACAAGGCGTTCGAATAAAAAGGCATCATTTTTCTATTTATTTGATTTGTTATAATTTTTCGAAAGTAGAGTTCTAGTTATCCCTAGCTCAGCCTAACAGATTCCTGCTGCCCCAACCCCAGAAAATGAATGCATTTTTTCTTTAGTGAGAATCCACTTCTTTTTAGTTGAATTAGAAAGATCCTCAATCTACGAGAATCCAGTTGGATAGGTCAGAAACCTCAACTCACAATTTGTTTGCTAGGCGTAAACTCTTAGCCGGGTTCGCCAATACCACTCTTGATGCCTGTCCTGTTCTGGATTCAGCTATGTGGACAGCCACATTCCTCTCCATTCGATAGATTTTTTACGTCCAGATCGTTGTTTTAAGCTTTAGATGTATCTCCATCCGCAGAGCACTCCGGACCTAGTTCACAAGCTCATTTTCTTAGCAAATAACCAAAATAATGGATTGATGTTAGCACGGAGGGTTCACCAGATCTATCCTCTACTGTTTTTGTGTATCATTTACAAATGAGGATATACTCGGATAGTTGGAGTATAGTCGTCATCAACGAACCCCAGAGGAAAAGCAACAACTCATTCCAAAAAAATCAAACAATATCTCAGGTTTCTTGAAGATAGCCAGGTACCTACCTTAACCTATTCTATTTTAATACTATTAGTCTCTGTTCTCTTCGTGTTTCGTATGAAATCTCATTATTTTCGATTCAATTCAATTTTGTTCAGACGTAAAAAACAATTTGTTAGTATTATTTTAATTAATACTATTAGTAATTATAATGTTGCATTTCTAGGTGAACATGTAAGTAATTGATAGATGATGATTTATTGCATGTTGCTGATAATTTATTGTTATGCCTCACCCCGGTAAACCAAGCAAACATGCGCACAAACCGGAATAAGGTATGCATGTCTTGAGTATACTGAAAATGGCATCAGATTATAATGCAATGTCGTTAGTTGATCTATGATCATGTTATTCTTAGACCTCCTGCATCAGCAGGAGGTAAACGCGGTTAAGCCGCGAACGCGGCTTAACCGCATTTTTGGGCCACATTAGTGGCTCAAAAACGCGGTTAAGTCGCGTTTTAACCGCGGACCAGTTTAGTGGCTGGCTGGCGCCACGTGGTGGACTCCACCTTTTTTTTTTTTCTGTTTTTAATTCTTTTTTCCGTTTAAATTTCAAACGGTCATAACTTTTAAAATAAAAATGCTAAAAATAAATAAAAATTACCAACGGATAGAACTTTTCAAGATCTATAAATAGACACCACTCTTGGATATGTTTGCTCACACCTTATCCAACTCATTTTTTCATTCTTAATTAAAATCAAAACACTCTCAACACTCCAAGTCCGGTACAACTTAATGTAATATATTTGTGATTTCCATCTATTAACTTGATTTCGTATGAAATTCTTTACAACAAATCTTCCTTATTACCTTAATTAAAAAAAAAATTAAAAAAATTTAAGAAAATTAAAAAAATGTGATGTGGCACGCCTTAACTGGCCTTAACTGCGTTTAAGCAGTGACTGATGCGGGCGAAAACTGCTTCAACGCGGCTAAGGCTAGTTTAAGCCCTTAAACTGGCTTTAGCCTTAAACCACTGATGCGAGTGGTCTTAGGATTACTCTTGCAAGTATTACCCATGTTATATACACAATGTTACTACCGTGCTCCCAATGAAGAGAGTCAATAGACTTATTAATCACGTCATAGGAACCCGGAGAGCTACAATTCCCTTATGTTGATGGCTTCTGCATCTATCAAAGAATACACTCGTCTTAAATCTGCTACTGGTGTCCAGTATAATGTGATCAGTGTTGAGGATGCAACTGTAAGCAGGATCCCTCCTACATCTATCTTCAGGATAACGTTTAAGGCATCGTCTCATAATTCTGATGTTATGGAGGCTACCATGTTTCGAGCAGAAGGGGGTTTTGATTTCTTGCCCATGCAATTTGAATTCTTTTCTGCCTCCATTAGTACTATTGCTTTTTGATTGTTAGAAATAATTATGTGGAGACAGAAATCGATAGGAATAATAAACCTTGAGGCGTGAGCGAAATCACTTTCCAAAAAGCAATATTTCTCCTCACATATAGAAGACCGCTTTCGGGATACAATAAGGATTTGAGAATATATATGAAGAGTGTAAATAGAAGAAAAGAAGATGTTTTTTTTTCTGTGCTTCTTTGCGTAGCCGAGAGTCTCATACTTATAGTATTTGAAATGATACTAGCAAAGAGTTGCAATGCTTCATTGAAAGGCTCCAAACAATGTGTCCTGATCACACATCCATTCAAATATTAGTTTGTACAGTATACAATGAATAAAACAACTACAGTATCATTTACAAAGTAATTAATTAACAACTAATTACACAATGATTAATGATAAGTTGCATCTTTCATCTAAAGCCTTTCCGAAAGAGCACACCAAATAGTACTCTAATGTTGCACCGGTTCGTCATTCCGAATGCATCTCTTCGAGACTTCAACCACCACAAGGCATATCACTTCTTTCATTGTTTTGCTTACAAAATATCTTTCATTCACTTCATTTGAAACTATGGATTTCTCCTTAATTAGCCTTCTTCCCTTCCCCTAGCAAGTGCTTCTTGTTTCTTCATGTGTAGTTTGCCTCCTTTGATGATAAGTGAACTCCGCATTAAGCTTTGCCATCTTCTCCGAATAATACTACATCTCAAGCATGAATTTCTCAACTTCGAACCGTCCTCCATGACCCTTCATAAGATTTTCGTGTTAGTAATGAGGATTTTGCAACTCGAAAAGCTTATGGCGTTGCGATAGCTACACCTTCCATGGGTTATGGGTGGTGTGTCTTGTACCATAGCTAGGTCTCATACGTTCCTCCACCCTGGTCAATCCTCTACGAAACATGGACAACCGAATTGACTTCCCTATACACAAAATCGACCAATTTGTTAATCTTGGTGAGAAAATGTCTATAGTATTATCCCTTACAGTGTCTCCATAATATACTAGCCAAACCCGCAGGGCCCGGATTACCTAACGAAGCCCAATCATAAAGGTTGTGAACTTGCCAAACTAATATTTCAGGCCTGATTTTGACATGAAAATGCAGCAAATTTTCAAATGTCTTAATAGTAATACGAGTAATAAGATAAAGACCTTCCAATGATTAAGAAGATGTACTATATTAGTTTCCAAAATATTTAACAGTTGCAGGTCTGATTTTTTTTTTGTCGACGTGTCAATTTGTTTGGAATCTTAAACAATCATTGTCGGTAGCAATAGACTCTCTTTTCTTTTTTTCTTTTTCAGAGGATCATTTGAAAATCAATATTTCAATATGCAAGGTTTTTATTTAATAATAGAAATATAGTTGTATGAGGTCAATGGCTTAATTATTTGTATACATTTTCCCCTTCTATTTTCTGTTCTACGTAATAATAAATAAATGGTTCAGTGCGTCGATAATCATTTGCCGCGTTAGTAAGTCAACAAGAAATTAGGCAGAGAGACCCTTAAATTATTTCCTAGTGCAAGGAATATGAAGTTGCATCTGTCACGTTCTTAAGAGATGAGTATATGTTGATTGAATTCTTCAAACCAATACATACTCTAATAATATATCAGGCGGCTAATATTAAGAAAATTCAATATAAATATAAAAGACAAATAAATCTGTTATCTTTAAGATAAAATCATGATCGAGGACACACCAGTCGTGTAAGCATAAGTTTGAATACTTCATTTGGGCTCAAATTTTATTTTGTCTACAAGAAACAACAACACAAACCAATTTTTTCTTTTTTTAACATCAAATATTACAACTAATCATACACTATACAAACTTATTAAACCACCTAATTTCTCTATATCTAAACCAATCTTATAACTCCATCATCACCGGGGATCAAATCCTTCACCTCTCCTGCACTATTCCAAATCCTTACCGCCGTACCACCTTATGACTCCCAACAACACAAACCACTAATAATTGGAGTAAGTTATAAGGATGGACGAGTAATAAAGGTGTTGAAGTAGCATATGAAAGATCGATAGTTCAAACTTAGACGGAGACATAAAGTAGTTTATGTATAATTGGATATAGAAATAGTTTAGAAATATAATACGAGTAGTATATAGTTAGCTAGACTTCACCGTTTAAAGAAACACATAACTAATAAGTCTAAGCATATTCTATGTCTTGTCTTAACAATCAGTTTTTCACCCGTCGCCTTAAAATTTATTAATTTCAATTTAATTCAGTTTAAATCAGCTTTGTATAGATTTAATTTGTTATTATTACTTTTTTATATTATAAATAAGTTTACTTCAAATGAGTTCAAATTTATATTAACACTTGAGTTATGTCGTTTAATCAAATCAAATAAAATAGAGAATTAGTTGTTAATTCAAGATATTTTTAATTACTTGGGAATGAAACTCACCAATCACTTAAATGGGGTGTTGAGATGAGATTTAGCAGCACAAGATTCCTTCTATCTACAACTACAAGAAGATAAAAATCCATACCTACCCGCAAAGAAAAACGAAAACCATGACTTGAAGTTATGACTTTTAGTCAAGTTCGGAAATTGCAGCTACCACAAGTGGAAAATGGTTGTTAATTTTCTATAAGTTCATAATAATGCAATGATACACGTCTAAACTCTAAACCATCTTCCATACTATATCCAACTTGAAACCCGTACGTACTCCAAGTATGGCTTAGACTTAAACTCTTCCTATACTTGCTAGATGAAAACGGACATACAAATACAAATAGTTGGACTTGGTCACCTGGACTTCGAAGCGGCAAATTGAGTATGAATAATAGTTCCCCATTTATTCCGTGATAACTCGAACCTGCAGCCTATTGGTTGGATGTGAAACAGTTTACCAATTAAGTCATGCTTCGTTGTATGGACCCTATCCAGTCCTGCATGAACTCCACACTATCAACTATTCTTTTATGGGTTTTTCAATGGTCTAGATCTTGATTTGACTCGAACCTGTTAGGCCAACTTCATCCCAAGGATGGTAGAGTTTGCTAAAACGTTTGCTCATGTTGCTCCATCCAAGTTTGGACAAGTTTGGTGAGCATATGGGTATGCTAATAGCATACGGGTTTGTAGTATTATTTTATCATTTCTTCACTTTAATTTTTACTTGTTTTTGTCCAGATGCAATATATGTCCTTGTGTATGAGTTTTCCCATTAAGTACCTTTTATTTTATTAACTTGTCTTTTACTTTCAGTTTTTCTTACTTTTCTTTTTATTTTCTTTTTGTAATATATTTATTTATGTTTTCATATATTTCACATAGATTATATTGAAATACCAATTGCCTTATATGTTTATATTATCGAGTATAGTTTTCTTTTTCTTTTAATTTCATGATATTTTAATTAATTAACAACATTTGCATTATATAAAATGTGAAAGTTTGAAAGAAATGTAAAAAGAAATAAAGTAGTTTAAAAAAATTGGGAAAACAAATATAAATATTGGGTAAGATAGTAGAGTATGAGGGTTGAAGATGAAGAGTATGATAGAGTTAGATGTGAGTGGAATGCTTACGTGGCGTAAACTAGAGTTTGTGGGTTGGAGATGGTCTTATGTGCTCAGGTCGAATATTCCAACACCTCAAACTTTGACACTAAAATGTAGCACCGAAAAAGTGATGGTGTTGAGAAAAGTTAGGAATGTTTAAAGAATGGAATTATTAGCCATATCGGTTCCCTTCGTATGAAAAAGTTTGAGCTGATCTGATCTGGACTGATCTGATCTGAAGTGAACTGAACTGAACTAAATGGATTTGAGTTGAACTGAATTGAACTTATTTGTAGTACAAAATACTAGAAGTTAAATCTGAACTGAATGAATTTAATGCATATGAACTAGCTGATCTGAACTGATTTGAACTGAATTTTAAAATAATCAATTTGGAGATCAAAATAAAACTTTGTTCGTGGTTAATGATCAATCTATGGCAATTGAGAATTGACAACATTTTATGGCATGTAAAATTTGTTGGTACTACTAGCAAAGTGTGAATTAATCGTGAATGGAGCTACAAGACTTGGGAGTATGTAATAAATGTAGTCATAAAGAAGAGACGAGACGAGACAAGACAAGAGAGGACAAGAGAGTGAATTTGGTTAGGACACATGGACAACATGTAGTAGCTAAGTAACATAAAGTATTTGATTTTGTACGCACAATAAATTGACTTGTGTCCCATGGTATATGTTTTTCAAATGCGCATTAAACCAAAAGTTTAGTACTATGCCACAAAAATATCGGTCTACGAACCAAAAATAATGGACACGTAGCGCTGTCAAACAGAAAAAGAAAAAAAAAATCGAATAGAGAGGGATTACATATTCCAATATCGAATCGGAGTCGTCACGGTACTGCTGGACCTGGGCATTTAACTTTTAAACTTTCATATTGTTCTGTTTCAATCTAACCACTATATTTACATTCCCCACCCCCTCAATTTTCTTCTGCTTCTATATCACACACTTCCTAATAATTCACATAACTTCAACGTCTTCTACACAATTTATTAAAAAATATATATAAGAGAGCGAGGGCGTCATAATTCCGCTAGGAGCCCTTGAGGTAGACTAATCAAACTCGTCCTGCACCCGCTTAGTCCAAAGAGCATTTAGGAAAAGATTGGGGAGATATCGTAGAGGAGAGAGAACTCTCGTCGAACTAAAATATAAGTCCAATTTAAAAAATTTAGGACCCAAAACTAACATTTCACGGTCTTTGCATGACATGTTTCGTCTGGCTCGATCATTTCAGAAGGTGAGATTATAAAATAAGGTGGTGCAACGATAAGGAGTTTGGTTACTGAAAGAGAGGTGCAGCGGAGTTCGATCCCAACGGCGGTGGAGTTATAAGTTTGGTTTAGGTGTGGAGTAATAATGTTGATTTAGAAGGAAATTTATATATTATTAGTGTAGGAGTAGTACAAGTAATTGTTATATTTGTCGTTTAAAAAGGAATCATGTTCTTTTCATGGTTGAATTTGAATTTGAGTTAATGAAACTATGTTAATTATTTTTTATCAAATACGATTTTATTAAGTGATAGATCGATAACTTGATGATAATATGATCAAACTTCTTGATGCATTTAGGCAACTCAACGAAATTATTAATCCACTAGACTAAATGTTTAACGATATAATGAGATATCTAATTTAATTACTTATTTTTTTATACGATAAATATTGCAACTAGTTTCAACAGTATATAATTTCACTTCCACACTTTACTAGCTAAAGCTCGTAATTGTTAACTAAGTACATGTCCACACCACACATTTATGTAGCATACTTGTCAAAGTATCACTTGTTCCGCAATCTTAGCGCAAAACCATCCTCGACAATACCCTCGTAAATACTACCAGTACAAGACAACATTAAGTTTTCTTAATTAATTAAATTGGACACTCCCTAAGCAAGCCTAATGAAGACCTTATATAGTCTAGTCGATAGTAATAATTAATAAGTCATTAATATTAGAATGATGTACCAAAGAAGTAGTATTACAGTATTTTTATATGAACATAACATATAAATATAATTATTGAACTGAATTATATTAAATTGATTTAATCTGAATTGGATTTATTTATTTATTTATAATAAATATAAAAAATTAAGAAAAATTTGAACCGAACGGAACTAATGAACCGAACTCAAACGAAATTAGTACTCTTACAAAATTACAACAAATTTTATGTTCATCAATGCATTTTAGAAGGATAATCCTCATATTTGCTACAAGTATATCTAAACGTAAATTCAAATCAAGCAATTATTAACTTCTCCACCTTAAATTGGGCTATTCTAGTACCATAAATATGCACCCCCACAACATCAGTTTGACGTGATAAATGCAACAGAGTTTGTTAGGATCTTGGTTATTAGATTCTTAAGTGCAAACATCAATTTTACTCCTTTTCTATCTTTAAAAAATGCATGTCCCATATTGCTTTAAAAGATAAAAATTACCAATTGTCGTAAAAAGTTAAAAACTAACACTACAACACACAGCCCTTCAAACAATTGTAAAGCAAAATTAGAGGCTGCACCGTGAGAGTATATCTTTGCTTACAATATTTAAAAGCCAATCCCACTGTGGACGATAGATATACGCGGTTACTTATGGTTCTGCTCTCGAAGTGATACACTGGTCTCACATATCAACACGTATAATTTCCCGCGTATTTTGTACTTATTTTTATGTGCATTCGATGTCCTAAGATTGATTCAACGGTAATTTGTTTATTTATAAATGCAAAATATTATAAATACTCGTACACTACTTCTATACAAACATCTTATACCTCCACACTAAACCACATTATATATCCGCCAGTGGTCGAACCATGCACATCTACTTCACCATTCAAACACCCTTCCACCGCACCACCTTATATCACACACTCTGGTCCATGTATCACCACACATACTTTCCACGTATTTTGTACTTGTACGTGCATTCCAAACTTCAAATAGTTACTCGTCCTAAGATTCATTCAGCGATACTGTGATAGTAATGTTATTCGAATCTAAAACTATCAAAGTTGGATGAACTTGAATAACATACAAGCCGAACCTAACTGGAGTTGTTAAAAAATGGATTAAATTTTTTGTGAATATATATATATATATATATATATATATATAATATATATATATATATATATATATATATATATATATATATATATATATATATATATATATAAAAAGGGAAGGAGTTTGGGAGAGATGAAATTACTTACCCTTCCCTCCTTCCATTCCGTGATTCTTCTATTCTGTGACAGCTCCCCTTTTCTCCTTTCCAATTCACATATAAATAAATAAATATTCTTTTATTTACTCAATTATTTATTGATTTATACAAACTTTTGTTATCGGAAAAATATATAAATAAATCAAGAAGAAGAAAAAAAGAAAAAAAGAGTCTTTCATTTGGATTCAAAAACCAAGAACCAAACCAGAACCGAAACGCCACCTGCTGCTCTCAATTTTCAGGTAAGCTATTGTTTTTGTTTGTTGCTGATTGATCTTCTTGGTGCTTTAATTTCATGATTTTCTTTCTCAACTGCATTGAAATCGTCGTCTGTTTGACCTTTTTCTCATATCACATGCCAACCCTTGTTCAATTTCATTCGCCATTTTCTCTTTTCGAGATCTTCTGATCATTAATCCCTTCACATGTTAAAACTTTTAGCTCCAAAAAATTGAAACTCTTTACTCTTTACTCCAAAAATGCCATATGGGTTTTCCTCGGTTTCGTCAAAGCTTTGAGCTTTTTCCTTATCTCTGAGGTTTGTTGGTCTTTTTGGGTTTTTATTTTCTTGAAATTTCAAGAATTGAAAATTTAATTTGGTTTGGGTAAGAAGAATAAGCCCAACTGTAGTTCTTCTGAATTTTTTTTGAAACGTAGTTCCTCTGAAATTGTTTCCATCTTTTTGCTCATGGCCCATCTGTAGATTTTTTCACCTTTTTCTACAAGATATTTCTTAATCATATCATCATCAAAGCTTTTATTGTTGTTTTAATTGTTTTTTTTCTTTAAATTCAAATTGATGCTGATTGAAGGATTTGTTTACAATCAATTTTGCAGGGTGCATAGTTGACATTGATGTTGATTTGATTTTCTTGGGTTAACTGGAGTAAAAGAGGAGATTTTCTCAATGCTGAGTTTTACCAGGACAAGAACTCAGCCCAGGTCTAACAGATCCATGTCTTTAGGCGGTATGTTTGTTGTTTACTCTATTTCTTACCTCAGGTTTTGTATCTTAGCTCCTTGCTACTGGAATTGTTGTATCTTAGCTCCTTGTTATTGGAAGTGTTGTATCTTAGCTGCTTGTTATTGAAACTGGTGTATGTTTGGCAGGCATGGATTATGCAGACCCGAAGAAGAAGAGCGGTCTTTGCGGGAGGATTTTAATGGTTTCGACTCTTACAGCTTTGTGCATTCTTATGCTGAAGCAATCTTCAAGTTTTAACACGCCCAGCCAAGTAATACAGTCGTTTTCGTTTTCGATATATGTATTTGCCATATCTTGTGACCAAAGAGTAGTTTAGTCTCATTCTTTTTATTTGGTTAATGCACTTGTTTAGCTTGTCACATTTAATTTAATGGTTTGTTGCAAATTTGAGCATAATGTCAATTGTACTTTTGGTACCCCATGACCGTAGTGGAATTTATGAAGATCCTAAATTGTTTGCGCATCATACACCTAATATTAATTGTAGTTTTTCAACCCCAGTGGAACTCAAGAATTGTTAAATGTTGTGCTGATTCTGCACTAGCGTGTAGTATTTTTTAAAAACCTTTGTTATGTTCAAACTTTCTGTTTGATTCATGAGTAGCAAAGATTGATGCCTATGTATGTATTGAAAAAGGCCCTACCTAATTTTTATGAATCTAAATCCAGTGCGTTTATGCAGTTTGCAAGTCATGAACCGGGTGTCACTCACGTGTTAGTGACAGGAGGGGCCGGCTATATTGGTTCACATGCTGTTTTACGACTTCTCAAGGACTCATATCGTGTGACTATAGTGGTATCTTTCTTACCCAGATGACCTTTTCCTGTATTGGCATTATTTTCCCTCGGATCTTGACCAGAGTAAATGCTTGTACATGACAGGATAATCTCTCCAGGGGAAACCTTGGTGCTGTCAAGGTCTTGCACGAGCTATTTCCTGAACCAGGGAGACTCCAATTTATCTATGCCGACCTTGGTGATGCGAAAACGGTAATTTCACTTCACATACTGTTTTTTTATGAATTGCTTGTGAAAAGAAATTGAACCACTGGATACTTACTTTTGCCTTGATCGTTATAGGTTCACAAAATATTTTCGGAGAATGCTTTTGATGCAGTGATGCATTTCGCTGCCGTAGCCTATGTTGGAGAGAGTACCTTGGACCCTCTCAGGTAAGTTCAGTTGTGTATACTTTGTTGTATGATCATGTTAATAATTAAGAACCTAGTTTAGAGTTGGGCTTATTTTCAGTTTCTCTATAGTACGTGCAATGCAGAGTTAGAGGATTGTTTGTAGTGAGTGTGGTCCTGTCCTGCATATTATAACCATCATGCATTTTTTTTATTTTTCAAGGGAAATTTTGTAAAAATGAACCCAAATGAACTCTCTCCATTGATGTCATCAATCAACTAATGAAACTACAACAAAACAGGTATTATCACAATATTACATCAAATACTCTCGGTGTATTAGAAGCCATGTCAGCTCATGGAGTAAACACTTTGATTTATTCAAGTACATGTGCGACCTATGGGGAGCCTGAAAAGATGCCCATTACAGAGGAAACTCCACAGGTATGCTATAACTTGTTATAATGTGATATTCTAGTTGTATTATGGTGGGGGTTTTGCATTGTTGTGTGACTTTTTGTTCTCTAATTGGCAGCTTCCAATAAATCCATATGGAAAGGCGAAGAAAATGGCAGAAGATATAATCCTTGATTTTCATAAAAACTCAGATATGGCTGTCATGATTCTAAGGTATTCCATTTGTACCTGTGCTATTTAACGGTACAAAGAGTTTTGACTGCCTTTGTTCACTATCTAAGTTTATGGCTTATTACTTGTTACCCTGAAAGTTTAAAATATTATGCGATGTTTTTTATGGATTGGCCAGAAGAAAGTATGTTACGTTCTGCAGCTAAATGCAAACTTAAGTAGCTCTATATATAGTTTTCAAGTTTCCAGGAATAACGAAGATGGGCTAGCTTCAATTTTCTTTTTTTATATGAGGTGTTTCTAAGTTCATACATGTTCAATGTTTCAGATACTTCAATGTGATTGGTTCTGATCCTGAGGGAAGGCTTGGTGAAGCTCCCCGGCCAGAACTTCGTGAGCATGGGCGGATATCTGGTGCTTGTTTTGATGCCGCTCGTGGCATCACTGCTGGCCTTAAGGTACTTTCTTTACTCTAATTATCATTCTCTCTTCTTCTGGTAAATTGAATCTACATGTTAGCCGTGATGACAAAACAGACTGCTATTGGTAAGAGACATTTTTATTCAAGTCTATTTGGACTCTGCAGGTTAGAGGAACTGATTATAAGACTCCAGATGGTACATGCATACGGGATTACATCGATGTCACCGATCTAGTTGATGCACATGTCAAAGCCCTCGAAAAGGCAAAACCGAAGCACCTTGGCATCTATAATGTTGGTACTGGAAGAGGTAATGGTCCTCTTATTTTGTTGATTGAGAGCAAAGTCGGCCTTAAATTTCAAGAAACCTGTATATTTAAGAAAATATCAAATCCCCCTGCCCCCGCCGACCCACACAAGCGTTCATGGTACTTGCTCCACACCTAATTTCTGTGAACCCCGATTTACATCCTCTCAAGCTGATAGTTTGTTAAGGCATAAAGCATTGTCCTGTGAATATGATCACAGTGTTTATGTATGCCAACATGGACCTGTTTCTAAAATCACATTTTCTTGGTTTTATCAGGAAGATCAGTGAAGGAGTTTGTCGAAGCTTGTAAGAAAGCAACCGGTGTAACTGTAAAAGTTGATTTCCTTCCCCGTAGACCTGGCGATTACGCTGAAGTATATAGTGACCCTACAAAGATAAAGAACGAGCTGAACTGGACAGCAACGCATACTAATCTTCAAGAAAGTCTGGAGGTCGCATGGAGATGGCAAAAGACACATCAGAATGGTTACGCTGAGGTGATGTCTGCGTAGATACAAGTTGGACACTCACATATATAGTGGAGAGCTAACATAAACCCCACCGGGAGCTTAGTTTTCGCGTAGAGGTTCGGTTAGCATACTTGAGGGGCCTGGGGTTAGGGGTCTGATGTATTCTTTTATATCTATCATCTCTTATCTCTACATTGTGCTTTACATCGGTGATGGGGAAGAAAGATGAGATGCAGGAGGGTATTATTGCATGTTATGTATTGAATTGAATTGAATGAATAATCAGTTTCTCAGAGGTATAGTTTAATTTATCTTGTAGCATACATACACCTCAATTTTGTCTGCTCCTATGGTATATATCAGCTGGTCTCTGGATAAGTGGATTCAAATGTTGTTACTTTTTACTGGAGTTGCAGTGTTTGATTCTACTCGGTGAGTGAAAAAAAAATGAAGTTGGTAATAAGGATATTTTCAGTTTAAATGAAGATGTAGGAGTAGATTTTTGTCTGTCCTTTCTGGGGCATGAGAAATAAATTTTGTACTACTATATAAACTTGTCTTTTATAAGTCTCATAACCAACAGTTGTAACTGAACTCAATGAATTTGACATGAACTGGATTTAATTTATTTTATTTGTAGTATAAAATACAATTAAATAAATCTAAACTGAAGATAATTGAACTGAATGCATTTGAATTGAATCGAATATAATTAATTTTCAAACTAAGAAAAAGCCTAAATTTAAAACGAACTAAATTAAATTGTATGGAAGACTAGATATTTTTAAGATAAATCTAACAAGGGCAGGGGCCTTATTGATAAAGAAATAGAAAGATGGGTGAAACAAGCTCAATAATAGTGCAATAAGATAATCAGGTGCGTCTCTAAATTTTAGGGTTCCTGTTCGATTCCGTAACATAGGCCCCAAAAACAATATTGAACCAAGGACCTTCCATATAGTATAACAACACTTATACTTGCGTCCGTGGCTACTGAGCCAATACAATTTTGATTTCTTTTTATAAATTGAATTTGAGGCCCTTAATGTCGGGAGGCCCTATGCGGTCGGGCTGACGGCACAGGCCTTCAGCCGGCCCTGATTATAATCGCTACAAAAGTATTTATAGAGAAGGAAAGAAGAGAGAATTGCTATGGTTGTATTGTATCTCATCTCACCAGAATAATCTGCCTATCAATTAAACAATTGTCATCATTAACACACATTTTTCTTTTCAAGTACTACTACAATGTACACTATTTATGATAATACAAACCTGACTTAAAAAATATCCATGTGTTTTTTTTTTAATAGTTTACGTTTCATTTTCTGGTAAATTTATATTTTTCAACTTTATTGTGGTACTAATATTAAACCAAATACCATACACGTTATATAAACCTCCTAATAATAAACTGTTTTACAAACAAAAGTAAACAAATGGAGTACAATTTAACATATGAATTGGACCCCCAAAGCATGAATCAGCCTCCTTACTTGCCTCAGCCCCAATCCACTTTCTTCGAGCCACTAATTAGGCCCAATATATTTGGCAATTTCTGTCAAACTCAACACCTAGTGCACGTACAATGGAGTATTGGAGTAGTATATTTTGGTGATGGTCAAGGTTATAAGAGTATTTGATGAGTAAATATTGTAACTAAGAATGAAAGTTAAACTAAATATCTTACTAACCCGTACATCCACTTATCCCCGACATAACAAAATAAACAAAACAAAGTGGATGTTATTTAAAGTTTTCGGAGAAATTACAATTTAAGAAGATGAAATGATATGCACAAAGTAAAGGTAAATTATAAATTAAATACCAATATATTAGTGGGCAGCCCAGAAACAAGTTGGGCTCCCACTCCCTTAGCAATAGCAAAACTAATCCTAGAGAAAATATGATGAGCAGCACGCGCTCCAGTATCCTGAGCCAAAGCGAAGCCCCTAATTCTAACAAGCAACTCAACAGCATCAACATCCAACTCCCCAAGTGTCGAGAAAGAGAAAGGAAGGAAACCATATACCTTAGCTGCACACAAGTCCCGATACTTTGCACACTTGCGCTTGGCAGCATCAGTAACCGCATGTCCAGGCACAAAGTCCACCAACCCAGACCGGGTCAAAGGGGAAGACCCGGTCAGATCCACACACACATCCCGTCCCCTATCCCAAGCATAAAGGAGCAAGTCTGCAGGACGGAGGGACCTGTCACTCCCGCCGCTCAAACCAATATCCACTTCCTTACCAGCAGAAATGCTAGACCGGAAACAGACATCCAAGAGAGTGTCCTGAACGAGGTAATGTCGGTGCTTGATACCCACCACCCCAGCACATGACACCGCATGATCACCAAACACATCTCCATCAAAAACCCGAGAGCAAGTAGAGCAGGGCAAGGACACCGAAAACAATGCAACACCAAGCCGATAACCCAGAACACACCTGTAAGTCCTCCCGTTCATTGTCTGCCCCAAACCAGAAATAGGAACTACACGCAACTAATCAGAAGAATGGGCACCCCGCTGAGACTTCCAAAGAGCTACCTGACGAGGGGATAAAGAGTAAACAGATTCCAGCAACCTTCGTGAAATATATATCTGCCAGTCTTTTCATAAGTCTTGGGGCAGCGATCTCACTGGGGTTATTCAAAAGGTCAGAACCTGTGGTCTCAACAAACAAAGACCGGGCACCATCAAAAGCAGGTCCGAGAGAAGTGACACCAAAAGGACACAAAAGCTTAGCCTGCAAACCAGCAGACTGAAGGCGAGAAGCAACGAAGGCATAATGGCGAACATCCATAGTAGAATAAACACCAAGCCCTCCAAAAGAAAAGGGCAAAGTAGCAAGACGCCACTGCCAATCACCAAAACCGGGGCCCGACGCCGTAACAATACGCTCCAAGGAGGATCTGAGAGCCCGATCAAAAGAAAACTGGGCCGACTGAAAGAAAACGGGAGGGCAAGTGCGCAAAGCAAAATAGAGCTTCGAAATGCCCGTACAAGCACGAAGCAGCAACAACTCACACTGCGGATCATTAAGCTTCGCGACAGAGTCCATAAGCTCGATAGTCTTATTCACCCTCTTCACCACAAGCTCACTGCTGAAATCAGGGCACACACTAACCGAACCCCCGAGAACTTTGACCCCACGGAGTGGCCTGGCGATAGAAGGAGGAAAAACACCAGGAATCCTACTCCTCGGATCTTCTAGAGGCAAAAAATTATCAGTCTTGTGAACATTGAGGTGAAGTCCAGAACGTGGGCCGTCCACCAAGATCATCTCTAAGACCTTTCTCACAACTAAGGTATCTCCGACAATGGTGCCGTCATCCAAATACCAAGCCTGCAAGGATAAGTCAAAAGAATCTCTGATCTTACAAACCAACGGGTGTAAAACCAAAGCAAAAGAAAGGACCCAAAGGATCGCCCTGCTGGACCCCCTGACTAGACCAAAGAATGTGCTCCCCATAGTACCACCTGGCCAGACTGGAATAACAGAACTCAACCCAACGGGAAAGACCGGGGCAACGACGACGAACCTCAAGCAACAGAACCTCACGATCGACCATGTTGAAAGCATTCTGAAAGCCAACTAACAACATGGCCAAGCCCACCTCACTCCCTCTCGCCTCTACTAGCCGACTCAAGGCGTGAAGAATAGCCTCACCGCCACAAGGTACCCCAACACCAAATTGAAGACCGTCAAAATACCCAGATAAAGAGGGGCCAACCAAAACAACACCCACCTTAGAGATCAGGCGACGCCAAACAGTACCCACGGCAATAGGACGTAAACCGCCACCCGACTTAACCAACGGAGTGAGGGGAGCACTAGCAATATACTCACCCAAACCATGCAGGCACTTACCCTCCAAGAAAAGATGAACCACCCGAGTGATAGAGGTGATCAAATCATCCGAGAGAGCAACAACAGCACCGCCCAGACAATCCAATAAGTGCTGAGCTCGCAGACCATCTTGACCACAGGAGGTTCCTCGAGGGAAACTACGAATCATATCTCGAACAGTAGTACTGGAGGCAGAAAGGGGACAAAGACCAGCCAGTAAAGGAGGCAAGATAGGGGAAGGAGCATAAGGGTGCTTTTCCTTCAAAGCCCCCAGAGTATCAACCGAATAAGGAGCAACACCAGAGGAAGAAAGAACCCGAACAGCTGCAGAATAATGCCCATCACTTACCTTCCTGAGACACTGTCGAATATTGGTTTCACCCAAATCTGGATCTGACTCCTGACGAAAAGAAGGCGTATCCGCGACCAAAGTGTCACGAAGCAGCTGTAAACTACCCCCAGCGGCGTCCCAAGTACGAAGGGCAGAAGTAATGCACTCCTCCTGACGCTGTCGCCTAACAACTTCCCTACACTCAAGACTACTCCTCGGAGAAAAAGTCCTCAGCGTACAAAGAGGTAGCGCAAGCAAACGAATCCAACAGGAAAGGTCATCTGGAGAAGAAATCACAGAATCCAAAGCCCCCTTCAAAACACGCAAAAACCCCAGGCGACACTTAGGAGGGATCGACTTGACAGTACGTAACCCCTTAGCCAACAAAGCATCAAGAGAAGTCAGCGAAAAACCCTGAGTATCAGGCACACCAATACTAGCAGGCGAAGAAGCATTCGGAGAGCGAGGTACAGGGATGTCAAACATAGTGAAATGAACCACACCATCACCACTATCAGGAGCCTCCACAACATTGTTACGGTCATGTCGACACCGCGCACGAACTGTATGAGTAGTAAGACAAATCCCACACAGCCAACGACCCATCCGCCTCAAAGTAGCTTCAGCAGACAGATAAACAGACAAACTAGTAGCAAGAGCATTACGTGTGACAACCTGTGCCTCACCACGAAAATGGCGATCACGCAGATGGGTAATTAAATAACTACTAGTAAGACCATTCCCACTGCCGTCCTGACACTCAGAAAGTCCAACAAACGGACAATGAAACCGCACAACCTCAGGCATTTAATAAACAACCAAACCAAACCACGCGAAAAACAGGGCACCACAAAAGAAAAAGAAAAAACCAACAAGGCCAGGAACAATACCCATAAAATTATGAAACCCAAACTGACACAATAAAGAAGACAGAGACAAGAACTAAACCCGAACAAAGACTGCGGCAACAAGAACGTAGATGAATTGATCAGCCATTCCAGGAAGCACCGTGCATAGATGATTTGAATAGCCCATCAAAGATTTGAATATGATCCTTGAAATATCAATTTATTAAGAAGGATCAGCCGATTAACAAGAGTACTGATGAGTAATTTAGACTTGATGATGATTAATTAAGGTTGGTTGGAATTTCAATTGTGGCCATCAAGAACGGCGATCGCCGCAATCGCCAGAGAACTACAAATAAAAATTATTTATGAAATAGTCTTATTATTATTATTATTATTATTATTATTATTATTATTATTATTATTAGATGTTCACACCTTCAAAGTATACTTGATGCCCGTTTCCCATCTGGCTTGACTTGATTCAAGTAGTGCATTTTCATACCAATTTTTCACCTTGCTGGAAAGTTCCCTAAACATGATAATTCAAGAGCTTTAAAAATGTCTCACAAAGAAAGTCACAATCCACTTTTGAACGTAGCTAATTATTTATTGCCATCACCCCAAACCTTTCAGGACTTCAATTACGTGGTGGAAAAATTGGCAACATTTTCACCAATGTCTCGTCAAAATTTTAAACGTTACAGCATGTTCAAATTTGCTTTACAAACTTCACATGCATGATTGAATATTACTCACACATCTTAATTTTCATCCAAAATAATATTACGAAATACGCAAAACTACATATAATTACGTACACTATATCGATGCGAAGCATAGTTATATAGGAAGAATAATTCCACACGCAAGTTTGTTTGAAGGAGACCTGGTGTTGACTATTGAGTGACATCCGACTATAAATGCACCATGCACGAACAAGAGGAGACCGCACCGCAGATCATGTAACATATATACTCCAAGCCTAGCTAGTGGGGTTGGTTGAAAGACTTTTTGACTCTCGACTAACTCATACGAGTTTATACTTTATACAGACTAGACGATGGATGACCTAAGTATAATTCCGTTTGTAAACGCTTGCTTTGGTGGAAGTCAATTGTTTTGGGGGCTGGTAGACTGGAGTGGATCTTCTATCCCACTTCTTTGTGTCTCATTTTATATCCCACATTTATTTAATTGAGGTAATTTTTAACTATATACATGATCAGTTAAAAATATTTATGATCAACTAAAGCATCTCTCTTTCTCCAAATAATTAGGAAAACTATTACTTCATTAATTTTACGTTTAAATTTTACTTCATTATTTTCTACCTAAGTAGTTGAGTAACGGAATGCGTGTATGTAATTGAAGCATGAAGCTAGTTTTGATACCAGCCTTAATCCAGTAGCTATTAATTTCTTGCGGGCAAGGGTGTATTGGCATGTTGTCAAATATGTAAGTTGTCATGAATCATGATCAATAGCGCTTGCTTGCCTCGCCATAACATATGTCGTGGCTGTTAACCACGAATTTTCATAACTTGCAAATAAAAAGAAGGTAGAAAAACATGGAACGATGATTTTATTGATAACTTTTGGGTTACAATCTTCATGGATCTCTTGATTCCTCTCTCTAATGGATATGAACTGGATTACCGGGGTCAATTGACTTGTTCCGGATTTGGATCTAACCTACAATTTGGTAGTAGGGGTTTGGATTTAGAATTTAACCTACAATATGGTAATAGGGAGTTTGATGAAGTCGTTTGTGACTACATCTCTAATTATCTAGCTCTAATCACCATCTCATATTTATATGGAATAAGCTAAAATCGTATCTTAGAGATATGATAGGGATATCATCATGATCTTCTAAATTTATGACATATTTTTGTGATAATTATCTCTAATTATAATAAAGATATTCTACCATAATAATATAACAGAATTTACGCAATTTAGGTGTCTACCGTAACATACGGGGAAAGAGCCAGGAATTGAGATTAGGGGTGAAATTACATATATTTTATCATTGGGATGGGGC